>CAWUFW010008948.1:0-600000 GCA_963921515.1 Calotriton arnoldi | reverse complement strand
CAAGGATAGACCTGAAAACATGTTTGCACTGCCACTGTAGGGGATGGCACAATAGGTGCTGCAGACCACTAGTGGCATTTAACTTCCAGTCCCTGGATACACTTTGGGGGATATTCTCAAGAACGTGCGATATTCATCACCAAAATAGGTTAACGCAATTTTTCATATCGCCGTCTATCGCGGGAAAATAACGCTGTGTTAACGTCTTATTCTCAACACGGCGGTAACATGCGATAGTTTCCTGATAACGAGTCAAATGTCCGCGATAAAATTACCGGGACGGCGATAAAAATCTAAAGCCGAACGTGAAAAAAGTGGCGATGGGCCCAACCGCAATAAAAAAATCAGCGATAAGCTGCGCCAGGCCTGCAATTCACACACGCCAGGCCGGAAAAATCACTATAAAAGCAGAAAAAAACCCACAAACAAAACCAAAACAACTGCGAAGCACAATGGAGGTAGCCGGAGCAAGTACAGAGGACAACCAGAACCCCACAAGCCCCACGGAGGACCAGCCTGGGACCTCTGGGACAGGGAAGGGCAAGGAGAAGAGGAAGACGCGGTTCAGTCCGCAGGAAAACAGGATCCTGATAACGGAGGTGATGGAACACCATCAACAACTGTTCGTCACCTCCACTGTGTCATTGGCAACAAAAAATTGAATATGGCAGTCCATCGTGGACAAGGTAAATGCAGTCGGAGTGCTGAGGAGGACAATGGAAGAGCTCAAGAGGCGCTGGAATGATGTGAAGCGCAAAACCAAGCAGAAACATGGCAACAACCAGAAGGCAGCAATGCAGCCTGGAGGTGGGAGTCAGCGCCACAGGAGGAGCTGGATGAGATGGAGGAAATGGTGTCCACAGTCATCAGTGTGGAGACGGTGGCAGGAGTTGGGGGACCGGACACTGCTCAACAAGACCTGACACAACAGCAACAGGGTGAGTAACGACCAGGGAGTGGGGGGATGGGGGGAGATGGGCAAAATGGCACACATGCACAATTAAGTATAGCACAGTGCACACCCACAATGACTCTGAATCATGTCCCTGATCCCCTTGGCACACTGCAGCACACCTAGAAACAGCAAGTAGGCCCCCGTCAACTATGTGCCCAGAGGGGGCCCTTCCCACACATCACCAATCTCACAACCAACCTATGCACATGTGCCAAACTCAGCAAAGAGGCGTGTCTGTGAGCCACACTGATAATGCAAGTGACAACACTTGAGGTGGCTGAGTGTGGACCACATCCGTAAAGGAGCAGGTCACACTCTGACACATCCACGTGCACAAACAACCCCTGACGTCAACAACACATCTGCGGACAAACCATGCCCCAGGGTCCCAACTCCCACCAAGAGCCCAATTTACCCAAGTATGCACCATCTCAGCACTGTATAAGCACAGAAGTCAAAGGCACACCGCCTGAAAGTGATAAGGGGCAGCAAAATCAGAGCTGCAGGGGCGACTCTCCCAAAATGCAGCACACACACAACATTCAGAGCACATCAACATTGACAACAATGTGGTACAAACTGCAACACGTTCACAACAGAACAGAGGACACAACTGGTGCCGCTTGTGTGTAGAAACTGGCCAATCACATTTGGCATAGCAGGGAAATGTGAGATGATAATGTACAAGTACAAACACACATCCGTGATGTTGTCGAAATGTCCACTGTCCCGCATCAAATAGGCAGCTCCTCCCAAACAGTCACAATGTACATTGTCATGCAGTCTGTATGTAAACTTGTACAATGCGTCAACATACATGTGAACACAATGTTAAACTGCATCTCCCCTTCACATTGCAGAGGGAGAATCAACACCTCCTGCAGAGCCGACCGAACATCTCTTCACTGATGACGAAGAGGACCTCCACACCTTCGACACCGACGCCCTCCAAGAGCTCATGGACAGCTTCGGCACCTCACCTCCAGGAGCAGGGCAGCCCAGCTGCATCGAGGAGACCTCACCCCCTGCACAGACCACACAGCAGGAAGCACCCACCACCACGGCTGTCTCCCAGGACCCCCACGAACAACACATGGCCTTCCAACGCCGTGTGTTAGGGTGCCAGGAGAAGATGGCTGATCAGGTGCGGGTGGGGTTCGACCTCATGGCAGCCAAACTAGATGCCATACGTGGGTGTCTAAGTCCCATCAGGGACCACTTACAGTCCCTAACGGACACCCACAGTCCGCTCCATGCTCTCCAACGATCCATGGCTGACATCGCTGGAGTCCTGACTCTGAGACAAGGACAACTGTCTAGTCAGAGTGACTCCAGCGATGTCAGCCGGGAGTTGGGACACATGCGGAGGATCATGGAGAACATGGAGCGGATGCAGGCGGAAGGAATGGCTGCCACGGCTGCACACCAGCGAGATGTAGCTGGGTTCTTCCATGCCCTGCAGACCCTCATCATGGCATTGCCGCCACAAGGCCTGGCGCCGATGAATGCTGCTGCTGCTTCTACATCCACATCTCCGCCCCCTGATGTGTCATTGACACACAGTGCTGCAGACAATCCACCTCCGGCCACTGATGTGTCACTGCCACACAGTGATGCAGACAAAACAACACCACCCACATGTGAGGCACATGAAACATCAGAGGACGAAGATGCGAATGATTCTGCCTTAGTTGTAAGAAGGAAGCGTTAGCATTCATCTCCGCCATATGGCCTGTTTCTGCTTGGTTCTGCCCTCTGCATCATCACCTTCCACTGTCCCCCGACACTCACCTTGGACCTCGACATGGACTGCCATATTCTGTTTGGTTACCAATGACACAGCAATCAGACTGCGGACTGAACTCTTCCTCTTCCGATGAACTTGTCATTCCCTAAAGGACTCTGGCTGGCCCTCCACGGGGCAACAATGTAAAGTGGGGTTTGCATGGCCCTGTACTGCTCCAGCTTCAACACTCCACTGAATGTGAATAAAACATTCAAATTCACACAGATGTGTCATGTCTATGATCATTCAAGTATGAAAGTATGGATGAATGTAGGGTCAGTGATTCCCCCTTACATCCATGTTGCTCATGTTGTGGGACTTGAGTCACAGGGTGCAACATTGCCGATTGCGGTCCGGGTGGCACCGACACTACAACAGAGACACACGCATTAGTTACTTTCTTGTCCAGCCCAGAACTGAACCACGCCCAGAGGCCCGGGCTCATTGTTCACACCCCTACGCTGGACTGGCATACGCCAGCCCAGCCCACTCTGCTTACGCTTACAGGGGGGGGGGACAAAGCTACATGTCTCAGGTCTTCCCTGTAGTGATCTGCTGATCACTGGTCTAGTTGTCAGCATGCCACAGCCACTCCCTGAGGGCGGGTTTACACCCACACCACACCCATCCAGCACAGGCGTCACAGGACATGTGACCCTGCCAATAAAAGGGGCCTACCACATCACATTCCCCACTGCCGGAGGTGACATGATGGCGTCCGCACCACGAGACTCAATCATAAAGGGTCCATGACTTGTGGCGCACTGGGTTAGTGGCACCCGATGCACTGCGGCCGGCACGGGCCTACCGCCACTGGACGATGACTTGCGGTGCACAGAGTTGGTGGCACCCGATGCACTACGGCCGGCACTGGCCTACCGCCACGGGACGGTGACTTGCGGTGCACAGAGTTGGTGGCACCCGATGCACTGCGGCCAGCTCGGGCCTACCGCCACGGGACGATGACTTGCGGTGCACAGAGTTGGTGGCACCCGATGCACTGCGGCCGGCACGGGCCTACCACCACGGGACGGTGACTTGCGGTGCACTGAGGTAGGGGCACCCGATGCACTGCGGCCGGCACGGGCCTACCGCCACGGGACGATGACTTGCGGTGCACAGAGCTGGTGGCACCCGATGCACTGCGGCCGACACGGGCCTACCGCCACAGGACGGTGACTTGCGGTGCACTGAGGTAGGTGCACCTCAAGAGCTGAGCGGGTGTGCAGCCTGCGATGATGCGTAGACCTCAATACGCCGTCCTGTCAATCAAGATTCGATTTGAATTGAGAGCCCTGCTGGACCGCAGTGTACGCCGAAGGCAGCAGTCAGCACACGCATGACTCCGCGGTGCGGTGCCACAGGGTGCGCTGGGGGCCTGTGGCGCGGAATCCAGGGATCGGCTGAGGAGGTTGCACCTGCACGTGGTGGGCCCTCTTGGAGACACGCCGGTGGCGGCAGGTGAGCATTGAGACCTAGGTGTGCAGGGGCGGCCAGTCATCGCTGGGCGGCGGACCGGTCTGGGGACCAGGGCTGGGGTGCAGCAGGCGCACAGGATCGCGCAGGCACCACTGGTCACGGCAGCGGCCTCGTGGCTGGGTGGGGGGCGCCGCCCTGGCAGACACGACCCTGCATGCGATGACGAGATGTGCGCAGGTTGGCTTGGGACGTAGCCACCTCGTCTCCAGTGTAAATCTGGCCGTTGAAGGTGGTCGGCCACGTGTGTGTAGGCCTATGGACAGGATATGGCGGACACAGAGACACACGCAGTAGTTACTTTGGTGGCCATCCTGGAACTGAACCACGCCCAGAGCCACGGGCTATTTATTCACGACATACGCCGGCCAAGGCCACTCCGCTCACGCTTACAGGGGGGGACGACAAAGCTACATGTCCAAGGTCTTCCACACTGCCTGAGGTAACCTGTTTGCGTCCACTGTCCACAACACTACAAACACCAGCAGTATATGTCCACATGGACATGTCTGTGCTCTGCATACTGAAGTCTGTCCAGCACATCACCGCCACACTTGGCATTGTGTACATTCTTATTGATGGGTCACTTGCCTCCTTCGCTCATACTTGGTTCCCACCTCTCCCCACATTCTGCAATTGTGTGGCAGAGATGCCATGCTGTGGATGGTTTGTCTACATGGCTGCCCACGGTTACCACAGTTACTTGTGTTGTCGTGTCTGGTAGTTGGGCATGTTGATTGGCATGTTGTATGTGATTTTGTAAGGTGTGCGTTCCCACAGTTGTGAGTTGTATGATTGTGGATTTGAGGTGTGTGGTGTGTTCAGTTGGTACTTACAGATGAGCAGTGCATTTCCATAGGTGCCATCCTCAAAGCGCTGGTTGGTGATGGACTTACGGAAGATGTAGGAATCATGCACACTGCCTGGGAAGTTTGCGACGACATTCATGAACAGGCCCCGGTGGTCCACTTTTGCCTGCACATTGATGGAATGAGTGTGGTTTCTGTTGCGGTTATTGTGTGCAGTGTCGGCAGGGGGCACAAGTAGTACATGTGTGCAGTCAATTGCCCCCAACACGTGCGGGAAGCCAGTTATGGCGTAGTTCCCTTGCTTGGTCTCCAGCTGTTCCTGCGCAGTGTGAGGGAAGTGAAGGTGCAGGGGAATCAAGCTGATACAAACCGTGATGCTTACAGGTATGATAAATCCTGCATAATAAGACCGTAACAGAAGTTCGTGTGGTTGTAACCTTCCTTTTCTTTCCTACGAACTTCTGTTACGGTCTTTTTATGCAGGATTTATCATACCTGTTAGCATTCCGGTTTGTCCAAGTGCAATACACTGTACCAGATTACGTGTGACTATACGCACGCTTGACCATTGTCACCATTTATCCAACAGGTTTCTGAATACTGACTTTCGGAATATGGAATTGTATTGGGGAGTTCCCGCAGCATATGCAGTTAATTCAATCCACACGTTGCCCTGATGAAGTTCCCCGTTGGGAATGGAACGCGTTGGCTGAGCTTTTCGTATTGTTGATTTATGTATTTGTAATGAAGAACTGTTTTTACACTACTGTTGACTACTGGACTCCATGACCTGGCGCACCCCCATTTCAGTAACTACAATCTTGGATCTGGAGCACAGAGGCGTCAAGCAATGGCTGGCGTTGGGGTTGGTTGCGCAGGAACACTACGATTTGGAACTTGCGTGTAGTGCGGATACAGGGGCCCGCCGTTGCTTTTGTGGACATGCATCCAAGACATGTGTGAGGAAGTTTGATAGGGCTGGCTGTGAGACTCCTCCGACTCTGGCAGTTGTTGGTTGGAAGGTACCAGAGGCCAACAGGTGCAGCACAGCCAGCGTCTGCGGAGGGATGTTGGTTCTCCGCTGTGTTGGTACCGTCAGCCTGTGGGCAATGTGGGTCAGGATGCGGAGGATGGTTGTCCTTTTGAGCCTGTAGTGGGCAATGGCATCCGCTGGCGTTGAGTGTCTGAGGCTGGTGCGTTTTAGGAACGTCCGCTGTCTTCTTCTGCGCTGCCTAGGTGGTAGTCCGGGAGGGGGTGGTCCGGGGGGGGGGGTCCTGGGGGTGGTGGTGGTGGGTGTTGTGGCCCTCTTGGGTCTCCAAGCTGCATGATCATTGGCTCCATGGCATCTGTTGGTCTTCAGATGTGGCTCTGGGCTGGGCTCCCTTTCTACTGCAGGTTGTCGTCCTGCTTAACACCAGTAATAGGCAGGTGTTAAATCCCTGCTGCTAACGCGCCTTATCGCCTGTTTTTGGATCGCTTCGCCGATCTGGCTGGTCATTGAGAATATCGCAAAGTGGTGTTTTCGTGTGTTTTTGCACGGGAACGCCTACTCTGCATATCATTAGCGTTAGTTGTCGCTCTCATCCGTGGCAATGTTTTTTGCGGCAGCTAGCACTGGAAAACTGGCGATATCGGCAGTTTGCACCAGCTTGAGGATAGGGCGATAAATCTATTGCCACTTTTGCGGCGCTAAAGTGCCGATAAATCGGCGATAAGTCCTTGAGAATATGCCCAGTATCGGCCCGTGGTGGGAGTGCTGCGGGGGAGGGGCAGGGTGGGGGGTAGTAAACTCCGGCTCACGGCCGACCGGAGTAATGTAAATAAATAAAATGCATTTCCTTGCGCGCGCTGAAACCCATTTGACGTTTCAGCGCGTGCAATGAAATTCGTTTTATTTATTTATTTATTTACATTACTCCGGTCGGCCATGAGCCGGAGTTTACTACCCCCCACCCTGCCCCTCCCCCGACTCACCGCCCCGCAGCACTCCCACCACGGGCCGTTACTGAATATGCCCCTTTGTACCATACACTAGGGAGTTATAATATAGTTAAATATGCCAATTAGGAGTATGCCAATACAACCATGTTTAAAAGGGGGAGCACAGGCACTTTTCTACTGGTTAACAGGGGTAAAATGCACATAGTTCTAAAGTCAGCAAAAGTATAGGCTCCAGCAAAAGGCGAAAAATGTGGGGTGACAATGTAGAAACTGCACATTTCCAACAAAGCATTTTCATGTTCCGCTTCTTGAATTTGAGTCCCTTTCCCTTCTGAAATTTGCTAAAACTGCTACCAATTGACCATTCAGATATCCTTATACTGCCATACCCCCAGCTTTGAAGGGCTACTCTCACAGCATGTGGTGAGCATGCGGTGAGCAGTACTGTTGTTCTGGTTTATTATAAACGAGTTCATTAAATAATCACTTTCAGACTTTCTGTGGATTTTCTATTTTTTGCCAAGGCTGGTTAATTAATGTTCTTGTGTCTTTCTGGGAATTTCACTGACGTGCTGAATTGTACCACAAAATGTACAAATGCTTTTAACTATGACATATTCCACTGGATTAGAAATTGTAGCTGTTTCAAAGAAATCTTTGTGATCCGAGTAGATTGACATTCTTCTGTTTTAAAAGCTATTTTCCAGGAACACTCTTTTAATATTGTCCGCCTTTTGTGGTTGCTCTTAGCGAGAATCTGAACACCCACCTGTTACAGTATGAGCCATCCTCCTGCTCTGAATCTCTCTTTACTTTTTTATTATGAGCAGCAGCAACTAAAAGAGTCACATTTAACAATGTGCTCCATAGAAAAAAATAATGCAACACTTTTTCCTAAAATTAAATGCAAATTTGCAGGGAATTCTTCAATCACGTTGAGTACGTTTGGTATAACTGCCTGTTTTTCTATATTTAAATACTAATAGGTTCCATTCACTCTCACTCCTTTATCCATGTGAACGCTTCACGTAATGAATTTTAATCCCTTACTCTTTTTTATTTACTATGTAATGGCGACTGCCATTATTGCCTGCATTTTGGGTTTGTTCCAAGCTGAAATATACTTCATATTTTTATACTGTGCATGCCATTGGTTTATATTTAATGTTATTATTAATTGATTTAACTATTGTCTAAAGCTCCAACTTCTTTACTTTCAGCCGCTTTGAAGATATGTGCTGATACTCCTTTTAAAAATGTTCAATATATTTTTATTATAAAAATATATAAATGATACACAAATGCATTTGTAATTTTGCAGCCTTTTTCAGCACTATAAACTGTATGAATGCATGGTGAGCTCTTCCAGGGATGAACTTGTGGTTGGAACCGAGGTATGTATACCATAATAAATATTATTATAGAAATAATAAATAATAATAGAAATATTCACGGATGTTAACTAAAACATTCCACAATTGCTGGTAGTTATTTTTAATTTATTTTGTCTCACCACCAAAATAGCGCCTTGGCAAAAAAATAGTCAAATGTAAATAATGTATGTCATTCCTTATGTATCAGATACTACGAGGCATTAGAAACCCCAAAGTAGAAGGAAAACGTGTTTGAAATAGACAAACGAAGAGAAACTGTGGCCTTGCTGGATTCCACATATAGAGCGGCAGGAAATGGTAGCATGGATTCACAAAGGTTCTCATTAACAATAAAGTGATTTGCCATAGTTTTCAGTGCCAGCCAAAAAGTACCTATTTTAACAGAGTATGTAAAACATTTCATCTCTAAACCAAGACTTTATTTAATGAATGTGTGCTGCCTTGTTTTCATCTTGGCATTTGTGTAATTGTTAAAACACGACAAAATAGCTTGATTCCAATCCAATGTCCTGCTACATGGTCTAGTGTAAAAACCCCAGTTACGGATGGATTGCTTTGTAATGGAACAATGCTTAGCTGACAAAAAAATGTATAGTTAGAATGATCATTTCAGCTCAGCTGAACTCATCATGCACTCATACACTGCATTGTACCCCAAGAGGTCAGTGTCAGTTTCCCTCAAAATTGATGATTGACCAGCCTCAAGACATACATGTCGAAAGTACAGGTGAAGCTCTGCATCAGGAACCTTGATAAAAGCGTGACCAAATATGCACTGTTGTCCTAGGATAGGATGCCAAACCTTGCAGAATTGAATAGGACAACTTTGCGTTAGCAATGCCACTCATGGTTGTGCATCAGTCATAGCTGCCTCATTGAGCTGTGCCATGATCTGTTTCATGTAATTGATAGTCAATTTAACCCCTGCATCATTGTCCAAGGAAGAGTGCAGTGAAGGTCATATGAAGATTCTCTAGGAAATCATGCACCTTCATAGACAATGGTATCTGACTCTAGAAAAGGCCCATTATGTTAAGAATATGTTTGCCATTTGTCTGCCACTATGTCCAGTTAAACATTGATGCAGTTGTTGTTACTACTGAGAAACCTCTAAAGGTTTTTCAAGGAGTCGGAGGCAATTTGCTGAGGTGCAAATTGACGTTGAATTGCTTGCAGTGGTACTGTACAGCAGGAACCAAGAATGCCACTGGGTATTGCAAGGGTAAGGTGTCATTCATGATTTCATTCAGTTGTTCGTGTGTTGACAAAGTATTCACTGTCTATTATGAGCCATGCAATGCTTTGTGGGAAATATAGCAGGAAGCTTTTAGCTCGACAAAAGGAACAACTTCCCAAGATGGCTCAGCATTAGCCAAGCATGTTATGTGTAGAGTTTGAGTATAAATTTGATGAGTATTTTATGCTCAGAGGATGTAAGCAACATTGTCTGAGTTAAGAGAAATAACATTAAGAAAGGCCATGTTGTAATCAGCAAGGATCCTCACAACTGCTTGACCTACTCTTTTGTGCTGCACTGTGGGAGGGAAACTATATATACAAGGTGGTTCTGGATTCATCTGTCTTCCGGCGAATCAACCCCTAAAATGAAAAGGGAATACAGCATCCTTCAACTTCTGGAACTTCGCTCATTAAAAATGACATTGATCTTTTTATTTTGCAGTTAATGTGGTTAATTTTGATTGCCATATACATCTTTGGAGATACCACGCTAACAGCTGATGACGTCTCCACTGTTTTGCACTCACTATCAAAGAAATCCACACAATACTCAGTGGTCACTTTTGCTCAATGGACAGTTCAGCACTCCACAGCCATTGACCCACTTGCTTATTATTTAATGATTTAATAATGATTACTTAATGATTGCACCTAAAGCGCTTTTTAAGATTATTCATGAGTTTACGAGCCCTCAGGTGTGCATGCAGCCCTCCTTAGTGTCACAGGAATTGTGTGACTCTCTTGCAACGTTTGTTCAAGAGAAAATCTCACAGATTTATTTAAACTTAAATACCCTGCCTATGATGGACCCTTGTGTTAGCAGTAATACGACAAATACGGAAAGAGCTGGGACACCCTCACTAATCTGGTTTGAACCATTCTCTTTGGAAGAGGCCCAGAGGTCACTAGGCTCGGTGAAATCAGGCCCCCCCTTGATACCTGCCCGCCCAAAGTCATGGCTTTACTATCTAAACATCTTGCTCCGATATCTCTGCTGCCCCATTAAATAAACTGCTAGAAGGCCTAATTAACAACCAACTAACAGCCTACCTTGAAAAGAATCAACTTCTGGACTCTTCGTAGTCCGGTTTTGGACCTGGCCATTTCATGGAAATGACCATACTGGCAGTCACGGAATCATTGAGACTCTCACTCCATACTCCACGCTTGTGCTGCTGGATTTCTCCACAGCTTTTGATATGGTTTCCCATTCTATGCTGAGGAAAAAAATGCGTGAGATAGGCGTGCAGGAGATCGCTCTCAAATGGTTATACAACTTCTTGGATGGCAATCACTCTTGGCCCCTATACCTCCTGCAAGATTTGTCTGGACAAGGGAGTACCACAGGGCTCATGCTTGAGCCCCACTTTGTTTAATATATATATGGCACCCCTTGCCAAGATTATTAAGCCTTTTGGCTTTGGAATAATATTTTACGCTGATGATACTCAGCTGACCTTCACTTTTGATTCTGATCTAGTTTTAACCAAAGATCGCTTTGCAAAGGGAATGCTAGCCATTTCGTTGTGGACGACTGACAATTTCCTACAATTGAACACACATAAGACCGAGATCCTGTTGTTTGGCAAAGTTATCTCTCTGAGGTCAAGCGAATGGTGGCCCTCTCAACTAGGATCTGCCCTGTCTCCTAAACCATCAATGAAGAATCTTGGCATAAAAAGAGACCAGACTTTCTTTATGAAAGATCATATTTCGACTACCACGGGCATGTGCTTCCATAATATGCACCTTTTACGCAGAATATTTCCCAATTTCTGCCAGAAGAACATTAGTCCAAGCCCTGGTAGTTAGCAGGGTAGACTACTAAAATGCTGTACTGGCTGCAGCTAAGGAGTCTCTGGTTGCTAACTACAGGTGGTGCAAAACATGGCAGCAAGACTTAACCTTAATCTTCCTTGGGACACCCCCTCGGCCCCTTCATTGAGAACTCTGCATTGGCTACCAGTAAGAAAAAGGAGCTTCTTCAAGATATGCTGCCTCACGTACAAGGCCTTAAAGGGAAAAAGCCCTAGGTATCTTCACCAAAGAGTTAAAGCTTATGCTCCCATCAGAAGTCTAAGGTCAAAGGATAAAGCCCTGTTGTGCATCCCCTGCATCCGTTTGGTTCGATGTGGGGGTAGATCCATTTCTTACCTGGCTCCTGTCTATTGGAATAGGCTCCCTGTGCATATCCGCATCTGTCCGGAGTATTGCCAATTTAGGAAATTATTGAAAGCCTCCCTTTTCCAATAGTGTCCTCCTCTGGTAGATGCTGTCTTTTACTGTCTCGCAGCGCCAAGATGCCTATTGGTGATTCGAGCACTATATCAAGTGTAATTAACATAACATATAGAAAGGCATACTATTTGTGAAGGTGGGTAAGAATGTTGTCTGAAGAGCAAGTTCTGTGGAATTGTTGGTGCCTGTGGTATCAGTACAGCACTTAATGTGCTTTTGGAATTGCATTTACATATACACTCCTGCACTTCTGGACAGGATCCACAGCTACATTGCATGCAGTGCACAACATTATTCCCCTGTCAGCACACCTGAACGTTTCTGTTCCCTCTCGACCAGGTTGCTGCAATTATATAGGTAGCTAAATGGAAGCAACTTCACGCCTTAATAAGTTGTATGAATTCTTCCTTCATGGTTCCTCTGGACAAGTCTGAATCCTTTGCATTATTTTAGTGCATTTGTTGGATGCCTCTGATTTGAAATTTCTCTGTCTCTGAACTGGTCTGTATATAAAAGTAAATATAATGTTAGAATTTATAATTGGGGAAAACATTTTACAACATTAAAGGTGGATTGAACCCTGAAAGTTTGTAACAGTGACACAAAAACTTAAAGACAAGTTTTTCCCATGTTGTGCAGTCTTTAGCGCATGCCCAGTGTATTTCATGCATGTAGTGGACCACATAAGCACAAACTGCTTTGGATGTACCATGGAAAAGTCTGACGTTGGCCCTGGGTCTAATATGTACCAGTGCATTAATATTTTTGCTCAGGACTTGTAGTATCAGCATTACTCCTTCTTGCTATGAGAGGTCTTGTAGTATACATGATCTCTCCGAGCAAGTACGAGTAATGCTGATTGTGGTGCAGCACATGTAATTTATCCACATGCATCTCCACTTTAATGGAAGTTTTCCTTACATTTAACCCCTCCATTTGACGAGAAGCTAAAGCCAACGCTTTTGATAGAAAGAGGAGCACAACCTTTGTCATGATAGGAACAAAATGCTCTTTTGGTGGATCCAAAGAAGGTCATACATGTCATTCAACCGGCTGCCCCTTACTTGTCCTGATGAAGATCCTGCTAGATGCATAGAAGGCGCATGCTTCCCTAGAGGGTCAAAACGTCACTGAAGCCGTCACATTTGATAGAAAGCAGAGCACAATGTTTGTCACCATTGGAACAAAATGCTCCTTTGATGGGTCCCAAAAAGGTCATACATGTCATTCTACTGGTTGACCCATACCTTGTCCTGATTACCCTGTTAGATGCATAGAAGGCACATGCTTTCTTAGTGGGCCGAAACTTCATCAGTTCATGCATTGTCTATACCAAAACTCCACCTTTTGGGCAGCTCAGGGTCAGATGAAAAATGTGCCCATCTGGGAGAGACTGAAAAATTGGATCTAGTGGGCAGGCCCATCTAAGCATCTGAACTGTTTTGTGTTCTTGTTTTTGTATATGTACAGTCACTTATTTTTCTCTGATGCACTGCACAAGCACCTTCTCACTTAGCACGTATGGAGCACCTTATTGTTTGATCATATAATGTATTGCTACTCAATGACTATGAAATACATCTTTTATCTAATAATTATGTTATTCATGCCTATATGTTGTGTAATTTATTTCTGCAATATTCTGCATTATCAACTTCTAAAACATTTGTGCTAATATTATTTTTTCGTAATTGATAACAAATCCTATACGACAGAACCATTTTTTTATATACAAGACTAAATGATGGTAGCACCTCCACCTATTGTCTGATGTCCATTGACTTACGGCCCAATTTCAGTCGGGCCATCAGACAAAATGTTCCCGTTGGCAGAGCTAGGTGTCCCTCCCCTCCCCCCCCATTGGAAACATGCTGTTTCTCTGGACACTAAATAGATGAGGGTACCACAAGTTTGAAGACAGGGCACTCCACCACATTTTTGGCAAAGTGCTCTGTCCATCAAACTCTAATAAGGCGGTAAAATTTGCAATCCCCTCTCTAAGGACAGTCTGGGTTTGAGGCAGTTGGCAGCAATCAATAGAGGAACAGGTGATGAGTTGCACTCACCGAGGAGCACACTCCTCTGCTGCTCTCATCTCTGCTCCATGTGCAGCCACCCATGGACATCAATTCACCAAAATGCCGGGGGTAGCGGAAGTGACATCACACACCATTTGACTTTTACTTTGACTCAGCTTGTTTCGTGCTGCAAAATCAGCGCAAAAGGCACCACGCAGTGTGCCATAGGGCACTGCTACTTTGTTGCCGCTCCAGTACATTTTCTACTCATGCTGCAGCTTTCTCAACGTGAATGGTCACGATTGTCATCCTAGCGCTAGGGGACGCCTATTCTCGCTTGCGCTCAGGAAAAGACTCTGCCACCCAGTGGTTGGCGGAGTTTTGCCGGGACTGCCTGTTACAAGTGTAACGCGAGTGGGCAAAACTCTGCGACCTCCGCAGGTAGAGCGGAATTTATTGCCCACCCCTACTAAAAAAACGCATGATGTTAGTTTTATTTCTTTTTATTTTTTTGTTGCTTACTTTAATAGTAAAAGTTAAATCCTTGATATTTCTTCCTGATTAATTGTTACTATTCGCAGATTGAAGATGGCCATTTGTTTTAATTTTATATTGAAAAGTCAATAAAGACATAAATACAACAAAACTAAGTATTCAGAAAAGAAGGTGTGCTTATGCTGCCTATCCATAGCTGTGAGACAAAAAGAGTAAAGGAAAGTAAAATTATCAACCGAAAAATAATAGTCAAATTCATTGTGTTTTTTGTCAACGTATATTACAAATTTTCCACATCTATTCGGAGTGACTGTCTGTAGCCACTGATTGTTTGTTATCCACTGAGGAATATTGGCTGCATTTGTTCAGATTTTTTCTGATTTTGGAAATGGATCACAAAAAAGCTGGATTCAGCTAGTGATCCACTTCCGCGCACAGAAAATATAACTGATACTGTTAATAGAAGAAAAGGAGAAATATGAAGGCAGTAGCTGATGCTTATAAATCACCTCCTACATGCTTGGCTGACTACAGACATCTCCTTATTGGTTCTCCTTTCCTGTGTTCTCATTGGGAAATATAATTCAGTTAAGTTTCTAATTTTCCACCCGTTATTCAATAAAGAAAGAAGCTTTCATAGCGGCGCCTCCAATATTGACCTCATTTCTTGTTTAGCATTAATCCATACTTCACCTGCAATAATGAAGAGACAACAAAACTGACTCATTGCCATTCATACCTTAAAATGATCTATGAAGCATTGATACAAACCACTCTAACAATAAATATACATTTGCCTGAAACGCTGCTTCCAATGATATGAATAAATATGTGCATAGCCAGTCATAAGGTGCTTAATCCTGGAGAACAGTCCATGAAGACACTCAAACTCTGACAATACTGCAAAGTACTATAAACAGCTCTGAAACATAACATAAACAATGCCACTGGAATTAATTTATCTGGCGGCCACATTTGCCAGATGAATCATTATATGCTGCAATATTTACTGATTGCTACATAAAATATTTCAAGCTCTGATCAGAAGTTACTGAAACAAGTGCCACACGTGATGTCACGAAATGGCAGACCCTCAGTAAAGGATAACTGCTCACCACTAAATAGATCATTGCTAGTCTCAGGTGTTAAATGTGTACTAATGAGGCGAATCTTTTCCATATGCAATATTATTGTGTGTTGAAATGACCTGATGGCTAAATATTAGTGCCACAGAATGCACCACATTATGCCTTATAATTTTTATTTCCTGTTGCAGAATTCAGTCAACCTAGCTTTATAATTTGAGCTTCCATTCCCACATCATTCCAGTGGCCTAAAAGTAAAGGTTAGGGTTAGACAGTGTTATCAAAAACACAGAGGGGCTTATTCATGAGAGCCCTGCGTCACTTTTGCACCACATAAAGTGGTACAAAGCCCAACGCAGGGCTCTAAATCAGATTTATCAAGCCACACAAAGCAATCCTGCATCGCTTTGAGAGACCTCATAAATCTTGAGTAAGGCAACGCAGGGCATATCGCTGCGCCGCCTTACTCTGCGGCAGGCGTTCCAAGGGCATTGCTGTGGGTTTTCCCATGCAACAGCCGTGGATTTTGACGCTGCCCCAGATTTACAAAATCATGTAAACTTGGGGAAGTGCCAAATCTTTACGCCTCCAGATGTGAGGCGTAACGAGGAGAAATATCCTTATGTCTCCCCGTTTTTTCCTCTTTCTAAAAGGGGAAAACGCCTCCTAGGATTTTTTTTGTTTAGGAAAGTGCCCCTTCCTACACAAAAGCAATCCTGCATGCAATGAAGGCACCATGGTGCAAGGATGCCTACGTTGACAATAGGCTGCTGAAACGGAGGCAGCGCAGGGAGAAAGGACAGAAATGCACTGTATTTCATAAATGCGGTGCATTTCTGCCCTACGCCAAAATCCCGTAAATGAGCGCGTGAGTTTGTGTACACTTTACCATAAAGGTTTGAAGCATGTACACCTTTGTGGCTGAATTATGCATGTAAACATTATGGCAACATGTAACAGCTTAGATGATTAAATGAAAGTCTGTTGTAGAAAATGTGTGCATGGCACCTGAACCTCCCCTTTAGGTACAGGACTTCACTATTAAAAATGTTTCAAGTTAAAGGTTTTATTCCTTTTGTCGGCCATTGATTTATATAACTCATTTTGTCTGCTTCAGGTAACAGTTGGCTAAATCTTATAAAAGTTAGAATGTGAGGTCGAATCAAATCAATTCATAAAGCCAGCGCCCTGCAGAGTAATTCTGCTGCGGCAGTGGGACTCTTGAATTATTGGACTCTTATTGCTCCTGAAATTCAAAGATTACAGCTGATCTAGCTAAAACCATTCCAACATGCAATAACTTAAGCTGAAATGTTAGTTTTACGAGCAAGTGTGCACTCTCTATGTCTAAACGATGCAGTTCTAATTTCTGAAATTATTTATGCACTGACTGAACACCTAAGTACTGGTAATTTCATTTTAAATGGTTCTTTGAGCAGAAGCATTTTGTAAACACAAGTTTTTAGAATGCATTTGTTATGGAAATCTAATGTTAAGTTAATGAATTCTCGGGGGCGGAGCTAGCCACGCCTGAAGATGGCCGCTTTCTAAGTGAGCTCCTTCGGTCGCTCCAATATCCTACATTTATCCTGCGCCACAATCCTGCTGACGAGGTGGATATGCTGCAATAACTAATCGGAACACTTTACCATCCTGGTGCGCCAACTCTTAAAACCTGAAGTGGTCCAGAGCCAGAGAAATTGCACTCGAGAACACTCCGCTGAGGTGCGGCCTGTGCGACGTATGCAAACGTAGACCTGCCTCCCAAAGAGACGAGACGAGGTGAGCGCGAGACGGCAGAGACGTGCTGACGGATGAGGCTGAGGCCGAGACCCGCGAGTTGAAAACTACAGGCGGAGGACTGCGATCGCCCCCGAGTGCCGGGACGACTGGAGCTATTCGAATGGTCCCCTGGATCACTGCGGAGAGTGCAGGTGAGAGCTGCCTGACGTGCGGCCCGTGCTCCCAAAGCGGCGGCTGGGGGCGGCGGCTGTGTAGTACACGCAGCGGCTTCGCTCTGGCAAATGGAAACCCCGCTCGGCGGTGAGCGAGGAGTGCGCCATTCCTTTCCTCTGCGCACCCGGAAAAGACTTCCAATGCCTGGGCGCGCAGTACAATCCCTCTAGGTCCGCACGCCTCACAACGAGCGGCGCCTGGTGTAATGCAAAACTGCGGGGGGTAAATAATAAGCAGAACTGAGATCGCCACTTCCCTGCTTCCTGCTCACTGATCGGCTGTGGTGGCTCCATGCGCGGATCGGCTCATAATACGCGCACTGCCGAGGGCCCACTAGACACGATACACAAAGACATATATCAGTCCTGCCCAGAATAACGTGAGAGGCCCGAACTGGCCTGCAAACTCTGGGCCAGAAGGTATAGGAGACACTTGAAACTCCACACTCGCACTGTCCATGAGGAGGCGACTCCCGCCCACCCCAGGTCTCCTACTGTGCCCTTGATACACTCTGGGAACCTGCAGAAGACGCCCCTGGGGAGACTCCTCCACTGTACTCGAAAAATTACTTTACGCTAGCATCACTGCAGAGTACCTCTCCTGGCTGAACAGCTACTGCACGAACGTCTGCACGTGCACTGTATAAAAAACAAGCCAACTGCCCCATAGCGCTGTGATTGTCTCCGCCTCATAAATACCTAACTACTCCCGTGATCAATTGTGATCTCCTGCACCATAAACCCTGCAACGACAAGATTGATATACCCAGCTAAAACATGGGTAAACCAGACAGAAATCAACCCAAAATCAACTTTGAACAGCACAAAAAAAATACAGAAAGTGACCCGGAGGGACAGAGCGATGTGCAACAGGCTGCGTCCGTTGCCGGCGGGATTGCTACTGGTGATATTCAGGCCATGTTCTCGTCGATACAAACCTCCCTATCTAATATAGACGGCAAGATAGACTCCCTAACGTAACATGTGGATCGCATGTCTGAGCGCCTGGACAGGCACACTGAAAGAATTGACATGGCGGAGCGGCGTATATCGGACGCGGAGGATGCCCATCGACAAATGGAAACCAAACAAGGCAAAATGGATAAACACCTAGAGGCACTAATGGCAAAGACCGTAGATCTTGAAGCGCGTTCTCATCGAAGCAACATACGCCTTATGGGAATCGCAGAGACGACCAATACAGGGCCCATGGAACGCTATGTTGAACAATTACTTATCACTCTCTTGGGCAAAGACACTTTCTCTGACGTTTTTATAGTCGAAAGAGCTCATAGATCACTGGCCCCGCCACCACCGCTTGGATCTAGACCGCGTCCGATCATTGCCAAAATCTTAAATTACAGGGACCGAGATGCGGCACTCCGCAAAGCCCGAGAACTGGGAAGCTTAAACCACCAAGGTATGGACATCTCCATTTATCCTGATTTTACTCCCCAGGTCCAGGAAGCACGGAAAAAATTTGTAGCAGTCAAAAAGGAACTCAGAGAACAAAATATCCCGTACGCAATGATCTGCCAGGCTAAAAGTCACTGATGGCGGGAAAACTGTGGTTTACAATGAGCCCAAAGACGTGCTCAAATACTTGCAGCACAAAGGGTCTCAACCTCCTCGCCGGAGATCGCCCAGAGGAGGCCCTGAAGAGCAAACGAATACCTCAGATGTTGAGTAATAGGATACTCTACCCTAAACTGCTTCTCATACAAAGATGCATACAACGAACTCTATGACAATAACTACATACTGTTACAGGTAAATGTATATTGTAATTCTCTAAATACAAGTTGGCACTGTCACAGACAATAAGATCTAGTATAATGCCCTTCGATCTCTTTAGATATGTTCAAGCTAACAGGCTAGTTCTGATCCTCACCCGATTACATTTTAATGAACAAGTTCTGATGTATGGAATGTTGCTAAATGTTATAGAGTGACCCCCTGGCTGACACTTGTCACCAGGGTATCCGGCTGGCAGCTTTTGCCCCACTGTGTATACCACACTGAATTTCCTCTCTTTCCCAATGGACTGGGCGGGAGGGGGAAGGATATGTTTGTTAGTTGGGATTGTCTTCGTCATAATTGGGATGACGAAGTGGGAGGGTTGGGATGGGGGAATGGGCGGGAGAAATATCGGCTTATATAATTTGCCTTGTCAAGTCACGATACAGTTGTTGGTTTACATTATCGGTTCACATGCACACACTACGTTTCTATACATGATCTGGGTGATAGTACCCATAAGCAATGCGAGCAATACACGACTCTCCTTCAGGAGTTATGATTGGAGACACATTGACACACATTAGCACTAACTCTATACCCTTAAAATTAGCTACCTGGAATGTGCGAGGGCTTAATAATCCTAGAAAAATTAGACAAGTTCTTGCCTACCTGGACAGACATAACATAGACATAGCTATTCTCCAGGAGACACACTTGCTAAAATGCAAAGCTGACAGACTCAGGAAACGCTGGGCAGAATTGGTGGTTTCGTCATCGTACTCTACCTATGCGCGTGGGGTCATAACCCTGGTAAGGAAGGGAACACAGTTCGTACTAGAACAAGCGATAACAGACACGCAGGGACGCTATGTCATACTCACAGGTATACTGCGAGGTTCAAGAGTGGGCCTAATCAACAGATACGGCCCAAACGTAGATGACCCTGACTTCTTCATGAAGGTGTGCACGGAGATACGGGTGCTCCCAATAATGGAACTCCTATGGGGTGGAGATATGAATGTAGCGCTGGATAGTACATGTGACAGATCACAAGCCACAGCCGAGTATCACCAGCGAGCAGCCGCGATTATTTTGAACGGAATGGAAGGATTTCGGATGCATGATATATGGCGCATGCGTAATCCACACACACATGAAAGCACCCACTCCTCTTCTGTCCATGGTAGTTGGTCCCGGATTGACTACTGGATACTCACGGAACAAACATGCACATGGACCCAAGATGTCAGGCACCTCCCAAAAACATTATCAGACCATAACCCTGTTCTGCTAACCCTGCAAATCCCAATGTACACCCGCCACCATTTGTATAGCGTTTCAACGCCACCTCTCTCCTAGATCCACTCTATGCCGAGACGATTCACTCGGCAATAGAAGACTACTTTGCCACCAACAAACAATCGGTTAATAGCGCAGGCACCCTTTGGGAAGCCTTCAAGGCGACCCTACGTGGCATTTGCATCAGCACCACGGCGGGGATCCTTAAAGATATCCGCACACAATTGAAGCAGTGTGAAACACGCATTAAACAACTGGAGGCAGACCACGATAGTACTCGTAATGCAAATATTTTAAGTACCATACGAGACGAAATAAATAACTATAATGACCTAGCAGACGTAGAAATGAAGTATATAACAAAACGCCACACAGCACGCAGAATGGGTGAGGGAGGCAGGCCAGGACGTACCCTCGCACACAAAGTGCGCGTAGAACATAAATAACACACCATTCTACAAATGGTAGATGATGATAATAAGATACACTATGACACAGCCGGTATCCTACATACCTTTATGGACACCTATGGCACATTATATAAAGCACGGGACACCGCACACACACAGGAGATTTTGGCATACGTTGATGACATCGCGTTGGCATGGCTCTCGAACGACCAACGTGAATTCCTAGCACAACCGATCACTATAGAAGAAGTGCAGGATGCTATAAAAACACTACCAAATGGCAAAACTCCAGGGCCAGATGGCTACACAGGCGAATTCTACAAAACATACTCAGAAATACTGAGCCCATACCTGCTGGAAATGTATGATGAAGCGTATCATAATCAAACTCTCCCTCCAACACTACGTGAAGCGTTAATAGTAGCCCTACTAAAACCAGCTAAAAACCCAGAGAAGGCAGAGTCATATAGACCGCTATCTTTAATAAACACGGACACTAAGATACTGGCTAAAATCCTTGCAACCCGACTACAACCATTTATGACATTTATTGTTTTGCCCGACTAATCTGGTTTTATACCGGCTAGATCCACAACACATAACCTCCGTACTATATTCGCTCTTTTACATCAACTAAATCCCGAACTGGAAGCTGTAGCTGTGCTTCTCGACGCGGCTAAGGCCTTTGACTCGGTCGAATGGGTCTACCTCTTTACTATTCTACAGCGAATTGTACTTCCACCAACATTAACAAGCTGGATCAAACTACTCTACACGAAGCCATCTGCACGCATCAAAGTAAATAGGCATATATATCGGATGTAATACCGATACAAAGGGGGACGCGGCAGGGATGCCCTTTATCCCCATTACTTTTTGCAATTGCTCTTGAACCCCTAGCTTGTAAAGTACGTCAACTGTATGCCCATACGGCCTTAAGATTCACTCTACGCCCCATCAGCATATCATTATATGCAGACGACATGGTGCTCTATATTAGAGACCCTAATGTAAACCTATCACCAATACTTAGAGAATATATAAAATTCGAACGACAATCAGGTCTTCAGATCAACTGGGCCAAATCAGCAGTAATACCGCTGACTGCAAATACGACCCCGCCACAAATGGACTTCCCACTAATCTGGCAGGAAGAACCCATCAAATATCTGGGAATTTGGATACACCGCGACTCTGAACTTGTACTCCGAATTAATTATGGCACTACGATAGACAAACTAGAAACACAGATTGACCGGTGGATAACATTACCTTTATCCCTAGCGGACAGGATATCTCTGGTAAAAATGGTGATCCTACCCAAGTTACTTTACCTTTTCACTAACATTCCTATACCCCCAACAACCCCAATATTCAAACATATATTTGCCAACTTGTCTAAACTAATATGGGCTGGGAAGCAAGCAAGAATAAGTCTACACACAATGACACTACCCTACGCGTCTGGGGGATTCACAGTACCTGATCTATACCTATACTATATGTGCCCAAGCGCAATATGCGCACTACTGGTTCCATCCGGTACGGTATATGCCGCACCTCGCAGTAGAGGATGGCGACGCCCACCCCATTAAATTAGCAAATATATTGCCACATCAGCGACCCCACCTCTCCAAACACGAAATCAACACAGTACGTACTACATCTCTGGCATGGAAACGCATTTCCCAGGTCACAGACAAAAGTCCACTTTATGCACCAAGTCTACCTCTGGCATAACATCCAGCCTTATCGGTTACACAAGAGAAGGGAAGCATGGGATTACTGGAACAGATTGGCATTAAAGTGATGGGCGACGTATATCCTAACGGAAAATTTATAACACCAGACGATTTGTCATTTGTGAGTAATCAAACGCTGCTGTTCAAATTTGCTTATCACAGATTGCGCGCAGCAATTCAGGAACTCTACCCCTCGTATCCAAATGAACCCCCCACACTAGAAACATTACAATTGTTAATAACCGCCCCAGACAACGCACACATAGTAGCGAGACTTTATAGAACCCTGCAGAGGGAAATAGGCACCAATACGCAAAAAGCACATGACAAATGGAATTTGATTCTCGACAAGCCTCTAGGGGTGGACGAGTGGCAATCATGTTGCGCACTTACTGAGCTTCTCACTCCTAATGGGAATCTGCGTATCATACACTACACAAACATGGTTTGCGTGCGGACGCAAAATGTAAACGATGTAAAATAGACCAAGCTGATTTTGGGCACTTAGCATGGTATTGCAGCAAAGTGAAATTATACTGGGAACAGGTGATCCATCTGCTAAACGAAATCCTGACTTGTAAATTAGAGTGTACACCACAAATATGTCTATTGGGACATTTGACACATTTGAAATCTGCAAGGAAAAAGTTAGCTGCCATAATGTTACTACTAGCGAAACGAAGAGTAGCCATGCACTGGGACAGCTCGAAAACACCGACGGTAGACCGCTGGATATTGGACTCTATATATTGTAAAGACAATTTTTTGATATACACAGAAGAACTGCCCACAACCGCTAAACCTTCTAATTTCTGGAAACCTCTCACCGCCTACCTACGTGCACATCCTGACCTCTTCAAAGCTAATGCATGATTAATGTCTTTGTTCTCATTTTGTAATAATGCTAAAATGGATCATTACTATGTTGATTAGCACACAGTGTTGTGCTGAGTAAAATTATTAACTGCATATTGTATCAAATAAGACCGACTTGATAATGTATGTAAACATGGTTGATTACAATTAATGAAAAATTATAAATAAAAATAAATAAAAAAAGTTAATGAATTCTCGCACTTTTATTCCCAAGATGAAATTCTGAACATATTAAATAGTTCCACAGTGGGTTTTCTGATGTGCTGCTGTGTTTTGTTTACCCAAAAATGTTGACATATTTTTTAAGAGAAATTGTTTTAGTGGTTGAACGTAATTATAATACACGCTTCACCCTTTTACTATAATTTTCTTGTCTATTTTCGTTATCAATTATTGTTTGTTGTGTATTCTCCGCATTTTTAGATATTCTATTTCCCTTAGTAAAGCCAAGCTTCCGAAAGCCAGGGATCATAAAACTGCTTTTTATTTACATTTTGCAGACCACCTTTTTATGGCTAGTTTGTGTTGGTCATTTGTCTTTTGAAAAATCTTGGAATGCTGTAATGATTTTCTCTTTAAATTTGGAGTGTTTTGTTTTAATGGCCTGAGTTGGAAATAACCCTTCAGGAGAGCCTCGATAAGGCAAAACAATCTTACCTTTGCCTAATTTTAATCTCAAGCCCCACATCTGTTCGTCTATATCGTATTACGGTCCAAAGCAACATAGTTATGTGCACTGCAGTGAATGGTCTGTTCACTTTTTTTTATTTAATTTCCAAAATGTTTATAATTTATCTCCCTTCAGTCAAATCTTAAAAAGATGGTTTCTGCTGCGTTCGAATGTATGTTCGGCTGGGTCAATGCAGGTAGGCCAATAGAATTTGAGTAGATTTGTCATTGTTTTTGTGATTATTCTGGAAAGCTGAAGGTATCTCTATCAGTCTGCTTATGGAAATGCAAACAACCCCAGGCTTGTTTCAAACTGCATAGACTTCATCAGTGGGTTGCAGCTTGAGTCCTGTGACACAGTGAGTATAAGACCCATGTTTTTGCCCACCCCACAATAGGGTGCAACAAACAAAAGTAAATGACATCAAAGTTTCGAGGCTAGATGAAGAGGTGGGAAAGGTAGTAGGATACTTAAATTATCCATTAGTGTTTGATAATTACATAAAAAGTATATTTTAGGGCATCAGGGTGCAGAAAGCACATTACTTTTGTGGAAGAGTAAATAGTAGAACAGAGCATAAATGAATATTAATGAAAAAGCAAAAAATAATGAGTCTCCTTGTGTAAAATGTAGAAGAACGGAATACTAAATTACAAAATAATCAGTTATTCACAACTATTAAAAAAAGAAACAAATGTTCAATTATAAATGTAGACCACCTCTTTTACATCTTCTCCAACTCCTCCCAATTCATATAAACTTTACTTTTCGATTTGAACCAATTTTAGGACTAATTCGGGTCCTATGGTTACATTTATTAAACAACATATTTTGTATTTGAGGAGAATGGTTGGTTAATTAAAGATTAGTTTCAATATTCGCTACTTGTATATGTAGAAATGTTTCTGATCATTTGTAATTTGTTATTGAAACATTTGTGGAGTGAAGAGGACTGCACTGTGCAAGGTTGAAAGTAATTTGCTCTGGTGTGAGGAGCTTACAGCTCTTTTGCAATGTTGAACATATGTTTGGTGGGTTTATTTACCATCATTATTTTTCCTTGTATTAATTTTTCTTAATATGAATATTGTTAGACCTGGCATCCTTGGCGTGATTTGTCCCCTAACTTTTTGCCTCCAACCCTCTTATGGTGAAGAAATTACAATTTTGAAATGCCAATTTTAGAAAGTTGGAATTTTCCTGCCTTAGCCATTTACTGCATGTAGCCTGTCTATAGGTCACATGACAGGGTATAGTTGGCAGTGGGCTTTGTGTATTCCTCGTAGACAACAACACACAATAGAGAACTTAGGTGTGCCTGAATGAGCCATCATTGGCAGAATGGGAGAGTGGAGCTGGGCATAGTCCTAATTGCACTTTAGTAGGCTGTGTCCTGTCTTCATACAAAGGGCTACATACCCCCTGTAGTTAGTCTTGAGCCAGGGCAGGGGAGGCAGGAGACCTGTGAACTTCAAAGCGAAACCTCCAGTAGCTTCTCCCACTTCAAAGGAAGCACCTGGTATAAATATTGGACCCCAGACATCAACGCTTCAGTACACTTCTGGACTTGTGGAGACTGCCAGGAAGGACTGCTAAACTGCTGAAAGAACTGCCAATCTGCTGGACTTCTGCCCTGCTGTACTACTGCCTTGCTGGACTGTGGCTTTGTTGGTTTGCTGCCCTATTGCCCTGCTGCCCTGCTGCCCTCCTGCCTGAGTCAGAGATTAGGACATGCACCTGAACCCAGGACTCCCAGAGTGACTCCAAAGACTAGGTTGCTAGCCTCCTGTTCAAAGCCTAAGGGACATAATAGACTCCCAACCACATGAACCAGCACCCAAACCCAGCTGGAGTAATCCCCTGACCCCAAAGTGGTGCCCCTAAGGTCATGGATCATTGGAGTGGCCTCAGTGGAGCAGATTTGAATATTTTGGGCTCTTCACAAGCCCGTTGGCATAAAAAACTTGTCGTTCGCACAGCCCCCCAGTTCCGTCAACCTGACCCTTCATGTTACATCATCGATCGCTCTTGGGGAGTTCCAACATAAAGCTTCGGCCCTACTGTCCACGATGAAAACAGGATCTTCTCACTGCAGCGAGGCCTGTCCGCGATGACCGGCCTGCTCTTCGTGCTATAATGATGACCGTCCATGACGTTTCTCTGCTCCTCACGACCCCCACCACTAACGAAACTCTTCGCGCTGGACTGAGAAAGTAACTTTCCAGCAGAACTAACCCGGTCCCTGCACCCGGACCGTGCTCCATCGTGGTTGGCCTGATCTTGTGACTTTCTCCTGGTGTCGCATGACCAGATAGCCACGAGTGGCGCTTTGGGCGTCTTGGTGCTATTTTCAATTAAATATTTAAAGTCGCATTTCTCCGGTTCTACTGATTGTATTTTTGTCGTTTTGGTCCTGATTTATTTATTAAATGTTGCTCTATTTTTCTAAATTGGTATTGGATTTTTCTATTGTTCTGTTTCACTTTATTACTGTTTGAATTGCTGCACACATACTTTACACATTGCCTCTAAGTTAAGCCTGACTGCTCTATGTTAAGCTACCAGACTGTAGAGCACTGGTTAATTTAGGGTTTGCATGTGCCTCTCTCTGACAAGGCTTATGGTTGCTGCTTGAGTAAGGGTTTCACCTACATCCCAACCAGTATCCCCATTTCTCACAAATATGTGTTCTTACTATGGTTTATGGTAATGTTATTGGTTGACCTCTGTTTTGTTTAATATGTTCAGTTAATTTTCATTTATTTGACAGTGTGTTTCATTCTGCAAACAAGCTATGTTCTTTTCATGAATACATTCCAGTGGAGCTAGTAGTTTTATAATCATTTCAGTTATGTTTATAAATACGTTTACAAATCTTTGTCGTGGGATGGTGGCTTTGAGACTACTGTTTCGCTTAGGACAACTTCTGGAAGGAATTGAGCTTACAAGAGAGAAGGTGTCATTTGAGTGGTTGTGTAAGAGAGACTGATTGTCATACCCTACATGTTTGGCCATAATTTAAACGATTTTAGAACTTTTAGAATATTATTGATTTCTCAAATTGCTATTGTTGATATGATTATACAAATTATGCATCAATTGATGAATTTGGAAAATTTGGAAAATTTTAATATAAAAAGTAAATTGATTTGGTAATTGAAACGATCTGATTAAGGTATTGAAAAATGTTTGATGTTATGCATTAAACACATGATAATTACCCTTTACGTTACCTAATGCTGCCTATCTCAAGGTAATATATATATATATATAAAAAATATATAATTTTTTATGTTGTTAATAACTTTGGTGCCGTTTGACGAATCTTCACAAACCTTTCAAAACTAGCTTATCAGTCACATCAGCTGCTGTCTGGAAAGTTTTGGGGTAACCCATCAAGTGGGAGCCCAGAAAAAGGGGGGTACCAGATCGCATTTTCCCCATGAAATTTCCCATAGGGATTTTAGACATGACTACATCCTGAACCGCTGAACAGAACTACACCAAATTTGGCAGAAAGCTAGATCTTCATCCAGAAAGAGTCCTTTTTATAATTTAGTGTAAATCTCTTAAGTAGTTTTGGAGCTATTAAAGTAAAAACATTCATGTATATCTAAAGATGCGGCTCGGCAGTGGATCTGGGTGGATACGCGGATCCACGCATCAACAGCAAGGCTGTGATTGGCTGGCCACAACCTGAAAGGAAAGTTGCGGCTGCCATTTTGTGCTTCAGGACACGGTTCCCAGGGGGGAAATAAAATGTAAAAGTGATAGAAGGGGTCAGGGTAGAGGTACCCTGTCCGCATGGGAATGATGGATGGGTCTGTTAGGAACCCCTCATGGGCAAGAAACCGTCCAAAAATGTTTTTTATTTTTTAGCGCGAGGATCCTCGGATCCATGTGGATCTGCCTGGATCCTCACGGATTTGGGTGGATTTGCTGATCCAGACCCTAATTTAAAAACCACATACACCCACTCACAGACCCACACACCTACTCACACACTCACTCAAACAACTACGTACACACCCACACACACACCCATACAGCCACTCACACACCTTTGCAGTGACATTATTGATGAGAAAACTGTGCATGTGGAGGGCCAAGTTATAGTTACCTTAGAGCATGAGTTATAGTTACTTGAGATAACTTTAACTGCTGAATTTTTATGGTTGTGTGTGTGTTAACCTCTTCGACGCTCATGACGGCTCCACGCCGTCATGAGCCACGGTAGCCGTGTGCTAATGACGGCGTGGAGCCGTCATAGCCCCGCCCGCTCCCTGCCGCTCCGCCCACACGGCACTAATTCCCCGCCTGTGCGGGAGAATTAATGAGCGGGCGGGGCTATGACGGCTCCAAGCCGTCATGAGCACACGCCTACCGTGGCTCATGACGGCGTGGAGCCGTCATGAGCGTCGAAGCGCCACGCCCACCCCCTAGCCCCGCCCGCGCCGCGGCCGAATTCACGGCACAGGGAAGGGGTTAAATCTGAACCTAACTAATATATATATATATATATACATATAAACACAACATGAAATAATACTTTATAACATTCACAATATTTTTCTTTCATACAGCAAGTCATTGAAGTTGTCCAAGCAGCAGACACCGCTTTCCCAGCTCCATTAGAGGAAGGTATATCTTATGAAATATATTCAATGTTCATAGCACCAGAACCTCCATCACCAATAGAAAGTCCAGAAGGAGAGGTAAGATTTTTTTTTGATACTCTGATTTTGAATATGTTTGCTTTCTACCTTAATTAAGCATGGCAACACCACTGGTTGTTTGCAGTAGTTAAATTTGAATAAATAATTAAAAAATGTGTTTACTTTTATTTTGGTTTCTGTACCTTTTAAGGTACTGGGTGTTTGTATATTTACTGTATTAATTTACTCTACTAAAATAATTGCCATGAAAAATGGATAAAGACAGGAAAATTTGCTTAGAACCTACAAATGTGGAAGGGTTGGAATGGCTGCCACTACACCCTTTAAATGAAATGGAGAGAAAGTAGTGTATCTAAATCTGTAAATGTGTAAAGAGATATTACTCATGATCCCACTCCTAAACTTAGATAATACTAGGCAAGTGGAAGTGTTGCTCGGATATGGATTTATCTTAAATAAATGAAAAGACAAGAGGCGTTTGGCACAACAGGAACAAGTTGGTTTAATTAAATGCTACAGATGGGAGAGCATGGACAGAATGTGTCTGCTAAAAATTTCTCGAAGTACAAAGTTTTGGCCGTCAATTTATACAGTTCAGAGGTACAATAAAATGTTCTCTGCATTCCTTAAAAGCATCCTAATGATAAATCAATCATATGTGCGTATCTGATAAGGACACAGATGGCTTTCGACCTTGGGAAGAGCTAATGTGGGCCAGTGTGTTTGTGTCCTGATGTCTGGTGTGAGAAGCGTGTGATCACTACGTGTGGTGTGCATGTTGTGTACTGATTGGTTGAGTGTACCTATCTACATATGGTATCTAGCTTTGTGGTATTTGCGGGGAACGCAAGCCTTTAGCCAAATAGGTTTTATTGGGTTGGTAATTGGTTACCTCAGACGTGTTTGTGGTGCAACTATCTATCTGTGAAATCTATCAGGGTTTTCCCTGGGTGCGTGTTTGCTTGTAATTTATGGGGATCCCACCGGTGACTCGTTACTCAATAAGCATGAGCATGGGTCGCAGGACCTGTCTGACCACGTATCTTGTACTCGGGGTTGATGGGGAGGCCACTTTGGGTGAATCCAACAGCAATGAGGTGAGTTCATTGGAACTCCTAAGAATAATATGGCAGCCACTAGTATCATTTTTATCGACATTACCAACAGTGTGCATACAGTTGTCACCTTGCACATTGACATTGTTCTTACTGGTGTTGTCAAAGGTATGTTTGCTTTGGTCTGAATGTACACTGACATTGTTCTTATTGGCAACAATAATATTATTATACAAGCATGGATTATGTTATACATTGGTATCATTATTGCTGAAGTTGGCGCACTGTGCGGGCACAAGTTACGGCATACATCGACGGGCATTGTCGAAGTTATGTGAGCACAGGATGTGATATTCATTCACCTTGCGCTTACTTATATTGCCATTGTCGGGCCGGCACATATCATGACATTCATTGAAATTGTATTCACCCATCCCAACATTCCCCCCTCTAGTTCAGTCATCAACTGCTCTATCCTCCTCGTATGCAATGACAGTTATGTTATTTGAAAGTGTGTGTGTGTGTGTGTGTCAGTTGCTTTTTCCATTACTAAGCACATACTACCCGATTTGAGGACTACTTTTTTAATGCAAGAATCCCCTATGTGTAGGAAACCACATAAGAGAAGTACAGCAAGGAGAATAGGCATCACAAATGCCAGTAGCTTGGACACACATAAGGGGGTCAACGAAAAGATACTGTGCAACCAGTCCTGCTCCGTGGCACCTCCCTCCGTATTCATATCGGCTTGTAGATTATGCAGATCTTGGATGGCACGGGCTAGAGTCTCATTCTTCATATCGTTTCAGGGGGTGAAAGTAGAACAGGACGCACCAATCTTGGCGCACACCCCACTCTCCATCGCGGTCATGAAGTCCAATACGTACCGATGTTGCATCACCATAAGGTGGATGGCTCTCAGTTCTTTCTTGATAGCATTTAGGGCTGGACTCAGTATTATTTATCATTCGCATCAGCTCCCATCTGGTTATTTGTAACCAGCGGGAATTGGCTTTTGTTTGCATGGTGAAGAAGGGTATTGACCCTCCGGCCTTTCCTTGAGCTTCTGTGAACAGTCTGAATTCTTCATGAAATGTCCTTGTACTGAGCCCAGCCAAAATAATCAGCAGTTCTTTTCCTTTGAGCCTGATGCAAGAGACTTGTTTTCTTCTGTAACAGATGTTGAGACAACTCAGATAGATCTTCTCCAGGGATGACCAGGGTTGGGGGTGTATGGTCACGAGGGTGCAGAGGCCCTGCCATCCAGGGACGAGCTGGGTGTAGGCAAGGTCACCGCATTACCAATAGATATCCATCAGCATGGAGGTGTCCCATTGCAAGTCCGGTATGTACAGTATTGTGTCACAATGCCCAACGGTATGGTTCCTTTGCCTCTGAAGCATAAAGAGTACAATGTAAGTTACTGTACAAATAGGGGTTGCCCCTTCCATTCCAATCAGCTGTACCTATTGATCTCGCTATTCCAGATTTTCTGGCACGGGTGTTTATGCTTGCATTGGACCCCCTCCCATGGGACTCATTTACCCCCGCGTGATTAAGATGAGCGGCCCTGCACTGGAATTCCATGTCCGGGGTCCATTGATCGTTAAAGAAGGTGGCCCCAAAGATGTTAAGGGCTGCCCTGGGACCTCAGACGGAGGCAGGAGTGGACGTATTTGTGCATTGGTATGGTGGTCGTCATACCTCCAAGAACCTTTTCTCTACGATGTCCCAGGGCCAAACAGTGCCCTCCCCTATGTGCCCTTTCTGCGCATCATGTCTAGCTCGGATTGGATGTCACTCGGCTCAGTGAAGAGATATAGTACAGGGTTGGTTTCATACCGGGTGATGTTTACTAATGTCCTACGGGGTTCTACTCTATTGGGTTGGATTATTGCCTTGATGCTACAGAGGTACAGTTGGGCGAGTCATTTTGCTCTGTCAGGCGCTATCTCTCGCGCTAAATAAAGTCTGTCTGCACCTATGACGTGAGGTATCAATGAACAGATGTAACATGATTTATTCGTAGTTTGTGTGCCTACCTCGGGCATATGTTGGTACCAGGTGTTATGTAGGAGTGCACTGTGTAGTGCGTGAGGAATACTAACGTTTAATTCAGTGTAGGTGCTTATGAGGTTAAAGAGGTCTTTGCACACGTGTCGCAAGAATGTAGAAGTAGAGTTTACAAAATCATGTACTTTTTTGGTTTCAGAGGAGCTTTAAAGCATCGCGGCTAAGGAGAGCATGTACAAAAATACAAGGGAATGTAACTTAGGACGCATTTGTAGAATGTAGGAATGTCTTTGGGAGAGATGTCTGTCCACCAGGCCTGTCTTTTGTTGGTTGTTGTCTGTGGTCCGGTGTCGTGTGGCTGTTGTATGGGTAACCAGGGGTGTTTTCTGTCTTGGTGCAAAAAGTGTCTCTCTTAAAAACGAAGGTACAAAGTCAATTAAATTCTGAAGTACTTGAGCGACTGATCTTCTGAAATTCTTTTGTGAGTCCTTATTAGAGGAACGGCGGCCTGCGGCAATGTTGGCACACATACAGTTTGATCGCTGACATGAAGGGTAAGAGCTGTGGGTCATAGGTTAACTTGGAAAAATACATTTGTTAGGCAATTTCTTGGAACATTCCTGTTTCATCTGTGAAACGATCCCTCTTTATGGTTTTACTGGGGGCTATATGGATTTACTGGGGAGCAACTTTTCCTATCGGGATTGGATGGAGGTGATAGACTTTTTCTAATTTTAGTGAGCGTTAGAATTTTGGGGACAACTGGGGATTTTTAAACTAATTTTAATGTGTTTAGAATTTTTGGGGATGACTGGGGATTTTTAAGCTAATTTACTGCGATTCGTATTATGTGTTTTTTCACCCCTCTCATTTCTACAGCGGGGACAGTATTTTCTCTGCAGGCTAGTCTATTCAGAACGCAATGTTTTAGCAGGGTGCTGAGGTGTCCTTTTGACCTATCTATGCTGCATGCGATTGTGAGGAGAAGCAGATGTTTACTTTTTAGGTTTTAAGTGTCTGTTGGCACGTTTGTGCCCCTTAGGTCTTCGCACGTGTCACGAAATGAGGTTTCTCTAGTTTGGCTGATTTTCTGGGTCACGCTCTTCTTCTGGAAGGGTCGAGAACCTTTGGGCTCTTTTGTGTGGGCCCTGGTGGGCTGTTCCCTGTTCTGGGGCATTTCCACTTCTAAAAAGGATACTGGAGATGGTTGGAAGGTCGTGTGTGGACCTCTTGTTGGGGACCTGCAGTGGGAAAAATGTCTGGGACTATTTTTGCTTGCAGTGTTTCTTCTGCAAGAATCAAAGGTCCTGTTGGGACTTTAGGTGTCCGGCCTGATGGAGGTGGCGTAAATTATCTTGGTGGGACTTTCTGACGCAATGGGGCCCGTGAGCTAGGCTCTTTTTTCAAGGGTTTGAGGATCCGTGTCTGGGTTGCAGTTCTATGGACCCTGTGGCTTGAACGTAGCCATGGCTGGAATCGGGCCATCTACTTGTTTGGATGCTGCTTCCTGGGGCCCATTGAGTGTCATTTTGAGCAGCAAGGCATGGTTGACTTGCCCACCCTGCTACCCCAGACGCAGGCTGAGAAGATTATCAGTGGAGATCCTCTACCTCCCACTGCTCCCCTCTTCCCTGGACCCTGGATGTTCTGTATCTATTGCTTTTGGCGAGGTGTGATCCAATGGGTTAGCCTTAGTAGGTTTTGGAAGCGTTTTGGCGGAGAGGAGGACAGAACCCAATGCTCTGCCCCCAGAGGGGAGTCCTGTGTGCAGTTGGGGGCTTATTGCAAACTTATATGGCTGCTCGCTGGTGGATTTATCGACTGACTCAGTGCTGGAATGATGTGGGGCCTGTGGAGCTCTTGGGTTCTTTCAACCCCCTTCCCCAAATGCCTGGAAGGTCTGGCTTCCATCACCGGAGCATTTACCCAGTTTTGGAACTATAGGCGGGCATGCATTTGGAGGAGGCCTACAAGACATTGGAAAGTGGGGTCCTTTTGATATGTGGTACATCCTGGTGGTATGGGCACAAGGATCTGGGTGCCTGCTTTTATTCACTGGTGGAGGCCGTCCTGCCCCCTCGTCAGACTGTCTTTCCCCCGGGGCACAGTCAGCCAACCTACATTGGGGGATCAACAGCTGATGGGGCCCTGGGCCTCCTGTGAGTATCTGGATGGAGGACTCTAGCATGGATTCCCAATCGACATGGCATGGCGGTCCTGAAGACTGGCTACCAGGGCAGGTAAGGGAGTGTGACTGGGAGTGATATGAAGTAGGGTGTATTGTCTCAGGGAATGATTTTGGGCTATGATGCATTTGTATTCTGAGATTATATTAGGGCATGCCGCCCCAGACAGTCACCGCACCTTGCCGTGACTGTGGGTCTGTCCCTTGCTGGACTGAATACCCTGGTTGTTGCAGTGATTGCCTTGTGTTTGACCACCCTCCCAGTGGGCAGCTGCGGCCTGACTTCCTTAGAGCTGATCACGTGATGTGTGCGCGTTGTCTTGTGCTTGGTTTTGGCGGTGGATGCGCTGTGGGGGCTGTCCCTGAACTATTCCATTTTGATCATGGTATATTTTTAGGCGGCAATGGTTGGCCATGTGGCCCATTCTGTGACAAGAGTGCCATTGTATTGGGCCGGTTTGGGCCCAACCTCCTCGGCCACCATGACTGGGCGGACACATGCTGGGGCCCATGAGCGGAGCTCCCCTTGAGACGGGAGCCATCTGGACGCTTGCAGCTAGTGCGGCCCCCTCAAGAGAGGTCCTTTTCAACTTATGTTGGACCAATTTGGAGACGTCTCTCTGAGCCTGCAACTGCTTTTCCTTGTCCTTTTCCTGTCTCTTCCGTTAGTAGTGTAGTATGTGGGCTTGTATTTCCTGCCAAGGTTTAGCCTCACTACACTATGTAATCCGGTGTGGATCTCCGTGGGTGATCCTCTCTTGAGGATGTTGTAGAATAATGCAACCTGGGGACCCGTGTCTGTCAAGGGCTGTCCTGTCTCCTGCCCCCATCGTTCTGTCATTCTGTCTAGCAATACGGTCATGGTTTCCCCAGGCTTTATGCTTTCTGCAATCAGTCCTCCTACATCTCGGCAGTCAGGGCGCAGCTCCCTCAGGGCCATCCAGATCTGGTGTCTGACTGAATTAAATACAGCCCCGTCATGCTCGGTGTTGGTGAGAGTGACTGCGAGGATGCGGGCCCGGGAGAAGACTGTGTCTGTCTGCTCCCCATTGAGGCTACCAAGCAGACTTTTGGCGTCAGCTATATGTAAGTTTATACCTGCAGTGTTCTTTTCAAACATGAGATCAATTTTCCTGCCCAATCTATCAATGGGGGCAGTTTATTCCTGAGCCCTTCTTTGTCCATCTGTGCCCATGGCACATTGTGGTTCCTGCTGCTCCTTTTAGGAGCAATGGGCAAATCCTTGCTTGGGGCTGCTCAGTTGGTTTATCCCCGACGTAGCGCTCCCAATGCCTCAGGCATTCCTGCATGGAGGGGTAGTACCTTTTGGATCACCCTCTCCATGCCGGATGCAATCCTCCACAGTGGCCATGTCCTCGGGTTCAAAGGTTCCCTCCTCTGGCCAAGGGCGATCATACTGTTGGCCCTTCCTTTCAGTCCACAGGCCTGCAGATGGCAAAAAGGCTGCCTGAAGATTTCTCCCTCTTCTCTGGAAATTATTTCACTAGGGGTCTGACCAGTGTTTTTGGGGGTAGTGGTGGATGCTTATGTCGTCGCTCTCCTCGTGCACATGTAAAGGTACCATGTTACTCCTACCTCTCAATTGTGTGCCTGTCAGGCTCTCCTGACTACTTATTTCCTGCCCCTCGACCTATGCCGGCACCCAAAGATGTGTGCGATTCTCTTAGGGCCTTCCTTCCGACTCATCCCTAAGCTCATCTCTACGTGGGAACCAAGGCCGAGCTCCGGTTCCCTCTTAGGGAGGGAACATTGTTCCCCACCCTACTGGGATTCTCAGACGAGAGCTCTCTCTCTCTTTCTATCCTTTAGTCTTGACTTTCCTCTACCTCCCACCTGGGTTGCCTCCTTCTTGCGGTGCTAGGTGCTGTTTTTCTAGACAATGTTTTGGCCTCGACCTCGCTCCCTGATGCTTCTTCTGTGCCATAGGTCTGCCCAGGCGGAGTATAGCTCATGGCTCCCCCTTCGGAGATCTTCCGGGGCTGATGCTCCTTTCTTCTCTTCCACTGGTGAAATCACCTTTTAGGAGGGCCCCAAACCTCATTCTTCCCTTATGGCGCTCGGTGGGGCCCTCAGGAGTATGCGCTCCTTGTTCAGTCCAGACCGGCTGTGTCATGGCTGTTGGGTGAGGGCTCGAACCCCGATGGGGCTGTTTGTGCCTGGGCTGGCGGGACCTGGGATCCTCTTCCCCGCCAGTCTGCTTGCTGCCCCATAGGGGGTCCAACAGTCTCCTTGACCGGTGGATTGGTGTAACCTAGCAAGGCGGCAATTGGGACGGCCGGCATTAGTGAGAGCACGTCCCTGCTGGTGTATGGTGAGGGGGGTGCAGACGCCTTACTCATGGGTTCCGTGATTGTTTTGTGGGCTGGGGCCACCTCGAAGATGGTCCATAATTCTAGTAGGGCCTTCCACTTAGCTTTCCTATGTCCTGTATACCTGGTCTGTATGTGAGTCTTTGTGTGTTCTATGGTGTTGATGTTGAACGTGCCCCCTTCAAGCCAGGGGAATGCGTGTGTCTTGATATGGGCGTGCTACTCGCGGCAGTGCTTCTCTAGTTTTTCTGGCCTGGGTGGGGGTACCTTGTTTTCATGTGGTCTAACGGAGTCTCCATGGCAGAGTTAGAAAGCTTATTTGTTTTAAGGGTTTGCAAAACTTTGGTTCTCTGCAGATTTTCTTAAAATTAGTTATCAATTCTACTTTTATTTGAGGGAACTGTGTACACGGGGTGGTACCAAAACTAAATTTACTGGTTATGAGTTCAAAACATTCCAAATTCATCAACGAAAAATTGGTTAACATTAGAATAGAGACGATAATGCAATGAAGCAATAATAACCTGTACCAAAAGTGCAATTCTTAGTTCAGGGCAGTGCAGATTGTTTTGCAGCAAAAAACTAGCAATCATGAACTTTTGATTTGGAAAAAATGGATATTATCACCTAAAAGCATAGAATTATTAACGAGACATAACATTTAAACATGCGGTTTTATTTTTGCAAAATTCAACAGCACCACAACATCAATAAATGTAAAAAATAGAAAAGAGAAAAAAAGTTGACAGAAAAAATAATTGTTTTCCAAATAACTGAGCCCTCTCCTAGTGCCTATAGCCTGTGGAGAGGGAATGCTCTGCGCAGTACGCAGAGCCAGGTGAGCCTGATAGTCTGTCACTGACAGTTCAGTGGACAAAAATAGCAAAACTTTGATCAAAGAAAAAGGAACAACTCTGTGGCCAGACACAAGCTATACCTGATTCACCCAGGTCTGAAATGTTTTCCTTAACTTCTGAATGACACCCTATACCCCAGGGGTTGTGCATATCACTGCCTAACACCCAGCGATCCAAGCAGAGGGAAAAAATGGAACACCTCTCACTTCTTTCAGGTGCTATCAGTGTTGGGATCACCAGCCCTAAGAACTTTTGTAACTAAAAAATCAAGTTTGTGATGTTGGCTCTATATCACAACCAGAACCCATGCAAACAGACTTGCCACCAGCCCAGCGGTCCAAGCTATCCCTTGCTGACACCTGGGGACTAGGCAATCCCTGTTCCAAGCCCAAAGCCAGGCTATCCTTGCTAATACCCGGGTACGAGGCAAACCCTGTTCCAAGCCCTAAGCCAGGCTATCCCTTGCTAACACCTGGGGATAAGGTGTACCTTGTGCTCCAAGCCCAAGGTCAGGTAGCTACCTTTGCTTTCTTCTAGCATGCTTACTAGGGGAAAAATAAAAGCGGTCTACACTCTTGTCCTAGTTTGCCATATGCCACAAGTTGGGACTAAGGTTCAGATGTAGTCTCTTACCCTATGACGGCTGTTTCCGGACAGACCACCGCCTCGTTGATTCAGCAGAACTTCTAATCTGATCGCTGATCTTTATTGCACAGAGGAATCAGTTTGGGCCGAGGTCCTTCCTTCGACAGCAGTCGGGTTCGGTGAACCAATCTCTCCTGGCTAACTCGCCAAAATGTTGCTCGGATATGAATTTACCTTAAATAAATGAAAAGACAAGAGGCATTTGGCAAAACAGGAACAAGTTGGTTTTATTAAACGCTGTTGCCTGGAGAGCATGGACAGAATGCGTCTGCTCAAAATCTCTTGCTGTACAAAGTTTCGGCCATCAATTTATACAGGTCATGAGGTACAATAAAATGTTCTCTACATTCCTAAAGAGCATCTAAGTATCAATCAATCAATAAAAACTTTATTCTGCAACATTATGGCCATAAAAGTACATTTACACAAAATGTAGACCAATAAAACTATACGGATACATAGTAAAATAGGGCAAAGCTACTATTTCATGTACAATTGTTGTTTAACAATTTCTTTAGCCCCTATATATATTAGCTTTGTCATGACATAACTAGAATACCAACAAGTCCTAGATAAAATGCATATTATACAATATCAACACAAATTTAAAAACAATACTTCCTAGAAAATGTCATTACTAGTCCTGGTTCAGTACCCAATCGAAATTTTCCTTCAGCATAAAACCCATGCTGGGGAACTCACCACTCCATAACCTATAAAGGATAAGGGCGGCATTCACAAATATATCACAACAGGTCACACTTGTGCAAAATGGCAAATGTTTTAAAAATATAATGGCCTAAGGATGAATAAGGTGCATTAGATACAGTACTCATGAAATTAAAATCAGTGCTTAAAATCAGTGCTTCCTACAAAATTACAGTAGCATCTAAGTAATGAATCAATCACATGTGCGCATCTGATAAGGACACAGATTTCTCTCGACCTCGGGAGAGCTAATGTGGGCCAGTGTGTATGTGTCCAGATGTCCGGTGTGAGGAGGTCGTGCTCGCTACTTGTGGTGTGCATGTCGTGTCCTGATGGGTTGAGTGTACTTATCTACATGAGGTGTCTAGCTTTGTGGTGTTTCTGTGGAACACGAGCCTTTGGCCAAATGGGTTTTATTGGGACCAACTGCCTCGGACTTGTTTGTGGTGCAACTATCTATCTATGGAATCGATCAGAGTTTTCCCTGGGTTCGTGTTAGCCTGTAATTTATGGGGGACCCAACCTGTGACTTATTACTCAATAAGCGTGGGCATGGGTCACAGTACCTGCTTAACCACGTATGGCTGACTCAGGGTTGATGGGGAGGTCATCTTGGGTGAATCTAACAGCAATGATGTGAGTTCATTGGAACTCTTAAGAATAATATGGCAGACACTGGTATAATTTTTATCGGCATTACTAAGATTGTGCATACAGTCCTCTTGCACATTGATATTGCTCTTACTGTTGTAGTCAAAGGTATGTTTGCTTTGGTCTAAATGTACATTGACATTGTTCTTTTTGGCAACAATAATATTATGGTCTAAGCTTGGATTATGACATACATTGGTATCATTATTGCTGATATCTGCGCTGCTGTACGGGCACAAGTTACTTTATACATTGACATTGCATTGACGGGCATTGTCGAGGTTATGTGGGCAAAGGCTGTGGCATACGTTCACATTGCAATTAATGATATTGCCATTGTCTGGCCTGCACATATCATGACATTCATTGACATCGTATTCACCCATCACAACAGAAGCGTTGGGATCGTTGCCACTACACCCTTGAAATGGAGAGAAAGTAGAGTGCTGAAATCTGAAAATGTGTAAAGAGATCTTATTCATGATTCCCCACCTAAACTTAGGTAATACTAATCAATTATCTTTTCAACTGGTACACGCAAACATTTACTCAGGGCCAAAAACAGGCTGTGATTTGGCTAAAGTCTGCATTATTATAGGAAAATAAAAAAGTGCATGGGCTACAGAAAGAACTCCAAATAGAGATTTATGGAACGGTCTGTGTGAAGTTGTGAAGATTTTCTCTAAACGTTGTGAAGTTCTGATCAAAACTAAATTGGGATCGCAACCCCACACTTCTTTGTTTGGGGGTCATTTCCCAAGCAACGTTTCCAAAAATGTTTGGTGTACAGTGCATCTTGAAGTGAAAACCACCCACCACATTGGTACAGCGTAATCTTAAAATTATGAGGAATGGTATAATTCAAATCTCAATAAAACTTTAAAATCGATAACTGGAATTGGTTAAAAAGAAGTCGCCCCACACAAGCATCATAAGTGGAAAGGGATTAAAGACAAATGTAAAGGGAAGTTTGAGAGACCACCATAGAAAATATTTATTTAAATGACACATAAATTGTGCATTGATAGGTAAAAAATCTCCAACCCCATTGGCCCATTGGACAGCTGAAGGCTGAGACGTCACCGAAATCAACAGAACTCTGAAACTTCACCAAGTAAATCCCAATCACAGTCTCTTCACACAAGCAACTCAAAGCAACTCTCTGAGTTTCTGGTCCCAGGGCAGAGGTACCAGATCCCACAGAGAGGGAACCCAGGCATCTCTCAGCAATACCCTGAAGCTGTGCCCACAACCCACTGCAACTTACCCATGCATCTGCTCCACAGAATCAGTACAAAGCATTGCAGCCCACACACCAAGAGTTTGGAGCAGCTTGAACCCTGGCCTTCCTTATCAGAGCCAGCCTGGGCTTCCTTATCGGAGCCAGCAATCAAGTATTGTCCCTATAAACTAAGCGCACCACTCAGAACATCGAACCCCATTTGCAAACTCTGCCCCAACTAACAAGTTACATGTAGGCTGCTGTGCATCTTTATCACCCTTCCCCTCCATGTTGGGGCGACCACCTTTTTAAAACCAGAACAAGAGCCACAAACCATATGTTAGTCATCATAGGCCCAGTAAGGCTACCATAGTGTCGTACGTCTTATACTTTCTCAGTAAAAACTGTGCATTTGTTGGACAACATGAACGTTGGGATGGTGCAAGTCTCATTCCCCGCATCCCCTCAGGAGATGTTGGCCTATAGTCCTGATAGCTCACAGTGCACCATCTGCACCCCTAAGCTTACAGGGTCACAAATGTGTGTGCAACCTCAGAACATGCCAACCCTGACTCCCCAAGGAATCGTGGTAACAGATCTAGAACCTTTTCGTTCGGACTCTCATGCATACTCATATGAAATATGCACGAAATACACAACCTGTAGTTTCAATATTTATTGAAGCAGTGAGATTCTTGAGTGAAATACGTGCACTACAATTAATAATAGAACAAAACTTATTACCATAATTAGCAATACAAGAACAGTGGAGAGAATGAATATTTCCACCATTGTGCTTAAACAATGAATATATGCTGGAGTATACGTAGTGTAATATAGTAATGTAGTGTGCTCCTACCTAAAGCTCCCATACCTAGTTTGGCCTAGGATGGCTGATCTGCCAAGAATCCCTGCAGGGTGATCTAACTCCCCATTACTAGCGGGCAAGTGTCATCAGGCTGTCCGTCTTGGTGTAGAGCGGGACATCCCTCGTGGAGAGGACAGGAATAAGCTGAGCTGGAACTCTGACGTACTGTGACCTTGAAGTATTAGCAGAGTGCTCCTCTGATTTAACGAGGAGTGAATTTGTATATATAATAAACAGTGCCCATGTTGGCATGTCAAGGTCTTTGTCAGGCCATAATTGTTTATGTTAGCTAGATAGCGTAGCTTCCTGCTGGGCAACAATAAGCCATGGCATTTGTGCAGTGAACTCTATACATCGTACTGAATATTCAAGGTGTCATGACAGTGTGCCTACGAAGTTGAAAGGTAAGCAAATGCAGTTTTGAGTAATTCTATCCTGCACTGACACGTACACAAATGTATGTCAAAAGTCACCGTGGTGCAGAAAGAAGGCAACTTAAGAAACGTGAGCACAAAGATGGCATTGTTTTTAGTCAGGCCACGTGACAATGGAACCATGGACCGGTTCTAGGATGCTTAAGTAGGACAATCAAAAAGAACATTCAAAACTTTGGAGCACTGCTATACTTCCAAAATCACATTATTAGCACTTTTAGCAAGACTTCTATAAAATTAATAAAACAATACTGTCACTTTTCAATGGTACAAAACTCTTAGACATGGCAGGAAAATTTTAAAAAACTGACAGTGCCAGTAGCTCATAGCTGATATGTTTTATTTTTTAATAGACATTGCCAGACAAGGGACATTATTCTATTTTATAATGTAATACTGACAGATGTTTCCATTCTGACTAAGAAGACCAATGGCTGAATGGGCATGGAGATTTACCTCCACTTATACACGCCACAGAAGTTGTGATGGACGGTGATATAGTTTTCATAAGGCAGGATCGGGCATCAGCAAAGATTCCAGTGGTTGAATTGGCTTGCGGTCTGGGCTCCCTTTTTAAATTTTGGACAAAGTGTGATGGGTACTGGTATGCAAGAGAGCATCAAGTCTCAGCAAAGAAATGTTTGAATGGGAATGATGTCTAACTTCTCGTTGCACTACAAAGCAGGTGTGAATGATAACGGTTTGGCATACACAAGGCAGTGTCATGTCTCAACTTCAAAATCCAATGATTGAATGAGCATAGAGTCTGGGCATTCTTTTGCACCTCAGAACAGGTCCAATAACTACTTGCAAAGTGTACACAAGACAACATCTTTGCTCACGCACTGACATGTAAAGGGCAGGAGCAGCAGTACAACTGTTACAAAATCCAATCCACACCAATAAGGTTAACAGGTTTATTCACGACAGCAAAGCAATGCATCCTTTTCACGTTCCATACCTTCCCATCTTGGGTAATCACACAATTAGTGAACACCTTCCGTACCTTCATAGCCTTTCCAAACTTGGACAAACCTTTGTTAACGAATTCCGGGTTTAGGATCCTCACCCAGACTCCAATCTTTATCTCATGTGGCTTCACCTTTAACTTAGCATCATACCACTCCTTGGATTTACTTTGTTTCCTTCTCACTCTGTCCTCTACATCCTTCACATTACATATTTCTTCTACTCCTAACCCCTTTTCTTTAAACCACCAGGGATATAAACTGGAAGCAGGATTTCTGCCTTTTATAAATTTGATAGGACTAACCTCAGTGATGGTGTGGGGAGTTATGCGATACAACCATAATCTTTCTCTCAACGCATTTTTCCAGTCACCTCCTTGTCCATGTGCTTCTACCACATACAGAGATGTTTTAAGACATGGGCAAAGTGGCCCTGGCCCAGAGCTCCAGCTTTTCAGGGGCCCCCCTTGAAAAGCCAGCTCTGTTATGAAAAGTCTTGCCCTGATGACCTTGAATAATTCTTAGAGATTGTTTTGAAATACCGTTTCCATTAATTTATTTTTTAATGTGAGTAATGTGTGTGAGTGCTATTACATAAATTTTGCAGAGAAATGATGTGTTTATGTTTAATGCAACATCCATAAAAAAGTTTCTTTTAAAATAAAACAGGACCTCAATTATGAGAAATGGGAGGGGGTCACAGAGATTATTTGGAGTAATATTAGTGAGCTGCTGCTGTGTTACAATATTGAAAACACGCATCACTAATCCTGAATATCAGACATAAACACATTTAGAATTTGGACCAGTGTGCCTGTGAACTGTCGGTGAACTAATCAAAGAGGGCATGAAAGCTGAAATTGGATCATAAATTCAAAGCTGTTCCGAACAGAGGCCCCCAAAATACGTATCGCCCACGACACCCAAGATCATTAAGATATCCCTGACCACATATCCTTTTAACACACAGTTGAACCTCTCCACTTGAACGTTTTCATACCGTTTATATAATGCAGTGGTCACATGTTTGATGCTACAATGCCTGAGAAAGGATTCCATTTCTACAGACGTGAGTTGAACCCCATTGTCTGTAACCAAAATAGACAAGCAGCCTTCCCTGTGACACAAACTTCACTTCTGGTCACCTAGAATGATAGTCTATTAACACTAAAGCAAATCGAGTGTCCATGGGAAGAGAATTGAATGGGCCAGATGTATCAAAAGCTACTCTTTGCAACTCCGGCCATTCAACACTTTTTAATGGAGCTGTACTGACTTTCAAAAAAAATTCACAGCAAGAGCACACCTTACATTCTCTCACGGTTCTTTCTATCATTCTATCCATTCCAGGACACCCATTGTTTCATGGCAGACATACCAGGATGTCCCTTATGAGCCAGCTGTCCTGTAGCCCTTCTGGGGGAACACATTTCCCGCCTTTAAACAATAAATCACCCTAAACTTCCAATTCCTCCGCTACCTTAGCCACTCTGGTTTGACTTCTCTCCTCTTGGGCCATCCCTCCAAAACCCTTTTTTTTGTAGCTCGCCATACTTCGTCTGTCCCTTCACACTCCTTCCAGAATTCTTCCGAAATATCCTCAAACTCCTTTGTCACTATATCCTTAATAGTAGCGATCATTTCACATTCCCCTGTGACACATATATCATCCTTCTGGCATGCCAACTGTGACAAAAAATCAGCTGTCACATTTTTCTTCACTGGGACTTATTCTGTTCTGAAACTATACTCCTGTAGTCTCGAGGTGAGTCTAGCAATACATACTGTCGAATTCCAACCTCCCCCAGGGGACAAGTGATAAACTAAAGGCTTGTGATCCATCCTCTAAACAAATTTGCTTCCCATACATAGGGCCTTATTTATGAAGGCCTTGCAACACTTTTGCACCGCCGTTGCATCACTTTTCTTGACGCAGCAGCGGCGTAGACAGTGCGTTACATTACGCCATATTTATACAGTGACGCATCTTTGTAAAGCCCTGCGCCACATTATACCTGTGTCAGGTATAATGTATGCAGGGTGGGCGTTCCAATGTAAAAAAGGGTCGTAGAAGTGTCTTAGTGAAATGTATGAGATTTAACTGAGACACTTTCTAGGACTCCACTGCGTCAAAATCTTATGCCTGCCTCATGGCAGACGTAAGGGTGACGCAGTGCAATGGGAATAGGCCTACCCCATGCATTGCTGGAGTTGCGTCATGCTTGCGACACAACTCCAACAATGCGTGACTTTTGCGCTGACAGATACGTCAGGATTCCTGACCTATCTGTCAGTCCTACCGACATGGAGCGCCGTACATTAAATACGGCGCATCCATCATGTTGCAAGGAGGGCGCTGTTTTGTCGCAGCGATGCAACAGTTTTCATAAATGAGGCCCATAGTTTCTGAAGTGTTCAATAGCCCAAACACAGGCAACAGGTTCTGTTTCAATCACAGCATATCTGCGGTCCATCTCATTTAAAGTGCGAGAAGCAAACGCAACATTACACTCCTCCATGCCACTCCTTGAAACAAAACACCACCAACTCCATACATACTAGCATCTACTGTGATTACATATTCTTTTCTCATACAAAATCGTCACAGTGTGGAAGCTCTCACAATCCTTTGTTCAATGTTCTCAAATGCCATCTGCTGCCAGTCCAACCACACATAACTCACATTTTGCCTCACAAACTCTCTAAGGGGTTCCATTTTAGAAGTAAACATTTCTATGAACTTGCTGTAATATTCACACATGCCAGCAAAGGAAAGCAACTGTTCCTTGTTGGAAGGCGTTGGTACATTCACAATTGCTTCTACATTACATTTGTTTGGTACCACTCCATCACTGGATAGACTGTGGCCATGATATTCCACAGACTTCTTAAACATTTTACATTTGTCTCCTTTAAGAGTCAATCCATGTTTCCCCAACCTATTGCACACTTCGATCATATGCTGCAAGTGTTCCTCTTCATCCCTGGAAAATATTAAAATATCATCTTGGAAACATTTTACATACTTAGCAATATCTCTAAATATATGGAACATAGCTCTCTGAAACACAGAGGCTGCAGAGGCCAGACCGAAAGGCATCCTAGTAAATTGATGCAATCCTTGTGGATGTGTGATGAAAGCTGTTAACTGCTTATATTCTTCACCCAATTCAATTTGTTGGTGCGTTGATCTAAGTTCCAAAGTAGAAACAAGTTTTGCACCCTCCAGCATTGACACCACTAGGTTAATGTTGGGCAAAGGATGACAATCAATTATTATATTTGATTTCAAAACCCTCAAGTCAACACATAACCTCAATTTTTGATCAGCCTTGCGAGCCAAAACAATGGGAGAAACCCACTCAGCTGACTCAATCTCCTCAATTATTCAATCTTTGACTAACTCATTAAGCATGTCCCTCAACTCATCTCTCACACTGATAGGTACACCTCTCAACTTTTGCCTCACCGGTATAGCGTTACTTTTCAATTTGATTCTGTGCACAAAATCTTTCAACTGCCCCAAATTGTCAATGAAGACTTTTTTTTAAATGTTCTTTTACCAACTTTTCCCCACTGCTCTCTTCAATGAACGGCACTTGTTCGTCATAAACTTCATCACACAGTTGTACAGGCTCTTTACAATGGGGATTCAACATTAGTCCCAACTTCCACTGGTCTCTCCAACCCAACACATTCACTCCTTTCACAGCCACATAGAGCTTGATTTGAGCGCATCTACCCTTAAATTCTAACTTAGCACATACATATCCATCCATATCAATGGTAGAGCCATCAAAACTCTCAGCAATGGTATCAGACGGAGACGGTTGTAACCATTCTGTGTCCAAAACATCCCTAAATTTCTCCTTGAAATACTTCCTGGTGGTAATGGTCCAAGGAGAACCTGAATCAGCCATGAGATCCAGTTCCACCCTGTAATACAAACAACTCACCTAGGAGGATTCTCTACCTTATGTTCATTTAGACTTCCCTCACTCTCTTGGATAGATAACACAATCCCTTTACAATTGTTTCAGATAATTTGTTAAGATGACGGTCTGGCACCCAAAAATGTCGCCTACTATCTGCAGTTGGGGATGCGTTGGTTAAATAATGTTGTTAAATATTTTTCGGCGGCAATGGAAATAGACAAACAAATTGATCTATCACACACTGTCTTCTTTTTTATCTATTGCTTCAGCTTCCCCTTTGATTGAAATTGAAACTTGGGCCTCTATGGCTGTGACTTCTGCAAATTTACCTACTAAAGCTGCTGAGTTGATTAAACTATGCCCAGAGGTACACAGCAAATGAGATTACTGTTAGTCTGAGACGGGTGATCACTCCTTGAACTGTCAGATGGAAGCCCCCTTATGACACCACAAGTAGAATCCTCACCTGTTGACTCATGTAAGTCTATGTTTTGGGTAATATTAAAGGTTATTATTCTACTAAAGTCATGCAACCTGTCATTCTGATAGAATGGGCCCTCTGAGCTTGTGAAATAGGGCTGAACATGGAAAACAGCTGACCACTCTAGCCACCACAACCAGGGATACATATCCTCAAAAGGGACCCCTTTGTGACCAGCTGGCACGCTCTTCAACAGGAACACATTGAGTGCTCAGTTGAGTAACACTTTTTCTGTTTTTGTAGGTGAATACACCCCCCTGAACACACACATACACAATAAAGAATCCCCTCCATACATTATAAGGATATAGCAAGTCACTGAGGAGTTCCTTGGCCATAAAACAAACTAGGCTGATGGCTACCTTTCTTTGTGGGGTCATGGAACTAAGGGAAATTTGCAATATCCTTTTAATGTTCAGTCGAGGGTATTTTATTCCTAGTAATACATGGTTACACCATTACCATACTCACAAACTGCTTAAATCTTTGTTGCCTTGCTCTTTCATGTGTAATATGGTTGTAGACATGAAAAGTTAAGCAGTGCAAAATTAAACACACCAAAACATAGTGATTTTTTGCAAAGACATTAGAATCAGTTAAATGTAAATCAAAATTTAAATAAACTGCTGCACCTCAGTGTATGCAGAAACATGTAGAGAGATTACATTTTCTAGTTTCTAGTTTTGGGTTGGGTGGGTTATGTGGGATTAGGTTCCTAACTAGCTAAAAAGCTCATAAATTCACTGGAAAAAACATAGTTTTACCTTTGTTTTTTTCTTTGAACTGTTCTGTTTTTTTATCATATACCACATCTGACGGTTCTCAGCACACAATCTGCCTTGGGTGGCAAGACCTGCTTCGCACTGTCTTTTCCCCTTGTGCTGTGGGGGTTGGCTGCTGTGCCAAGTCTTTGGCCATTCCCTGTGCCCAACCCTCACTAGTAGTCAACTTCCACTAGACACAGCCTTCGGCTGCACTCTGCTGAGGTTGACCATAGGATATTCAACTCTCACTACGTTTGGCCTTCAACTTTGCCATGCAGGGGTAGGCCCTAGACCTGTCCTATGACCAGGCCCTGTTTTTGTTTCCAAAATGATTTATATGTATGTGTTTTCACAGACCCTGTCTTTGGGTTTATGGGCTATTTTACCCTTGTTGGACATCACACCAGGTTTGTGGTCTGGTTCAAGCTCCTCTAGCCCAGCAGCAGGTCCAATAAGGGTACAGAACGTTCCTTGTGTCCAACCTATCAAGGGCAGAGAACCCCCGTTGTGCATGCTCTTAGGCAGTACACAGCAGGGGCTGGCTTCAGTGTTGGTGCCCAACTGTACACGGTATGTAGCCAACCAGACCTGGGAAGACAACTACAGCTGTGCACACAAAAGGAGAGGTTGTAGCCCTTGTCTTGGAGATCGTGGACTCGTATACCCTTGTTGGGCACCCTGTCGGATTTGCAGAGAGAGTGCTGAGTCTGCAACCCCAGCAGCAGGTCCAACAAGTGTCTAGGAGCCCGTGCCTTGGGTTCACAGACCCTTCCCCAGTTTGCAGACCTTGGGTGGGGGCACACTAGTGTCTCGAAATCACGGGGTAAAATCACGTTTTTTCTTCTTTTGACTGGAGTGGGGAAGCTATTGGGGCCCCATCTGGCTCAGATTGCCAAGGGATGCTATTTCTGACCCCTTTCGGCTACTTTCAGTTTTTTCAGGACTGAGTCTTTGTGTCATGTAATATAGGCTGCAAAAAGTTGCAGCCAGCCAATCTGAGAGCTTTCAATCTGCATTCGACTTTAAGTTCCCGGACATGAAATGGACATGGGGAGAAAAAACTCCGCTATCCAATGAGACTTGAATATTTTTTCATTTGAATCTGTAGAAGTTCCGAGAACCCCAATTCTCAGATCTCCATGGATTAAAGGTTCAGATTTATATATACGTTCACTGAACAATATAATCAACGCTAAATTCTCTTAAAAACTACAGATTTAAGTCAAGCTAAGCAAAGACACAAGTTATACTTTCATGCCAAGTTTGGTGTAATTTTGTTTAGCAGTTTTTTTGTATCTCTGGCCCCTAAAACATTTTGAAATTGGTTGTACTCCTAATTGGAATACCTGCCTCCCTAGTAGACTGTGTACCCAGTGCTTGTAAGTTAAATGTCACTAGTGGACTGCAGCAAACATTGTGCCACCACTAGAGTGACAGTGCAAAACATGACTGCAGGCCTACTACTGTAGCCTGTCTGTGCAGTTTTAAAACTGCATTATCGACCTGTCATAATAGCCCCTTTTGACAGGCATAAATCCTCCTTTTTAATATTAGTAAGCCACCCCTAATAGGCTGAAATGCCCAACAAGGCAGGGTGCATAGTATTTTAAAGTAGGACATGTATAAATTTAGTGTAAAACATGTCCCTACAGTTCCAAGGCCGCAAAAGCTATTTTCACTCTAGCAGAGTTAGCTGTTCCTTAGGAAAGCATTGGGATATAATATTTAAAAAATAATAATATTAAGTCCGCTGAGGAAATAAGTGCAACATAATTTCTGGACTTCCTAAAATATTTATTACACGCCACAATCATTGGCAAAGTCTAATTTCTACTAAAGTTTGTCTTTTAAAATGTCACCTTTTCCCTACCTAATGCTTCTTGTAGCCCATTTGCATGCACTTCCAACTGTCACCACGAGCTGAATAGCCCATATGATAAGGTATGAACTTGCTCCCAGAGTAGATACAAAGACCTTGGGTGTGGGGAGGCATTCTCTTCCTCTAACAAGATGTCGATATAGGCAGCGTCAAGGAAATTAATTAACTTCAAAGAGGCCTCAGGCTGGAGTTACTAATACATGGCCCTGCGCCTATCCTTTGTACCTCTAGTCAGCCAGGCATATCAATCCCGGTGGGAGAGAAGCTGCCTCCAGAACCTGTTTTGTACATCCACCAGGGACGTAGCTTGGTCAGTAATTTTCCCAACAATCATGCTGGTTAAAATATATTAAATGTGAAGCAGGACAGGAGGGGGGCTTAAGAAGCAGTAGGAAGGGAGAGGAGTGCAGATTGTTAGGGGTACTTAAAACTCAATATTCTGTAAGATAACCATTTTTTATGACCTTTAAAATAGGCCTGGGTGGAGTTCGCAGAGTTGCGATGCGGAACTCAGAGAAGTGACCAAAAAATTCTGCAGCGCCATTCGGAGTTCCGCAAGCGGCAGACAGCGTTAGGTCGCACCGTTCGCGCTGATTTTTAGTGCTGGGTGTTTGTCCCGTGCCGGAAAATCAGCACAAACTTCACCATGCACACTGCAAGAGGGCCCTGCTTCTTTCTGCCGCTCGAGTAGATGTTCTACTCGTACAGCAGCTTCCTCAACGTGAACGTAAGGTTTCTCAACGAGAGCGGTAGCAGCCATCCGTGACAGTCCACTGTGATAAATCTCACCAGCAGGTGGTCTGGAGTAAGATTTTCCTCGCTCATACACGCCAACTTAATGTTGGCGAGCGTGAGGAAAAAACTCAGCATTGCAGTGTTTTTCAGACCCATACCTGGTCAAACGCAACCGGATAACGGTGGTTGGCACTTAACACTTTTTTATGCTACTTTCATTTAGAAATTTAAAAATTCACCTAGCTGATTACCCTTATTGGATTTTTTTCCATTTTGGTGTCATTATTTTCTATTGTTATCAATTGGCATGACATTTTTATTGTGGTGTGCTTTTGACTTTTGACGGGTATTGGTACTTTTAAAAGCTTTACACGTTTCCTTAAGTTAAGCCCGTCTGCTCTGTGCCATGGCTACCAGGGGTTGAGCTCAGGTTTAAATTACTTAAAGCTTTACTGAACCTAACAGGGATAGTAATAATATTACATGTGGGGAACTACCTTCCACCCAACTAATAATCCTCTCGTAGTTTTCATGCAGCAATGTACGTTATTTTAAGCTAAATTTTACATGCAAGGCAGCATTGTAAGGAAATTATAAACATATTCTAAAAAGGGTACAGTATAACTTTTTGTAACAGGGCTCTGAGTTTACAATGTTTATTGTCACACACAAGTGAGGTTTCATTGGTAGATGCGTTCATCAAGGATGGGCATGCAAGAGTAAGCCTGTCAGGTGTGCTGATTAATTTGTTGAGCATATCAAACAGGAGGTTCACTCGGAGGAGGAAAAAGAGCAAAGGTAAGCCAATGTATAGATAAATACAAATGAATAAATAAGACAATGTCCACAGCAGAAAGAGTGTATGAATAAATCGAAATGTATGAGTCACAATCATAAAAATGAGTGAATAAATAGATGGTGCAGTGCAAAGAGTGTGACGACACAGTGGAGGATTCATGAAACTTCAGTTGCACAAATTAAGAAAAACGTGAAAAACAAAAATAATAGGCTGCATTAAAGAAACAATTCATGCAGAAAGGTCTATCAAGCAACTGAAAGTTGTCAAGTCTGAGAGAAAGGTATTCAATTAACTAAAGCAGTCGATCTTAGAAAATTATGTTGACGTTTCAGCCCCTATGGTTAACTTGACTAGGGCCTTCATAAGGACAGAGTGTCAAAATACATTTTAGAAAGAGCAACCTACAAAAGAAAAGCGAAAGAAAAGTCAAGTCACCAATACTGTGCAAGAAAAAAAGGACACAGCTTACAGACAAAACAAGCATTGGCATAGCCAATAGGTCGCGCCTTTGGGACCTTATAAGTGTTTAGCCATGCAACAGTTGATGTTGTTGCACCAAGGATATTGTGCTGGATAACTAAACACTTATAAGGTCCCAAAGGTGAGACCTATTGGCTATGCCAATGCTTGTTTACAATTTAAGTTAAGCAGCCTATTTATTTAGAGCATATCTACACTACGCTGCAGCTGATGTTCCTTATCGGTGCAGAAATCTGATGCTCTGACTTATTTAAAACTGTTAAGGATAGCAAAGAAAGACTTATGTTTTGCACGGTACTCCTGTATTGTACTGTACTGTAGGTACATATATATACTCCTGACAAAGTGCCGAAACGCATATACAGGTCGGTAGTCCACTACCCTTGGGAGTGCTTGGAATGCAAGAGTTTCTGCTGGTTATGTGGCCTGTGTTTCCATGTCATGAATGGTTGTGCTCCTGAGTTGCTGCTTCTTGGCATGCACTTAAGTGAAAAGGAGTGAGAGGAAGGGTGCCTAAACATTAGATGTTAGTATCTGAACGGGGAGAGAGAAAGAGAGTGTGTCAGTGTGTGTGAGTGTGTGAGTGAGTGTGTGAGTGAGTGAGTGTGTGTGTGTGTGTGTGTGTGTGTGTGTGTGTTTGTAGATCATCTGGAAGTATTTTGGCGTTGTGTGTGTATGGTAAAAACTGCTCAAGCCATGCTGCAACAAGTCGGATGTAGGATAAAAGTATAAAAATAGAAGCAGCTGCATGTGCAGATATTTACCACTTTTTGAGTGGTCTGTGCCAAACATTTTAAAGTACATTGAACACGGAGCATAGGAAAAGACCATAGGTGAAGGATACCACTCTTGACAAGTGTGCACTTCCACCGGCCATAGGATATGCTTCGCAAGTCCACCCCGGAGGAGCAGAGCAGCAACCCATAGGCTTGGACATTAATTATGCAGCATGCCATAGTATATGCTCTGAGGGGCTCCACCGTCGAGTATCAGAGAAGGAATAATTCAGGTCACAGTATATACATGAGAAGTCCATATGGGGAGCGATCCACAGGATAACGTATTATACCATGAGCTATGGTATAGGGCCTGAAGCTATCACCCCACCCAGCAGATGAGCAGCTATTATACAACCAGCCTTAGCATACGCATGTTGAGTCCACCCTGAAATGTAGGAGGAGTGACCCACTGGAATAGGCACTAAGCAACCGGATAATGAATGCTTTACAAAACTCAGTTTTGTTCCTCCTCGTGCACTGCCCTCAATGAGAGACTTCGTTAATGGGCATTTGAGACAGTTGCAGAGATTTAAAAAAGGAATAATATAAAAAGAACAGGATTGTGAAATGCAATTGAATGTAGCAAGTAGTTCACCGTTCTAAGTGGTTCATGAACAAATCAAACTGGCCGCAGGACACTTTTTTTTTATTGCGCTCCATCCAGGATCTATCTTTCTGGGGCGACAGGCTCACAAAGCCCTTCTAAGCCAAGGGATGGGAGACAAAAATCTGCAAACTTCCTGGGTCTTTAATATTAACAGAGTGGGAATTAGGTTGCACTCGGTGGAAGACCTCCATTCCAGGATTCACTTTTGCAAAATGTAATTTATTTGATGTTGTTGACTGAAGCCCCTGAAAGACGGACAGCAATAAAAAACACAGACATAATGCAAAGGGCTTTGGGGTGCATGAGGCAGTCTCCCTGGACTGATGCATGCTTCTCCCTATGCCCGAGCACAGTCACAATTAAAAACTCTCCCTCGTGGACAGCTTTCACTTTGCAAATCCAATCCCAACCTCTTTTAAGGAGGTGGTGCGGCACTGATGCTTTGCGACTGCAATTATGGCTGCAAAGCACGGAAAGCCAGATGGCGCCTCATCGCGCGCTGTAAGGGTGCCGCGAGGAAAGCCAGATGGCGGCTGTGTGCGTGCCCGTGCGCGTAACCGCAAGCTTGAGGCCAGCAAAAGCGTGTGGTCGGACTTTTAAAAGCCCACTTACTAAATGTCTCGGCCAGAGCAGCGCATGGACTGGCTCAGGCAAGACCTAAAAATCAGCCCAAAATATGGTTTACCTAGAGATTTCTGTTAAAATACGCACAATTAGATGAACAGAGAAAAGTCCCGGCCAGAGACACGGACAACACCTATAGGGGTTTAGAAGAGTAGGGAATTGAAACGAAGGTGAGACAAGAGACACCTTCAAACCAAAGCGAGAAACTAGACCAGGCAAGAAAAACTACTTGAGGATGGAGGCAAAAAATGGCACAAGACCCACCATCAAGGACAAGGAGGAGTGTCTAAATAAACATTACAATATGGAGCATTAGGGTGAAATAAAACACAAAAGCTGATTCAATTAGCTAGGACAACATGAGCTAAAACACATGAAAAAACTTACCTGGCATTTTAGAAAAACGGTACAATCCAACAACAGGGTGAGGTTAAAGGAAAGCACCAGCAATGGACCTAAATTAACTGGACACTGCGGGTCCAAATAGGAAAGAACGCAGCTGGTACGGTCAGCTAGAAGGAAACAAGGGCTCGGGGGGGACCCTGAGTGGTCTAACCCTCTGAGCAGGAATGGGCATAGAAGGATGCTGCACCCGTGGAAAAAGAACTTCTCTGGCTGTGGATATTGTGTTATTTAATCATTTGTATTTATCTATACCTTTAGCTTACCTTTGGCTCTTTTTCCTTCCCCGACTAAACCTAAGGGTTATAGGATTGACCACGTTTAATGCTACAGAATAATTTGGTGAGGACAGCACTGTCATTATGAAAGTGTTTTTTTACAAGCACTGAAAGGAAGATGAAATGCTGTGTTAATCATTCATTTAATTTTATTATTTGTTTAAGGAACCTAAATATCCTGCAAACAAATTCAGCCCAGCAAAGTACGGGAAATAATTTACAGTAAACACCTCTTTTCTGTGAAATATGAGCTTTGAAATCGCTGGCAAACATTTAATAAAACGTTTAGCCCTGTAATATACATTGAACATTAGCGGGCAACTATGCGATATGGTGCAATATTGCATTTAGGGGTTCCGGTGGTATCATTAACCATATGGCTGAGGGCCAAGTTGTTTGTAAATTTCACAAGAGCCCCTAGAAGGCAATATAGGACCATATTACGTTACCCATTCTCCATTTTTTATATTACATATTTATTTTGGGGTAGTTAGCTTGGAAAAGCTGTTCGTTTCAAATTACAGTTGGCACTGATTGGATCACAACGCTTAGGTTTATTACAGAGGCTGCAAAAGTGACTCTGTAGTTGTTGCATAGAAAAAGCATTTTCTGGAATCCTCATAATTTTGGTCCCATGTGACAAATCTGCGGAAACTGTTTCCAATACATACACACAACCCACAAAGGATCACTCATGAAACATTCTGTGCAGATAGGTCAGAAGTTTGTAAAATGATCAACAAATCCCACGGGAAAAAGTTTGTCAATGATAGGAATACAAATGCCTGACGGTTCAACACCTAACTTAAAAAAAGGTTTCATATATCGGCAGTTTGGGTTGTGAACTTTTTCATAACCCATATTTTAATCTGATATACGTATGTAATTGGCTGAGAGGAGCTGAACATTTTTGCTCCAGCAGCCATCTTGGATTTCTGAATTTTGATATGAAAACAATGTTGGAGAGGCCCATAAGAATGGCATGCTATCCACCACCACCTAACAGCAGGTGGTCTGGGAGTGCCTACAGTAGTGATGAACAACCTTGTTTAAAAAAGAGAACATCTTTTACCAACCATGCTAAAACACACAAAAAAAGATTTTCAGATTTTCCGAGCATAGTGAAAAATGAGAATAGGTAGGAGTACTAAGGTCAAGGAATAACTTAAAGCTGTGACCTGTAGTCGCTACCTACAGGGCATGGCTTCAGGTTACACCCTACTGCCATGCCCCTTGTGCACATCCTGCAAGACATAGTTTCAGGCTATGGTTTGTGGGTACTGAATGCGTGTCTGCACAAAGCAGTGCCTCTGTGCTCAGTGCTCACTGAGCATGGCTGCAGGCTGTACCCAGTTAGTAAAGCTAGCAAGGTGACTTTTAAGTTTAAAGTGAAAGTTTATTAAAATAATTTGCAATGATAACATGCGAATGAAAAACAGAAAGCATTGAAGATAAATTCATAAATCCTGAAAAAAGGAAAATACAATATAGCACCAGTAGGGAGACATAAATGATAGCAATAATATAACAAATGCGAAATAAGCAATGAAAAATTCAGAGGAAATAAACATAACATAATAAATATGGTAGAAAAATTCTTAACAGAACTACATCATGGAGGTTTAGGTACTTCTTCTATTCGTGGTTTATGAGAACATGCAGTATGAGCAGATTTATCTAAGAAAGAGGTAACTGGGAGCCATAGGAGATCTCTTTTAATAGCTAACAAAACAGGGTGTATGAAAGCCCTATCAAGCCTATGGTGATAACATACACCATACCACCATGCTTGAAATGATACTTGAGAAGAGTCTTTCCAAGATTTGGTAATTTGCTGGAAAGCTACCGCTAGAAGTAAATCAATTATAGAAAAGTCACCAGATTGGGATGACCAATAATCCGAAACGCTACCTAGAAAAAGATTGATAAAATTAAAAGGGGAGTGGGAATTAAAAAATTAATGAATCTGTTTCCAGACTTTTAACCAAAAGTCATAAATAAGGGAGCATTCAAATAACATATGTTTAAGATCTGCAAATGGATGAGCACAGGACCAACATTTGGAAGATAGTGAAGGATCTAATTTATGGAGTCTAACAGGAGTAATTAATAATCTATTATATATAAAAAATAATGTTTGAGTTGTGTTAGCCGCTCTAGAAGACCTTCTTATTTTAGACCAAACCTTATTCCAAAGGGAAGAGGGAAAAGTAGATTGAAGATCCATATCCCAACAAAGTTCAACTTCAGTTTTATCTCTATCCTCTGGAATTAGAGTTATATGTTTATATATTTGGGAAGCAGAAGGTAATGAGTCTAATAACTTGCAAAGGGTAGAAGAAGAAAATGAAGATACTTGTTCAGAAGAGAGATTATGATAAGCCTTTTGTATTGCTAAGGTAAGTAAGTTATATTTATTTTCATAAGAGGCCGGAAATGAAAAAAGAGTTTGAGCTTCAGAAAAAGGAAGACTAGAGCCATCCTGATATACTTGAGATACCCGTTTCAATCCCTGAGAATGCCAATCTTTCCAAAATATAACTCTGTTTTTGACCTTAATCAAAACATTATACCAGATAGAGGAAGCTAAAAATGTCTCTCTAGATGACTTGAATGACATAAAAATGGGAGAAAGGATCCTGCATGTATTCTTGAACATTGGAGGAGACAAGAAAGAAGGTTTAGAAGAAAAAGATAAACATTCTAACAAGGAAAAGGGATTGAAATAAGATTTCTCCAGGTCAGCCCATAAAGGTATAGGCACAGCATCGTTGTCTTGTAATAAAAAGGCCGACTGTTTAAGACAGAATGCCTGATGATATTTGATGAAATCTGGAAAATTAACACCCCCCAGAAGTTTTGGTTTTTTAAGTTTACACAAAGACATCCTAGATTTTTTCCCATTCCATAAAAATTTGGACAGAATTGAATAGATATTTTTAAAATAATGTTTGGGAATATTAACAGGCATGTTAGAGATATAGAATAATACAACGGGAACAAGCATATCTTGATGGAATCAAGACGCCCCCACCAGGATAAAAATAGGGGATTCCAGCAAGATGTAAGATCAAGTAGAATTGTAGATAAAGAGTTCAAGTTCAAAGTGATAGAATTCTTAACAGAATCTGAGAACAATAAGCCAAGATATTTAATTTGATTTGGATTCCAATGAAAGGAAGACGCACTGAAGTCAGCGTGGAAACATAACTTATTTAAGGGAAGAATTTCACATTTATCTGCGTTCAATTTGTACCCGAAACCTTTGCAAAATTGTCTACTTCTAATAAAAAGGCAGGTAAAGATGTTTGAGGATGAGACATAAATAATAGAATATCATCAGCATAAGCTGAAATTTTAAGTTGAGAATTACCATAAGAAAAACCAGTAATTTGGGGATTAGAGCGAATCGTTATTAAAAAGGGTTCTAAGGCGAGAATAAATAATAAATGGGAAAGAGGGCAACCTTGTCGCACACCTCTACGCAGAGGAAAATACGAAGACAAGAGGCCATTAGCTAGAATAGAAGATTTGGGAGAAGAGTAAAGTAATTACACATACTGAATAAACTTAGGACCGAACCAGGAGAGGGTAGCAAAAATAAAGGACCAATTAACCCTATCAAATGCCTTTTCAGCGTCTAAAGAAATCGCTGCTAGGGAGGATTTATAAGATTTGGACTTACTAATAACATTAAAAAATAAGCGTATATTATCAGAAAGAAGTCTACCTTTAATAAACCCACATTGTTCTCTCCCAATTAAATGTGGTAAAAAATTCTCCAGGCATAGAGCTAAAATTTTTGCCAAAATCTTATAATCTAAATTAATCAGTGAGATTGGGCGATAACTCTTACATCATTTATGGTCTTTTCCATCTTTTGGAAGAAGGCAAATCAGTGCTTCCTGAAAAGAACCGCTGGATGATTTAGTTGAAATAAAATAAAGAAAGGGTTGATGTAATTTAGGTATAAGGAAAGAGGAGAAATATGAGTAAAATTCAATGGTGAAACCATCAGGGCCTGGACCTTTACCTTGTTTAATGGAGCGAATAGCAGTCGAAATGTCCTGAATTTGAATGTCCTGTTCTAATAAAGAAAAATCTCAATCAGGGTGTGAAGGTGCTGAATTGGAGGATAAATAAATAGAGGCATCCTGTGTTTCCGATTGAACCTCTGGGGAATAAAGGGTTTGATCAAATTTTGTAAATTCTAAAAGAATACCCTCACTTTTATGAAGAGTTTGATTAGAAGAAGATAGGATAGAATCAATAACAGTACGTTCTTTCTTGATTTTCAGATAATTTGCAAGAAGTTTCCCTGATTTATTCTGACTACCATAGTATTTCGCACTAGCCTTGAGTAGAAAAGAGTTAGCATTGTCGGTAGAGATTCGATTAAATTCAAATTTGGCCTGTAGTAGATCATTCAAGGTAGTCGCAGATTGGGATTTATAATAAGAATGTTCTAGTGCCTTAATCTTGGAGGTGAGATTCTTTCATTTATTAGTAGCTGATTTCCGTTTTTGAGAAACAAAATTAATAATAAAGTCTCTAGAGGCGGCTTTAAAAGTGTCCCAAACAATTTGAGGTGTAATCCCAGGAGTTTCATTTTCCTTAAAAATAGTATGGGCAAAATGTTCAAAGGTGCGTGTGAATTGTGAGTCTGATAGAAGACCGTTATTAAATCTCCATCGTCGGATACCCTGAAGAGGAGGAAGGAGTTCTAGATCTAAAGTGACTGGGGCATGGTCAGAGATCAATATAGATCCTATATCAGAATTGATAACTCTCTGAGCAAGTTTATTTGAAATAAAAATATAGTCCAACCTAGTTTGAGAAAAGTGGGCAGGAGAAAAGAAAGTATACTCTTGGAGATTGGGATTACGTAATCTCCAAGCATCGACAAGAGATCTTTGGGAGAAGGTTGATGTAAATTGAGAGTGCATGTGAGAAGGTATAAATTTGGTTTTAGAGTGTCTGTCTAGGATAGGGTCAAAAACCATATTGCAATCACCACCCACGATCAAATAATCATCAGAATAGGTCATCAATTTAGATAATACTCCTGGCCAAAAAGATTTGTCCGGTGCAGTAGGTGCATAAAAATTAACAATAGTTACTGGAATCTTATCAACAAGTAAAGAGACAGAAACCCATCGGCCATCACAATCCACATCTTGAGTAAGCATTTGTATATTAAGACGTTTGTGACAAAAGATAGCCACCCCATTACGTTTTCCTGATCCCGGAGAGGCAAAGACCTGACCAACCCATTGACGCTTTAGTTTAGCAATTTCTTTATCAACAATATGAATTTCTTGTAACAAAACAATGTCTCCTTTTAAAGAGGAGAGATGAGATAAAACCCTTTGACGCTTTATAGGGGAACCTAAACCTTTAACATTCCATGAAATGAATCTTGAAGTCATTTATCACGTAACATTAACTTAAGAACATTACCATACATGAAAAAAGCAGTATCTGGTGCATTATCAGAACAATAGGAAAAGTAGAATATGAGATAACTTTGAAACAATGAAAGTGAGATGAAGAACCTTGCAAAGAGGAAAAAGAAAAGGAATAAAAGGTAAAGGATAGAAAAAAGATGAGAAAAAGAGTGATATGAACATCTAGTTGTAAAAGGCAATAGACCGAGAGAAAGATATAAGAAAAGTATAAGGTTAGTTGATAAGGACCATTGTAGGAAAAGAGAAAGAGAAGGAAAAAGAGAAGGAAAACATACATGAAAGAGGACCATAGAAACAAAAAAATACCAAAACCATGTATGGGATACAAAAAATAACATACCAAAAACACACAAAAAGGTCGAGGGTAGTGGAGCCACAAGGAGGGATGGTACATCAACCGGAACTCCATTGACGGGAACGGTAGGAGGACAAAATACCAACAGACGAACGGGTAATCACATGAATGAAAATGAGGGAGTTGAACCTAATGAAAAGAAATAAAACAAGTTATATATATAGTAACAAATACATTATACAAACCAACAATCATAACATTTTAGCACAGTGAAAAAACATAGCAACATTAAACCGCGGATCTGGAAACGTCCATGTCTTCCTGTCTACAATTCTCCAAGAATCTTTGAAGAAGGCGGGGATCTTCATATGTTGTAGTCTTATTTTTATACGTGACCCTAAAGAGACAGGGGTGGATAAGGCCAAATCTGGCGTTGATATCACGTAGTGCTGGTCTCATGTCCAAACATTGCTTCCTTCTATCTGCTGTGGTTTTGGCATAATCTTGTGAGAAGAAAAGATTGGAATCCTGCCACGAGATTCTACCTTTGGCTTTAGCGGCTTGTAAAACTCTCAGCAGATCCGTATATTCCAAAAAGTACAGTATCACTCCTCGTGGTTTAGTTGATGAACTTGTCGAGTGAGAAATATGTCCCAAGCGATGAGCACGTTGGATATTCAAAGGTGGAGAGATGGGGATGTCTAACAATTTTGGAAGAAAAGATTGAAGAAAGGAGTGCGGAATTGTCCCTTCAAGACCCTCTATCAAGCCATAAATGCGAAGGTTATTGCGTCTATTGCGATTTTCAAGGTTTTCAACCTGCTTCTGAAGACTTGAGATCTGCGACTGCATTGAGGGAACTTGAACCACAGTAGACTGAAAGGATTCCACTTTACTCTCCAAATGAACCACTCTACTCTCCATATGAGACCATTTATCGTCTAATTGCCGAAGACGTGTATTAGTCTCCTCCATATAAGGCTTAAGAGCTCGAATTTCATCTAGAATTAACTCCATTGAAATAGGGGGAGGAGATACTGTTGGTGAGGGAGGATCTTGCTTGACCCTCTTCACAGGTGACTGCGTTGATGAAACAGGGAGTTTTGATAAAACTTTAGAAGCAGACAGTGAAACATTAGATACAGATGGATTTGATGAGACCTGGTCTGAATCTGCCATATTATCCTGAAGAACACTGAAAGGGTTATAGTCCACCACCGGAGTAGAAGACATTGCCTTGGAGCGCTGAGCAGATTTTGTTCTCCCCATACATGAAAGTCACAGAGAAGCAATAATGAAAAATTTGAGGAGAAGAACTGCAATATGAGAGATATCCATACAAAAAATGACCAAGAAGATCCAGGTATCAAAGTTGAGGAGAGATTTTGCCATATATTTGATCTCCATATAAAAACAGGAAGGCAAAAATGGCAGAGGAAATAAACATGCCTCAAAAATCATTCAGGAAGAGCACAATAAATATAGTAGAAAGAACTCGCCTTAAGAAGTGTGAAGAAAAGGCAGTAAAATCAGGTTGTCATGACTTTGAAAAACCAAGCTGCCTCATTCTGTGAGGAAAATCGACGCTCGCGGCAAAACAAAATGGTGGCCGCGAGTCTCAAATACACTCGCGCCGGCCCGTTAAGAGCAAAACACACAAGCCGCTTACCGCGGGAACTTCAGAAAGTGGGTCAAAAAGTGCACGACATCTTCAACGGAGCAGCGGCTGTCCTCCAAGCTGTTCGCTGTGGTGCAAGACGCCGAAATAAGGAAAAAGCTCCCGCTCCGTCGCAGAGCTCACGGGAGAGCGGCCATCCCTGACGGTGTCCAAGCCACGCCCCCTAGCAAGGTGACTTTGCACAGAGCAGAACTGAGAGCCATGTTCTATTCCAGCACCTGCAGAGTATATCCACAGTGTCTACCCTGTAACTACTGCCAGGGCCAGCTCTAGGGCGGTGCGATCGGTGCGACCGCACCGGGCGCTAACTTCAGGTGGGGCGTCGTATTTGCAAGTATTTTATGGTTTTAAAAGCACCTGTTGCCTCGTTTCCTGACCTCCAGAAATTTCCAGGCAACAGTATAAATGTCAAGATAACTCCAGTGATTAATGTTTTTCCTAGAGAGAGATTGGAGGTTTGTCTAGTGGAAGTTTTGACTCATGGTACGGCAGCGCATAGGGTTAATATCCCTGCTGCAAAGAACGTGCACCATTCAGATCACTAAGTGCGTATAATGTAAATAGGTCAGTGGGTTACTGCTTTTGTCTGAGAGATCCTTTTGTTACTTGCAGTTTATACTGTATAATCTTAACATAGAACAGTGAGCTATTAACTGTCATGAAAGAGCTGCATGCAAACTGCAAGGTATAGATTAGAGCGTTGTAATGTTTTCTCCATTCTTTCATTATCCTAATGTTAGGAAAAGGGTTCATTTGGATAGAAATCAATTCTGATTACTAAAGAGAACCCCCAATCACGGTGTTAAGTTTTAAATTCTGAGTTTGTGCTTCTCCAGACCAAGCACAATTAAACTATACTGTCTACCAGTATGGATGACATGTGACTCCTACACCTTTTAGTCTTCTGTCTTATGCAACATTTCCTATACACTGATTTACACACCTATGATTGATTGTCTCTGTGTAGTGTGTGTGATGTAAAGTGCTCTGACGCCCTACACTGGTATGAGTAGCGGCAGGGTTGGATTGGGATTAAAAATCGGCCCGGGCACGCTAAAAAACAGTGGCCCACATTTGCATATTGCCTTTCCGCAAAACACTGCTTTTATAAAAAGAAGGGGTGGTGAGGTCTCTGACAGAGGCATGTTTCTTAACTTAAATGCACGGATTAGTTCACACTGGTTTAACACACCTGAAAACAAATGAGGCCACTTCTGCTCAGACCCCTTGACCCCGCTCAATATGCATACATTAATGAGCCAGCCCAGCGAGTGAAAGGGAGTGACACCTCTGCCCGTTGATAAAAGGGAGGTAATGGACGCCCATCTGCCTCCAGAAAGGTCACTCAGGCACCCACTGGGCCGCTGGCGGCATCCGAACAACAGAGACACCGCCCAAATCGGCCCCCCAGGCTGCCCAAAAAAGTAGCCCACAGCTGGAACTCGGATACCGACCCCTCGGCCCTTGCCCGAGTGCCCGCCTTACCAATCCGAACCTGAGTAGCGGGTGCGCTACAAAACTAATTAAATGCATCTGAGAGAGAGTGGTTATGGAGACTTGAGGGGCACTGTTAAAGGGTGGTAGTGAGGGAATCTGTGGCGGAGGTGGTCTTTGGTGGGCCTCAAGAAACATTGTCGGACTGGGCGCCACCAGCACTAAAGCCGGCCCTGACTACTGCAGACAGAAGTGCTGTTACCGAGCATGGCTAAAGACAATGGACCTAATTTCAGGCCCCATGCCCTCTGGTTACTGAGGGGAGCTCTTCTGCATACAGCTCATGTCCAAATTCTACAAGTAGTGGTTAGTGCCAATTTGGCATGGCCCATTCTTTACTCTGTAGGTACTGCTGTTCTGATGTTTACTTTTGAACAGATTATCATCATTTACCTATTCAGAAAATGTGACGGAACCATATTTTTGCTTCTGTTTCATTCACACCATTATGATTAATAGAAAATGTCTACAGCATTATTTCCAGGAGGACACCTAATAAATAATGTTAAACAATAATGCTATTTTTTGCTGTGTTTGAATTCTGTCCTTAGGAAAGTCAGGACTATGTAAAAACTCAAAAAGCAGCTGAAGAAATTGATCCCCTTGCTGGATTCACACTCGAAGATGTAAAGTCGGCCCTGGGCCAAGTGACAAAGGAAGTTATTGGGAATCTTGAGGTAATTTGGGTAGTAGATTAAACAATTCATTCACATCATTATAATGTGCTGGTTGCAAGTATTTTAACTAGGGCCACATTTTTACTAGCTCGAACTTTCCTTCGTCTAAAGCATGCTAAAAACACTTTTTGAATGACATATTTTTTCAATTATTTTCACCTTAAGATCCAAGCGTTTGCACTTTTTAAAATCTATATCTATTCACAATCATTTTACACTCAAATTTGCAAAATGCAATAGTAATAAAATTATATTTTCATCATTGTGTTCAGTTCGTGCACAGTAAAGTTCTTGTTTATAAAGCAGTTTTAGCACTTGAGGGGTTATCTACCTAATAAATGTCAGTTTCGTTTGTTCATAGTGTGAGACAGGGCACACTGCATGCCGCAGTGTGACTGTTGCAATAGTTTTCATATAGGGCTATGAAAACCATCTGCCTGAGGCCTTAAATCCATAACCTGTTCATTGTTCAAGCTCACTGTACCAGCAAGTGAGAGGGACAGCGTGTGTGCTTAAGCGTGTAAGAGCGGGATTCCTGAGTTTCAAACTCTGAAATGTTTTAGATGAGACCCGAGATAAAATGGAGAACACTTTAAAATGGACGTTGTAGGACACACATACCCATTGTAACTCGATTCTATTTTCCTGTAATAGTCTTTCTGGCTATTCCTGGCCAAAGGCCAGAAATGCATGTTTATGTTTGGAGGAGCTATAGGGAACATACTTTTCACGACTGTAGGAAAAGAAAAAAAAAGAATGAACATTGACTCGAGCATTTCATAATGCTAAGATCACATTTAGTACTAGACCAAATATTCCCTACACACTGAAGAAAACATTTTCGCTCAGATTAAATATTATATTGATCGTTGTCGACAGGGTTATGTTGCTGCGTGCGGAGAAGGGTTTTTGCAACCTCCTAGAATGCTCGCTCTCCCGCTTGGAAAAGAGTTATAGCAGTAATTAATATCTAGTTTATCAAAGACCAAGCAACGCTGTTCCGGGCCAGATTAAACAACAGTTCCAGCAGTTAGGGAGGGCAAATGGCATGGTGAGCTCGAAGACTTACTTGTTAAAAACTTTGAAAAAACATATTTCTCCTATGAAACAGAGCTGACAATAGAACTTAAAATGCAGTCCCCCGTTTTATAATAAAACTATTATTAAAACGGTCGCTAGGTGTGGATTGTTATGTCTTAGTATCGTAGGGAACCAGGATATATAGATTTTCTTAACAGAACTCCACACAGTGCCGATTCTAGGGCAGAAAGGGAATGTGTGAGGGCCCCCTAATTGCATACAACCTGCAATCACAGCAAATTACATAATAGATAGTGCCATCAATTGCCTATTGTTGAGCGATTTTGCAAGAAGCAAACTTTCTTCGGGAGGATATCAGTAAAACAAAAACATAAATATTAACACTAACAAAATAAGCACATGTATTTTAAATTTCAATTAAGTGGAAATACATTATTTTAATCACAACTTATAAGTTCAATCAAATGTAAAAAAATGTGTTTCCAGATTAGTACATTAGATATGTACATGTGTATGCGGTATTTATATAGCGCAAGCCAAGCCGAAAGGAGGCTAAAAAAGAGTTTTGGCTGTCATACATTTGACGATCTTCGGTACAGTAAGTTGAAGAGATCAGTCCCGCTAAGTGACCTTCCACCAAAATCATATTCTGTGCGAAGGCACATTGAAAGAGCATTGCACTTGATCAGAAGATGTGTAAATGTTTTGGATAATGCATATGTAGAGAACGATCAGTGTTTATTTGGTCGGGAAGATATTGATGGGGTGCTAAAACCTATAACATTTCTAAAGCCTGTACCCACAGAATTTACCCGTACATGCACTTGTAAAACCTGTGCTAAAAAAAGATGTCCCTGTCAATATTCTCAAATGTTCAACATTCTGCAAACGTACCACTAGCGATTGCCGAGACAAATAAATAAAGTGAGCTATGAAGATGTATCTAAAACAGGAGTGATAAATTCATTTTTTTATATTCAAATCATAAACCTTGCTTGGTGTATACATAAAAGGTTTAAAAAACATTATTATTTGTTTCAATTCTATATATGTCTCTTCTTCCTGTATTATAGCTGCCATTTTAGAAAATGCTCTGAGGAGTTATTTTCTGGCTCTATAAGACTACTTGACCCCCAAAACCTATGTTTTGACACCAAAATGAAGTATATAGTTCTCATGGTTCCTAAAATATTACATCATCACTGCAACACATCCTCCATGTTTAAAAATGTAATCCAGAAAAATTCTACCCGGATCAGCAATGTCTACCCAAGCTGAATTTCTTCTCAAATAAACCAACAATATAAATAAAAAATGATATCTATCAATTTTTTTACGGAAGTGTATCAGGGGGCTGGGACTAATATGCAAGCGAGGAACAGAGAGAAGTGCCCCTCCCCTAGGCCTCACAGTGCTGGAGCCCAGGTGCAAGGCCCAGATCAAGGGGGACACTGGCGTGAGGCCCCATGTTGGTGGGCTGAAGACAATGCCCTGGGCACCTGCCCATGCTGCTTATGCCTAGCGCCAGCCCTGACTCCACATATATGTACTTGGACTAAATATAAATTTTTAAGGGACCTAGATTTAGATTTAAGAATGGTAAATCTATACTTATCTTTGGACATTTTGCTCCTCAATATTTTGGCTTTGATATTAAAGTATTGTAATATTTCCTCCTTGATATTCCAAAGTGCAGCCGTGTAAACAGGGAGGCAGAACTCATTAGCAGAATGCTCATTTCAGTTAATACAACACTGCACATTTTTCACACATTGACAAAGAAAGCAGGAGTGCAGATTCTTTCAAGATAATTAAATCGTATCTTGGTCACACCTTTGGGAAACAATGTTCGAAATTGATAGTTTTAAGAAAAATATTACCCCATAAACTTTGTTGGTAAGTTACCCTCTGCATATTTTCCTTGCAGGTTAGCAGAGGTGATATTGAATCTATCCATATGTTTCAGGGAAAATGAAAATTCACTGAAGGGAGGGTAGTCGTTCAGACCTAATGCACCAGATGGGCAGAAAGGCTCCCTTTCCAAAAGATAGAGCTTGGTCAGTGCAAAAGGGTATCATTCTAGAGGGTTAGTTTGAGTAAAACCCGTATCTAGGTGCTAGGAACTCCAGGGCAACAACAGATATGACACAACCTGTAAGGCATCCAAATTGGTAACTATAGCTATAGAATATCACGCCACTTCCAGCTGTCCCAGTTGCTTGGAAGTTCAGTAGGGTCTTGACAAGGGTATGTAAAGTTCTATGGAGCACTCAAAAGTACATCAGCACAAAGGGAGTTATCCATGCCCAGGGGCCCCTTATTCCTTTTTAGCGGTGTTATAACCCTATTTGGGGATCCTTCACACTCCTAGTGACAGGCTTAAAGGTTACTGTATGGATGAGAGAGCCATTTGTGCCCCAGAAGTTAAGGGAGCATATGCCCCGGAAACTCCAATTGCAAGGTGTTGGAAATGGCCATTTCTAAGGTGCTTTCCCTTGACGTTTGCTTTTTTCCTTCCCAGTTTTCCGCTACTCTGGATGCTAGCCTTAGGACGTTGAGTGCATTTGACACTGCAATTCAGTGCCAAAGCGCTGTGCTCATCATACATGATTGGCTGATTCAAGTTAGCTGTAATTCCCTTGTCAAGGGGTAAGACATATACCCAGGGCATGTATCCAGAATGCTCCTCAATGGGCCTGCATCATTGGCTGTGCATCCACAGAGGTAGCTCATCGATTGTGCCACAGGTTTGCCCTGGTGGGGTTTGTGTGCACAGGCTACTGTTATTTGGGTTGGCATTTAAAAAGCTATGTGCCAAGGTTCTGCGTGCCTCTTGCTATATCAGAGTTCTCCCTGGTGACAAGGTGCGGTGTTGGGAAGAGGTAGCGCATGTGTGTGCGTTACATGCAAAGGTTGTGAATGGTACCGGGTGGTGTGTTTGGTACAACGGGGCCTGCTTCTCACATTGGATTAGCATGGGGGAATATAGGGAAAGGCTTTTGAGCAGTATTTCCTACGGGCAGAATAGTACCAGTATCGTGTTTGATATCAATGAGTTCGTAATGGTGAATCCTCTCTAGTAGTGCGAGTGGACCCGACATTATGTATGTGGAAATGTCACCTTTGGGAAAGTGGGCATTTTGATGCTCATGGCTCTGTGTGCCTGTCGGCCTGTCTCCAATTCACATCTGGGTGCTAGGGGGACAGCTATATCTGTGCATTCCTGATTGAAGGCCATAAACTAGGGGCACAAGGGAAACTGCTGACCTCTGACTCTGAGCAGCCTTTCTGGGATGGCTATGTGGGGGTGGAATTGGCAACTGCATTCCAAGGGGCAGGGTCTTGGCCCCACTACAGATAGTGATCTAACCTCCCGGGGTAGGATGGATCTTCAAAGGCCTTCGTGGATGTAACTTCTGGGGCTGTTGTAGTGATAGTCTGTTGTTTATCTCCTCTAATGTTCAGCATGCCTGCTATTTGTAATGCATTGTCGCATGCACTGTTTCCTCTTGTATTGAGCTCCAGCGTTCCTTCTCCATGGTTGCCAACTCCAGTTTACTCAGTTGGAGTTGGGGACCGGTCTGCGTAGGATACAACGTTGAGTCTTTGGGATCTGACAATGGGTGCGAGTGGGGCCATGTAGACGTTGAACAGGGTGGGGCTGATGGAGGATCCTTGGGGAACTCCGCAGGTGGTCGGTGTGGGATCCGAGAGAAAGGGGGGGAGTCTGACCCGCTGTTGTAGGACAGTGGCTTTCAGTTGCAGTAACCCCCCCCACTTTTTGCCAGACTACTGATGCACTTTTGGTGCCGATTGTTGTGGAGGGACGTGGCTCCTCCCCCTGATCCTCTACTTCCAGCGTGAGTGGGGGTATTTAATCTACATGCTTGCACGGCCGCGCTGCAATAGAGAATAGCGCGATGGCAGGCACAGCTATACGCTCCTTGTTAAAATAGGTATTGAAGGTGTACTTTTTAAAAAAAACTGTTGATTTTTCACATTTTACTTAGTCGTCCTAGGAGACATTATTTTTAAATTATTAGAAACTTACCTAGCACTCGCACTCGCACTTTACTTAGGCGCCGGTCCCTGGTCCACCGCGGCTTTTGGTGCCGATTGTTGTGGAGGGACGAGGCTCCTCCCCCTGATCCTCTACTTCCGGCGTGAGTGGGGGTATTTAATCTACATGCTTGCACGGCCGCGCTGCAATAGAGAATAGCGCGATGGCAGGCACAGCTATACGCTCCTTGTTAAAATAGGTATTGAAGGTGTACTTTTTAAAAAAACTGTTGATTTTTCACATTTTACTTAGTGGTCCTAGGAGACATTATTTTTAAATTATTAGAAACTTACCTAGCACTCGCACTCGCACTTTACTTAGGCGCCGGTCCCTGGTCCACCGCGGCTTTTGGTGCCGATTGTTGTGGAGGGACGTGGCTCCTCCCCCTGATCCTCTACTTCCGGCGTGAGTGGGGGTATTTAATCTACATGCTTGCACGGCCGCGCTGCAATAGAGAATAGCGCGATGGCAGGCACAGCTATACGCTCCTTGTTAAAATAGGTATTGAAGGTGTACTTTTTTTAAAAACTGTTGATTTTTCACATTTTACTTAGTGGTCCGAGGAGACATTATTTTTAAATTATTAGAAACTTACCTAGCACTTGCACTCGCACTTTACTTAGGCGCTGGTCCCTGGTCCACCGTGGCTTTTGGTGCCGATTGTTGTGGAGGGACGTGGCTCCTCCCCCTGATCCTCTACTTCCGGCGTGAGTGGGAGTATTTAATCTACATGCTTGCACGGCCGCGCAGCGGACGCGCGCAGCGGGCGCGCAGCGGATGCGCCAAAGGCGCGCTAAAGGCAAGCCCGTCCGCGCTGGTACGTCGCCAGAAGCTCTGCCAGTTTTCAGGCTGATATTGCTCCTAGGCTTATCTACACGTCTTCTCAACTTTTTCAGGTGAGACATGATCGGTATGAGCATACAATTGCTAATTTGGAAGGTCCTTTTCCCTGCTCACATTGTCATTTCACTTGTACGGTTACTTTATCGGGCCCACTGGGCAACAATGCTGGCAGGAAAAATATGACAGAAAGGGATAAGACGACCTTTAGTCTTGCTTGGCCCCACTCTTCTAATCAGGTTTGTTCCTGGAAGGGTCTTTTGGCGAATGTACGTTCGTTACCAAAACATGCCACGGAACTCTGGGATCTGCTGAGCTCGGAATGCCCAGACCTCGTTTTTTTAACAGAAACTTGGCTTAAACCCACCTCCCTGCCTGATATTGCCCTCGCTCTCCCAGAGAATTATCGGATCCTTAGACTGGACAGAGTTGGAAAAACGGGTGGCGGAGTTGCCATTATATACAAAGAGGCGGCGAAAGTCACAGTGATTGATTCTATCTCGGATAATACCATGGAAATGTGCATATTTAAAATTGAGTTGACACCCCAAGAAACTTTAAAGGGCGCTCTTATTTATCGCCCGCCAGGGCCATTAAAAGACTTTAACCTAAATATTATGGAAAAAATTAGCCCTTACATAATTACATCTAAGCATTTCCTGTTACTTGGAGATTTTAATGTCCATGACGAAGATAGTGAGAATGTAGAGGCTGTGAGCTTTTTAGCTGACATGGCCACCTTAGGCTTAAATAAGATTAATTTTGGACCTACACACTCAGTTGGCCACACTTTGGATATTATACTTTCCACATCCTCATATATTGTTGCTGACCCTGCTTGCCCATTGACATGGTCAGATCATTTTATGATTCCTTTTAGGATCAACTGCAGCATTAGACCCCTAACGGCTGGACGCCCTTCGTTTGGTCTCAAAAGGCGGTGGCATAGAATCACATCCGAATCATTTGGTAAAATATATGTACCCCCTGCATTCAATGAGCATATGGATAGTACCACAAAGCTGAGGTCTTTCAATGATACCATGTGTGATATGATTGACAGGTTGGCTCCCTTAACATATCAACTCAGCAACTCCCACAAAAAAAGTGAAGAATGGTACACAGATGACCTACGTAGTGAAAAATCTAGCTGTAAACAACTAGAAAAATCCTGTCGTAAATCCCAGGGGGATACAGAAAAACTTAAATTTAAACTGGCCCTCACTACTTATCATAAGAATCTAAAAAGGGCACGTAAAGATCATGTAATAACTAAACTCAATCAGGCAGGAAATTCGGCAAAAGATCTTTACAAAATTTTGAATTCCTTTACCAAGCCTAAAGCTTGCGCATTGGTGGTCACCCCCTCTCAGGGACTATGTGACAATATTGCCGTATACTTCGACGATAAAATCAACCAGATTTATCAACAATTCCCTCAAGACGTTTGCCTGGTGCCATCTACTACACCCGAATTAGCACCCCTTGTAGGCTCAGGTGAAGGTTTGACACACTTTAAGGTTATAGAGGTCTCTAAAGTGGAAGCTATGTTGAAAAAGGCTAAATCAGGATCTCCTTTGGATATAATGCCCGCCCACAAATTTGCTCTCCTTGCCCCTCTTTTGGCTGCCCCAATTGCAGAGATCTTAAATTCATCGTTGAATGAAGGCAGTGTGCCTCTAGATTGGAAAGTCGCCCAAGTATTGCCCATCAAGAAGAAAGATCAGGTACCGGCCGAATTGCTCTCCAATTACCGTCCCATTTCACTCCTTCCGCTTATGGGCAAATTGGCGGAGAGCTATGTTAATACTCAACTAATGGACTATCTTGAGGCCAACGGTATCCTTGACCCTTCACAGTCAGGGTTTAGATCCAACTATTCCACTGAGACAACTCTCATTGGGGTCACGGATTATATAAAAATGACCGTGGATGATAACAAAGGAGTGATGTTGGTTTTGTTGGATCTAACAGCAGCCTTCGACACGGTCTCTCATCAGAAACTGATACTTCGACTGAGAGAGGCCGGTCTGCAGGGGATAGCTCTCGATTGGTTGGTCAGCTTTCTCGATCATCGCACGCAGACCATCAATCTAGGCCCTTTTCGATCCCAAACTATGAAGATTAGTAAGGGGGTGCCCCAGGGCTCCTGTCTGAGCCCTACTCTGTTTAACATCTATGTGGCCCCCCTTGCCAAAGTCATCCGAAAGTACGGCTTTACGCCGTTCTCCTTCGCTGACGACACCCAATTACTCCTGTCCTTCGATAAGGAAACGGAGTTTGTCGATCAGCGCTTTTCTAATGGCATGTCTGCCATAGCAGAATGGATGACTGAACACTTTCTGCAGTTAAATGCGGCCAAAACTGAGATCCTTCTGTTTGATGCTGCATCAACATCCTGGTCCCCTGAGTGGTGGCCGACAGTGCTAGGCCCCGCCCCTCTACCTACTTCGGTGGCAAAAAATCTTGGGGTCAGGTTGGATGCACATCTATCGATGAAGGATCAAGTTAGGACCACCGCCTGGACCTGTTATCATACCTTGAGCCTGCTGCGCAGAGTGTTCAGGTGGCTACCCCTAACTGTACGCAGAACTTTAATTCAGGCTTTGATTATAGGTCGCCTGGATTATTGTAATGCTTTATTGGTATTGGCGAACGAGTCTTCTCTTAGCAGACTGCAGATCGTCCAGAATGTGGCTGCACGCCTAACTCTTAACAAACCACCCGCACCTCCCCCGGGCCATTATTGAACACTCTCCATTGGCTCCCAATTCGCCAGAGAGTAAAGTTTAAGCTCTGTTGCTTTGTTCACAGAGCTCTCTATGGCACTAGCCCGAGTTATATGGTGGAGAAGTTCAAAGTGTACTGCCCGAATAGGTGTCTCAGATCGGAAGGCAAAATGTTATTGGTGGTCCCTCGTTTTAAGAAAAAACGATCTGGAGGCAAAACTGTTGCCTATCTGGCGCCAATATACTGGAATTCTCTGCCAGAGGATTTACGTAAATGTCCTAGTCTTCCCCGTTTCAGAAAACTCCTGAAGACGGAATTATTCAAGGCTTGAGCTATGGGAATTTGTGCTTGACTGACTTGTTTCTATGCTTAGCGCGGAGATACCCCTTCGGGGGTGATTCCTGCGCTCTATAAATCCTTTACATACATACATACATACACTTTGACTTGATGTGCCCTGGGTCCCTGCCAATCAGGTTCCCAGGGCCGGTGTTCTTTCCCCAAAACTGACCCAATTGGCATCTCTGGCCACAGGTCAGCCCCTGGGAAATGGTACCACAGGTACCCAGGGCACTGTGACCAGGGAAGACCCCTAAGGGCTGCAGCAACTTATTTTGCCAACCTTAGAGGCCCTGTACCTTTACACACACACACTGCCTTTGCAGGCTGCGTGTTTTGGTGCAGAACGAAGTGAAGAGTCGACATGGCACACATCCCTGTGTGCCATGCCTACAACCCACTGCCCTGGCATAGATCAGTCACCCCTCTAGCTGGGTGCCCTATACCAGTGGTGAGGGTACAGGTACATGAGCCCTGTACCCCTCCAGCGTCTAAGTCCATTCTTAGACATTGTAAGTGCAGTGCTGCCATTAAGAATATATGGTGCTGGGAGCTTGTCATTACGAACTCCACAGCACCATAATGGCTACACTAAAAACTGAGAAGTTTGGTATCAAACTTCTCAGCACATTAAACCCACACTGATGCCAGTGTGGGATTTAATGAAAAATGCACACAGAGGGCATCTTAGAGATGCCCCCTGAAAACGAACCTACCACTAGTGTCCAGGCTGAGTGGCTGCTTTCAGCTGCCACCACCAGACATGTTTCTGGACCCCTGGGTCGAGAGCCTGCTGCTCTCTGGGGCCTGAAACAATGCACATTCTGGGACGAGATGCCAAGCCTCCTCCCCCAGGATGGGCAGGGTTCACAAAGGGGAAGCTTCAAAGGCTTGCCGCCTTTGTGAGCTTCCACAGGCCACTTGCTGCTTTCAGCAATTGGTCCCCACTGGTTCTGACCCCCACTTTGGGTGGGAGAACCGGTGGGAAAAACAAGTGAGGAAGAGAGGTGTGCCCACCTCTGCCAACCCCACCCCTCAGGTGGGGGAGGCGAGGTGAAGCACAACTCTCAGTCCCCGCCATCTTGCAGATGGGGGGACTCAGCCAACCAGGGACAGGCTCATGCCCCCCTCCCACTGGAGGGTGGCATAATAGGGGGTGTAAATGAGAAAAAACAAGGACCCCCTGAACAATGGATAGTTCAATTCCTAGGACAGGGACTTAAATGGTAGTAACAAAAACTCCTAGGCAATGTCAATAAAGCAAAAAATATACACAGTATCTATAACATTAAGAAAACCAAGGAAGACAGAAAAAATATGTTCAAAGTTGTTACCATTTTAATAATTTCTTCTCATATTGTCTAAACAAATGATATTTATACAAAACATTTAAAAAATGAAACACAATATGTAACACATCACTTTTAATCAATAGATATAAATAAAGGGTTAAAAAGTGGCAATATCTTTATTAACTCGACGCGCGTTTCGGCGTATACAACGCCTTCTTCAGGAAAGCCACACAATTATAGATCCTGTTTCAAATTAGTTCCTAGTGATTAAAACCTGCAACTCCATAGTTGGTGGATGTTCTTGATTCTAATAAATGGCTGATAAAAATGCGGTGCACCGAATGTGCAACGATGTCTTATTAATATTAAAATCAACGATTTCACGAAAAAGTCGGATGTCTGGTTATCAAACAAACCTCGTGTAGGTATATTTGAAAAACGACCTGGTCCCGCTAGATGTTAAAATCAGTAAAATGGTATTCTGGAAAGCCTCTTGCGATGGAAGAGATTCAACGAAGAAACTGGAACAAGCGCTAGATATGCGATAGTGTTCCAAATATGTAGCTCAATAGGCATGCACAGTAAAGAGAATACTTTGATACTCTTTTCCGAAGGCATTATCGGCAGCCATCCTCCGCCTGGTCCTACCTGGAGCCTCCTTTTATCAGACAAGTCCTTTACTGTGCATGCCTATTGAGCTACATATTTGGAACACTATCGCATATCTAGCGCTTGTTCCAGTTTCTTCGTTGAATCTCTTCCATCGCAAGAGGCTTTCCAGAATACCATATTACTGATTTTAACATCTAGCGGGACCAGGTAGTTTTTCAAATATACCTACACGAGGTTTGTTTGATAACCAGACATCCGACTTTTTCGTGAAATTGTTGATTTTAATATTAATAAGACATTGTTGCACATTCGGTGCACCGCATTTTTATCAGCCATTTATTAGAATCAAGAACATCCACCAACTATGGAGTTGCAGGTTTTAATCACTAGGAACTAATTTGAAACAGGATCTATAATTGTGTGGCTTTCCTGAAGAAGGCGTTGTATACGCCGAAACGCGAGTCGAGTTAATAAAGATATTGCCACTTTTTAACCCTTTATTTATATCTATTGATTAAAAGTGATGTGTTACATATTGTGTTTCATTTTTTAAATGTTTTGTATAAATATCATTTGTTTAGACAATATGAGAAGAAATTATTAAAATGGTAACAACTTTGAACATATTTTTTCTATCTTCCTTGGTTTTCTTAATGTTATAGATACTGTGTATATTGTTTGCTTTATTGACATTGCCTAGGAGTTTTTGTTACTACCATAATAGGGGGTGTACCCACCCCAGGGAAGGGACCCATTGGTCCCTGCCTTTTACCTACCTGTAATGCCCCTAAATCTAGTATGTAGGGGCACCCCTAAACCTTGCTTCCGCAGACAAGAAGAAACTACAAGAAGAAGAAGAAGGACCGAACAGCCGTGCAGCAGATAACAATAGGAAGACGCCCACTGACTTGGCCCCAGCCCTACCGGCCTGTCTCTCCCTCGAACCTGCTCCTGCGAAATCCCGGTGTGTCCTGCAGCCAGCAACCTCGAAAACCCCGGAGGACCTGCCTGCCTTCAACTACAAAGACTTTGTCTCCCGTGAACACTGGATCTGTTCATCTGCAACCTCTGGCTCCGGCCGGACACCGCGGATCCGCCCCACTCTGCACCCGACGTCCACGGCCCGAGCTCGAGTGGGCAAACACCACGAGGAGGTCACCCCGGCGATCCTGACCCGAGATCCGGCAACCCCTGACCTGCCTCAAGCCTCCAGCCGACGCCTGCAGCCTAAATCCAGAAGGTCCCCCCAACCGCGACCAGGAGCTGGTAAGAAGATCCGACCCCAAAAGGCACCCCTGCACCCCACGCCCCACGGCCTTGTGTGCCCAAATCGACGGTGCCTAACCAACCCCTAACTTCCCAACTTACCTCTTGAAGTGGTGGTCGCACCGAGAAGACCTTCATCCCCAAGCCTGCAGTGCCTTTGCAAACCGGAGGTTCCCCATTGAAACCAACAGGGCGTCCGACGTCGAAGCAGCACCCTGCACCCGGCCGCCCTAGTGCCGCTGAGGGTGCACCTTTGGTGCTACTTTGTTTCCCCATTTGCCCTGAGCTAAAGTCCAGGAGCTTTGCTCCCACAACCAAGTGGCCTGCTTGCTAGCAGCCACCAACCGAAGGCCCCCTATCCCCCATTGGATAACATTGGGCCTCAGCACTCTGCACCCAGCCGCCCTAGTGCCTCTGAGGGTGTAACCAGAGTGCATCCTTGACCCTGGGGGACCCCTGAGTCTACCCCCAGAACCTCAACTCCCACTACCAAATACTTACCTCAAAACCGAAAACACTTTTTTCCTCCATAGGATAACATTGACTGTTTTTCTGTGAAAAGTTTCTAAGTCTGGAGTTTGAGAAACTAAAGAAATTCTTTAAAATTACATAATCTAACAAAAACGATTTTACTTACCTGTTTTTTGGAAATGTCCCAGAGTAGTATCTAGGTATACTACTCTGTGTAAGCCTAGTAATCTCAAAAGTTACTTACCTGCTATTTTACTAAAAAGCCTATTCAAGTCTATGTACTGCATCTACTAAGTATTGCATTTCTCTGCATCCATACTGTAAATCAAACGAAAGTGCATATACAATTGTCATTCAAACTGTATTTCAATTGCATTACTACTGTAAAGTATTTAATGCTTACCTGTGCCAGGCTTGCTTGGTTCTAGAAAATAAAATAACTAAAAGAATATTTTTATACAAAAACAATTGGTCTGAAGTTCAGTCTTTGAGTGTGTGAATTCATTTGCTGACTGAGTGTGTACAACAAATGCTTAACACTGTCCTCTGATACTGCCTTACTGCTCGACCACACTACCACAAATAGAGAGTGAGGTGCTATCTAACTTTACCTCTGCCTACCTTTGGGGATCCACTGGACTCTGTGCACACTATACCTCACTTTGGTATAGTATATACAGAACCTGCTTCCTACAGCTGTGTTCTGCCGGAGAGGAATGAGCGGATCCAGTCGAGGTCCTTGTTCCAGATTCCTGCGTCGTGAAGTCTGCGGGCTAGGGTGCGGTGAGAGACTGTGTCGAAGGCTGCGGAGAGGTCCAGGAGGATGAGGGCCACCATCTCTCCTCTTTTGAGGAGGGAGCGGATATCGTCAGTTGCGGCGAGAAGGGCAGTTTTGGTGCTGTGGTTTTTCCTAAAGCCGGATTGGGAGGTGTCGAGGATGTCGTCTTCAATGAAGGAGGCGTGCTGGCTGTCGGTGGCTTTTTCGATGACTTTCGTCGGGTATGGGTGTAAGGAGATGGGTCTGACGTTTCTGAGGTCTGTGGAGTCCGCCAAGGGTTTTTTAAGGAGATGGTTGATCTTGGCGTGTTTCCAGTTGTCGGGGAAGGAGGCGGTCTCGAAGGAGCGTTTGCTGATTTGTCGAAGCTAAGGGGCGATGATGTTGGCGTCTCTGTGGTAGATGTGGTGGGGGCAGGGGTCCGTGGGGGCCCCGGAGTGGGTTGACTTCATAGTCTTCAGGGTGTCTTCCATGGTGAGCGTGGTCCAGCTGTAAAGTATTGGCTGCATGGTGTCGGGAGTGGGGTGTGTAGGTTCCGCGTGTTGGTTGTCGTCGTCGAAGTTGTCGTAGATGGTCTTGATTTTGTGGTGGAAGAAGGAGCTGAGTCTGTCGCAGAGGTGCTGGGAGGGGGGGTGTCATTTGTCTCACTGTTGGGTTGGGTGAACTCTTTAAAGATGCTGAAAAGTTCCTTACTGTTGTGTGCGTGGGCGGAGATTCTGTCCTGGAGTGCTTTCTTACTTGTGTGTCTGATGAGCTTGTGGTGGGCGGCGGTGGCTGCTTTGAAGTTGTCGAGGTCTGCTGTAGTTTTGGAGTTCCTCCATATCTTTTCGAGGAGTCTGCAGGTTCATCTGGATTCTTGGAGTTCGGTGGAGAACCAGCTGGCTCTCTTGGCATGTGTGTTGGTAGTTTTCTTGAGGGGGGCGATGGTGTTGTCGCAGTCGGTGATCCAATTGTGCAGGGTTCGGGCAGCGGTGGTTGAGTTGTTGTCTGTGGCGGCTGGGGCGGAGCTGCTGAGGGAAGCTGTAAGCTGATCGTCAGAGATCTTGTTCCAGTTTCCTGTAAATGAGATCTCAGGGGCACAAAGGATGCGATTGTAAGGACCGGACTGGGTGCGCTGGAAATGGGTGGAAATGATTGTTGGTTGGGACATACACCATCATCACATTGTGCAGAGGAGTGTGCTTGTAAAGATCAACAGCCACCTGAGGTGGAGAGACATGAGGAGTTCGAGGAGTGCGGGGGAAGCTTGCAGAGTCTAAGGGACTCGTAGTTGCAATCAAGGGCACCAGTGCTTGCTTGCGCTCCAGAGCGTGTGTTGTCCAAAGGGTGCTGGGGGAACCTGAGCCAGTAGCTGAGACTGTCTTTGACCTCCAGCTCGGGAAGACAACAGTGCCTGACATTGCAGCCTCTGCCCAAGGTCATTGGCTCCCTCTCCCAGGACCCACGCCACACGGTACTTTGTTGTGGAGATCATCGTGACAAGGCCCAAGGGGTTTCATGTGTCTTCTGTCAGGGGCTAAAGCAGATCACACTACTTTGAAGCGCGTCAGCTTCCTGAGTCACAATCTTTTGTCTATAGGGGGTCGCGATCCCGCACTCGTGCAGGTGCTGTCGGGTGCCTGTAGGTCTAATCCGGATGGATGAAACTAAGTAACTGTTTCTTTCCATGTTAGGTAGTTCTGGCTGTCTAGTCAGGTGCAACAAGTATCATTGGCTGGTGTAGTTGAGTGACTGAGGGGCTGGGTCACGAAGCATAGTCAACGACCTGTGACAGTTTGATCTTTCTGTGAATGGGAAAGTTCGGCAATTGCATATAACTGTAAAGTGTTTATACAATTTGTATTTCATTTTTATTTCAATGGGGAAGTACGACAATGGCATATAACTGTAAAGTGTATATACAATGTCTATCTCATTTTGATTTTAGTGTGTGTGTGTAATACAAAGACCAGTGTTTTATACATACTGTCTGGAGTCTTTATGTGGCATACGCTGTGTGTTGCGAGGGTGGTGTTGTGCCAATACTTTACAATTGGGCCCTAAGCATAAGCCTGATGCTCAGTGCCAAGCTACCTAAGGGTGAGCACAGGTTATCGGACATGTGTATAGTACTCATACTATTTAGTGCGGTGGATTCTGGCTGGCTTCGATGCGTCCCTGCCAGCCGGAAACTGATGGGTCTAACACAAAGGAACCGGATCAGACTGCAGTTTCCATGTCCAGTTCAAGAACAGAAGGACAAAATCATAGAACATTTAGAGCTATCATACTGGTGATGGGTTCCTGTCTTTCTTCATGATGTTCAATGCTGCATAATGGAACTGGCTAACGCTCACCAGGTGCTTTATTTACTTGTTACCTATATCAGAGTTTTTCAAGCTACATCACCCTCCAAGAGTAAGCCTCAATTGCTCATTGTGAGAAATCGGGTTGTTCGTTGAGGGGGTGTGAGCCCTTCTCAAGCAACAGCCACAATCCTTGTCAGAGTGAAACACAAAGAGTCACTGAATTAACCTGAGGCACAAAAGCAGTCAGGTTTAACTTAGACGCAATGTGTAAAGTATTTATGCAGCACACAAACAGTAATAAAGGGAAAACACAACACAAGAAAGATCCCACACCAATTTAGAAAAATAAAGTAAAGTTTGATCAATTACTTGACAATGTCAAAGATTTTAGGTAATATTAGCACCTTAAGGCACATAGCGCCACTCATGGTTATCTGGTAATGCGAGACCAAGTGAAAGTCACAGGTTCAGGTGGACAGTGATGGAGCATGAGGTAGATACAGTAACCAGGCTAGTCCCGCTGAAAAAAGTTACCTTCTCAAAGTCCGATGGGAAGAGTCCAGTACGCAGTGGAGGAGGCAGTGAGGAGCAGGGAGAGCTTTGCAGATACTCATCGCTATAGTGGTCAGTCGCTGACAGTCGTTGCAGAAGTTTCACACTGCCATTCACCACAAACTGTCAACGTTGTTGCGCAAAGAACAGATCTTGCATTGCAGGTAATTGCTGGCAGTTACTGTAGCATGGAAACTCAGGTTCACCAGAGCTTTGCATTGGTGGTCATCATGGGCAGCAAGATCTTGGCATGAAAAATCCCATTTGTGGTTGCAAAGAGCCAACAACTTCAGGATTTTTCCTATGTTGTCAGAGGAGCGCACTCTGATGCCTACCAAGGGCCCAGGACTTGGGGAGGTGCCTCTTGGGGATCAGGGACTCGCTATTGTAGAAAGGCCAACAGGGGTCAGGCAGGTCCAGTTGCAGGTCCGGGCAGGTCCAGTACAGCAGGTTAGCTAGGCAGTTGCATTGAGGCCTCTGGAGCTTGTTGTGTTCCTGTAGCTCTGAACAGAGAGTCAGTCAGCTGACCCTTGGAGTCACTTTAGGTAACCTGCAATGAAGGAAGCAGGTCCAGTCATCCTTCTCAGACAGTAGGGCAGACCTCAGGCAGCAGGGCAATCCTCTGGAAGCAGGGCAGTCCTTCTTCTGCAGTATCCCCAGGTCCAGGGGTGTACTTAAGCGTAGGTCTGAGCGTTCTATTTTTATACCTGGTGCCAGCTTTGAAGTGAAAGAAGCATCTGGAGGCGCCCACAAATGTACCTGGAATTTCATGCCTACCTGCCCTGGTCCCAGGATGTCTGGAGTCACAAAGGCTAGGGTGAAGTTCTTTGTGTTTGCGCTGAGGTAGTGTTTTTGAGGTTTAATTGAGGCTGTGCTCAGCTCCACCCCTGCCATCCTATCAGGATGGCCCATCCTGCCAACACCCAGTCTACTTATTGTGTGGCCTTCTGAGAGGAATAGAAAAAGGCCAGTTTCCAACAACATCTATTCATGTGACCCGGTAAACAGGCTGCAGGCACCAAATGGTTAGGACAAGAAAAGGCCATCTTTCAAAAAGTGGCATTTTCAGAATTGTGACTTAAAATATGACTTTATCATTAAGCAGGGCTTAAAATTACAATTCTTTAGTCGCCAAACATGATATTTCTACCTGTTCCCAAAGAAAAGCTATCATTTATTAAATGTAATAAAGTAGCACAATGTTATCCTATGGGAGAAATAGGCCTTACAGTAGGGAAAAACTAAATTTAAGAGTACTTCACTACTGTGACATGTAAAACTTAAAAGTATATGCCCAACTTTTTAAATATACATCACCTCCCTATGGACTGTTTAGGGCCAACTCTAGCTGTGACTTGTATGTATTAAAAGGAAGGGTTAACCCTGGCAAGAGGTTTATATTGCAACGCCAAAATGGCAGATAGAAACTGCACACAGGCTGCAATGGCAGATCTGAGACGTGTTTTGAAGGGTTACTTAAGTGGGTGGCACAATGAGTCGTGCAGGCCCATTAGTAGCATTTAATTTACAGGCTCTGGGTACATGTAGTATCACTGCTGTAGGGACTAGTAAATTAAATGTCCCTATTGGGTGTAAGCCAATTGTTACCATGTTTAGAGGAGTGACCACAAGCACTTTAGCACTGGTTAGCAATGGGAAAGTGTGGCGAGTCCTAAGGCCAACAAAAACTAATTTGGCAAAGGAGGGTGAAGGCAAAAGGTTGGGCGGGGGAAACCACGCCAAGGATATCAGGTCTAACACTCATCCTCGCTACCCCTGAAAATCAGATAGAGTATTTGGCATTTTATTGAGCTCCCAGAAGCGGTAGATCCTGGGTTTCCTGGAGAAACAGTCTCTAGGCCTGGCCAGTTCCTCCCTGAATTTCGTGGTGGGGGGAACTTGCATGACAAACACCATACTGTTATGAGCCAACATTCACTGTTTAAAATGTACAACGCAAGTGTGACTGGACAATTTGATTCATAAATATTCTCTTCCACTTCTGAACACGCCATCAGTATTATGCCTACTGAATACAGTGTGCTTACCTTACTGTAAATAGATCCAAGATCTGATATGTCAAGGGGCTTGGCTTAATTACATGGGCTGATAAATACTGTTTACTCATGCAATAGCGTTACTGCAACAGAGGCATAGGTGATATAATATAAATATTATATGCCAACCTCTAGCTTCATATTGCCAAAGGCTCATACATTTCTGCATTACTTGCAAAAATATGCTTTTTTGGGCATCACGTTGGCCTTTTGACCACAAAATCCATATTTCTTTTTAAAAAACGGTAAATTTGTTAAGATGTAAAGCTATGGGCATCAAAAATGTACAGTTTTTAAAAGATGCACTTCCGCCCCAGCAGTGTTTAATCTTGAGTACTTTTTCACAGATTCTATGGAAGACGCCACCCTTGAAGCAAAAGGAAATTACGTAAAAGATAGCATCGCAAAGTTGTGTTTCTGATTAGGTGTCGGTGATCAATTTCTGTTTTGGAATTTCGATTAGCTCTGTTATCTCTGCCCGAAAAGCCGCAACAATAGCTGGTTGCCTTCAGTACAACTTCCTGTGCACCTCAGGCGCGCCATGCATGGTGCCATGGGTGTAGACACGTGAGAGTACGTGAGAGAACGTGCTATCTCCAGAAAGAAGTCTGGGGCAGCGCAGTGTCGGCATAACAGGAAGTTGTGTGCATGATAGTGGCTGGTTTGCTGTGCTACACATATGTCACTGCCTTAAACACAATGTGCAGAACGAGATAACCCCTTCATAACCACTGTTCTATGATTGTTCTCGCAGACCGAGATAAATGAAAAGCTGCGGATGCAGGAAGAGGCGTACACTGAGAGAATAGAAAAACTGAAAAAGCCGTGAAAGCTCTGGAAAAGTGGTTCCATTGATGTGATACGCAGGAAACATTAATAGTAAATTAAAGTAATGCTCTGAGACTATTTTGAACACGCCAAATTATAGACTCTGCATTGTTTTTCGAACGTCAAAGAATGATTTAAATATTTATGATTTGCACTCTGGCTACAGCTGTGCTTATTTTACTGGGAATAAATATGTTGAATGCGGTCATATTAAGTTTGCATGAATGAAAATCGGATGGCGTTTGTTTTGGCCTGGGAATACACAACCGAAAAGAGATAGTATATTTTAAAATTGATTTTGTCGTTTTGGCAGCAGAAAGAAAACCAGAAATATGAGTTGGTTTGTGATTTTTTTATTTGCTAAGGGGTTCATGGGAAGAGTTATACGAAATACCAATTACACAGATGTCCCTCTAGTGGTAGGAAGGAACACCTTGTGACTAACAAAAGGCCATGATCTGGGAATTCAGAGTTGTTGCAGATCATGCTCCCAGTAGTATAAATTAAAATAGAGTTGTGTGCAGTCACAATCAGTCTGCCATTAGTGTACTCAAATTTTTTATTCATATTTGCACTGCATGCATCCCAGTTGCCATTTGTTTAACATGTATTTATTTTGTTATTTTTTAAGAACCTAAAGCCTTTCCAACATCTCTGTTTTAGTGCATTTGTGAATATTGTTTGTATGTGGTTAGTTAGAAACGCCCTGTAACGAGTAAATAAAGTGAGCATGTCATTTAAATATATTTGAATGCTTTCAGTTGTCTTCATTTTTTGCAATCTAATTTACTTATAGTTCCTAGGGACGAAACCTGCACTAGAGTTGGGTAAGCTATGATATTCACAAGGCGGACCGACATAGGAGTCTGGCTTGGCTCGACGGAGCCAAAACACGAGTCAAGCCAGATAAAGATTCGCCATATAAATGGTACAGCAGAGGTTCTGTAGAAACTTGACAAAGTCTCTTTCTGATTAAAAATAGGTTATTTCTTAATCTCCTCTCACTTTAGTACATTACAGTAAATCACGTCATTGACATCTGTTAAAAATAATTGTTTTTAAGCTTGATCATTTTCCCACCTTCAGTGTTCTGAAAACGCTGCCATGAGTGAACCGAGAGATTCCAGTCTGTTATTTGTACTTTATTAATTGTCCATATTTTTTTCTTGAACTTGAAGTAACTTTAATCAGCGGCGGTTCCTCCTGTAGGGCGGAGGAGCTTTGCGCCACCTGCTGCAAACGCAGCAGGCAGCAAAAGCAAATTAATAAAATGCCGGTCATGATGACTTTACCATGTTTAAGACTGTCCGCTGTTTCAGCTCGAGTGCGAGGGAGTGGGCGGGGCTATTACTGCTGACTGACTGCAGGATCAGGGATGACCTGATTTGTCTAAAAGCTTAAAGTGTGCATGTCGGATTGGCCGTGTCTCTTGCCACGGCCAGCCCAACATGCCCATTTCTGACTGCACTAATCCAAGCTGTTTTAAACAGCCAGACAGATTGGAGACACAGGCCCCCAGTCTCAAAAGGAGCGCTGGGTTATCCTGCTCCACCCAATCCTGGCCCAGCTCTCATGCTGAAACCAGCATGAGAGCTGTCAGGGGGACCTATGTCAAATACTATACTTCAGTGATTTGTATGTTCCCATTGTTCCTGTGCTGAGGGTGTACAGTCCTGCAGCACTGTCTCTCTTCACTCGAGATTTATCTAATTTATTTAAAACCCTGTGGAGGGCGCAGCCTGTGTGAAAACACAACTTTTGTTTGACGCTGCCTGGGTCGAGCGCTATGGATCCGCCTTCCAGCACTTTCTGCCTCACTCTTATGGACTAAATAGTTTATCTGACAGTAAACTGAGAGTGGGGACAAAATGTGTGAGTCTGTGCCTTATGTATTCATCATTGTGACCCCTGTATCAGTTCATAGGCTCTAAGATGCTCCATGTCATACAGGTTTCGTGCTTAGGTCTGTTGTGCTGAGGACCTGATATATAAAAATACTGCTACATATATATTAGAATACATTATAGGCATGCTTGACCTGATGGTGCCCATCACGGGTGTAATTGGTGAACTGTAATAATGACGGTAATTTTTTATCATATTTTGTGGACAGTCGTAGAACATTAGTGCCCAGATTCCGTGTAATGCTCGAACTGGCACAATATTAGTAATTCCTAGCATTTTTATTACATTGTTATTATTGCTGTGTGATGCTGTAGCTTGTACAACTGGAGCAATTTGTCTCTATCTAGCCCTGCACTCACTCACCCTCTCACTCACTCACTCAGCCATGCATGTTCCCCATCCAGTGAACCAGACATCCATCATGTATTCAACCATCATCCATGCACTCATCCTCTCATTCTTCCATTCATTCATTCACTCATTCCTTCATCCAGTTACTATGTACTCAATTACCAGCTCAAACCTCCACCCAACCAATGTCCCATTCTCACATTCACCCATTAACTTACCCACGTAACCACACACATAAATCTATCAGGCTATGACATGCTATCAATCAATGAAGAAGCACATACACTTAAGAAGTAGCCAAATTTATTGGTTTTGCCAAGGCATGTTTTATTTCGGTGACCATGAAATATAAGTCAAAAAGGGTGCCATAGGCATTTGCTGAATCAGCCCATACAATTCACCTGCAGGGTGCAGTTGTTGTAATATTTTCCTTATTTTTATATCCCAACACTGCTTTTTCAGAACCGCTCTACGTTCAATGACCAACTTCTAAAGCTGCTCCTTTTTAGGTCTCGCCTGGCGTTGCAGCACGCATGCTCTGCGAGAGCTTCTTGTAATCAATACACTTTCAGAAGTGGTGCTGCGACTCCGCCCTTTATTTTGATTGGTTTGAGTCATTCGTTATGGTAAACGGTGTCTTTTGATTGTAACTGAGGCTTTTTAGTCCCTCCTGGTTACCGCCCTGTCCTCTTTTAGCCCCGCCCACCCGGACTGGATCTTTTACTGGCGGCGTGAGACGGTCTGTTTTATAATTACTGGCTCGGCACTTTTTTGTTTACCATTACTGGCATGTGGGTTGTGCGTATAGCATTGTGTTATGTTTCTCTAACATTCATTTTCTGTTGAACGACTTTTTGTCCTTGTGTTCCTTGTGTATATATTGCAAACGCACAGTCATTTTTTCCACAGTACTCCTTTGTGTTTACTCTGCGCCGCTCACCCACCTCTATTTATTTACTGTAATAACAATCTGGGTAATTTTGGGCAGTGTATCTTTAAACATGGCGGCCGCGCCTTGGGCACACTCGCCCACCTCTATTTAATTCAGTGACATTTATGCAGCTGTTGGTTTACTCTGCGCCGCTCACCCACCTCTATTTATTTACTGTAATAACATTCGGGGTAATTTTGGGCAGTGTATCTTTAAACATGGCGGCCGCGCCTTGCGCGCACTCGCCCACCTCTATTTAATTCAGTAACATTTATGCAGCTGTTGGTTGTAGACGCTGTTCAATAGCTGTCGTGTTTTTGGCGGTAATGCAGCACAAGTATAAACATAACAGGCGGTCACAGGAAATTAGTTCGCATCCCTCAACTTATTTCACCAGGGAGTGCGAGGAGCAGGGAGGCTGCATTGTTTATTATGCTGACGGGCTGGACTTCTCCTGGTGGCAGCCCCGCCCCGGAGCTCTCTCTTCGCCCGATACTGGGGGATGCGTGGCCGCACATCAGGGAGAGCTGCGCTCGCCATGGTGCTCCACAGTGAGTGCCTGGGGCAGGGAGGCCGCATAGTTTATGCTGACATGAGCTAGACTTCGCTTGGTGGCAGCCGTCCATGGAGCTCTCTCTACACCCCATCCCGGGTGATACACGCCAAGGGAGCGGGGATTGCTGAGCTCGCCATGAGCTCTACGGGTTCCTGCTGCTGGGCCATTGTGGCTGCTGCCCCAGGTAAAAAAATCTAGGCCCTTGCTCTCCTCTTACTTCTCTTCCGGTCGAAAAACTCCCTATACTCTTTTTTTTATTTTTTTATCGCCCTGGGATTACCTACATTATTTGTTCCTGTTTTACGGCAATAGCCCTGTGCCCCTTTCTCGTCATCGGAGACTCTAATTTGGGGAAAACCTGCCTGACTTACTGCTTGTAAAGAGATGTTTGTTTTAAATGTAATACCGACCGCGGCGCCCGCTTCAGGGACACCGCGCTCGGTTTATTTTATTTTATTTTTTTAATGTAATACTGAGCACAACGCCCGCTTCTGGGACACTGCGCACTTTTTTTTTTTTTTAAACTTACACCAGAGGGTTTACGGGGAAGCTCCTTTCAGGCTCCGTATATTTCCGATGACCCCTTTAAACGGCGCTCCCACACACCCTTACTCACCCTCGGGCCAGACCTGGAACCGGAAGGGTCTTTCTGCTACGGCTCACAGTGAGAAATCACATAAGGCACAATCACTGACTAACTGACCATGACCCGACCCAAGCTGCTGCTGCTCCCCTGCCATGGGCTTCTGCCGGGTTGTACTTCATGGAGGGGCAGCACTGCTACAAGCCGGCAAACAGGAGGCACCCGGGAGTAACGTATGGCAGCGGGGGCGTTCAGCTCAGGGCGTTCAGCTCAGGGCGTTCAGCTCAGGGCTGATGAACAGCGCTGGTTTTCCTAGTTACCTCTTCCAGCTCTGCTTTTTGCTGCAACCTGAAGCTAACAAACGATATTATACTCTTCCAGTTTCACTTTCCTTTCGAATCTGGTCTTCCTGGACTATGCACGCTCTCCTCAGTGAGCTCTCGTCTTTTTGTAAAGTGCCTCTAAGAAGTAAAATAGACCCCGCTGGCATACATTATGGGTGGAATCCGTTTGTTTGGCCCGGTTATTATGCTTGGTCACCATGGCAACGTGATTTACAGGCACTGAACCAATCTTGAAGTTGTCGGCTCCTAACACACATCTAGACTCAGCTCACATCAATGGGTATGCCATTGGGATTGTCACGACAACCACCAACCGGGCTCATCGCAATTTTAATAACTTTTATTACATATTTATTCAAGTCTGTAAGCAACGTTAAATGCAATTTTTAATAAAATAAATATAAATAAAATGTGAGGTTCAAATAATAACATACATACACTCCATAACACATGGGTACAAAACATTGCCATTTACAACGCCAAAAGCTCTAAATCAAACAAATGCGAGACCTATTGCATTTCAAATGCTTGTTTACAATGTGCTTAATGCTGACAACTTATCACTTTCGGTGCTCATGACGGAATGGTTCCGTCATGAGCACCGGTGCTCCTGTGCTCATGACGGAACCATTCCGTCATGAGGACAGGGGCACGAAATCCCTCTGCTACAAACAGCAGAGGGATTTCCATTTTTTTTTTGGGGCCTCGGGAGGCCCATCAGCTGTTTTCAGTCAAATGACGATCGCGCGCAAGGCGCGCTGTCGTCATTAGACTGAAAACGAAACTGAAACTTAGTTTCAGTTTCAGTGTTTCAGTGCTTGTGGGGCTATCTCAGCCCCGAGCACTGAAACACTTGGGAGAGGTATCGTTGGAAAGGGAGGATCTCCCCTTTCCAATGGTACCCTTCCTAGTGGATCTCGCTTGGGGATCGCCCCAGGAGGGCGATCCCCAAGCAGGGATCCACCCACTAGCCACCAGGGAGGGGGAGCAGCCCCTTGGGCAAGGGCCTTTGCTCCCCTATTTTTTGGGCATAATTTCAGTCTTTCTGCCCCCCTGAGGGCAGATGGGGGCTACAGCCCCCGATCTGCCCCCCGGGGGGGCAGAAAGCCCACTAGAACCAGGGAATTTTTTTTATTAGGTGAATTAGGGGTGGGGGCTGCCCAAGATGGGCATGCCAATGCCCCCACCCCTCCCCCCACAAAATTCCAGTCTTTCTGCCCCCCCGGGGGGCAGAAAGCCCACTAGAAACCAGGGATTAATTTTTTTATGTAAATTAGGGGTGGGGGCTGCCCAATATGAGCACGCCAAAGCCCCCAACCCCCCCAAAACATTTTTTGATAGGCAATTTTGATGTCGCCTCAATACGTTTTGGGCCCTTGCCTGTCGCGGGTACTTGGGCCTCCCGCACGAGTGAGGCACCATTTTTATCGGGAGACCTGGGGGAACGCTGGGTGGTAGAAATTTGTGTCAGCCCGGTGATGCCACAACTTTCCCACACAAATGTGTGGAAAAAGTGATTTTTTCAGCTAAATTTCAGGTTTGCAGGGGATTCTGGGTAAGAAAACGTTGGGGGATCCACGCAAGCCATACCTCCCTGGAATCCCCCAGGTGTCTAGTTTTCAGAAATGTGTGGGTTTGGTAGGTTTCCCTCGGTGGCCGCCGAGCACGGGGCCAAAAACCCAGGTGACCCCCCTTGCAAAACCAGGTCGTTTTGTGATAGGCAATTTTGATGTCGCCTCAATACATTTTGGGCCCTTGCCTGTCGCGGGTACTTGGGCCTCCCACACGAGTGAGGCACCATTTTTATCGGGAGACCTGGGGGAACGCTGAGTGGTAGGAAATTTGTGTCAGCCCCGTGATGCCACAACTTTCCCACACAAAAATGTGTGGAAAAAGTGATTTTTTTTTAGCTAAATTTCAGGTCTGCAGGGGATTCTGGGTAAGAAAACGTTGGGGGATCCACGCAAGCCATACCTCCCTGGAATCCCCCGGGTGTCTAGTTTTCAGAAATGTGTGGGTTTGGTAGGTTTCCCTAGGTGGCTGCCAAGCACGTGGCCAAAAACCCAGGTGACCCCCCTTGCAAAACCAGGTCGTTTTGTGATAGGTGATTTTGATGTCGCCTCAATAGGTTTTGGGCCCTTGCCTATCGCTGGTACTTGACCCACCCACGCAAGTAAGGTACCATTTTTCTCGAAAGACTTTGGGGAATGCAGGGTGGGTGGAATTTTGTGAATACACGCAGATTCCAGAACTTGCCACCACAGAAATGTGAGGAAAATGGTTTTTTTTGACAATTGTTTAGGTTTGCAAGGGATTCTGGGTAACAGAACCTGGTGAGAGCCAGTCAAGTCACCCCATCCTGGATTCCCCTGGGTGTCTAGTTTTCAAAAATGTATAGGTTTGCTAGGTTTCCCTAGGTGCCGGCAGAGCTAGGGTTAAAAAACTACAGCTAGGCACTTTGCAAAAAAAGGGTCATTTTTCACTGTGAAAATGTGGTGTGTCCACGTTGCGTTTTGGGCCGTTTCCTGTCGCGGGCATTAAGCCTACCCACACAAGTGAGGTACTGTTTTTCTTGAAAGACTTTGGGGAACGCGGGGTGGGTGGAATTTTGTGGATCCACGCAGATTCCAGAACTTTCCACCACAGAAATGTGAGGAAAATGTGTTTTGTTTGACAATTTCTGAGGTTTGCAAGGGATTCTGGGTAACAGAACCTGGTGAGAGCCAGTCAAGTCACCCCATTCTGGATTCCCCTGGGTGTCTAGTTTTCAAAAATGTATAGGTTTGCTAGGTTTCCCTAGGTGCCGGCAGAGCTAGGGTTCAAAAACTACAGCTAGGCACTTTGCAAAAAAAGGGTCATTTTTCACTGTGAAAATGTGGTGTGTCCACGTTGCCTTTTGCGCCGTTTCCTGTCGCGGGCACTAGGTCTACCCACACAAGTGAGGTACCGTTTTTCTCTGAATATTTTGGGGAACGCGGGGTGGGTAGAATTTTGTGGATCCACGCAGATTCCAGAACTTTCCACCACAGAAATGTGAGGAAAATGTGTTTTTTTTGACACTTTTTTAGGTTTGCAAGGGATTCTGGGTAACAGAACCTAGTGAGAGCCAGTCAAGTCACCCCATCCTGGATTCCCCTGGGTGTCTAGTTTTCAAAAATGTATAGGTTTGCTAGGTTTCCCTAGGTGCGGCAGAGCTAGGGTTCAAAAACTACAGCTAGGCACTCTGCAAAAAAAGGGTCATTTTTCACTGTGAAAATGTTGTGTGTCCACGTTGCGTTTTGAGCCGTTTCCTGTCGCGGGCACTAGGCCTACCCACACAAGTGAGGTACCGTTTTTCTCGAAAGACTTTGGGGAACGCGGGGTGGGTCGAATTTTGTGGATCCACGCAGATTCCAGAACTTTCCACCACAGAAATGTGAGGAAAATGTGTTTTTTTTTTACAATTATTTACGTTTGCAAGGGATTCTGGGTAACAGAACCTGGTGAGAGCCAGTCAAGTCACCCCATCCTGGATTCCCTGGGTGTCTAGTTTTCAAAAATGTATAGGTTTGCTAGGTTTCCTAGGTGCCGGCAGAGCTAGGGCTCAAAAACTACAGCTAGGCACTTCGCAAAAAAGGGTCATTTTTCACTGTGAAAATGTGGTGTGTCCACGTTGCGTTTGAGCCGTTTCCTGTCGCGGGCACTAGGCCTACCCACACAAGTGAGGTACCATTTTTATCGGGAGACTTAGGGTAATACAGAATTGTAGAGCAACTGTTATTACCTATTGACTTTCGATGCATTTCTGCCTTCCAAATGAAAGACAATGTGTAAAAAGAAGTCATTTTGAATAATGACCTATAATTCTCATGCTAGTATGGGTACTCCCAATTTCGGAAATGTGCAAATATCTACTGTTTCTAAACTCTATATTTTGTTCCCATTTCAGAAATACATAGGTGTCTTTCATACCGATTTTTCCATGTATACATTTTCCCAGAATAATTGCTATATACCCGGTACATAATAAAAAACCATTGCAAGACCCTGCTCAGTTATTGGCTCTGGGTTCGTCGGCTTCTTGGTGAACCTACAAGTCCTATATATCGCCACAACCAGAAAGGTCCAGCGGATGTAACGGTATATTGCTTTCAAATAGCTGTCATAATTAAAAGAAGTTACAGGTGAAAACGTTGACACAAATGCCTGTTTTTGTCAACTAATTTTCAATTTTTCCTATATTTAACTGTTAGTTTCTATAAAAAAAACTTTTAGGATCTACACAAATGACCCCTTGCTGAATTCAGAATTTTGTCTACTTTTCATAAATGTATAGCTTTCCAGGATCCATTATTCCTTTCATACCCATTTCTACCATTAACTGGAAGGAGGTTGAAAGCACAAAAAATAGCAACAATAGGCTATGTCCCAGAAAAATGCAAAAACTGTGTACATTTTTTTGATTTTCTGACAAAAGTCTGCTTGTCCCTGAAAGCTGGGAAGATGGTGATTTCAGCACCACAACCCCTTTTTTGATACCATTTGCAGGGAAAAAACCAGACGCTTTCATCTGGAGCCCTTTTTTACCATTTTCCCCCAAAAACCACAATTTAGCTGTATTTTGGCTAATTTCTGGGTCCCCTCGAGGGGAATCCACAAACCCTGGGTACCTTTAGAATCCCCATGATGTTGGAAAAAAAGGACGCAAATTTGGCATGGATACCTTATGTGGTCAAAAAGTTACAGGGGCCTAAGCGCGAACTACCCCAAATAGCCCAAAAAAGGCTTAGCACAGGGGGGGAAAAGGCCTAGCAGCGAAGGGGTTAATACAAGCTGTCTGGTTAGTAACATTGTGTATGCAAACAAAGTGCATTCGGCACCTCCAGCTGAGTGTTGTATTTGCTTTTACGCCTCACCACTTTCAAATGTCACTAGATGCCACTGACTTTATTGCTTAGTGAACCATAGGTAAGTGTGTGTTTCATTTAGCAAACACAATGAACAGAAATTCTTCCAGGTGGTTTCAGATTTGACATAGAATTAAAATGATGTACAGTGAAGTAAATTGATTTACACACTGTGGTCAGAGGAAACTGTGATCTGATTTCAGGTTTCCTGGGTAAACATTGCACTATTCAGCTAATGGATGAGTATCTCATTCTCTGTTCCTTTACCACCTAAAGACAATTCTTTGTGCTCACTTATTTCTTAAAAGTAAATTAGTACGCTATTTTTGATAAATGCAAGTATCCCGTGTTAATAGACTCTGACTCAATATGTGTATAAAATGTCAAACCGTCTTCCTTGATCGACGTTAAGCCTAATGGAAGGCATGGGGTTATTTTTATGTTAATATTTCTGCCTTCCCATGACATAACAGTAAATAAGGAGTGGTTGAGCACCATTGTTTAGCAAGACAAAGGGCACACTGGCTTCCTGCAGGGCTTCACTGAGAAAGACACATGCGAATTGCAGCTTAGTTCAGTTGCAGATACACACATCTAGCAAAAAAGAACCTTTTTAAATTTTGCTCAGTGAGCTCTAAGCTGTCTGTCGCTAGCGTTTTTTGTCTTTTAAAACTGCCACAGGGAAAGACAAAGGTAGTGCTTGGCAGACTTTTCTCAGCTCTATTTAGGCTTGCCAGTATCCATAGGTCAAGGGCCAAGCTCGAGCCAGTCATTTAGCCTAAACCCGACTGGAGCTTTAGTTGCCTTCCCCACCCCTGCACAACACTTACAACTTCAGTGAAAACAGTCACATGAAGAGGTTAAATGGAATGTTGGAGACCCCACTATTAGTGGCGACTGCGAATCTTTGAATGCAGTGGGCTGTAATTATCCACCACGAATTACAGCAAAAGAAGCAATGATGTACATTTTCCTCCTCGAGGTCTTAGATGTAGATCAGGTTCTCTCTTGAGCAATTGTTTTGGAAATAAGATAGAAAGGCATAAGCACTGAAGGAGGGCTCATGAATTATTTCAATATTGTCATGGTATGCCAAGCCAGCTGGACCCTACAGAGTGGTGTTGGGGTTTACTTGCTCAAAGAAAAGTTTAAGACAGTGGGGGTAATCATTTTTGGCTCAGTTTGCCTGCCACCTGACTAAGAAGCCAAAGGTGTAATAAGTATTTCAGAATAGTGGTTTGGGGGACAGCCGACCAGAGGGAGGTCTGTCCCCCAGGGGTATTGGGGGAAGCAGTGCAGTCTAGAGGACTGTGCACTGTGTGGGCTACATCCGGTAGAGGATGTAGCCCAAGGATATCTAGGGGTATATTTTGGGCTGCCACCCACCATTTTGTGTTAGGTGTTCATGGTGGCAGCTCAGTAAAATAGTTGAGGAGATTTTTCTGGTTTGGCAGTTGTGTCGCAGTGAGCATTTCGATTTAGTATGGCATACATCGAGCCGCACACATAGAGCCGGGACCTTACATGCATCAGCTCCCATTGAGGAATTCCAGAGCGGATCCCGTAACTCAAGGACCGCCGCGCTTATCTGGCACTACGTTGCCTGTATCCCCCGCCCGGCGCACGCCTTCCCCTGACACCGGTTATCTACATGTGATCCCACAACCTATAGGACACCTTTATACTCACAATTGCTTCCCCCAATCTGCTCAGACACGCGCTCCATGCGCTTGAAACTCGGGTCTCCCATTCTTGAGAGACCGGCATTATTTTCAGGCTAGCTTATGTTTTAGTCCTGATGATGATCTGTGTATTTAATGTATGGATCGAAACGTCGTCGACACAAAAAACAACTTAAACACTACTTTGAAATGTTTACTGTTGTGTAAAGGTGCACTAATATGATTTGTTGGCTCCATTGCTTATACATTTAACAAATCAATAGCCCTGCCTGAACCTGTTCCTTTGTTGTTAAAGTGTATATGTTGTCCACTCCTTCTTTTGTTGTTTATGTAGTGAGGGCACAGGCCTGTGCCTCACTTACTTGTATTGTTACGAATTATTTCAATAATTTGCTTTGTCATTAAATATTGGACCTCTGTCCGGCTGGACACGTCACTTACCAATATAGTACTGATTGGGTCTATATTTTTATTAAACGCCTTGCAACTGTAGAATTCCTAGGGACCACTGTTCCTTATAAAAGATAAGCACCCAAGGTCCCTGGCTGACTTGGATTGGGTTCCCTTGTTCCTTCTAATATATAAAGAAAAAGTAAGGCAGGTGCTTCGTTTGTTGGAGGAGACAGGGTGCCTGGCTCTTATTGTCAGCGGAGGAGCAGCAAATGCGCCAGGCTGGCTGGCAAGGTGCTTGTCGGACGAGGTAGCTGTGCCTGCATTGGTTTTCTCCCCGCCCTGTGGACGTCAGAGCGGGCATGCAGGACTGCTTGCGGGTGCGCAGAGCAGCCCCAGAGCCCAGGAGAACTCAGAGCGGCATGAGGGTGAGGCTGCAGAGCATGAGTGGCAAGGAAAAAGCAGCAGGGGTAGTGCAAGTGGCTCCCCTGCTAGGGCATGTGGCCCACGGGGGATTGTGTGATGATGGTGGGTGGGACCAAGATGGCCGGAGAACCGCACAAGGCCTGGAGGAGGAGGGCACACATTAGGGGATATCGAAGCCATGGAACAGGCCAACAGGCAAGAGGGGAAGGGGCATCAGGCCCTGTTTTGGATGATGCAGGCCAAGTAGGTAGACTGGGGGACAGGGGGCCAAGGGGGTGTCCAGGACGATCTTGGAGGTGCCTTGGAGCAGGAGGGGGCTGGAGCTTAAGGAGGAGCTGGCTGGCCCCTCGAATGTGGTCTGTAAGAGGCAGGTTGCATCTGCAGTCGGAAACCCAGGGGGAGCTGGGGCCTGGTCCCAGGTTTCCCTAGGAATGTGGGACTGGGTAGAGAGGACTTTTAAAGGCCTTAAGACGCAGTGGTCTTAAGGGTTGCCATGGCAGACGAGGAAATTGCAGTAAAGGAAGGAGGTAGGGGACCAAGGGGGGCTGGAGACTTTTTCTCTGCGGGTTGTCCCCACAGCAGCGAAAAGGGGTCCAGGTTCGCGGAATGTGGCCGCAATGTTGGAATATAGTGAGGATGAAGGGCAAGGGGCAAAGACCAGTTGTTTGAGGAAGAGGCCCCAATGAGTGTACTCTTGTGGGAGTCAGGGGGAGGTTTAGGACAGGCACCCAAAGGTGATTGAGGTGGGGATTGCCAGCACGTGCATTGAGCCTTTACATTTCAGGATGGACAGGGGAGTTCAGGACATAGGGCATGATAGCAAGCACAAGCAGGGTAGTGAGGAGTTCAGTGGCAAAGCTCAGATTGTGGGGGTTCAGGGATCATACACACCAGACCTATCCCCTTTTTACAGGTTACAGGACGTAAGCAGACTCAAGAGAGCACAGTGCGGCTCATCCACCCCGAGGTGAAGAGAAGGCATGGCGCAGAGTGGCCGGGCAGGTGGCATCGTGGGACCCAGCCTTAGCTGACACAAGAAGTCCAATGAGGCCTCATCCGGGCGGACGGTGGACATGGGCAGCGCATCGTCGGGTGACAGGATCCATGGATCACGACAGCCTGAAGTGAAGGAATGCCTAGGAGGGCTTGTTACAGCCCCTCAGGAGATGGTAGGCGGTTACCCCATGGTGGGGTGCAATGTGCCACAGGAGGTAGTGGCTTCAACACGCAATGAATGGGTTCATGAATTGGTGGATTGTATGGAATTGGATTATGAAGAGGACAGTCTTGAGGAGGGCGAGATTGTGGACAGTGGTGTGCCGGGTGACATGGAACAGAGGTGGTGGCAACAAGGTGCAAGGCAATCAGCTGGGAGGGTTGTGTCAATCAATGTCTGATGAGTGTATTACAGGCCACGCCTATGGTACCGGCAAGAGCTAATGACAACTGGTTGGCAGAAAGAAGGTCTTCATTGGCAAGGCAGCAGGCTTTGGAGCACACTCCGTCCTTAACGCCAGGTAAGAATATATGAGCCGCAGGAACAGCCCCGATAATGGTGTCAGCTGGGGTGTATGATTGGTGTGTATGGGGGGAGGACAATGCAAGACTACAAAAGGGAAAGTATTTGAAGGATACAGGGGTCGGCACTGACACAGATATAAAAGGAACTGAGGGTGCGAAAAGTGAAGATGGCAGATAACTCTTGGGGGGGGCGGGAGCAGGTGAGCAGCAGTGAGAGAAGGGCAAGGTTACGGCAACAGACACTGGGAACAAGAAAGGGAAGAAAGGTAAGGCAGAGGAGTCAGAGGATAAAGACAGCAAGGAGCTGAAGATAAAAAAGTCCCCTATATAGGAGTGGCCAAATCTTTAGGGGTGCATCTTATGTTGTCCACCAAAGAGAGTATTTGGAAGGGCAAGTATGTCAAAATGTTTAAGTTGTTACACAGAGAATTGAGAGCCAAGGAAGGCACTAAAGAAGAAGAATATGAACTGGGAAAATTCCCACGGGTGCCTATGACAATAGAGAACTGGACGGCGGCTTTTTTAATTTAGGCCAGTTAATACTACGAAAAGTATCCTGAATGGAGTGTGTCCCTGTTTAAATACATGGATGTCATACACAAAGTGCAAATCACAGTTGAGGGGTATGTGTGGGCCTAATATGATGATGAATATAGGGCACGTATGGCACTTGATGCAGAGGAAAAATGGAGGGAAACAGACTAGGCAGTCCATGAAGGGTGCAGCAAAATTTGGCAAAACAATATTTACGGCCAGTGGCCTGCCTATACTCTACCGGCTCTTTCAGGCCCACCCCACCTGAGGAGGAGTGGGTTCCACAACAAAGAGTCAGGGAGGAACAATGGGGCTTTTGGGATTTCAACAAAGGGCTGCGCCTGAAAGAATACTGTAAGTTCAGGCATGAATGCTCAAAGTTGCCAGGGAGGCACGCATTCGTGCATTGTTATGGCAACACCGGGAGCCGGCAAGGGGCCTATACAGGGGAATACAAAGGCCATTGGCAGCAGAATTAAGGGGGCTCAGGCACCCCTCAAACCACATTAGGGTCTTACAGGGGAAAAAGGGATGCACAAGGATCTAGTGGAAAAACTTCTTACGCTAGCTAAACTAGATAGATGGACATTCTGGCTGCGGTCCTATCCTAGCAAAGAGGACACAGCACTCTTGCAGTAGGGGTTTTTAGTGGGGTTTTCGTTTGGGGTATGAGGGTCCTAGACTTCGGAGATGGGCAGACAATCTCAAGTCAGTCAGAAATCATCCACAAGTAGCGCAGGGAAAATTGAAGAAAGAACTGGCGGAGGGCAAGATGTCCGTCCTTTTGACAACTGGCCATTGAGGAACCTGATTGTGTCCCCGATAAGGGTGTTTCCCAAAATAGAGCAGTTACAGTACTGGCTGATACATCATCTGTTTTGGCCAGAGGGGCAGTCCGTTATTGATTTGACAGCTGAAGATTTGGCTTCAGTCTCGTATTCGTCGGTGGATGTGGCAATGACGCTGGTGGAGCGGGTGGGGTTAGGCGCGGAAATGGCAAAGTGTGACATAGAATCTGCATTTCGGTTGTTGCCAGTGCACCCAAAGGATTTGCAGTTGCTGGGTATTCAATTTGGAGGCCAATGGAATGTGGATAAAGCCCTCCCCATAGGATGTTCTATTTCATGCGCTTTGTTCGAGCAATTTAGCTAATTTCTACAATAGATGTTTACATGGTGCTCGGGTGACACACTGCCTTGATGACTTCTTTTTTGTCACCAAAACTTGCTCTGTTAACTGCCAGCTCTTGCTGGTAAGTTTTCAAGAGCTCATAGAGGACATTAGGGTTTCTTTGGCACCAGAGAAAACAGTAAGTCTACAGACAAGGCTTTCATTCTTGGGGATTGTGGGGGAGGCCAGACCCCGCTCCCTGAGAATACTCTATATTCCCTAGAGGACCCCAACCTCCGTAAATAGCCCACACTTACCTCTTTTGTCGCAGCACGGCGAACGGCTCCAACAGCTCCTTCCCTGCAAATTAGAAGGGGACAAGGTCGACGCCATCGACGCGGATCCACTGACGGAAGGAGGAGGCAGGACTCCCCGAGAGAGCAGCCAATTACGGAGGGGATCGGAGAGTCGAGGCAGGACAAACGGAACGGAACTTTAATCATGAGAGTGCCGGTGTCCAGAGGTCGCGACCCGACCCATTGAGAGTTTTTCGTTTAATTTATTCTGCTTGAGAATTTGTTTGCACCATTCGGGGTAGAGGGCATACCCGAGAATGAGTTCAAAAGAAATGTCTTAAAACAGAGAGAGAGAACGAGAGGGGCACAGCTAATCACACACCGTTTAAAGTGAATTAACTATGGCATGGATTGAGACACTATTGCACGTGCTTACTTTCCCTTGTACACTCTCCCACCACACATTTTCCCTTCCCGAAGACCTAGTGATAAGGGGGGGGCCTACTACATAAAGAAGTATATAACCCAATAGGAAAGGGGTACCTGCTTCACCATCTTCACCAAAGGAGTGCTCCCCTACACCCCTGGGTGTAGTAATGGTCTCTATCCCTTAAAACAACATCTCCTAGACTGAATTACTTACCTTACTTTTCTTGTCTTCTTTCCTGGCGAACCGAGGACGACCCACCACGGAAGCATGAGCCTAAAATGAACAGAAGAAGGAGAAGATTACCAGTGAAAGAAGAGAGAGACTCAAAGAGTTTACAACAACCTCGATTATTTCCATTCCCTCCTTATTTTCCCTTCGATATAATTTGTTTCGCCCTAATTACTACAGACGTTCCTTCAAATAAACTCCAAAATTGAGAAACACATTCGGCCTCCTAGATTCGTCTTTCGCCCATCCCTCACAGGGATAGAGCTAGACTCTGGGGTCATGGAGGCATGTTTGCCGCCAGACAAAAAACTGTATAAGCAATTGGTGTTGAATGCAATGCTAGAGAAGGCAAAAGTTAAGGTCAAGGAGGTGCAGGTGCTTCTGGGCCATCTCAATTTTGCATGTAGGGTGGTACGGGCATGTAGGACATCTGTAGGAGGCTTGGTTTGGCGCTGTCAGGCCTGTCCTTACCACACCATCATGTGCGACTGTCCACAGGCGTGAAGGAGGATCTGTGCATGTGGCACCTCTTTTTGGACTTGCTCAATCGTATCCCTTTGTGCAAGCCATGAGAGTTTGAGTGGGATGTCCAAATATATTCAGACGTGGCAGGAGCTTGGGTTTGGCCTGTTAATACAGGCCAAACCCAAGCTCCTGCCAATACAAGGGCATAGGTGCACGGAGGAATGGCCGACATAAACCTTCTGTGACAATCCAATTACTTTATATGCTGTTAGAAATTGGGTTGTTGGTTGACTGGGGGTGTAACTCTTAGTCAAACAGCAGCCACAATCCTAGTCAGGGTAAGGGTCAGACAATCCTAAATTAACCTTTGCTATCCCTCTGGTAGATTGGTACACAGCAGTCAGGCTTAACTTGAAGGCAGTGTGCGTACGTATTTGTGCAACACTTCAAACAGTAAAAGAGTGAAAACACCTCACAAAAAGAATCCACACCAAGTTAATAAAATAGAACTTAATTTAATAAACAAAACAAGACCAAAACGACAAGAATCCAATGAGCAGAATTTGAGATATGAATTTTTAAAGAATAAATGTAAAAATAGCGATTAGAAGCAGTAAGCGCTTAAATGGGATATATGTTCGTGCTGGACCAGGACACAGTCTAGAGTTCAGGCCGACCGTGATGGCGCGTGGATCAGATACAGGGGCCCATTCAGGCCCACAGAACAAAAGCACCTTAATCCATGGTTTGCATTGATGAAGATGAGAGGTGCAACTGAGCTATACGTCGGGGTTCCCCACACAGTTGGTGTGATGCATTGAATTTCTCCACGCAACGGCGGCCATACAGAGGTTCCGAAGGCGATATGCCAGTTCCGAGATGCGGTGGTTCCGAAGGCAATGCGCCGGGTTTCTCCATACCATAGAGGTGATTCATCAATCTTCTCCACGCAGTGGCGGCGATGCGTTGGTTCTGAAGCGGCGGTCAAGGACACAATGCTCTGGTTCCGAGTGTGATGCACAGATCCTGTTCCTGCAACAGCGTCTATGTGTCGATTCTGCTCTTGCAGCAGAGGATGCGTCGGTCCTGCTGGAGCAAACACCTAGTCCTTCTATCATGGGTTTAGGACTGGGGTGACACCACTTGGCAGGGCAGACTCACAAGCCGTAGAGTCCAAGTGTTGTAGCAGGCTGGTTGGAAGTCTTTTATGTCCCTGAGACTTAAGATCAGGAGGCCAGTCAGCTAGCCCTTGGAGTCGCTCTGGGTTCAAGTAATGCAGGTCCAGTCCTTCGCACCCAGGCAAGAGACAGCAGCAGGCAGCAGGGCAACACAGCAAGGTATGAGTCCAGCAAACAGCAGTTCAGCAGAGTGGCAGTCCTTTAGCAGCACAGCAGTTCTTTCTGGCAGAGTGGTCACAGGTCCAGAAGTGTACTGAAGTAATGGTGACACAGGTCCAGCACTTATACCCAGCTGTACCTTTGAAGTGGGGGAGACCTCAAAGAAGGGTCTTTGAAGTGTACAGAGGTCCCCCCTTCCTACCCTGGCTCCAGACTCACTTCAGGGGAGTATGCAGCCCTTTGTGTGTAGACAGGACACAGCCTATTCATGTGTAAGTGCAAGACTGTGCCCAGTTCCTCCTTCCCTCCCAGGATGACCTGTCAAGTCATACCTAAGCTCCCTTTGTGTATGACTGTCTTAAGGGAATATACAAAGTTCAGCTGTCACCCAACCCAGACAGTGATCAGAGGCAGGCAGCAGGCACCAAATGGCTAAAATAAGAAAATGACAGAGCAAGTGGCATTTTTAGAATTGCAATTTAAAATCTGACTTCACCATAAGTTGTAATTTTAAATTGTGATTCCAGAGACACCAGACATGGGGGTCTTATCTCTTCCCAAGTGGGAATTACACTTATAAAATGTAAGAAGGCAATCCCAGTGTTATCCTATGGGAGAGATAGGCCTTGCAGTAGTGAAAAACGAATTTGGGAGTTTCTCACTACCAGGGCATGTAAAACTCAAAGGTACATTTTTACATACACAGCACCCTGCCCCTTGGCTGTCCAGGGCCTACCTTAGGGGTGACATGTATTAAAAAGGAAGATTTAGGCTGGCAAGAGGTTTACCTTGCCAGCTTTACATGGCAGTTTAAAACTGCACACACAGGCTCTGCACTGGCAGGCCTGAGACATGGTTAAGGGGCTACTTAAGTGGGTGGCACAATCAGTGCTGCAGGATCACTCGTAGCATTTAATTTACAGGCCCTAGGCACATGAAGTACACATTACTAGGGACTTATAAATAAATTAAATAGGCCAATTGGGTATGAGCCAATGTTACCATGTTAAGAGGATAGAGCACATGCACTTTAGCACTGGTTAGCGGGTGCAAAGTGCTCAGAGTCCTAAAGCCAACAAAAATGAGGTCAGGAAATGAGGACGAGGAAGGCAAAAAGAGTGGGGTGACCCTGCAGAGAGACATTTTCCAACACATAAATGTAATTTTTAAGCAATTTCATTTCGCCTGTTCATTAGACTCCAATTTCTGTTCCAATCTGTTGGTAAAGAAACCTACCATTTTGGTCCTGCAGAAGATTCCCACCTTATGGAGAAGCAAGTAAAGGATCATGTTTAGGCTTTCCTGTTTTCAGTTTCTATTGTATGTAAATTCTGGTGGTTTTTTTTTCAGTGTTTTCAATACCTTAAAAAACAGTGATTATCAGTGGTTACACATTTTCGCGCCATTAAAAACAACAGAAACAGTGTTTTTCTGGTGTTTATGGAAAGTTTTGCTTTTATTATTGCTTGTTTTCTGCACTGATAGTGAATGGTATGTAGACAGTGTACATACTGTGTATATGAGTTCTACTTATTGTAGTACACCATACAATACTTCTTCTGTGAGTCTCTGGTCTTGCGCACTCGCTCTTTCCTTCCCATGTAAACTTTGATCTGTGAAAAGGCCCTCTCAGCGTTGGCACTTGAGACGGGCAATGCCAAAACAGCCAGTACACAATTTGCTAACTCTGGCCATTGACATAGCTTTTCATGCCAATACTGGTGCGCCTGAAGATGAGATTCTCTGGGACAGATTCAGCAACATATGCGTTGAACTGAGCGCATATGCCCTCAGGGTTATTGAAGCAGTCAAAAATGAAGCAGGTACTTTTCAAAGTCCAGAGAAAATAGCCTTTATAGAAGGGATCTAGAACTTGTGCCACAGTGAGGCTTCATTGTCTACAACTACCATGGTTGGTGAAGGGACATTTCTATGCATAATTGTAAGCCATTTACGATGCATTGTAAAATGAAATTTCTTGAATTGCTCCTCAACATTTCTTTGCTTACCAAGTGGTAAGCATTCAAACATGGAATATGTTGCAGTGCCAAAGTCACTTAAAATGTCGGCCAGCCGAGACTCAAGGAGATGTTTCACATCTACACCAATTAACGCGGAACACTTGGTAGATAAGGGTGTTTTCAGACTCTAGATGTCCACTACAGCAGTCATGTTTTCACGTAAAAATCCAAGAAAGCAGTAGAGTGCACTTCTTATCACATCACTATCAATATGCGACCAAAGATCCTCACATTTCTTGCCTTTGCTATTATCACAAAAATTCTGTAAAAGGTCGCCACATTGATAATATAGCATTCCCAGCCTCTAGGACTGAGAACCACTGGCTAAGTGACACAGTTGGGCTGACCAGAACGGACTACAAAGTCAATAGCATTCTTCATTAACTCTGAAGATTGTAAAGATGCTTTCAGCATACCATCTAGCAAGTGGCAATGATGTCTTACAGGGGTGTACTTCAGCTCAGATATCGATTTTTGACAGTTCATCCCACAACTTTTTCATAAATGTAGCGGAATCACTGCAAATACAAATAGTATCACTCCAATCTTTGTTGAACTTGGTATGAACTTTTTGCAGAAGCATTCCAAGTGCTACTGCGTCCCATGTTTATCAAAAGTCTGGTGTCATGTTTTCACCACTATCCCAGATGCTTGTTGATAGCACTCTTTTCAAATATACCTGTCACTATACCTTGCATTGAATGTTTAAAGCCTGGGGTGTTTGGCAGTTCACCTATTATCAATACTGACTCGCTAGAAAAGGGAGTTAATGTATCAAAGGGTTTCATCCATTCGCTGTGGGTAAATGTGATGGTACATATTGGGAGAGATTCTTATGAAACCACCCATTTTACTTATCAGTGAAAGACTCAAACGTAGCAAAAATATCAAATATGATTTTGATATTTCCTGATTCCCTACAGTTTTTAAAATAATTAAATAAGACCTAAAACATGCTTCTAAACCCTGCATCTTTAGGCCAAAGACCAGAATGCTGAAAAAAGCAAAAGGAAGAAGAAACAATATTTTAGTGACATCCCTAATCAACAAAACTCAAGCAGAATAATGTTAGCCCAGTCTTTCCTGCTGCTACCTTGTATAACAAAGTTACATTGTATTGGCCCTTTCAGGAAGAAATAAAAATGACTTTCACTCACCTTTTCCTTTCTTTAAATGGCATTTAGTTTGTGGTTGTGCAGGTGTTTTTTCATTGTTTTGTTTATGTTTACACTGGTGAGGGCTACTTCCCTTTCAGGGGGTTTTATCAGTTATTATAGATTTAAACCTAAAACAGGAAAGCCTAATCATGTTGTTCCCACAAAATCTGGGGCTCCCACTTATCCCTCTTCTCTCAGAATTCTGCAGCATGTTCTTGATATTCTCTCCAAACATCGTCCTGCATTATTCAATGCGATAAACTGATTTGGGTATATTTCCTGGGGCTTGGAAGGCAGCTACAGTTATCTCTTCAATTTGAAAAACACATGCTAATCCTAAAGACCTAAAAAATTACAGGCCTACTTCATATGGACTTGAGAACTTATAGTGTTTCTTAATAACCAGGATCTTCTGGGCATATCACAATCTGGCTGCAGAAGTGGTCACACCACAGAACTGGCACTAGTAGTTACCGCAGATGACATCAGACTAAGGAGGTCATTACCATGTCAGGCGGAATTCCGCCCAACACCGCATCTGTCAGCGATCCTGACCACCTCATTAGGATGCGAACGAACACTGTTCGGTCGCATTCCTACATTTTACTATGGCAGCATGCATTCTGGCCATAATGCATGCTCCCATAGTGAAATGAGAGGTGCGGTTCATCCCTGCACCCCGTGGCAGGCACTTCAAGGTGCCTGCCACAAGGTGCAGGAATCAACCAACCGGAGTCCGTGCACCCAAGGGGGCCTTGCTGGGGGTCCCCAAAGGCGCTTTCCGACATGGTTTCCATGTCGGACATCGTAATTTCAAGGGCAGAAAGGCCCGCCCTTTAGATTACTGGCTGGATTTTGACTGGTGGACGGGCTCTCTGAGCCCGTCGGAAGCCAGCCGGAGTGACAGGCTGGTTTCCTGTCCGACCACCTCCATCATAATGAGGCGGTTGGAAAGGAAACCGAACGGCCCATTACGATGCGGCTGTAAAGGCTCCGACTTTTACAAGCTGCATCGTATACGGCCCCTTAATGTAGACAGCAGCAGTTCTGCTGTTCATATTTTGTTGAGTCTCTGGGCAGCATTTGATACCATCTGTTATTCCATGCTAGTGACCCATCTAATCCAGCTAGGGATCAAGGACAAAGCCCTGGACAGTTGTCTGTGGGCAGTTTACATCACACCTTTTTCCCTGCTTTGCATGGTCCCCCAAGGCTAAGTCCTACCCTTTTTAATCTTTATGTTTCACCCTTGCTGATCTGATTATGTCTTTTGGCCTTTCAGACTTTTTATAGGCAGACGACACCCAGATAATTGCTAACATCTGTGACAATACTCAGTTAGAAGCTCCTAACTTTTATGAACTTTGCATGCATGAAGTTAGTATCGCAATGAAGAATAACTGTCTTAAATTAAATGTGGAAAAGACTGAGGTTCCTCTTTTTAGCAAAGACTCATTTAACTGATCAATCTCTTGGTAGCCCATGAAGTTTGGTACGCTTCCTATGCCAGTCATATCAGCAAGGAATTTTGGAAATACGTTTGATGATATTCTGATATTTGGTACTTTGGTCAGTCGAGTCAAACAATCAATCAATCAAACAAACTTTATTTGGCTAGAATAATAGCCCTAAAAGTATATATTCAAAAATAACAATAGATTAAAAAGAAACAAGCATTAAAGTTAAAATCACAATAAAATGACATGTACAGAAACTACTTTATCATGGATAAAGTAAGCGATAGAAACATTATTAATATCTCTTTCAAGTAATTAGTGAGCATTTGATTAAATTGATCACAGCATAAAACACCTCAGGCTACCTAGTTGCTGTAAAAGTAGAAAAGCTTTCTTATGAGATATAATACTGATCCTGCTTAATAGTGGAATCAGGAAGTGTTATCAATGGGTAGTGCAAAGCGTACAGAATAACATAAAGTGCATTGCGCTCTGTCTAGACCTGTCATCACAGGGGTATGGGGAAAAGGGTGTGGACCACCCTTGAGTGGGAAAGGTGAGCCAAAAGTGAACAAGATTGAAATGCAGCCTTTTGAGGAGAAATCTGTCCCATTCATTTGAGATGAGTTATATGTAAGCCTCTGGGGTAGGACTTACTATTGCATTCCAAAGAGGTATACCTCGCTGCGTGAGTATAATTCCACCATGCATGCCTTATGGCGCCATTCATAATACTGACCTTTTTCCAGACCAACTGCAAAGAGTTCTCTGGATTTAGATACAGCTCTGGGCCCCCCAGGACACTAAAGGTTTTCGTAACATACGTCAGCCAGGAAATATTGGAAGCACTGTCCAGAGTGAGGCGGTCCGATATCACAGCTGTGGTGAAATGGGCTGCTAGATTTTTCCATGTTCTTAGTAACAGTAGCAGAGGTTGCAGTCTGATATAGTCCTCCACAAAACCGAGGCCACCTCTGCATGACCAAAAAATGGTTAGTGAAGATTGTGGAAGAGCCAAGATTGTGCATAAAAATGTATTTTCAATCTTTTGTATGGGGCTGACATCTACGTACCCTCACACACCAGCTGCAAACATACCAACAGACAGACATTTGCTTTTAAAGATATATACTATCCCCCTCACCGGTCTGTGCCCTTACCTTTTAGCAAAACGATAGATGTAGTCAGCTGCCCATTGGAATTGAAGGGTTCTTATTTTTACCAAAAGTTTCCAATTATGGGCCCAATTACGATGTCTGGCGGGAAGCCTCGGACCAACGGTCGGAGGCTTTCCGCCCGACATCGTAGCTTTCTTTATGACCGCCGTATAAGGATGACAGCGGTCAGTACAAAACCAGCAGGAAGATTCTGACGCGGTTCCGACAGGCTCAAGGAGCCCGTCGGAAGCCAGCATAATCCCCTAATGACTGGGAGCCAGGCTTGGCTCCGCCATCGGGATTATGATGGAACTTTCCGACAGCTATTTCATGGCGGCCTTTCCGACATGTAAAGGCTGTCAGAAAAAGTGTCTTTGGGGGCCCCTAGCAGGGCCCACTTACCCACTGCCCCTCCGCAGTGGGGCTTGGGAGGCACCTATGGTGCACCCCTTAAAATCCCTGCACTGAGAGGCAGGCACCGCATGGTGCAGGGATGTTTAGAAGGCCCAAATGCTGAGGGCCAGAGGGGAAGGGGGCCCTGCTAGGAGTCCTCAATGTCACTTTCTGACAGCCTTTCCATGTCGGAAAGTCCGACATGGAATGGCTGTCGGAAACCGACATCATAATACTGACGGCAGAGCCGCCATCATTAAGGGATTATGAGGTCCCTCCGACTGCTGCCTCCGACCGCACGCTTTGTAATGCGTTAGTCAAACCACAGCAGCAGATGGCAGTTGGACCGCAACTGACAAACTGTTGGTTGCGGTCTGACAGCCATCGTAATTTGGTCCTGAGTTGGCAAGCACCAGCGAGATTTGGTGTCCCCTAGCACGATTTTCAAGACTCTAGGAGGACAACCGGCAAGGTTTTTCTAATGCGGGTTGCCATGACCATTCATCGTCAGAAGCCTTCTGCTCGAATAGAAAATCTACTCGAGTGCCAGCAAAATCAACTCGAGTTTGTATGCTCTATGGTGCGCCACGTGGTGCTGTTTGCTCTGATTTTTCAACACATAACGTGCTTCCGGTGCTAAATCACAGCTTGAGCAGTGCAACGTGCCTATTTCTGCCCATTGGCTGAACTCCGCGGAATCTCGCAGAGTTTTTTTGTAACTCTGCCGAATTCCACTGAGTCAAATTCCACAAGTTCCGCCTACCCCTAATTTGAATATGATTAGGATTCTCAGGAAAATCTTTCCTTTTATCCCTTTTTCTTGCAGAAATCTTTTGTCTTAGTCCTGATCCCATCTTGCCTCAATTCCTGCAATGCCTTGAATTGAGCACTAACCAGGTGTCTTTAAATAGGTTGCAGGTAGTAGAGAATGCTGCTGGCCGACTGATATTAATCATTCTTACCATCAATCATGTTCGAAACAACTGATTAAGCTACGCTGGCTTCCTGTAAGGTAAAGGGTCATGCTCAAGGTGTTGTCCCTGGCCCCTAAAACGTTATATAATACCAGCCCTGGATTTCTAAGAACTAAGGGGCTGATTAAGATGGCGGGCAGACTTTGTCCGCCCGCCACCGTAGCGGTGATTGGGACCGCCCGCCAGACATGCGGCGGTCCCACCACTGCAATTAGGATGCGACCGCCATACTGGCGAGCGCATCCTGGGCCTTTAACATTGCGGGCGGTGCTGCTGGCTGCAGCACCGTCTGCAATGTGAAAGGTGCTTGCACCGCATTTCCCTGCACCAAGTGGCAGGCACCACGCGGTGCCTGCCACTTGGTGCATGGAAATGCAGGGGGTACCATGGGTAACCCCAGTGCAGCGACACCCCCAACATGGGGGCCCACAACGGGCCCCCAAACCCAATCCCTCAGCCTTTCCATGGCGGCATCGCCGCCATGGAAAGGCCTCCTAAACCCACATCCTAATATGGCGGACGGTGCCTGCTAGGCACCGCCACCATATTAGTGGCCCTGCTCCACCCGCCAGGCAATTGGAGCGATTGCCACCGGCGGAAAAGCGGCAGACGGACTTTGCATCCGCCGCAATACCCACCGCCATCCTAATATGGCGGTGGGTAATTCTCAATTTGATGGCGGAACGATCGCCACCACCGGGCCAGCGGTGGCGATCGTTCCGCCATCGTAATGAGCCCCTAAATTCCAGTGGCACATTCCCAAGAAGCAACTTCGTTCAGCTGACAGAAATAACATAGTGGGACCTGGAGTTCCATGTAGTCGTTGGGGGTTGGGGGAACAAGTCCTTCTCCTATGCTACATCTAAAATATGGAACATTTTTGAAACATGGCTTTATTCCCGCTAATAAAGGCTTCTCCAACAAGTAGCTCGTAAAATACTAATAGCTCTCCATCTACCTGTAATTAGCTGTCATGTGTGCAGCCTAGTCTACTAAAAACAAATCTTTTGCTTTGTAAAATTAATATATGTACACTAAAATTGAGAGTGTGTTTTCGAGACAAAAATGTATGTATTTGCAGAACTCATAAGCTGACGTTTGGAGTAAAATGGCTGAATGTCCAAAATAATTTAAAAGTGATATTTGAGAGAGAAATCATGTGGTGTTAATGAGACCTTTTGATAATATTAGTACCTTGCTGTCAGGAGCATTAGAGTTATAGAATCCCAAATTGACAAAGACTTTTTTGCATTACTACTGGCAGCCCTACCTGCAGCACTAAGGTGATCATAGCTAGTATTTTTTCATTGAGTGGCTGCTACTGTAATCTAGTCTGGTGTGGTCACTGTTACAACACTAATAATGGCAGTAGCTCAGGATGATTTTCTTTGAACATAAGTAGCTCTTACTGCAGAAAAGGTTGGAAACACCTTCTCTAATCTATTTCTTGCTGATTTGATCATCTCTATCTGCACTGGGTTTGCGGTTAAACAGTGCAAAGATGCCCTGGGGTATAAGTGTACACTTTAAGCAATTTTTTTTATTTCATTTCATTCACTGCTCTCGCTTTTACTGACTCTCACTCACACTTGCACTCAAACTTACTCTCATTCACTTTCTCACTTACTCTCATTTATTCTTACTCACCCACTTTAACTCACACTCACTTGCACTCACTCTTCCTTCACCCAGTCTCACGTACTTTCATTGATTCACACTCATTCACTTGCACAGGCTCTTAATCTCACTCATACTCACAATCTTCAATATGCCACAAGAAGACATTATCAGGGTGATCGAAGGTATTCAAGGTTCTTGACCTTCACCCATGCAAGTTACAACAAGGTTTAGTTTTATCTTTGCTAAGACTGACACTTACAAAAAAGAATTTCCACTTTGATAACAAATACTGTTTACAAAATAAAAGGACATCTATGGGAGCATTTTCTGCTCCAGTCTTTGCTCTGTTGTTTGTGGAAAATTTAGAGAGATCCGTAATTGTATCTACCACAAAAGCTTACATGAGAAACATATGTGCCTGGACACGACACATAGATAGTATATTTTATGATCAGGCATGATAATGAACATGATGTAGTGGACTTAATTGACTAGCTGACCAGAACTAGCACAGCTATTAAATTCATATAGCATCATGTTAACTCAACTGCTAATTTCCTAGACCTCACAATAAAAATTGATGCGGGAAAATTGTACACCAAAATATCACCATACAAAAATATTGTGACCAAAATATTGATGTCAAAAATATTGTCATCCTATACTTGTAATTGTAAGTCCAAAATATTGGGGAAAAATATCGATGTATATTAACTATTAACATTAATTAAAAAGAAATAATGGATTTCATATATATTTTAACAAATATAACAAATAAACTTAATTGAAAAAAGTTAAACACATATAATAATTAATATATATTTACATATATCTACTTAAAAACAATTATTAAACTAATAATTTTAATTTATATTATAATTTCTAATTTTTTTAATATTATCACAATATAACAAAAAAAAATTGTGCCGGTGCCAGTGATGGCGGCAGCTGTCATCCAACTATAACATGCAAATCCAATCCAAATCAGAAAATTAAGGATACTGCACGCCAGATGATAGCACAAACATTTAGGCCCTGATTATGATGTCGGGCGGAGTTTCCTCCGCCCGACATAGTCTCGGTCAAGGGACCGACCGACACCCGCTGGGCGGTCCCGACCGACTAATTAAGATGCGACCAAACACTGTTTGGTCGCATTCCTATACTTTACAATGGGAGCATGTATTCCGGACGAAATGCATGCTCACATTATAAAATAGGAGGTGCAGTTCATCCCTGCACCCCGTGGCTGGCACCTTAAGGTGGCCTTGAGGTGCCTGCCACGGGGTGCAGGGATCAACAGGGGGGCACTATAGGTGCCCCCTAGGCCTCCAACCGGTGGCAGTGCACCCAAGGGGGCCCTGCTGGTGGCCCCCAAAGTCGAGTTCCGACAGCCTTTCTGTGTCGGAAAGGCCGGCAAGGAAAGGCTGCTGAAACCTGACATCGCAATCCCACAGGTGAAAAGAGATACCCTTGGAATTACTGGCCACATTCCGACTGGCGGATGGGCTCTCCGAGCCCATCGGAAGCTAGTTGGAATGACTGTTCGGATTCCTTTCTGACGCCTCCATTGTACTGAGGCGGTCGAAAAGGAATCCGACCGGCATATTACGATGCGGTCAGAAAGGCTCTGACCGACGGTTGGAGCCGTTTCCAACCGCATCGTAATCAGGCCCTTATCGTGCAAACAAACTACGCGTTTCAGCAAAAAGCCTTTGTCAAGTAGCGAAGCATGCTCCACTTCTCAAAGAAATACGTTTGTATGTTCATGAAAACTGACAAACTACTATTCATGTTACGTCTTCCTATGGACCTTCTATGTTTCAATTACAAATATAATTTTTAAATACCAATTTATGGCCTTCTTCAGAGCTTTATTTGCACATTCTTTTGGCCATAACATTTCATTGAATATGAGGAAATTATTAGTGTCTGTAGAACGTAACCGCTGTAATGAACAATAAAGAATCATTATTCAAAACAATGTGTCTCGTATCATTATTGTCCGTACTTTTGCACTTTGCCAATAACATACAATTTAAAACCATAAGTGTGCATGATTACCAACCAAGTGCAATTTAGTGCAAAAAAAGGAAGAAAATGAAATTAAAGTAAAACATAATGAACTTAGCAACCGGAATTATATAGCACCCCGTAATCAACATGGATGTTGTTGAAGGACAGTCAGCTGATTTTAGTCAATCTAATGGTGGAGGAGTCTGGCACAATTATATTGTTATGTTACCATGCAGGAGGTAAACAAAGTGCTATCCTCTCATATAAGCATTCTGCTTCAAATTAAGGATGTTAGTCTATAATGGTAAAATGTATTGTAATATCATCGTAAATCCACATAACGGGCAAGTGCCCTTATGACCTCCTAAAAGGTTCGTCCAATCAGAGAGAACCTCATAAATCATTGTCAATCTGGATCAGATATATTGATTAACTTTTCCTGATTTGGGATGGACCAGAAAGTCTGGCACTGGAATTCATTGATGTCCTAGGAAAAAATGATTCACACAATCAGTAAAACGTATTGTGAATTCCTAGATGTTGCCATTTTAATTGAAGAAAAGAAATTGGTCACTAGGTTATTCAGAAAGGAAACTGTTCACAGTACCATCTTACACGCCTGTAACCATCACCCTACCCCATTGATTCATAGCATCTCCATAGCTGCCAAGGTTTCAGATTGCTTATGTGTGACATTTTCATAATTTCAGTGTAATTATGAGTGACATTCAACGACTATGAGTGACACTTTCTCGTAAGCAAAATTCAAGCAAGGAAGGAAGATGAGGGAAACATATAAATATCAGAAATTACACACATTTGAGCAGCTAGAAACTCTGCAGAGCACCAGAAATGGAAGGCCACTAACCCACATGAGAAACAGACTGAACTTACAACAACAAACCAGGCCTATTGTCATTGCCAATCCTAACTAACAGTATCACGACCACAGTCCTCCCTACCGCCATAACAAACTGAAAGCTCTGAATGGCCACTTTACTTACTACTGGGCTAGCCTTTAAAAGGCTGCAGAGACTGTCAGGTGCTTTATATATTGGTGCTGTCACGCTCTGTTGTTGGGCAGGCTGCTGTTTATGTCTCAATTGTGCAGACAGCCTTTTTCTTCCAAGGACCCAGTTATCGATATTGGAGTAGGACCTCTGGCAGAGGAGCTCAAAAGTGGTCAACAGGGCTACAGCTGGCTGGTGGTCGCACTTAAAAACTCGAGTGCTCTGCCGTCCATCTCGGCCAAGCTCCGACTGGACAAACACTGTGCCCCGGGCTCCCAAAACAAACACATGCAACTGGAGGATAGGAGGTCAGTAATAGAGATTGCTTGTCACTCAACAAGCATGATTTCCGTTGGGCCCCGGACCGCAATTACCTGGCCAGGCCGCTGGCTTGGGTGCTGAGGGTGCCTGAGGTCAGACCAGCCGGCTGTGGAAATCAACAATATCGTGCAGTGCCACAACGACCTCCTCACCACAGTAGAGAGCACTGCGAGGGTTCATGCATTTGGTAGTTGCTACTTCTCTCCTGATGGCAGCTCAGAAATGAAAAACACAAAGCTGCCGCCTGCCAGCATGTCTGCCTGTCTGGGCCGATCTGCATATGAACTGAGCTTAGCCCACCGCCGGCACCAGCCTAAGATAAGCAATGAGCTACAGGCTCAGGCTGTAAACTAAATATGCTCAACAATAATTTTTATACATTTTAAAAACACCGATTCACACAGACCTGAGTGAGCCGAGAGGACGAGTCATAATACACGCACCAGAGGCAGTCGGATCCAGTATAATGATTATCTCTTGGTGATCCTGCCTCTGCGACTGCGCTGACTGTGCGACCTTCACCGGGCAGTGCATGCTATCGTACATATGAAGGCTAGGCACCTTATTTCTACAGCACAGCAGGCTGCGGGAGCAGCAATATCTAAAGACCCATAACGGCCGTGCTACACTCAGTCGACTTCACTTGCTGGCAAATGGAGACACACCTACGGACTGGTGCAGTCACATGACACCATGTCACGTGAATGCCGCTGCAGCCAGCCCAGGCTGAGTCTCAGCAGCAGAGCTGTGATATATGAATGCTGCAGCTGACACCCGAGGGTCGGGCCGAAGGACCGATACTCCTGACCTGATGAAAACATACTTAGAGCTGCAGTCACACACTCCAGAGCAGCACGCGGTACACGCTGCTTGCTCAATAATGAGTGCTTGGTGGTGCTCTTGTCCCGTTGGTGTCTGTCTGGGTCCACGCGGGTGGTGCAAGGAGGCACTATAAATGCGTGACTTCGCATCTTAGTGCGGTGTTGCAGACCACCACGCTAAAATGCGTTAGTCTAACACCTGATGCATGGTACTTGGCAGGGCTGCATCTCTTATGGAGAATTTTTAAGAGCACGTCGTAAAATTTTGTTCATGAACAGAAGAATATGGGACATAGATTTAGACAACGAGGTCACACCAATAGAATACTATCACAGGCTAAGAAGAAAATCCAAGGCATGACACAGGACCATGTTCTTTTTGGTAATAACAAGTCCAGTAATAACAAACAAAGGGGCATATTCACAAGCCCCTATCGCCACGGGAACGTCGCTTTTTTTGACGTTCCCGTGGCGATAGGGCCAGCGCCCTATTCCCAAGGCAGCGTTAACCCACTTAACGTGGCTTAAAGCCACGTTAAGTGGCCTAACGCTGCCTTGAGAATAGGGCCCCTTTCACGCTAAACTTAGCGTGAAAGGGGGCGTGCAGTGGGTGTTGCGGTGGGCGTACCACCACAACACCCATTGAGTATGACGCTACCGCCTATTATCAAGGGCGGCGATAATAGGTGGCAGCGCCAAACTTAAGACCTAGAAAAATCAGGTCTTAAGGATGGCTGAACGAGCAGAAAAGCTTTATTTCTCCTCGTTTTTTATTTTTCCATGTGTGCTGCATGTAGCAGACACCCTTACGCTCTGGTGCAAGGGTGCCTGTTTTGGCGTTAAGTCGTGAGACTTAGCGCCGTCGCAGGGGGAAACGCCAGGCTGCACCACATTCTTGTGAATAGGGTGTAGCCTGGTGTTTCCGAAGTGGCGGTGAGAGGCGTTAAGCCAAGGAGGCTAACGCCTCTCACCACCACTTCATTGTGAATATCCCCCAGAGTACCATAACTCCCAGATTGTTTACTACCTACAACAAAAGATCTAATCAATTTAGGAGAACTTTGAAACGCCATTGGTGTCTATTAAAAACTGATCTAGTGATAGGCGAAATGATAGGTGATTCACCTCTTATCACATACAGAAAACCAAGATCACTAAAAGACAAGCTAGTCCTTATTTATCAGGAAAAACCCACATCTACCTCATGGCTAGGAGACCAAAAGGGGTTCTTCAAATGCGAATAGTAAAATTTACTATTCCCACTCTAATAAGTGTAACAGTAGGGAAAGTGTTGAATTGCTGAAGGGTAAAATGTACTATTCCTAATAGTGGGCTAAAATTTACTATTCCCACTCCAATCAGTGCTACAGTAGGGAGAGGGAGTAAAATTTACTATTTCCACTCCAGTCAGTACTACAGTAGGTAAAGTTTTGGATTGCAGAGGGGTAACATTTACTATTCCCACTCCAGTCAGTGCAACATTAAAAACAAACAAAATATCTTGAACAAAATAATATATTTCAAAAACAGAGGAAATAAAGAAAAATATGAATATGTTGCAAAAAAAAAAAAATATTTATTATTAAACATAAAAAAAATAAAAACATATTACAATGTTAAATACATATCACAAATACCTACAAATATTATTATAAATAAAATACAAAAATATTTTTCATACAAATAAACATTTGTATTTATAAATTATTTATTAACAAAAAATATGTATTACTTAAAATTAATTTAGTTACTTCCCACCCTATGACCCCACAATACTCACAACCTCCACCTAAAACTTTACTTTAAAAAAAAATATTTACACTATTAATATAAATATTTATCAACAAACTAATTATCAACTAATTATCACTATTTAAATATTAATTATGAATTAATTATAGTTGATGTACTTTACACAATATACCCAACAAAACACTCAACACACTCATAAAATTTAACAGATTATTTACACAATTAACATAATTATTAAATTATTAATCAATATTAATTAGAAACAATTATTAATTAGTTTACATTAATTCACTTCCCACCCCATATGCCTACAAAACCCACAATCCTCATCTAAAAATGTTTTAAAAAAAATCAATTACACAATTAAAATATTAATGGTCAATTTAATAATTAATACTATTTAACAACTAATTCTTAATTAATTAAAAATAAATTACTTCCTACCCTTTACCCCTATAAACCCTATAACCAGTACCTAAAAAAAGTAATTAAACAATAAACACATTTGATTATCAATTTTTGAATTAATTAATAATTAGGTGTCAATTATTATTAATTAATTCAAAATACATTACTTCCCACCCTTTACCCCATATAACCCCATAACCCACACCTAAGAAAATAGATACACAATTAATATAATTAATTATCAACTAATTAATTAATATTAATTAAGAACTAATTAATAATTAATTACAAATAAATTACTTCACAGCCTTTACCCCTATAAACCCCACAACCCGCACATAAAATATACATTAAAAAAATTAATAGCACAATTAACATAATTAAATATCAATTAAATAAATAATATTTAATAAACAAAATCAACAATTTGTTATAATTAAATTACTTCCCACCCTATACACCTATAAACCCAAAACCTGCTACGGAACTAAAAAGCACAAAATATAAATAAATTCAATTTAATAACTACTAAAAATGTAACAAATATATTAAAAAAATAAACAATAATTATACAAAAAAAATTACATCATATACATTTAAAATATATACTAAAATAAATAACAATAATTAAAAAACTATATTTTAAACAACTATATTTTTGCAAACAATATTAATGACTTAGATATTTTAAAAGTCAATTTTACTTACCTTAAAATCGATATTCTTGACATCCATATTCTTGCTGATGATATTTCCATATCACAATATTTTGGACTCTATGGGGTCGATTCCGATCTCGGTCGGAGACGCACCCAACGCCATTCGGTCGGGAAAAAAGCCATGCGAATGCCTGTTTCCCGACCGCTTCGCACATGAATCCGAACGAACAAGTACGATGCGCATAACAGCACAGATTCCGACCGAGTCGTACTCACCCAATCCAGGTCCTGATCCCCGACCGAGCCGGATCCGTAAACGCAGATACGAGTCGCCCGGAAGCCAAAAAGCAGCCCCGTCCGGCCGGACAAGTACGATGCGCTTCCCGTACGCGCCGAACCCGTCGCTACGCACGGCACGTCAAAGCATCCGGGAGAGGCGCACATAAGCTCCGATTCGCGCCACAACACGATCCACGCTACGAGACGAACACGGCAGCGACGAGGACGAGGCGAAGCAACGACGAAGACGAACGAGACGAACCAACAATGAATCCCATCGTTCCGATCCTACCAATATTCTATATCTACTACCGGAACAGGCACGGACGCGTACGGCGCAGAAGGTAGGTCAGACACCAACCACAAACACAAACTACACGTACCCGACATATCACACACACACACAGGGATGCAGAAATTACTTACTCCAGAAACAGCAGCACCATAGGGACGGGATGCCCATCACCCTTACCCAGGGGGTGCCAGGTGCCTACCACCACTGCCACCTCTACCCAGGGGGTGCCAGGTGCCTACCACTGCTGCCACCTCTACCCAGGGGGGGCTGGATGCCTGTCACTACTACCACCTCTACCCAGGGGGGGCTGGATGCCTGTCACTACTACCACCTCTACCCATGGGGGGCTGCATGCCTGTCACTACTACCACCTCTACCCAGGGGGGTGCCAGGTGCCTACCACTACTGCCACCTCTACCCATGGGGGTGCCAGGTGCCTACCACTACTGCCACCTCTACCCAGGGGGTGCCAGGTGCCTACCACTACTACCACCTCAACCTAGGGGGTGCCAGGTGCCTACCACTACTACCACCTCTACCCATGGGGGTGCCAGGTGCCTACCACTACTGCCACCTCTACCCATGGGGGGCTGGATGCCTGTCACCACTACCACCTCTACCCAGGGGGGTGCCAGGTGCCTACCACTACTACCACCTCTACCCAGGGGGTACCAGGTGCCTACCACTACTACCACCTCTACCCAGGGGGTGCCAGGTGCCTACCACTACTGCCACCTCTACCCATGGGGGGCTGGATGCCTGTCACCACTACCACCTCTACCCAGGGGGGTGCCAGGTGCCTACCACTACTACCACCTCTACCCAGGGGGGTGCCAGGTGCCTACCACTACTACCACCTCTACCCAGGGGGTGCCAGGTGCCTACCACTACTACCACCTCTACCCAGGGGATGCCAGGTGCCTACCACTACTACCACCTCTACCCAGGGGGTGCCAGGTGCCTACCACCTCTACCCAGGGGGTGCCAGGTGCCTACCACTACTGCCACCTCTACCCATGGGGGGCTGGATGCCTGTCACCACTACCACCTCTACCCAGGGGGGTGCCAGGTGCCTACCACTACTACCACCTCTACCCAGGGGGTGCCAGGTGCCTACCACTACTACCACCTCTACCCAGGGGGTGCCAGGTGCCTACCACTACTACCACCTCTACCCAGGGGGTGCCAGGTGCCTACCACTACTGCCACCTCTACCCATGGGGGGCTGGATGCCTGTCACCACTACCACCTCTACCCAGGGGGGTGCCAGGTGCCTACCACTACTACCACCTCTACCCAGGGGGTGCCAGGTGCCTACCACTACTACCACCTCTACCCAGGGGGTGCCAGGTGCCTACCACTACTACCACCTCTACCCAGGGGGTGCCAGGTGCCTACCACTACTACCACCTCTACCCAGGGGATGCCAGGTGCCTACCACTACTACCACCTCTACCCAGGGGGGGCTGGATGCCTACTACTACCACCCCCACTCACAGGATGGCAAATACATGCCACAAGAAGCACACACCAGCAGAAAGAATGCAACACAAAGACATCCCCCCAACACCATGACAAGCGTGTGTAGACTGTGTCAAATGCCTACAACACTGAACAGGACTGTGGACATACAATGTGACCCCCTATCACAAGTGCCACACATAAATGTGTGTGGCACCCACAATGCAAGCAGGCCATGACCATTGTAGCAATGGGGTCCAGACCCCCATCATCACAGTGCCCAAAATGTGAGTGTGGGGTCCATAGCTGAAGCACATATTGAACATTGTGGCAGTGGGGTCCAGACCCCCATCATCACAGTGACCAAAATGTGAGTGTGGGGTCCATAGCTGAAGCACAAATTGAACATTGTGGCAATGGGGTCCAAACCCCCATCATCACAGTGACCAAAATGTATGTGTTGACAAAGAATAAGCTGCAACTGCCAAACTGCATGGATTATTCCTGGTCACAGAACAACAAACACATCAGTGGCAAAGTAGTGCTTGTGTCCCATAGCAACATAGAATGGGGGAGGCAAACAGTGCAGTGCAAACAAGACATACCTTTGGCCATGTGCAGACAAACAACACCCATGGGGGCTGACACTGTCAACATTCATCAATGACTCAATGACAGAAGTGACCATCAGAATGCAGACCCACATATTTGCACCAATGGGCACACAAATTCAGATACCCAGTGGAGACTGTAGAAGGGAGGTGAACAGATACCATACCATGGCAGCAATGGGACACACACACAATGATCATTGTGCTGACTGATGACCTAGGAGTCCCAGGGACAGCAGGGCAAACACACCAAACAACATACAGCCAATGGCACACTAAAGATATGCCAATGCAGTGGTGCAGATGCACAAACACAAACAGGCAGACCCACACTGCACATCAAACACAACAGTTGAGGGGGGGTACCAGTGTCCCCAGGCAAACACACAACACATGAGGAGGCCTGAATACCAATTACACAGACGTGCATACAGTGCCACACGAAGGTAACTCATGGATCCAAATCCCCTATGTGGGCAATCAGGCATTGTCAAATGAGAGGGAGCACAAATCACACATGTCACACAAGCATGTAGGAACAGCAACTGACACAGCAAGACACACAGACACCACAGCACCACACCCAGGGCCCCCACAATGTGGTGACCCTGGGCTGCATTACAATCCCACTGTGATGACAAAGCTAGATGTCGTTCACACTGTGAAACACAGTCATGTGTCCTGAGCCACAAACTACCATCACACCTACACAAGCACAAATCAACCAGCACGGACTGTCAGCCAAGGCCAACATGGAGGCAGGGGTCTAGCCGGGCAACAACTCTCATCTGCACACACTCAACACCACACACCTCGACCTCCAACAATGTGCAGCAGTGAAGCTCACATGCACTGGTGACATTGCACATGCACCCATGACAATCCCAGGGGGGTGGTGGGAACCAAGGTGCAGGAACACATCACACATGGCCACTCTACCAGACTCCTGAATGTCTGACACACTGCACACTACGCTGTACATGGACATGACGGCAATACCACACCAACCAATGGGATCCCAGCCACAGTCACACACCTATGAAGAAGCCAAGGTCACCCACAAAGAACACACATAGACAACTGCCAACATTGCAGCCCTGAGGAGTGCCAGCAGTCACACACACAACGTGTCACAACCAATGAAAGCCAACACAAACCAGAAATCACATGACAGGTGTAAACAACAAGTGCAAAGGGGAATCCTGGACTGTGACACATCAGCGTCTGCCCACAAACTCAGCCCTGACAGCAAACACACCTATGGGTGACACCCTGATGACCAGTAATGTGCCATGCACCCACATCACAGAGAACCCAGGGAGAAGACTTTGGGGGAACATAGCTCAACTCAGCAAGCATCACAAACAGGAACATCACTAGGGATCCCAGCATGCACAGCAACATGGAAGTGAACACACACACATGCTCATACAACACACACCTTGGGCGCACGAGATGTCACAGGAGTACACACTGCCATGAGGGGACTCCACTCCTGTGTGAGGAAAGCTGTGCCATATGTCGCATCAGTAGGGCTCCATCATGTCAGCAGAATACTTGGTCAGACAGTCAACAATTAGCACCAAATGAAGGCTCCCGTCACATCAGCCTGGTCATGGGAATGTCAACGAAATCAACAGCACAGATCCAACACACATGTATAGCAAGTTGCACTGACAACACAGAAGAGTCCTTCCCCATTGATGCCCAAACCTGCATGTCCAGTGGTGATGGCCACACGGTCAGGGAACTAGACTAATTGAACAATGGCAAACACAACAGATGTGCATGGGTGGAACCCACAGATGTGACATTGCTAATGTAAGTAGGAAATCCCATTGCCAAATATTGAATACATTACACCCTCAGATGCTGCTAAGGACGACATGGATTCACCACAGGATAGGACACTGTCCCCCTGGAACACATGGGTTCATGCACAGTAACACTTCATTTTCATGAGTCCAAAAATCACCATCACTGCAGCAAGGGCACGGTTAGCATCATCAACATCATGTACATCAGAAGCAAAACCACTAGAGAACAGAACGTTGCTTTATTTAGCATGTGGGTTCAAAACTTGGAAGAACTGCAAGGTATCAACAAAGGCCAATGGCCAGTCCATCAAGGAAGTCTATACAGGGTGACAGTGGCAGATGTCACCCTACGCATGCCTGCACTGATCACAACCGGGGACAATCCCCTAGGAGGGGCATACGGGGGGCAGGCCAGGCACCGCAGGGACAGGATCAGGGCTCACCAGGAGGAGGCAGGGAAGGGGTGGTGGGTGCTGGAGAGCCACTGACAACTGCAGTGGAGGTGTCTGACATGGTGTGTGCCGGCACAACTGGGGGGCATGACTCAGATGTTGTGGGTGCCGGCACAACTGCAGTGGACCCTGCAGATGGAGTGGACAGGTCCGCCACTGCAGCGCCCAAGTCAGACAGGGTGATAGTGGACTCCACTGCAGTGCCCACCTCCAGGGGAGGAGAATGGGGATCAGGTAAGGTGGGCAGGACAGAGGGGAGGACACCCTCACCACATCAGTGGTACAGACAAGCGCAGCGGGGGTGTGGGGCCGGAAGAGCAAGTGGCAGGGGGAGAAGGCCTGACCCTTCTGGGGATGGTGTATAGGTGGGTGGGGGAACCTGGGGCAGGGTGTGGTGGGGGCACCTGTGGAGTGGGGGCCTGAGGGATGGAGGAAGGAGACTTGGTGCCTGAGCTGCAGGGCGGCGGCGGGGTCTTGCTCTTCCGGGACCGGGGGGACTTGCGGGTGGGGGCCTCAGTCGGTCTGCGCCTGGGGGATGGTGTCCGGGGGCCAGGGGCACTCCGCTCCGTGTGGGTGGGCTTCCTCTTCCCCCTGAATGCTGGATCAGCTGGGTCGGAGGGGAAGAGGCCAAGGTCACAGAGGAAGTGCCGCTGTGTGTTTGGGGTTGCAGGTGAGGCAAGGGAGGGGTCTTTGGAGGGAGAGGCAACTGAGGACTGCGCAGTGCTTGTGGATGCGTGTGTTTGTGCCTGTGCCCCATCCCCTGTGTGTGTGGTTGCAGTCCCCTGACGGTGCGTGCGTGTGCGTCTTGTATGTGGCGTGTGTGTCCGTGTGCTGCATGTGTCTGTGCTGGTGTGTGCCTGTGCCAGTGTGTGTGTGCTTGGGACGGGTAAGGTGCTGGGGAGTGTGGATGGGGCAGAGGCAGGAGGGGTGAGGGACTGTCGGAGGAGGGACACTGCTGCCGTCAGGGAGGAGTCCATGGACCTATTGCCCCTCTGTAGGTCAGACATGCCCGATGAGATGCCCTCCATGAATGACACCAGCTGAGTCAACAGACTGGTGTGTGCATGGAGGACACTCAGCATCGCTGTCTGTCCTACATGGGGCTGGCGGAGGAGGTACACAGACTCCTCACTCAGGGCAGCAGGGGACACAGGGGCAGGGGGTGCGGTGCCTGGCCCGAAGGAGACACGCTCCCGAACATGGGAGCCTCCATGGACCTCGGGAATGGGAGCCAACGGGAGGGCGGTGGTGGTGGTGGTGGTGGCGGGGACAGCAACACTAGCTGGGGTGTGGTGGCTGCTGATACCCGCCTCCATAAGGGAGTCATTGTCTGAGTTGCTCTGGTCCTCAGCTGAGGTGGATGGTGCTGAGGACTCCTCGGTGTGGCTCCCCTCGCCCTCCGTGCCACTGGGTCCCTCCGACCACTCCTCGGCTGCTGACCCAGTCTGGCTCTGCGGCTCCTCCTTGTCCGTGGAGCTGTCCCCTCCTGTGGCCGTGGATGTATCTGCAATCAATAGGGAAACAGACAGACATCAGTCACCTGCACCGAACGCACACACCACAGTAAGTACAGCACATTACAGAGCAAGCCCTGGCATCCTTAGTTGAACATTGCTAAAACTGCACAAACAGAACAGGAGAAGTCAATTGTCAGTCTGATGGTCAACCATGGCACTCACATCCCACCTGGCCTTGCACCCATCTGTCTGGTGTCTGTGGGATGGCAATACCCCAGTGTGGACACATGCACCACCTACACAGTATTTGGACAGTGCAGTGAACCCGGTGAAGCATGTGGACATGCACACATCACAACTCTTGCCACTGAGTCAGTGCAGGTGTCCGGATGAAAGGGATGCCCAGAGTCAAATAGGAAATGCATGTGATGCATACCAGCGACAGACACCATGATGCACCCATGTCCTGATAGCCATTGCCACAATGGTGTGCATGTAGCACATGTCACTCCCCTGCAGGATCACTAATAGGAAGTCACATGCCATGGCACAGCCATGCCTGCTAAGTCATACATCACTGTCTCCAGTCACATGGGCAGGGCAGCCAGACAACAACACTCTGCACTGTGTCACAATAGTAGATCATGGGGAATGCAAGTCCTGGAGCTGAACAAGTGCACATGTACATCCCCCACACACCACATCATCTGTACCCTCATCTGTCCAGGTCATACCCATTGTACATATGGGAGACCTGTAACACTACCCTCTGCACCTGAGCACATCACAATCTGCTGTGAATGGGAAACAGCTGCCTGAACCTCATATTCGCATACCCCAGTCTGCACGGTCAGGTGATCAAACACCTATGTGTCACACATGTATCATCTCCTATGGTCACATCTCCGGTGGCATGCGGAGCCCCAACCGAGGAACACCCCAGCAGACCTGACTACGAAGCCACAGCACACTGACACAGAGGCAGACACCTGAGGGGACAAATCACTGAGCAAAACGTGTCAGCTGATATACGGCAGTGTGAGTACAGAGTGTATTGCATGGCCTGGAGTAGGCATGACTGTCCTGTCCCACATGAATGAGGGATGAGCCCTGGACAGTAGGCAGCTGGCTAAGTATGTGTGACACACGTTATATACACACTCCTGGGGCCCAAACATTGTTCCCACCCGCAGCATGGGTGTGTGCCAGATACCCCAGGCACATGTGGTGGATCAGCTCAGCAATTGGGCCACATATCAAAATGACACGCAGAACACATGTCAGAACACAGGCAATGTGTAAGCAGTGGACCCACCCATGATGCCCACCACAGAGTCAGGGAAACAGATGCTGTCCCCCACCTTGAGTCAAGCAAACTGCAAGGACACAGTACCCAAGTGACACAATACCCTGACTGTAAGGGCCACACCTTGGTATCAGATGAGGAGTGGGCAGTGCACAATAGAGGGACATGGGTCCTGGACCACAAGACTGATGTACTGTGGGAGTTTAACCAGGCCAGAGGAGGGCACATAGCATGGCAGACATAGTTCACAATGCAGACATGGACTCACCCCCTCCTTGCTGCTCTCTGGCCTTCAGCTGCCCATCCAGATCAGGGAAGACCACCGCCAGGATCCTCAGCATGTGGGGGGTCAGGGTCCGGTGTCCGCCCCACCTGCAAGGAGGCGACAGCTTCAGCTGGACCCGTGCGATCCTCCGGGTCCAGCCCCGAAGGTCCTGCCACCTCTTCTGGCAGTTGCGGATCCGGCACTTGTAGACCCCCACGGATCTCACTGCCCGGACGATGGTCAGCCATATCTTCTGCTTCTGGTGGGCATCAACCTGTGAGGATAACAAAGTGAGAATGCCATTACTACACATGCAACATATCCGTGCATTACACAGTTGGATATACATGTCTCAATCACAGGGGCACATGATGTACACAGGCAGTGCAACGATGGCTATGGACAGTATGCCAGCAGTTACTACATGGTATCATTGCCTGGGAAGTAAAACCTAGTTTAAATGCACTGTCACTGCACTATACCTGTCCAGTGCATGTAACTACACACTATGGGGGGTGACAACTACTCAGTGAGCCTGCTAGCCAGTGGCGTGCAGACTGTTAGCCTTGTTAGTCAGACAACATGCACATTTAGAAAGGCAGTGGACAGAACACTCACCTGCCTGCTTTCCCATACAGCTTGCTGTACTGTGGAAGGAGGCCATCCAGCAGGGCCTGGTTCTCCTCAGTGCTGAAGGCTGGGGCTCTCTCCACAGCCCGGGCCGGCCGGGCACACCGATCGGACCATTGCTGTTCAACGCGTACATAGGATACAACGCGTACCCGCACACATTGAATGCAATGGCCAATGTGTGCGCACTGATCGGTCCATTGCTGTCCAAGGCGTATTGCCAATACAACGCGTACCAACGCACATTGAATGCAATGGCCAATGTGTGCGCACTGATCGGTCCATTGCTGTCCAAGGCGTATTGCCAATACAACGCGTACCAGCGCACATTGAATGCAATGGCCAATGTGTGCGCACTGATCGGTCCATTGCTGTCCAAGGCGTATTTCCAATACAACGCGTACCAGCGCACATTGAATGCAATGGCCAATGTGTGCGCACTGATCGGTCCATTGCTGTCCAACGCATCCCTGTACAAGTCACTGGCATATGTCACCATGCCTGTCACAGGTGAACATATGCCAGCCACATATACTTCCCAGGCAGTGAGGGGCACACCTACAACACCACAGCCTGTCCAAACTGTATCCTAGGGCATGTAAGGCTGCATTACCTATTCCGTGTATGGGGGTGAATATGTTGTTCTGTGGGTGTCACTTGGGGGCAGCCACCCCCAGGCTGTGCACGTGTTTATGGGGACAGAATCCTTGGTGTTTCGTGTACATGACCACTGTGATGTGCAACTGTTCATATCTGTGCATGTGGCATGGTCACAGTTCACGGTGGTGTATGTGTATGTCATGTCACATACCCCCTGAGTCCCATGTGGGACGTTATGTTCAACCCAAGGTGACCCATTGGCACAATGTTGATGGTCCTCCACAGTCTGTGTTCATGTTGTGATTACAATGTCTCTGATTTCATGTGCACAATGGGAGGCAGTCTCCACATCCACGTTGTTTGTGCATGGACTTTGATGTTGTTCGTGTGTGTGTCACAGACGTCCATGTCTGTCCTGCCGAGGCAACACGGACCACTACCTGTGGGGCTCATGGTTGTTTTGCTGTGGTGTATACATGATACACCATGTCATGCCAGTGTCCATGTGGCAATACAGGGTCCCTGGGAATCTACCTGTCGTTGAGCTGTGATGCCTGGGGCACATCAGTCCTCACATGTACTGTGGCGTGTGTTTGTTATTTGGCAGCAGGAGATGGGTACTGGGACACGGCCTCATGGTATCCGATGGCATGACCTGGGACTTATTGATGCCACTTGTTGGACTGTGATGTTAGATATTGGCCATGTATGTGCCATACATATCGGTACGGAACTGCACACATCATGTACTTGTGCCTCATTATGATGTATCATGTGATGTTGAGTGTGTTCAATGCCACATATGTGGGGTGACTGACAATCTTTCTTTCTTCACCTATGCACTGCAGGGCACCAGCTGTCCATAGACCATTCCCTGACCTGGCAACGATGGTGGAACGTGACAGCATCCGACGGTACCGCTTCACCAGGCAGCTGATTGAGGATTTGGCAGTGCGCTTGGCACCACATTTGCAACCTGGCCGTCCGTACCCTACAGCGCTGACCCCCAAGGTGAAGGTGATGGCAGCCCTACACTTCTTTGCCACTGGTACCTTTCAACACACCCTGGCGACTGCTGGTGGGATGTCACAGACCATGTTCAGCCGTGTGCTCCGGGATGTTTTGGAGGCTATGTTGATATACCTGAACCAGTACATCTATTTCCCTAGACTCCAACGACTCACTGGCATGAAGAGTGACTTCTATGCCCTGGGGAGGATGCTGCATGTCATTGGCTCCATTGATGGGACACATGTGGCGTTGGTACCACCACAGGCCCAAGAGCAGGCCTACCGTAACCGCAAACACTACCACTCGGTCAATGCACTGGTGGTCTGTCTTGCAGATATGAGCATCACACACGTGTGTGCCCGTTTCCCTGGTTCTGCACACGATGCGTACATGATGAGGAGTAGTCGAATCCCGAGGATGATGGCACAGATGCGGAACCAGCGTGCCTGGCTTGTAGGTGTGTACTGACTTTGTACCATTGTGTGTGTTCTGCTATGTAGTGTTCCACCCTCTTTTCCAACTCTGCTAATGTGCAATTGTCTGTATGTAGGTGACTCCGGATACCCCAACATGCCGTGGTTGCTGACGCCCCTCAGGAACCCTGTGACACCAGCCCAGATGCGCTACAATGAGGCACATGGTCGGACCAGGAGAGTGATTGAGCGGACATTTGGTCTCCTGAAGAGCAGCTTCCGCTGCCTCGACAAGACAGGAGGGTCCCTCCCATATGCCCCAGCAAAGGTGTGCAAGATTATCATTGTCTGCTGCATGCTCCACAACCTGGCAGTGTGGAAGGAGTTGCCTCTCATCCTGGATGACGATGACCAACGTCCGCCACCTGTGGAGGATCCTGGCCTAGACCACGATGCCAGTGATGATGATGATGATGTTGAGGGTGATGTCCACACACAGCTCATCACCAACTTCTTCAGCTGAATGTGAGTATCCAGAGATGGCATGTCAATGATGTGAGTTTGCATGATATGTGTTGGTGGTGCTCTGGTGCTGTTTGAGTGTGTCCATGGGCTACATGTCTGTATGCGTGTAGCGATGTGTCCTTGCAGGTAGTCTGTACTCCCCAACAGTGTTGACATGCTAACTTGGTTCTGGGTGGGTATCTTGTAACATGTATTGTGCATGAGTATTGCAGTTCTGTCCTGTTCTTCAGTACTTTTGACTGTGTGTCATTTCTGTCCTTCACAGGGTACTTTCTGAGTCGTTTGGTCAACTGTGATCCCCAACACCGTGATTCGACTTCCCGGGTGGTAGCTGTTGTGTCCCTACAGGTGATGTGCACCACACCCATGGACTTCCTTCCTTCTACACTTGTTGACTATGTGCCCGCTGCCAGGTGGGATTACCTTGCATCTGTGGTGGATTCAACATGTTGCAAATGTGTAATAAACCTGTGCTTCACTTTGTGATGTGCGTTGTCTGTGGTCACACATCTGACTGACATTTGCTTACTGCACCAGTGGGCTAGTTAACACAGACTGTGAATAGGTGTTGGGTCTGTGCAATGCAACGTATGTCCTGGCAACACCAGTGTAGGCGATGAGTCAGATGTCCATGGTGTGTATGTGTTGTGTAGCCCTGGTGGTGTGCCTCCCCCATATGTGTGAAGTCGCCATGACTCACATGCCGGTGTTGTACTTGCTGTAGCAGTTAGCATGCACAGTGTCATTTCCCTGATCATCATCGCAACTTCTGAGACAACATGGGAATCACAACAGAGGCAAGTATGGTGTATAAGTGAGTTTATTGACATACATGTGTGAGTATAGTGCACAGGTTGTTGGGTGCTGTACATTGTGATTGTGATCCAAAGTTCCTAGATAATTTGGAAGTCCTGGTAGCAGAAATGTCCAGAGTAAAGTCCACAGTAATCAGAGACATTGGTCCAACTTGAGCTCCCCATGTCATGTGGGAGAGTTGTGTTGCAGTCAACAGGGTGAACAGTTTGTGCACAAAGGTTATTCTCCAGAACAGGTTTTGGCTTCCTGGGGGTTGCACATGGCCATCGGCCTCTCACTTGCCCCTCCTCGGACGGCCCCTCTTCTTTGGGGGGGGGATCCTCAAGTGCAGGCTGCTGCGGTGCAGGGGACTCTTCGCCAGAGTCATCCTGCCTCCCTGTGGCAGTTGCAGTTGTTTCAGCAGCAGATGTTGTGGGCACAAAGGGAGGTGTTGACTGGTTGCTGCTCATCTGGCGGAGGCATTGTAATATGTCCCTATGCACCGCCGTCATCTCTTGCAGTGTGTCCCACTTGGACTCCACGCGGGACATGTGTGAGTCCAAGCGGGCATGATGGGCAGCCTGCTGCTGTTTAATGTCCCTGAGGAGCCCCACTACCTGGCTGAACTCTCCGGTGCTGGACTGGTACGCATCGGCTATGCGTGCCAGTTGTGGGTCATCATGCAGTCCAGACCCCTCTGTGAGCAGCGACCTATGTCTCCCACCCCTCCTACCACCCCTGGCGACACGTGCAGTACCTGAGGTGGCAGGCACAGGTGACCCTGGGCCACCTTGTGGGTTGTTGGTGGTGGTGGTGTCCATGGCCCCACGTTGGTCCAGGGTCCCTGTGCTGGTGGTGGTGCTGCTCCTTGGTCTGTCCGTGTCGGCAGGGGTGGTATGTGTGTTGACAGTCGTTGGAGGGGTGGGTGCAGGGGTGCAGCTGGTGGTCCTGCTGGTGCTGCATGATGACTTGCTCCGGAGGTGCCAGGTAAGTCTTCGTCATCCGAGGAGGGCAGAGGCTGTTCCACACCAGTGAGCTCCGTATCCTCTTGAGCCTGGGACGAGGACTCCTCAGCATCTGCTGCTGTGTCCCCATCATCACCTGTTTTTGGGAGACACACACAATGTATGTTATGTTTCTGCAGGCATCAATGGTTGACACACCTGACAGTTGTGACTGTGCCTCTGGATGCGGGCCTGTACAATGCATTGTCCTAAGTTGTCACAGTCAGCGGTTGATATTGGTGTAGCACATTGTCCTGCATTATTTGGGCATTTCTATGTGAATGTTGGGGTGTGTACATGGTCTGCATTGGTTGTATTTGGTTGTCATCCGCTCCTCCTTCCCACCCAGCCAGATATCCCACCATGGACCGTGCTTCCATTGCAAGGAGTGCAAATTGTCTTTCAGGATGTCAGTCAGTGGTGTCCTGCTGTTGGTTGTTGCACAGTTGCCAGCAGGGCCTTGTGCTCCCCACAGCAGTGCCCAGTGTCAGCCATCTTGTCAGTTGTTTTCCACTCCCTGTGATGTGCGCATGGTTCAGGGTGGTGTTGATGGGACAGTTGTGGGGGTGACCAATATCTGTGACTACCACTCCCATCATGCTATTGCCTCCACCCCACTTCCCAGCATGCCCATACTTACTTGCTTTTGGGTGGACTTCAGTGTGTGTGAGTGTGAGAGCAATGGCAAGATGGCTGGCAGTGGTGTCCTGCTGTTGGTTGTTGCACAGTTGCCAGCAGGGCCTTGTGCTCCCCACAGCAGTGCCCAGTGTCAGACATCTTGTCAGTTGTTTTCCACTCCCTGTGATGTGCGCATGGTTCAGGGTGGTGTTGATGGGACAGTTGTGGGGGTGACCAATATCTGTGACTACCACTCCCATCATGCTATTGCCTCCACCCCACTTCCCAGCATGCCCATACTTACTTGCTTTTGGGTGGACTTCAGTGTGTGTGAGTGTGAGAGCAATGGCAAGATGGCTGGCAGTGGTGTCCTGCTGTTGGTTGTTGCACAGTTGCCAGCAGGGCCTTGTGCTCCCCACAGCAGTGCCCAGTGTCAGCCATCTTGTCAGTTGTTTTCCACTCCCTGTGATGTGCGCATGGTTCAGGGTGGTGTTGATGGGACAGTTGTGGGGGTGACCAATATCTGTGACTACCACTCCCATCATGCTATTGCCTCCACCCCACTTCCCAGCATGCCCATACTTACTTGCTTTTGGGTGGACTTCAGTGTGTGTGAGTGTGAGAGCAATGGCAAGATGTCAGTCAGTGGTATCCTGCTGTTGGTTGTTGCACAGTTGCCAGCAGGGCCTTGTGCTCCCCACAGCAGTGCCCAGTGTCAGCCATCTTGTCAGTTGTTTTCCACTCCCTGTGATGTGCGCATGGTTCAGGGTGGTGTTGATGGGACAGTTGTGGGGGTGACCAATATCTGTGACTACCACTCCCATCATGCTATTGCCTCCACCCCACTTCCCAGCATGCCCATACTTACTTGCTTTTGGGTGGACTTCAGTGTGTGTGAGTGTGAGAGCAATGGCAAGATGTCAGTCAGTGGTGTCCTGCTGTTGGTTGTTGCACAGTTGCCAGCAGGGCCTTGTGCTCCCCACAGCAGTGCCCAGTGTCAGACATCTTGTCAGTTGTTTTCCACTCCCTGTGATGTGCGCATGGTTCAGGGTGGTGTTGATGGGACAGTTGTGGGGGTGACCAATATCTGTGACTACCACTCCCATCATGCTATTGCCTCCACCCCACTTCCCAGCATGCCCATACTTACTTGCTTTTGGGTGGACTTCACTGTGTGTGAGTGTGAGAGCAATGGCAAGATGGCTGACAGTGGTGTCCTGCTGTTGGTTGGTGGCCAGTTCCCAGCATGGCCTTGTGCTCCCCACAACAGAGCAGCAGTGTCAGACATCTTTGATGGGGCTTTCCACTCTCTGTGGGGTGTGCATGCTTGAGTGTGAGCTTGCTGGGCCATGTGGGTGGGGGATGTTGAGCTGTGACTACCACTCCCATCATGCTATTGCCTCCACCCCACTTCCCAGCATGCCTATACTTACTTGCTTTTGGGTGGACTTCACTGTGTGTGAGTGTGAGAGCAATGGCAAGATGGCTGACAGTGGTGTCCTGCTGTTGGTTGGTGGCCAGTTCCCAGCAGGGCCTAGTGATCCCCACAACAGAGCACCAGTGTCAGACATCTTTGATGGGGCTTTCCACTCTCTGTGGGGTGTGCTTGCTTGAGTGTGAGCTTGCTGGGCCATGTGGGTGGGGGATGTTGAGCTGTGACTACCACTCCCATCATGCTATTGCCTCCACCCCCCTTCCCAGCATGCCCATGCTTCCTTCCCTTGACTCTGCTTCCCTGTGGGGTTGTGTGCCTGTGCTGACAAGATGGCTGACAGTGTTATCCTGGGGTTAGTTTTGCTACAGGTCCCATGTGTGTCCCTGTGCTTCACTCAGCATTACCCAGGGTTGTGGTTCTTTGTGGGATATTTGATTGGAGTGTGGGGCAATGCATTCTCCCAGGTGAGTTTTGTGGAGTTTGTGTTAGGGGTGTGTGTGAGAAACGCTGCTGGTAACTATGGTCAGGGCTGTGAGTCCTCCTTCCCACCCAGCCAGATATCCCACCATGGAACGTGGTTCCATTGCAGGGAGTGCAAGTTGTCTTTCAGGATGTCAGTCAGTGGTGTCCTGCTGTTGGTTGTTGCACAGTTGCCAGCAGGGCCTTGTGCTCCCCACAGCAGTAGCCAGTGTCAGCCATCTTGTAAGTTGTTTTCCACTCCCTGTGATGTGCGCATGGTTCAGGGTGGTGTTGATGGGACAGTTGTGGGGGTGAGCAATATCTGTGCCTACGACTCCCATGATGCTATTGGCTACACTGACTTGCCCAGCATACTCATATTTCCTTTCTTTCAGTGGGCTTCACTGTGTGCTGGTGTTGTAGTGGTGGCTACTTGTCTGGATGTGTTTGTCAGTTATATTTGTGCCACTGCCTAGCTGTCGTTGTAGTTGTGTTTGTACATGTGATGACACAGTTAAATGTCACTTTGTGATGGCATGTGTTGTGTTTCTCTGAGTGACATACACATTTTGGGATGATTCTGTTCTGGTTGCTGTGTATTTGCTAAGAGTGCATGGTTTGACTCTCCCCTTGACAATGATGTGTGTGTGTAGTCGCAGAATATTGTGTACATTTGTTGTGTACTCACCAGGCTCTGGGATGTTTTCTAGTCCATAGACGCTCACTGGTGGTAGGATGGCCCGCACCTTCTCCTCCCAGGGCCTGAGGTATACTGGCTTGGCAGGAGGGCCACTGCCGGTGTATTGGCTCAAGATGTAGTCCTTCTTCAGCAGCTCCTTGACCCTCTTGAGCACGTCATACCACCTGTTCTGGATGTCTGTCTTTGTGCGCAAACATGGTGATTGTGCGTTCACCCTGTCGACGATCCTCTCCCACATCTTTGTTTTCTGTGACATGGGTGTCTGTTGGACCAGTGTACCAAAGAGCTGTGGCTCTACCCTGAGGATCTCATCTACCAGGACTTCCAATTCACTATCTAGGAACTTGTGATTCTTCTTTGGGGGCATGGTGATGGGTGGTGATGGTGAGTGATGTGTGTGTTGGTGTGCAGGTGAAGGTGTGTGAGTGTGTGTTTTGCTAGGTGTATGTGAGGTTTCTATTTGTTGTGGTGCTGATGGTGTGTGGCTTGTGTGATGGATGAGCTGTGGGTGTGTGGTTGCTGTCTGTTGAGTGCTGGCAGGTATTTTGAATTTGCAAAGGATCATGGTAGGGATTTGTGTCCTTTATATGGGTGGAGTTGTGGGTGTGTCTTTGTTCCCTGCCCCTCCCCCCCAGTATTTATTGGCTTTGTAATTGCTTGTTTGGCCTTTTTTTGTGTATTTTCCCTTTGTACTTTTCGTGCATGTAGGAGACTTTCTTGTGACCGAGTCGGACCCTGCAGTTGTCTGGTACGGGCTCGTCCGTTTCGTTCACGCTGTGTTTGTGCTGTTTTCTGTGCTGCGTCCGCGTCGGTCGCGGTGTATTGGGTTGCTTCGGCTCGCAGTTTTGTATGCGTGTCGGTCGTACGGCTTGTCCTCCGTGCGACTCGGTCGTGTTTTCCACGCCTTGCATCGTACTTGGCGGGTGGGAGTCCGCGGGTACGTCTCGTTCGGTATTGTTCCGGGTGCGAGTCGGTCGGTTCGAATCGCGTGTTTTTCCGGCCGGATTGCTGTTTTCCGCGCGGCTCGGTCCTTCGGCTTGTGTTCCGTACGAGTCGGTCGGGTTTTGCTCGCTTCTCATCGTACTTGGCGGGTCGGGCTGCACCGGTACGTGTCGGTCGGAATTAATTCCGGCTCCGAGTCGGTCGGTACGTTTTCCGGCCGGAATCGGAATCGGCCCCTATATGTTTGTATGGCAATATGTTTTTTTCGATATTTTGTCTGAATACCACTGTGTTGTTTGTGGAAAATTTAGAGTGATCTGTAACTTTATCTTTCACAAACTCTTACGTGAGACCTATATGTGCCTGGACACGACACATAAATGTTTTTTCATGATCTGGCATGATAATGAACATAACATAGCTGATTTTATTGACTAGCTCAACAGAACCAACACAGATCTTAAATTCATATATCATCACAGTAACTCAACTGCCAATTTCCTAAACCTCACAGGAAAAAAATGATGAGAGGAAATTATACACCACACACTACAGTAAGCTCATTGATAGGAACAACTTCCTTCAATATTTTAGCCATTACTCTAGAACCATTCAGGACTCCCTTCTCTATAGTCAACTTTTACGAATTAGATGCAAACACAAAACAGACTTTTTCCAGGAAGCCGTACTTTGTTGTGGTAAATTGGTTGATAGAGGTCACCCGAGATGTTTGGTCCATTATTCTATGAAAAGAGCTTGGTACTGCATAAGGGAGGGTTTAATCACACATAAGCACAAAGATTCTGATGAAACATTGGCTTGTGTTACTACTTTAACCCTCTTTCCAACTTTGCTACCAAATGCATTAAGAGACATTGGAATATATTGGGTGCTTTCACGCTAGCTCTGGCCCTACCCATGTTCACCTTTCATAAAGGCCATAATTTGAAAGATCATTTAGTTCAGACTAACGTGCCTGCTACAAAGACCAAGAACAGATTACTCAACACGTGGGATCTACCGCCTGTATTCAATGTAAACAATTTTATTTTGAAGATTAAGCAATTAATTTATTAAAATATTCACATTTCACTAACTTAATTTTCCAACTGCAATTCCCAGAATGTCGTCTATAGCATCTGATGTCCCTGTGACCTACTTTAGCCAGAAAGGGAAAAAAAGGAATCGGCCAATATTGTAGTAGAATTTTTGCAATGTCGTCAATGCCACGCTTAGTGAGCATTATATAGGACAGATCCACTTGTAGAATGGTCTTAGGTGACCAGTAGTCAAAGTCTTTCATAGTTCATCATGAAGCATTGCTAAACCAAAAGGCATGAACTCAGATGCTCTGATGTGATAAAATCAATAAAGGCTTGAATTTATCAGAGGACTGGCATGCCCTTCTATATTTTGTAATCGCCCCATGCCAAAGTGTCCTGCCCTTCTCCGTCTATATTGACGTTCTCTTTTTGACCCTAAATGGATCAACTTGTACAAAAACCTTGAGAATGGACATTGCCAAAACTGTAATAATATAAATTGATACTTATACTTATACATTAATCTTTGCATATCACAAGCTTCATTGCATCGTCACACTTCCCTGTGTTGTACTGAATATGTGTTTGTATTGAAATTGTATTTCAATATGCTCTTGACTGACTCCTTTCATTTCTTTCTCAGGAGTGATATTGTGTTTTATTATTATTTGATTGATTCCACAGGTGGTTTGCTGAGCTTGAGCGACTTGATTGATTATTTCTGTCTCTTTGCTGAGGTGTGATATTGCACATTTATTATCTATTTGTTTCCTTGCTCAGCTTTTTCCTTAGTGGTTCGCTTTCTCTTTACATAACCATTCTGTTTCTGAGGTTCCATTGTTGTTGTTTTCTACTCTCTTCTTCCTGTTCCACCCTTCCCGTTGCAGGAATCATTTCCAGCAGTGCACTATGTGAGTTGGCTAGAAATTTTCCTTTGGCTGTGAGATATTGTTGCTCTTCCAACCAGCACCAGCTCCACTTACAGATAGTCTTTCCTTACAATAGATAAGTGTGGCCTCTTCTCTTAGCTTCATGGGTGTCTCCTCCACCTGCCCTTGCCCCCATATCATGCCATCACTATCAGCAATTTGCCTGTGGCAGCACTGGCTTTTATCTAAATGGCACCAATAGTTTGTACAATAAGACACAGCTTCATGGCTCCCAGACTTTGGCATAGCCTATTAAAGATTAAAGGGCCTGAATATTGCATATTGTTTTTAATGTTGACCACCCCCAAAATAATCCAGTAAGCCAGTTGGCATTGTTTTGCTTTACTATTTTCATACCATGTGGCATCTTGTCAATCCTAACTTATGTTTTTTGTCATCATTAAGCTGTACCCTCCGGTAATGTTCACTGTTTTTTTCTCTTCACTAAGTGCCTTCTTTTCCTTCATTTTTCCCACTATGAATTGGGACCAATGATTCTCTTCTTAGGCATTCTCACTAAATTTCCTTCCTGATGATGATGATGATGCACATGTTTCCATGGGTTGAAAGAATGTTCACTTTGTCCCATATAAACCAAATTTCATTTGCTTAATGTCTTTTTTGTTTTATGCAAAACACTAGCTACAAAACCAGATTTTGTTATTTGGTCATATGTACTTTTTCACATCTTTTTACTCTCTATTGTGCTGTGTGAGCCACTCTAAGCACCAACCATGTTTTTTCTACACAATCAAAAATGTTGTATGTACCCAGTATTATGTAATTTTGAACAATGCTGCTTAAATTGATTTCTGTCCAAGAGTATCCTTAGAAAATGTGACTGAGCATTAAAAAGTGTGCATTGACCTTGAATGTCTATATAATTGTTCTTGTTAACTGTTGCTACAGAAGTCATTGGCTGTTTTATTCCATTACATTTTATAGTAGGTAAAAATGATTCACATTTTTATGTGTCTCAATCTTTTTAGTGTACCATTGAGCAAAGCCAAGGCCTGACACAGTGAGGCCTCGATTTTAAAATTGTGGCAGGCTGTACTAAAGAAAAAGGCACTGTTATACATAGGAGATATGGTCATTCTCAAATTGCTGAAGGAGGAGAGGATAACAGGCAATCTAAGAAGTATATTCCACAGTTCAATAGGAGCTCTTGGTCATGAGGTGAACAAAAAAACCTGAAGGCCAAAGCAGGATTTCAGCTTCTGAGACCAACATGGCAGGTTTCTCTGATAGATTCTCTTGCAGATTGATTTTTAGAGCAAAGTCTTCTCAAGCAAGACCAATAGGCTACCAGGCTTTCAAGTGTTAACAGTAGGACCTATGTAATCTGTACACGTTTAAGTGATTAAAAACAAGATATTCGGGTTCATACCGAATCCCATGGGAATACCACTCTGGAAAGTATCGATAACGCGCCTTACAGTTTTTCACCCAGGAAATTTGAGCTCATCCAAATTCCACTGGTTGGAATCGGAGATAAAATCCTTTTTCATTTTTATATCAAAGTAAGCCTGCATGTTTTCCCAATTTCCAGCCTACGTAACTCAGAATCAATAATTCATTACCTATGCAAATTTATCCAGGCTAAATATGGAGGAAGTTGGTGGTGGTAAAAATCACAGATTGGATCAAAATTGCCTGTCGAAATGTGCCTTAAGCATTGGCACTGTACAGATGGCCTTGATTGCAGTCTCAGTCAGGGTTACAATTAATTTTCCCAGGTTGCATCTTCCAAGTTATCTCCTTCAGTGTTGCCACAATGCCCCCCCTCCCCATGACAGCATGCATGTAATACTGAGTGCTGCCAAGAGAAACTATTACCTGATTTTAAGATTCTCAGTCCACTTTGAACTGGATCTTTGTCACCAGTGGTTGCATATTCTCCACATCTCTGATAGGCTGGGTAGGCAACATAACTTCTGCCCTATCTGGCCGGGATGCCCTTGATGGTCAGGTTGTCTCTCTGGATCCCTGGAATTGTGTGAAAAAATACAACAATATAATGCAATGCTTGCTTTACAAAGACAAACATGAGTTGGATGGTAAAGGTGTATTGCAGTATCAGACTGGAAGATGTATGAGCAAGGCAGGGAAAATTGAGAGTACACAGTGCATGGGGAGTGTGTAATTTTTCAGTAGGTAACTCAGCTTATCTTGGTCTACCAAAAAAGTTTCCTTCTACTGCAAAAAATCCAAAACGCCAAAGACAAACGTGTCTTCAATTTGAAAAAGTGTTACTCTCAATAAAGTAATTTATAACAACTGCATTGACTTCCAGTTGCAAAGTTCATCATCTTTAATTCTGCATGTATTGTGCATAATATTTTCCATGAAGTTGGACCAAAATTCCTAGCAAATAAATTCAGCAAGTATGACCCCATCCACAACTAAAGATCTCGGAACAAAGCAATGTTCAAAATCATGCCTGTAAAATGTAATAACTATGGCTACAGAGCCTTCAGGGTGCAAGAAGCTCAATCATGGAATAGTCTTCCCCCAGATCTTTATAATGAACCAGCTCTAATTTGATTTAGAAAAGCTCTAAAAACCCAAGTGTTCTCCATGTAAATTTCTGCTTGTTAAGGGTTTAGCCTACGCTGCTTCGGTTGCCTCACAGTAGCATCAGGAGGCTCCACCTGGAGTGTTTACTTCACTGTACAAATTCACATAAAATAATAATTAGTTGGCATTTTAATGTGAAAGTAAAGCTTTCTGCATTACATTAACAGCCAATCTTAACAGCAGAGTGTAATTGCAACTAATGCCAGAATACTGGGTAGGGCAGTGATAAGTGAGGGCCTTAGGTAACTTGCTATGCTTGGATCTGGAATACTGCATGGCTGGGTTAGGACTCCCTCAGTCTTTCTGAGTAAAGCTCACATCATCTAGCTCCAGGACGATCCAGTGATAGGATTGTCATGTGTTGCATATCACAAGGTAAGCTGCACTGAACTTACATTGCCACCCTTCTACGTCTTAGCGGCTACATTTTATATTTTTTCATACTCCTACCTCAGAGACCTCTGTTTGCAACTATTTCCGTTGAAATTACTTTTGCAGGTGAATTGGCGCTGGATCATTTTCCTGTTTCCTAGTCATGACTTCTTTGAAGAGTTCCAACAATGCAACGGAATTCATTGAAGTGACGCTGCAGAAGAAAATGCACTGCAATCAGACAACCTCTGAGAAAATGAAGAGCAGAGCCCAAGAAGAGGCTTGTTCTTATTAAGAGGGTGGAAGTCAACCACCTGGCCAGTCAATGGTGTCACTTTTATAGCCTGCGGGATCCCGATTCCCGTAGAAGATCCTCCATTCCTGGATCCTCAAATCCTGCGGTAGCCTGCCAGGCTTGTGGGGCTTACCGTCACAGCTTTTGGGGTGTCTTCAAGGGAACATTATGGGGTGTGCTGGTGATGGGAGGGTCATTTGTGGGCTACATGACTCCTGTCACACACGCACAAACAACATCCTAAGTGGCAATGCTCTATGCAATGAGTATAAGGGTTCTGCAAATAACACCCAGCACCAGAGGTGGGTGGGACTAGGGATGAGCATCTGTGGCAAGCCATGACATATAGAAGTACAATTGACATGGTTCATGGATGTATCATTGAAAATATTGTGAATATGTAGGGTGTTAAGGATACAATGGTCCTATGACCCTAGGACCATTGTATCCTTAACACCCTACATATTCATTTTAATTTTTATCATCCCCCAATCACTCCATCAATAAAGGGATACCTTGGAGTGAGCTGTGGGATTTTTAATCTTTATGCCCCCTGGCCTTTTTCTTTCAAGTGCTCCCTGGAACATGGTTGAGCCCACCCTGACCTTTAGGAGTCAGGTTGAACCCGATGATGAAGCATGACAATATTAGAGTGTCTGAGGGTTATTTAAAGAAAAGGAACCCTTTCCTTCCCCGCTTTTAGTAAGGCGGAGCTTCACCTGAAGAAATGTGTGCTCCGTAGGTTGGACATGAAAGGAGGTGGGATACTTTTTTTGTTTATATCTATCTATGTTACCTACTGGCAGTTGCCAGTAGATAGTTATAGTTGGGACCTAGTTTTCATAGGAAAACATTTTTGTTTTGGCAGTAACTTTGGGGCCTTTTGATGAATCTTCACAAATTTTCAAAATTAGCATGACACTCACTTCAGTTGCTGTCTTGAAAGTTTTGGGGTGATTCGTGAAGTGCAGGCTGAGAAAAAGGGGATCCCAAGACATGTTTTCTCTATGCAATTTCATATAGGGATTTTAGATATGACTACAGCATGAACCACTGGACGGAAGTACAGACAATTTGGCAGAAAGGTAGCTCTTGGTCCAGAAAGAGACCTTTTTGTTATTTGGTGCAAATACGTTCAGTAGTTTTGGAGATATTAAAGAAAATCCAAATTTGTATATCTAGAGGTGTGAAGATCTTGTGCAGAGATCTGATTGGCTGCCAACACTTCAACCAGGAAGTGTTAGCAGTAATTTTGGGACTCAGCCTAAGCAGAGTCCCAAAACAAAAAGCAAAAATTAAGAAATGGGGGCAGGGTAGGAATACCCTGACCCCCTATCCCTGGTGCTCTGGTCCCCCAGGTACCCCACCAGGGCAAAAAACGCATTTAAAAATATATATGTTACCGAGAAATCATGAGGATTTGCGGCAAATAAATAAATATATTAGCACAGTCCCCCTTGCTTTTTTAATGATTAGCCCCAAGTGGGCCAGATCCTGAGGGCTTATTTATATATATAAAATGGGGAGGGGGTGCATGCGGGCCCCCTCCCCATGGCCAATCATGGCCCAGAGGACCGGCACCTCCCCAGGGTAGGCCAATGTTCATTTAACTGGAGGGGCCGCATGGCCCCCCTCCTGAGGCTCTTTAGAGGGCCGGGGATCACCACCTCCCCGGGGATGTATACAAACAATTAGCAGAGGGGCTCGCAGACCACCCTCCGTATGTCTTTAAGGGTCCTGGGGACCACCTCCTCCCTGGGGCCACAAATTTAATTTAATTCGGGAGGTAGCTTTGCGCGCCCTTTCCCAGGCCATTTACGACCCCAGGAACCCCCACCTTCCGAGGGCAACCTTGCAAGAAGAAAGAAGGGGGCTGCGCGGCCCTCTTCCTGGGCTGTTCTCGGCCTGGGGACCACAACCTCCCCGGGGCAGGCCCTTCAAACAGAAAGGAGGGGGCAGTGCGGCCCCCCTCCTGGAGCCATTAATGACCCTGGTGACCGCCACACCCCAGGCCCGGCTCCCTAAGTACTGGAGTACCCACCTCTTGGACATAGCTGTTTCCTCTCACTTGGCCGGAGCTTTGACAACTCCCGCCAAGCAAGAGCAAACAGTAAGTCCCCTCCCAGTGGACAGGAGCAGGAAAACTGCTCCCTCCCGCTGGGAGCAGACTTTTCATCTGTTTTTGGGCAGGAAAACAGATGAAAGAATTGCTCCTGCATGCAGGGAGCAGCATTTTTGGCTGCTCCCTATGTGCAGGACCAATGCCGGCTCCTGCAGGAGCTGGGGATCCAGCAGGGACCATGGGGGCATTGAAGCTCCCCATGTGGTCCCCAACAGTGCTCACTGGGTGCCCTTGATGGCTACCAGGGAACTCAGCCATAGCTTGCCATGCCCCGGAGGATGGGGTCCCCAAAGCCAAAATACCTCCACTTCCAATAATTGGCCAGACCCCGGGGTATGGGGTGTCTGGGGCTGAAATCAGCCCAGGGAGGGGGGTCGTGTGGCCCCCCCTTCCCTATTAAGTTTAGGCTGGGCCCCGGGGCTGAAATCAGCCCAGGGAGGGTGGGGGCGCACGGCCTCACTTTAAATGTATGCAAACCTGGGGACTCTTGTTGGATAAAGGGGCAGATGAGGTTACCTTCTGGTCCTCATGCTCATTCCACAGAAATTAAACCTTAACGGGAAGCACTTATAAATATAAACATAGCAGATGCCCCAATTGAAGCTCCACTTCTGTAAAGGACAAATGATCCTAACTTACTGGGCTTGACGAAGACAAAGCAAGCGTGTTTTCTCAGCAATTCCACATTCAAAAATGATCTGAAATCCTTAGTGGAAGTGAATGCATTGTTGACCTATTGTAGGCAATCTGTAGTGACTGTGGCGGGCTGGTTCTTTGTTGGCCTATCCTGGTGAGAGTAAAGTCCATGGTTCTCCTTTTGCATTACTATGAGTATGCAAATATGCAAATCACTTGGAAGCTCCACCCATTTGGCCCCGCCCGCCCACCTTAGTAGTATGCAAAGGTATTTCCGCCTTTTGCCAGGATGATGGACAGCTTAATAAGAGGCCCTTTCAGCCAGATGAGCTCAAATTTCCTGTGTGAAAAACTGTAACGTGCGTTATCAATACTTTCCAGAGTGGTATTCCCATGGGCTTCGGTAGGAACCCCAATATCTTGTTTTTATCACTTCAACGTGCATAGATTACATAGGTCCTACTTTACTAAATCTGATTTCCTTAAACTGCCTCGGCCACCTGGTTAAGCTCTCTCCTTTTTTGTTTGATTTTTTACTCTTCATATCATGTACTTTTTTTCCTTTCTTAGTTGATCCCAAACTTTTATTTACTTGATTTAGCTGCCTTTCCAGTTGTACACAAACTATTTTAAGAAATGTCTTTGTTCTCTTACCAGCAACTCTTTTATCTTTCACCACTTTCTTTGCATTTTGCCCTTTTTGTTTCTCAGTTGTGAGGAGATAATAACCTTGCTTCTGTTTCTTTCTTCTCTGACTTTTAAATGGCATTTTAACTAACTACGTCACTAGAAATTGATGCCTGAAAAGATCAAAAAAACTACATTTACCTTTTAATTGCATACAATCACAATACATATTTTAAGTTTTAAATTACTGGGTATACTACCATATCTGTTGCTGTGTATCAACCTATGTTTGAAGGACTACTTGTCTGGTTGAGAGACTAGTGTGTGTCAGCACCTGGCTAGATATCTGAGTGAGTGTACGAGTCCTGCTGTAGAAGTGCTATCCGGTGTTTAAGTAAGTGTACCAGTATATGACTCTCTATTTTAGTAAGTCTATGTCTCTCAAAATGTGTGTGTGAGTGGCTGAACGAATACCTCAATGACTCTGTTAGAGATTAGAGGGGAATTTAAGTGTGTCTTCAACTGCTTTTGATACTGCTGCACACATTAGTACATTTTGAGCATGAGAGTGAATGTTTAAGTCCCTCTGTTACTGTCTGACTACAAGAGAGAGATTCTCTATGCTTTGGAAACATGTGTGTCAGTTGCATTGTGGGTGGTGTACTCTATGTAGTACTTGACATAGGCATTTGCAAGTGCATGAGTAACTTACTGAAACTGAAAAGGACATCTCTTCTTAGCAGAAAGCACCGTGCTTTATGGCATACCTATAGCTTATCTTAGAAGTGACTGATGTGTACTAAAACATGGGTTTAATAGTTAGAGAAGGGCTTTTACATACAAATTGAATGGGCAGTGAGACTGCACAGACAGACTCTGCACTAGTAGGCCTGACCCATGTTTAAAGGACTATTTGTCTGGATGGATGACTAGGTTGTGTCAGTACTTGCCTACATATCTGAGTGAGAGTAGGAGTCCAGCTGTAGCAGTGTGATAAGTATCTGCACCTTGACGCCTTCGAGCATTTGCTGCGCTCTACAAATACCCATCATATTGTATCATATCTGTGTCAGTATATGATTGTCTGTTTAGTAAGTTTATGGCTCTCTAACTGTGTATGTGAGAGGTTGAACAAATACATCTGACCTGTGTTAGAGAATAGAAGGGTATGTGGGCGTGTCTGCAACTGCTTTTGATACTGCTGCACACATAAGTAGTTTCTGAGCATGTTAGTGAGTGTATAAGCCCCCCTATTGCTGTCTGACTGAGTGAGTGAGAGTCTCTATCCTGTTCTGAACATGTATGCTAGTTGCATTATGGGTGGTATACTCTAGCTAGTACTAATCACAGAGGTCTGCAAGTGCACGAGTAACTTACTGAAACTCAAAAGGACATTGGTTAAGCACAAAGCACTGTGCTTAATGGAATACCTACAGCTTATCTCACAGATGACTTATGTAAACTAAAGCATGGGTTTAAGAATTGATGAAGGTCTTTTACATGCCAAGTTGAGCTGGCAGGGAGAGTGCAGAGACAGGCTCTGCACTAGTAGTCCTGACTATTTGTCTGAATGGATGACTAGGTTGTGTTAGTACTTAGCTACTTATCAGAGTGAGTATAGGAGTCCACCTATAGCAGTGCCATGAGATGTTTTAGTAAATGTGCCAGTATGTGACTGCTTGTGGAGTACCACTGTGGCTCTCTAAATGTGTATGGAAGTGGCTGAACGAATAACTCAGTGACTATCTCTTGAGATGGGCGTCTGACAAAGTCCACTACCTGGGTATATGCTGAGTCAGGACCCGATGGAGATCTGGAAAGCCAATTACGGTCGTGCGATCGAGTGGCTGGAGGAGACAATTCCTATCTGGTCCAAATTGCAACCCTTGCTTGCTGGCCGGATAGCCATTGCCCAAAATGGTGGTTCTCCACAAATTTCTTAACGTCCCCTTCCCCTTCCACTCACAGCTCAATTTCTGCAGCACTTGCGGTCTGATTTAGTTACATGGTCTAGGCTGGCGGGCAGCCCTGCATCTCCTGGGACATACTCACCCTGCCTCTCGCCCAGGAGGACTAGGCGAACCAGACAGGTCACTTTATGCATTATGCGCTCAGGTGCAATTCTTACATTATTGGATACACCCAACACCATATCAGCCTCACACCGCAGTTGAAACAGAGTGTGCGGCTCCCTGGCTCTTATCCACGGCATTCTACGTCCCCTACAAAGCATCATGGGCAAAGGTCGATACCGTGGCATGGGCCAGCTGAGCTTGGAATGGCCTTAGAAAATGGGCAAGACTAGCCTGCATTTATGCACCTTCCATCCTTAGAAGCCACAACTCTCTGATGACACCGTTGCAGAACGGAGGCACTGAACTGCGAGCAAATCGACATAACATCACTACATTCTCAGATATGTTCCCGAAGGGCACATTCCTGCAGCCCGTTGCTGAATGCTTCACCTTCACCAGCACCCACCACACTGGATCTTTTCCTGTACTATCAAATCAAGGCCACTTGCCGCACTATTCATGACACCTTCCCGTCCCAGCCACAGGCGCTCCAAGCACTCGAACACACCCTGCCCTCACAAAGTAATAACCCGTCTGTATACCATTATGCAGCATACCTCTCTGATTGCGACTCATAGAGTCCGCATGTTATGGGAAATCAATATAAGCTCTTTAATAACAGACTCTCAGTGGTCATTCTGCTGTGGGCAGCTGGAGATTCTCTCACCAAATTATAGACTGCGGTTGACACATTTTAAATTTCTGCATCGTTTATATAGAACCACATCACAACTTATGAAGATGTGCCTAGCCCCTCACTTTTACTGCCTCCGATGCGCTGCGCCTTAAACTACCTTCCTCCACATGGCGTGGATGTGCCCTAAACTGGCAAAATTCTGGGAGGACGTTTTTCCGACCATGCACTCAAAAACTGGACAGCAAGTTCCATGGGACCCCTTGATCGGGTTACTAGGCTATGTTAATGACATTCCAGCTGCAGACTGTAGACTTTCAGCTAAGCTACTCCTCCGTGGAAAACGCAGGGGGGCCATGAACTGGGGCAGACCCCCGGTGCCTACAATAGATGCCTAGCAGTAGGATGCAACATATTGATCTTCTGGGAATTAATGCCGCCGTGGTCCTGCCCCCAAAGACACATGGGAACCTCTGCTATACTATTTATGCACCAAAGATGCACCAGCACAATAGCCGCTTTCGGCCTCACCTAACGAGACCCTGGGTCCACTTGACAACTAACACCTTTTCATTTACGGATCGTGTTGGGCTGGCACATCCTTCAGCTTCGCGACTCCTGGTGTCCTTTCATGTTTTCGCACTACATCTGTTGAACATTTAAGGTGGGCTGCTCTGCTGTCTGGTGATTGGTGTGCTTTGTTGATTTACCTCATTTGCCTTCAACAGTTGTGAGATTGTATAATTTACATTACCATCATGCTGTCATGTAATGATGCCTATCGCTGGCCCTCTCCCCTCTCCCTTTCCTTTTCTCTTTACCGTCCCTAAATTTATTTACTCCTTGCATTTTTCGGTTCATTCTGTACATTACTGCCTTTCATTTGTGGGAACTGTTGTATTTTTGTATCATCTTACAAAATTCCAATAAAACAATAAAAAAAAGATATTTAGGTAACTGTCCCAGTATGTGACTGTCTGTATTAGTGCCACCATGGCTCTCTAAATGTATACTTAAGTGGCTGAACGAATACCTCAGTGCTTGGGGGGGATTTCAGGGGTAGGTAGGTGTGTCTGTGACTGCCTTTGATAGTGCTGCAGCTGCACACAGAAGTAATTTTTGAGCATGTGAGTAAATGTACAAGTCCGTCTGTCACTGTCTTACTACAAGAGAGATAGTCTCTATGCTTTAGAAACATGTATGTCAGTTGCATTGTGGGTGGTGTACTCTATGTAGTACTTGGCATAGGCATCTGCAAGTGCATGAGTAACTAACTGAACTGAAAAGGACATCTCTTTTCTTCTAATCAGAAAGCACCTTGCTGTATGGCATACCTACGGCTTATCTTAGAGGTGACTGATGTATACTAAAACATGGGTTTAATAGCTGGCGAAGTGCTTTTAAATGCCAAGTGAGCAGGTATTGAGACTGCACAGACAGACTCTGCTGCACTAGTTGGCCCGACCCATGTTTAAAGAACTATTTGTCTGGATGGATGACTAGGTTGTGTCAGTACTTGCCCTCACACCTGAGTGAGTGTAGGACTTCAGCTGTATCACAGCCATAAGATATTTTAGTATCTGTGCCAGCATATGGCTGTCTGTTTCAGTAACTTTATGGCTCTCTAAATGTGTATGTGAGAGACTGAACAAATACCTCTGTACCTGTGTTAGGGAATAGGAGGCATGTAGGAGTGTCTGCAACTACTTTTGATACTGCTGCACAAATAAGTAGTTTCCGAGCATGTGAGTAAATGTATAAGTGCCTCTATTGGTGTTTGACTGAGTGAGTGAGAGTCTCTATCATTTTCTGAACATGTATGCCAGTTGCATTATGGGTGGTATACTCTATGTAGTACTAAGCAAAGGGGCCTGCAAGTCCACAAGTAACTTACTGAAACTCAAATGGACATCTTTTATCTGTTAAGCACAAAGCACCATGCTTTATGGCATACCTACAGCTTATCTCAGATGTGACATTTATACTAAAACATGGGTTTAAGACTTGATGAAGGGCTTTTACATGGCAAGTTGAGCTAGCAGTGTTAGTGAAGAGACAGACTCTGCACTAGCAGGCCTGACCCATGTTTAGAGGACTATTTGTCTGAATGGATGACTAGGTTGTGTTAGTACTTAGCTACATATCAGAGTGAGTGAAGGAGTTCACCTATAGCAGTGCCATGAGATGTTTTAGTAAAAAAGCCATTATGTGATTGTCTGTTTTAGTACCACTATTGCTCTCTAACTGTGGATGTAAGTGGTTGAACGAATACCTCAGTGCCTGTGTTAGAGATTAGAGGGGTATGTAGGTGTGCCTGCAACTGCCTTTCATACTGCTCAATATATATATGTAGTTTCTGAGTATGTGAGTGAATGTATAAGTCCTTGTGCCACTCTGTGACTGGGTTAGAGATAGGCTCTGTGCTTTCAAAATATGTATGTCAGTTGCATTATGGGTGGTATACTCTATGTAGTGCTTGGCATAGGGGTCAGTAAGTGCATGAGCCACTTACTAAAACTCAAAAGGACATTTCAATCTTTTAAGCACAATGCTCTGTGTCATATGGCATACCAACAGCATATCTCAGAGGTCAGTTATGTATACTGAAACGTGGGTTTAACACTTCGCAAACAGCTTTTACATGCCAAATGAAGCTAGCAGTGACAGTGCACAGACAAGGTCTGCATACATAGACCTGACTCATGTTTAAACACTGCATATTGAACTATGCCAGGCACTCTCATACTACACATGTAAGTCAGTATTAGTTTAAAGGGCATGTCTTACCATCCAAGCACATACAAACCTGCCCTATAATTTACCAACACCTACCCTAAAGGGTATCTAAAACATAGCTGTCAAGTTTCCCCGGTTCTTGAATTATGTACACCTGCAGTACATGCTTTTTCCTTTCGATTCTGAGACTTGCGATCCTCTTTTAAAATAGAATAAATAGGACTGCAAGTCCCAGAGTTCAAAGAAAAACATTCTTTGTGAGCAGCACATCATGTAAAAATATGTGAAACTTTTCAAATCATCTAATACATTGTTAAGTATAAGGTTAACCCTTAGCAAGCAGTTTTTGTTCTAGCAATTAGAGCATGCAGTAAAACAGCAGATGTACAAGTTCCAGGGTAACACATTGTGAACCAATTCCTCACACACCTAGTCTGCACCTCACACAAACAGTTATATGTTCACACCCTCACAAGGCGTCTTACTCACCTGTTAATAATTATATAAAAACACTCACACTATCACTAATAGATCATCTGGAAAAGTTTCAATATTTTCTATATATATTTCATACTCACTTTTATCAACCTCACATATACCTTTTCAATCAATTTTTTTCTCAAAATTCAATGTAATTTACATACCTGAAAATTGAGTTTGTTGGTGAAATAATGTTTTTTGCTCTTTTTAGATATATTCAGTACTCTCAGCAAATGTGAAAACTAATCATAAGAATGGCACACCACTCTCATACAAAGGTACCATTAATGGCAGCCTTTTCAACTCTGCACTCTCAGATACTGAGGAAGGCAGCAAATAAAAACATATCTTTCATAGTTTAGTTTTGTAACCCCCCTTCTGAATGGTTAGCATGTGTTAACCCTTTCATGCACTTTTATAAAGAAGCGGAATATGGTAGGGCATTTGTGCATATTTGTGACTTATTCGCGATCATCGCGACAAATTTGGAAAAAAAAACGGGAGTCCAAAAACATATTTCGTGTGCTAGTTTTATGATTTTAAAACTACAATACACTTTATTAGCAAGCCTTTACTAGGAAATTAAACCCTTACTATGCAACAATGTGACTAAACACCTCTAATTTGTAAACTGTCAACCCTCTCTTTAACACCCTTCCCCCAATGCACTCTTAGCACAGTATCCATAGCAACCCACTAGAACCAATTGGTCACAAGTTCACAGTACATTCTACAAGGGCCATACTAGTTACAAAATAAACTGCAGCAGATGTGGTTGACTATTCAGAATAAAAGCATATCCATGGTTGCATTACACTTATACTTTTTTTACCAGAGCCAATAAGAGATCTACTTACTCATCCTCTGAAGACAATACCTAATTTTATTAACCTACATTTTTACAGCGACCAATCAAATTTCTCTTTTTTTAATCAGCACCTTACATCTAATTTAAGTGCCTTTCATTTTGAAAACTGTCTCATTGAGCTCCAGCCTACTCCTGTCTACTGCTGCCTCACTTGCCAACCCCCTTATGTCATGATTGTGCACTGTGTTGGCAATGACCTACACACAATGACTGAGGTAGGACTGGAAATCCTGATGAAGGATACCTTTGCACAATTAATGACACTTTTCCCTCACACTGTCTTCGTGTACTCCAACGTATGCCAAAGGCAGAAATGGAAGTGGTCCTATCAATTCTGTCCACTGATTGACAAAGCCAGGAAACATGTTAATAAAACTGTTTCTGCATTCCTCAGAGACCATGACATGGGCTCTATCTACAACAACAACCTGTGTTTTGGAATGCATGGAATCTATAAAAGTGATGGAGTTCACTTCACAGACAAAGGCAACAGGGTGTTTCTCAGCAACTTGAAACTCTGCATCCTGTCTTATTTGTAGCTGTTATATAGCCACAGTCAACAAAAAGGCTCTTCTCAGAGCCACCCTATTTTGCAAAATGTTGCCCATTTTCTTTTGAAATAGCTTTTTTTTTAAGTGTCAATATTCACTAATATGTTGCGAATACACAAAACAAAAGCAGAATTTCAATAGCCACCACGTTAAAAACTCATAACTATATAAGTGTTTCTGTGCATCATACTGGGTACATCACTCTCTAAATAACTATAAGTACATGTATGAGTCTCTGAGTGCATCTGTGAGTGGGTCTATGAGTGTATGAGTGGGTCTGTCAGTGGGTGCATAAGTGTCACCGTGGGTCTATCAGAGAGTGTGTGAGTGTCTACGTAAGTTTGCGAATAGGTGCAAGAGCCTCTGACTGGGTCTGTAAGTGGGTGTTTGAGTGGCTGAATGGGTCTGTGAGTGGATGTGTGATTGAGTGGGTCTGTGAGTGGGTACATGAGTGTCTGAGTGGGTCTGTTACTAGGTGTATGATTCTCTAAGTGGGTGTAGGAGTCTCTTGAGTGGATCTGTGAGTGGGTGTGGGAGTCTCTGAGTAGGTCTGTGACTGGGTGCATGACTCTGAGTCAGTCTGCGAGTGGGTGCATGAGTTTTTGAGTGGGCCTGTGAGTGGGTGCATGAGTCTCTGAGTGGGTCTGTGAGTGGGTGCATGATTGTCTGAGTGGGTATGTGAATGGGTGCTCAAGCGTCTGATTGGATCTCTAAGTGGGTGCTTGAGGCTCTGAGTGAGTCGGTCAGTGGGTGTGTGATTGTCTGAGTGGGTCTGTGAGTGGGTGCATGAGTGAGTCTGTGAGTGGGTGTTTGACTCTGAGTGGGTCTGAATTGGGGCAAGAGGCTCTGAGTGGGTCTGTAAGTGGGTGAAGGAGTGGGTCTGTGACTGTGTGCTTGAGTGTCTGAGTGTGTGAGTGGGTGCGTAAGTGTCTGAGTGGGTCTGTGAATGGGTGCATGACTCTCTGAATGAGTCTGTGAGTGGGTGCTTGAATCACTGAGTGGGTCTGTGCATGTGTGTGTGAGTCTCTGAGTGGGTCTGTGAGTGGGTGTAGGAATGTCTGAGTGGGTCTGTGAGTGGGTGCATGAGTGTCTGAGTGTCAGTTTGGAGTCCCTGTCCATCTCCCTCCTGCCCTCTCTTTTCAGAGTCCGTGTCCCTACCCCATTCCTCCTGCCCTCCATGATCCAATGCACCAAACTTGCCAATAGTTTGAACTTGGTAAGAGGGAGATTTTAAAACAAAACCTGGGGAATTGATTTTACCCATTGACTTGCATTGAAAAAGAGGAGATTTTAGGCAGGGGACAAATAAAATAAAGGCCTTTTGGGCTTAAAAACATCGAGAGTCTCCTACCTGAATCAGATCTGTTGGTTATTCTGCCTCTTCCTTCTGCCCTCAATGGTCTTTTATATTGCCACAGCCTCTCTTGCCTGTACTGCATGGTTGGCTTGTTGCCCCTGCCCCCCTTTTCCCTGCCCTCGATGGTCCGTTGTGCTGCCACTGCCCCTCTCGCCTGCACAGCGTGGTCAACTTGTTGCCTCTGCACCCTCCTCCATGAGAGGGTATTATTCCCATAGAAATTATGGTTAGTGCTCTAAACAACTGAAATGATGACATATTTTCTGAGTTCTCAAATAGTAACAAAGCACTTTTAAATATTTTGCTATCTTTATGTTTTTTTATCCAGTTGATCACTTGATTATATGTTACACTTAAGGGAGAGGATGTGGCATTATAGTCAGAACTGCAGACTTTGCAACTGCAGAAGTAGGTTCGAGTTTCGGCGCCAGATAGACATACTGTGATTCTGGGCACATCACTTAATTTCCCCATGCCTAAAACCAAAATTAATGTGTCCTTGTGTAATGTAACTGGTGCTCATGTAAAGCACTCCTAAACCTTTGGGTCAAGTCTGCGCTATATAAAACTGCAAAAAAACAAAATAATTAAGTGTTTTGCACACTTTTGTCATTGGGCTACACTTAGGCTACATTTGGGTGATATTTGTGCTACATGTGGGTTATCTTTTATCCGGTGGCCATCTTGGGAGACTTATTTGTTACAATGCTCCCTAATTTCATTTACTGCAGTGTCGACAGTAGAAAATGCTTTCAGTTTTCTACTTTGATTCCATCAAGATGGCGTTCATATGTGCCACACCTTTGGCATAAATTCAGAATGTTAGCACTCTAGTTGCTCATTAGAGCACTGTAGTAAAACTACTGGTCACCAGGAAGTTAACTGCCAGTCTGCTGCTGGTGTTGAAAGTGCGTGTTTCAGTCTGCATGTTTCAGTCTGTATGTCAGAATGTTTAATTAAATAGAAGAGGAAGATATTTGGGAACTCACTTAAAATGTGTCCTAATTCTTCTTTCTACAGCACTAACTATAATTTCTAGTGACAAACTGAACCCCCACATTTTGTTCCCTTCTAAATTTGCCAGTTTTGATTCAATCAAAATGGCTTCAGGTGTGCCATACTTTTGTCATAAGTAACACCATTAGCGCTCTAGTTTGTTCTTTACAACACACTGGCTTCAGTAGAACACAAGGGAATCAACTGTCAGACTTCATTTTCATACAGCTGAGACAGTGTGAATTTACAGAAAATATGCTCTAATTTTAGCTTCTGAAGCACCTTCCATAACCTCTATGGGAAAATCATGAGAAAACAGTTTTCTCTCAAACATGATTCTTCAAATCAAATCCTAGCAGAAGGCTTTTCCACAGAGTGAAATCACCTAAGAACACATCACAATTCCTAAAATGAGTATGGTACCATCAACAAATATTGTAACTAAAATCTGTTATTACCCTTTATACGTTCTCCTTTTTGTGACCCTCAAAACCTGCCATTCACTACAATGCATTTCAATAGGGTGCTATCATGTATATTGGTCCCAAGATGGCTGCCAACACTTCCTGGTTGAACTTTTGGCAGCCAATCAAATTTCAGTAGCATTTCAGTAGGATTTTGGGCTCACAGATATCTGTATTTTTTAAACCTAAATATCTCTGGAACTACTGAATGGATTTACACCAAATCCAAAAAGCATGCTTTCTGAACCAACATCTAGCCTTCTGCCAAATTTGGTGTAATTCCGTGCAACGGCTCAGGCTGTATTTGTGTTCAAAAATGAAAAATCCCCATAGACATAACATGGGGAAAACGCGTTTTGGGACCCCCCCTTTTTTCTCTGCCTGCTTGACAAATCACCGTGAAACCTTCAACACACCAGCTGAACCAAAAATGCGAAGTTTTTAAAAACTTTCGTGAAGATTCGTCTAGCGACGCCAATGTTATTGTAAAAAAAAAATGCTGGTCCTATGGAAACTTTGGTCCTAACTATAACTACCTATCGCCAGTAGGTAATATATATATATATATATCTTTACAAATACCTGCGAAATACTTATATTTTTGTTGTAAAGGCATGCGTGATAAAAATTTGAATTTACATGGTAAAGTCATATGAGTGGTAATGGATGCATGGTAAAGGCATGCATGCTTTCATCATACATCCATATCCATGCCAGAGGCAGCAGTAAGGGTAACCACATACCTAATTACAGAGGTATAATTTACATCAGTGCAGTGGACCATGACGAACACAGACACATCATGTCAAATCTCTATATGATTACCACACAGTATTCGCTTGGATGTCTTAGTACAGCTGGCAGTGGGCACAAAACAGCCCTACTCTGCTGCTTGTGCTGCAGTTGAGGGATTATTCAAAAATAAGAAGTTTAAAATTAGACATTCATGTGTAGCCTCTTCTACACCTAGCCTTACAGAAATCAGAGCCTTTAGTTTCCAAACTCATCATTCTGCATCCTGTGTTAGAACGTAAATTTGAGACATTCGTATAACTTCACATTTATTGCCTAAACCTGAGGAGTTCCCAGACTGAGAAGCTGAAATAGAGAACAAGACCCCTAATTGAACGTGAAGCTGAATTGTATTTTCACAAAACACAAAGTGATGGTTTTCCACTCACGGTCAATGTAAATCCCTTTTTGAGAATTGCTAGTATCTCTAGGTAGAATATTGGTTCCTGTTTTAAATCTCTTAGAGAAATCTTTCAATAGCTTTAACACTGTTTTCAGAGAGTTTAACTTTAATCTTGAAATCGCTCATTTCCAATTCATGTAAGTCAATACATCACTAACAACCTAGGCTGTTAAGGAGCCTTTCAATTTATTGAAGGCCAAGATTATGAAAATTGATTCAGTACATCTGTATTTAAGCAAGTAAACTTTGTAACTAGAGTGCCAACTAACAAAACGTCTGTCAGGGACTGTCTGGGACACAGTCAGGGACTTGGGCAAAGACTGGCGACTGGGTAGAAAATGAAGCAGAAAAAGGTGTACAGCACAGCCCAGGATCACACAGGAAGTCAGAGGAGAAAAAGGGATCCAAAGGGGAAGCCTGTACAAGTGAACAAGATGGCTAAGACTCAAAGGATGGGCACTCAAGAGGCAATTTAGCATTCAGAATAACTACACCCAGGATGGACGTGCGGACATATATACATATATATAACACACAACAACATTAACAATAAAGGGAATGTGGGTAAAGCACTCGGGAGCTCCACACAGTAAGACTGAAGCTCAGTAAGTTCCTCACCCACAATTGCTGTTATAGATACTGACTGCAAATACCCACATATAGGATATGCATGCAAGGGCAGGGTCTGTGGAGCTGATACCTATGGTGATGTTATAAATGTAACTCAAAGACAATACTCAAAGTGAACAAGAAACACCACCTAGGTTGTCAGCTGTGCCCACGGATCCTGGCGATCAAACAGGAACACGCAAGGCAGTAACAGCAAGGGGGTAGAACTAAATACAAGCACAATAGACGGAGCTAGCAAGGAGCAATGTTTAACAGGAAAGGAAGGAAATCACAGGGCACACTTGGCAGAAAGCAAGTAACAAACAGACAAGGTAATAGAAGCAAGACAGCAGGACTAGAAAGACAGTAAACTAGGAACTGGAACCAAGGAAATGGGAAGAAAAGCAGGGACTGGAAAAGGATATACAGAAGGGGAGGCTACATGGGTATACTAGAATAGTATTGAATCAGGAGTCAAGAAAGCAAAACAGCACAGAAGGCTGTGCTGGAGCAGGAACAAGAATATAGCAAAAGCTCATAAGCCAAGGCAGCACTGCAGGCAGTGCTAGATCAGGAACAAGAGAAACTGCTGCAGCTCAGGAACAAGGAATGCTAAGGCTCAAGAGTCAAGGTAGCACTGCAGGCAGTGCTAGTTCAGGAACAAGGGAAACTACTGCAGCAGCTCAGGAACAAGGAATAACTAAAGCTCAGGAAACACTGGAAACAAGGAAATCAAAAAGCTCAGGAAACAAGGATATCAAAAGCTCAGGAAACACTGGAAACAAGGATATCAAAAGCTCAGGAAACACTGGAATCAAGGATATCAAAAGCTCAGGAAACACTGGAAACAAGGGTCGGTCTCACCGATACACAGCTATAATGACCAACACTGGACTGAAGAGAGCTGGGGCTTAAAAGAGCTCACAGTAATCATATGCATCAGGTGTGAGCAGGCTAGCAGCAGCCAGCCACAGGTGAACTGGATTCCTCCACTCATCCTTGACCTGCAGGGGTGGAGACGGAGCAGTGAGCGGCGAATTCTAGCTAATGGAGTTTGAGGCATGAGCAGGCCGGCTTTAAGCATGAGCTGGCTGGCTTCCACAAAACCCGGCATGGATTGGGAATGGATGGCAATTTGCAGGTAGCATCCAAATGACTGGAAGTCAGTATATGCATGGAGGGGAGGGTCTGGAAGCTTATTAGAACACTGAAGAGCCCCACAATTCAGCCCCCTGGTGGTGGGCACGAGAATGCAGGGAGCGAGTTGTGACAACGTCTTCTACTAGTCATCTAGGCACAAAAAAGTGAAGTAGGCATGTAGGATGACAGCAGTTGATCAAATATTATATTTGAAAAGGCTATTATCTGAAAAAAAGAATTTAGAAGATAATGTCCCAAATTCACTCCCTCCACTAGTAAACATATGCAAAGGTTTGGATCAGTGTCCCCAAAGAGTGAATTGAAACAGAAAAGGCCTTATGTTCAAAGAAAATGGAAAACAAAACAAATTTCCACTATTTTTTAATTTTTACCATTTAGAAATCAATGAATAAATTTGAAACTGAATTGCAAATAAAGACTAAGGCCCTGATTACAAGTAGGGCGGTTAATACATATGTTTATGCACGGGACGGAATTACAAGTTTGGTTTTATTTAACACATTTGATAATTATCGGATGCGTTAATTAACACAACATTCGGTAAATTTCAGCAGGTCTACTTTGCCGAAATTTAACAGGGGAAAACAATACGATAATTACCATATCATGAGGATTTTGGTGCATTGAAAAACAAAATCTGAATATTATTCCGAAGAAACTCATAAAAGGGGCTATTTATCGCACTAGATAAAAAAACAAAGCCAGTGGTATTGTTATTTACAAGGTGGGGTAAATAGCACCTATATTTGTAATCAGGCCCTAGGAGTAAAAGAACAAAAGACTACAATAAAGTGTCCTCAAAGAATGCAATATCTGGAGAAGAATCCAATGAATCCAACCAATATTATGTATGTAAATATTTCAGAGAGTTTAACAACTTTATCTGGTTTGAATCCAGCTGTTCCTTGTTTTGTCCAGTAAGGCTAAGCACAGCAGAAGATGGGCAAGTGTGGCTCTTAAATTTGGAGAGCTGTGTTTCAACACATCTACTCTAGTATTGTGTGATCTATTCCAGAAAAATCAATAACAAACCCATTAAGAGGGAGCAGATTTCGAGTATCGTGCTTTCTGTCTTGGTTCAGTAGATACTAAAATCAAAAGATATTTGTCACATGAATTTTCAAGAATCCCTGGGACTTGATAAGTATTTGACAATGACTGTCATTCTAATAAAACCGTATTTACCAGAGAGCTACTATAGGAATATCAATTCAAATTCAATTAAAAGTAAAGCTTTTTTCGATTTTAACAATAAAATCATAAAAGCACATAGAATCACATGATTTTTAAACAATTCAACATTAAAAAATCGTTAGAAATACTAACAATATCGTAATTTAATAGGGCCTAGCTGTAAGTAACATACCTTTGGAGAAATCATGTGCCAATAGTTTTCCAATATTTTATTGCACATTTCAAGTATCGAATTATAGACCATGTAAAATTTTCATTCTCTAAAAGTTGTAATACTAGGAACGCTGGCCGGCATTGTCTAAAACCAAGCAGCCTTAAAATTGGTAAAATCCATCTCTTTCTTGGTTTGATGTAAAATTTACAAAATAAAAGAACATGCATTGTTGTTTGAAGAGACTTATCGTCACATGGGCATATACACATGTTACTCGACCAATCATTCATAGTGGGGAAACTAATTAGCCTATGAAAGATCCCCAATCTAAATCGAGTCAGCACTATCCTGTCATAACCGCATAGCGTGGTTTTTAAATACGGTTGAGTACTGTAGGTGGTTAGCATCATTTGGTTCGCCTGTACTGTAGTCTCTAATATTTCGGTTGAGATTCTATTTGTCTCAAGAAGCATCAGGCTCATTTATTTTAGGTTGTTTCTTGAGACTATACTTAAGGTGCTAGGATCTTCAAAGTATTCCAGATGCCTAATGTCTTTCATAATTTTTTTTATGTATTTTAACCATGGGATGCTTAAGGCATGATGTAATTATAAACTATCACATCAAATTTCCCGATTAAAACCAGTTTTGGAATTAGACCATATTTTATGCCACAATAAAATGGGTTGTATTTTTATAAGGTCGTATATATACTAGGCCTGGGCGGTAAATTCCGTTCCGCTCGTGGAATTTGCGGAATTTGGGTAATTTCGCGTTCCGCGGAGAACGCGGAAGTGCCATAAATTCTGCGATCCGCGGCTTCGCGGAATTTTTTGCTTGTTCGCGCTTTCAAAGTGCGTGTTTGCGAGATATTTCCCCCCGAGCACGCAAACAGCATTCGCGACAGGAAAAAAGCATCGCGAACGGGCGGAACAAGCAATTCCGCGTGTTCGCAGAACTTTTGCGTGCTCGCGGAGATTTTTAACCGTTTCGCGGAGCTTTGAGTAGCGCGACTACGCAAATTCCGCCCACCCCTAATATATACGGCATCCCTATTTCAGAATGGCATATATAAGTTGATGTGCTGCTTGGAACTGCCTATAAATATCTAAAAAAGGCATTCTCAACTAACTGTAGGGGTTGAGGGTCTACATAGCCCCAGATACCTGCACCGTACATAACCGTGGAGACGCATTTTGCTTTATAAATGTGTAATAATTCTACAACCGAACGTCTCCCCAATTTTCTAGCAAAATTGGCTAGTGCAGCAGTAGCTTTCATAAATAATAATTTTCTTGCTTGAACAGCCTTGGAAGAAGTCCCCTTCTGGTCAAAAAGAATGCCTAGGTAAGAAAATCTTTTAGCAAATTCAATCTTATTATTGTCGATAAATATATCCCGGCATTTTGTGCTATCATGCCCACACCTATAGGAATATCAGATTGTTAAAGAGCTTGTGGAAATTATGTTCTTCCAGTAATGAAAAATAATGTTCAACATTTAAAAAGCTATAGTATGTTAAAGCATACGGAGTCTGAATTGGATGGCATAAAGGCATTAAAGCAGCCACCCAGTCTAAATTTGGACTACACTTTTTTCACTGATACAGTATAAGCAGCAACATTTTTGGAAATCTGCGCAACTCAATGTCAAAGGATGTTTCAGGACCCACAGGTTGTAGCATGTTCGTGTTTTGGTGCTAGTGCAGATGAACTGGAATCATGGAGGTGTCTTCCCTCTATGACATGTTCAAATCAGTCTGGCTGCACCGAGGTAAGGGGTTTATAACAAAGGGAGTTTCTCAGTAAATTTAAATTTGACAGTCTTGGGGAAGAAATTTCCTTTAATGCTAAATTGATACAAAAGGCACACATTATTTCTCAGGTAATATGGTTACTAGACACAGTTTCCAGGTATAATGTTTATGAAAATTCATTATGGTTATTGCAAAGCAGACCTTGTAATACTCATAAATGCCAAACAAGATTGTTCTTTTTCAGACAGGAAATTCTGTAATCCCAATTTGCAAGGGAATCATGTATGAATAAAGAACAGGAAGGAATTAATACAACTATTGATGTGCGGTGCTTATGATCTGCCAGATTTGAGGTTCACCTTCCATAGCTATTGGAATTGGTGGAACAAATTCAACAATGTCATCTTCCTATAATATGATTATTAAGGTACCTAAATGGCAAAATCTCTTACCACTTATCAGAGCTCATGTTGGATAAAGAACAGGAAGGGAATGGGGATCCTGCCCACACTAGTTTCAAACAAGGTCTCAAGCTGGAGAGTTAGATTAGTAGCCAAATCACTGTTGAAGTTCTGCTGTTGTTTTTTAAATGGGTATCGGTCGGGGGGAATTCCCACCAATACAACCATGGTGGGGCTTAAGTAGTTTAGAACTGATGATTATATAATAAAAAAAGCAAAGAGCCTGATTTAGAGATTGGCAGACTGTTACTCTGTCACAAACGTGACGGATATCCCATCCACCTTATTACAAGTGCATTAGGAGGTAATGCACTTGTAATAAGGCGGATGGGATAACTGTGATGTTTGTGACGGAGTACTCATCTGCCAAACTCTAAACCAGGCTCAAAGATTTCTAATTTTGTAATTATCTGGTAATTTTTTCATTTGCTCTGAGTGATTATTATTAATTAAGTCTTTTAATTGAGATCAAAGCACACAGAAGGATTCATAAAAGGATTAAATTTAAGTTAAAGCCTGAAAAAGAAGATCAAGCATGGTCAGTATTGAAGCGCCTGAAAATAAGAATTATGATGAAACTTAGACTAATATCGGCAGTCAAAAGGAATCTGTGTCTGCCAAGAGTAAACCTGAGATGAGTGAGGTGGACTGGCAAGTCTATATTCAATGGATCTATAGAAGTAAACAAAAAATGAAAACTTGGTTTTAAGAAAAAACCAAAGAGAGACAAGCCTGGTTGAAACTCCTGCAGTAGTGATGTACCTGATATATAACTGCAAACAAATCAGCTATTCAGGTACCTAATGGTATCCCAATGTCCATTATAAAACAAAACGTAAAAGGTTGGTCCTGAAAGTTACTTCCTGTCTTAGTACACTGTTTTGTAAGTATGATAGTCCCCCACCTTCAGAAGACAGTTGAATAATTTCTTTATTTTACAAAATGGTCCTGCTTAAATCATGGCAACTATAGGTTAATTGCGGTACTTAATTCTTTCTGGAATTTGTTTTGCAAATGTTTTTTTCAGCATCTGCATGCTTGGGTCCAGGAAGAAAGATTTACCCAATATGCCAAATTTGGATCAGGTAGCACACATGCAGTTAAGGTTAGATTTGGGCCAGGTAGATATGAAGTTTTATCTGACAGGGGTAACACAGTGTGAATGGTGCATCCGTGAAACTTCCGTGGTGCATCCATGACTTTTCTACTCCTGCACAACTGCTACTAATGGCCATTTTAGGGTGGGGAGGGTAAAACGTGGGGAGGGTGTATACACGCAGCGCTGCTTTCTCCTGAGGCTTGAGCCGGGAGACAACACTTGCGTTATTTTGCACATTCTGAACTGTTCTGATTGAATAAGCTATACATTTATCGTTTTTAAAAAAGTGAGCGTTTTTAATATACTTTTAGCCAATTATTCTGTTGTATTGCTGCTGAATTGTTTTTATGTAATTGGGTGTTCTCAGGGACACTTTGGGCATTGGTGGATCCCGCAATTCTAGAGTGCGACCGCCATTTAGGGGGCATTGTAGGTCAGTGGGCTAGTTCTTTTCCCCTGACACTACATATAGGAGCGCTGACACGACCACGCAGCGCTGCTTTCTTCTGAGGCTTGAGCCGGGAGACAACACTTGCGTTATTTTGCACATTCTGAACTGTTCTGATTGAATAAGCTAAACATTTACCGTTTTTTAAAAAGTGAGCGTTTTTAATATACTTTTAGCCAATTATTCTGTTGTATTGCTGCTGAATTGTTTTCATGTAATTGGGTGTTCTCAGGGACACTTTGGGCATCGGTGGATCCCGCAATTCAAGAGCGAAACCGCCATTTTGGGGGTATTGTAGGTTAGTGGGCTAGTTCTTTTCCCCTGACACTACATATGGGAGCGCTGACGCGACTGCGCAGTGGATGCGCGCAGCGGGCGCGCCACCAGCGTGCCAAAGGCAAGCCCGTCTGTGCCCGTCCGAGCTTGGACCGCGCTCAGCGCCAGCACCCCTGCCCTTTGTATACCAGGTGAAGCGATTAATCTGAGGTACTCAAGATCACAACTAATAGATTTGAAGCCGGTTGGTAAGACCACCGGTAGTATGTGTCTCACGCTGAATACTAGGCCCCCCTCTTGTTTGGTTACCTGTCACAACTGTAACTGTAGTCTACCTAGACTTGTATACCAGACTGTGAAGTCCATCAACAACAAAAACTTAAAGACGATGGTGCCGGAAAAAACTGTGATAAAATGTTTACTGCTCAACGCCAGATCCCTGGTGAAGCACAGCATAGAGTGTGCGACACTCATAGAGGAAGGAAATATCAAATTGGCTTTTATCACAGAAGCATGGACAGATGAAGCCTCAGGCCCAGATTTAGTGAAAGCTACGCCACCGGGATTTCTCTGTCACACTCTAAACAGGCCAATTAGGAGAGGTGGGGGCTTAGCAATTATTTATCATGACTCAATTAAGGCTGCCTTTCTTACAGCCTCAAATCCAGGTTGTGAGGCACTCTCCTTTAGCTTTAGTCTATCCCATCACCACACGTTTAAGGGCATTTTACTATATAGACCCCCTGGTCCTAAGAGCACCTTCTTAACATCCATTGGCAATTTGCTGGAAGAGGGGCTCTGCACTGGCTCCTTTACTATCATGGGAGACTTCAACTACCAGCTGGAAGCACCTAGGGAACCAGACACGATGGCCCTTATAGACATGATGAAAAGCGCTGACCTCAGTCAACAGGTGCCAGGCCCTACCCATGTGGCAGGCCACACTCTGGATGGGATCTTTTCAAACCATCCACAACTCTGCTTCTCGAGTTTGCTGCCTCTCACCTGGACCAACCACTCAGCTGCACAATTTGAGTTGTCCCTTCCTGTGCACTGTACGGGTAGGGGGGCCCTAAGAGTCAAATCAAAAGCAGGGCTTGGAACAAAATTGAGGGCACTGCACTGAAAGATGCGCTTACGTCAACTGAGGGTCAGTTACCCACAGGAATAGAGGAGGCCACTACTTATTACACTGATTGGATAGAAACAGCTTGTAATGAATTAGCCCCAGTAAAAGTTCGGTTTCCTAAAAGATCTCAACCAACGGCCCCCTGGTACACGGAGGATCTGAGGAAACAGAAACTTACCTGCAAATCCCTTGAGCGGAATTGGAGAAAAGAATACAAGGAAGCTGAGGAAAAGTGTTATAAACAAAGTCTTGCTATTTATAAGCAACTTATATTTAATGCAAAAAAAGAGTTCTTTGCAAATCGAATCAAGCATGCTAAAAACTCTATCAAAGAACTTTTTCAAAACTGTATCGAAATTGGCCTCCCCCTGCCAGCGAAAATCCAGACGAGCCAGGAACTATGCGAAGATATTGCCAGGTTCTTTCTGTATAAGGTGAAGGTCATCTTCTCGGCTTTTAATCGCCCAAGCTCCATAGGGGCTGTAGCTCAGTTGGAGGGAAGGAGCCCAGCTGTGGACCCCCCGCTGTCTTTGACAAATTTGGGTCACTATCCGTTACTGATACAGAGAGGCTCCTATTGGCAGCAAGGTCAGTCTCCCCCTATGATCCCTGCCCTGTCACGGTGATCAAACGTGCTCCGCGACCCGTTGCTCTTGCACTTACCTCCCTGTTCAATACAATGTTCGAAGCAGGGTATTTCCCTAGACTCTGGAAGGTGACCTCAATATTGCCTCTGCTAAAGAAGCCCAATCTCGATCCCAAGGATCCCAATAGTTTCCGCCCAATCTCACGCCTCCCGCTACCAGCAAAGCTGATCGAGAAAACAATGAACGTGCAACTTAGTGCCTTTCTACGTGAAACCCAAGCTTTAGATCCTACTCAATACGGGTTCAGAGAAGGGCATAGCACAGAGTCCGCCCTCATAAAATCTACTGAAGAGATTAGAGAAGTTCTGGATAGGGGAGGTAAGGCCGCCCTGATTATGCTGGACCTGTCGGCGGCCTTCGATATGGTCCATCATGATTTACTGATGGACCGTTTGTCGGCATGTGGGGTCCAGGGTAAAGCATGGAAGTTGCTGAAATCCTTCCTAACTGACAGATCTCAAATTGTGGCGCTGGATGAATTTCATTCTAAACCTTTCTCCCTGCCTTGTGGAGTGCCACAGGGGTCTTCCCTTAGTCCCACACTTTTTAATGTGTATGTTTCATCCTTAGCCTCCTTAATTGGCTCCTTTGGTTTTAACCTTACCTCCTACGCAGACGACACACAAATAGTTGTGGCTCTGCGGCCAGGACAGGGTGCAGGAATAGACACTCGGTTCCACGACTGTATGGAAGCAGTCGGGAGGTGGATGGCACAAAATTGCCTAAAACTTAATTCAGGCAAAACCGAGGTCATTCTATTTGGAAATTATGCCAATTTCTGGACCCCAAATTGGTGGCCAGATGCATTGGGCATTCTTCCTATACCCACTAGGAAAGTAAAGAACCTAGGAGTTATAGTTGATGATAAGCTCAACTTTGGTGACCAGATTAATGCAGTGGTATCAGCCACTTTCTATACCCTTAAAATGATTAAGAAAATATTACATTTTCTGCCGGTGGACAGTCAGCGGACAGTTGTCACGGCACTTATCATGTCTAGGCTAGATTACTGTAATAGTCTCTACCTAAACATACAAGAACGTTTTCTGAACAAGCTCCAATTGTTGCAAAATGCGGCAGCGAGATTACTCACTGGTATACCTAAATTTGCCCCAATCTCTAAGGAAATCAAAAAACTTCATTGGTTGCCTGTCAGGAAAGGGGTGCGTTTTAAAGCCCTATGCACCGTGTACAAGGCACTCTAAGGCACAGGCCCAGATTACCTGAAACGGCAATTGCAGTGGTATCAGCCCAAAAGAACTCTTTGCTCCCTTGGAGCCAAGCTGGTGTCAGTACCACCTATAAAAAAAGCTTCATGGGTTGGGAGAAGTTTCATTGCCTGTGCTGCAAAGGCCTGGAATGACCTCCCTTTCCATCTGAGAAACGCCACTGACCTCCTGACATTCAGGAAAGGATTAAAAACCTGGCTCTTTAACCTGTAGTGTTGTCTTCCCACTTCAAAGACTAGAGGATAGCAGCTAACGCCAGGACACCCTTGGGTAACTGTTGCGCTTTAGAAATATCCATAACATAACATACAACATAAAATAAAATAAAACTATAGATGAAGAGCATTATTTAGCTTCAGTTCTGAGTAATATCACAAAAAACTCTTCCTTAATTATTGCTGCTTACGATCTCGTCATTGAAAAACCTTATCTGAAAATAGTCCACAGTATTGATAGACGGCCATCTAAAATTTTATGTTTATGGCTTAGTTTACCATAACCAGACATTGAGGCAAACATATTCACAAGAAGCTAATTTTAGTCTTGTGAAGACTCTTTCAGATCTACATCAATGTTTAATTGTTGTGGCTAAAGTTCATTTATATGCATACAAGTCGCAGACTCCTCAAATCAGCTTTCACCTCTTTAAATACTGCCAAATGTTTAGATTTACAATTTCTCCTTAGTACAAAAATACAAAGTTTGTCATGTATTCCTCCCATGCCACTTGTCAATGCACAATAACTGAATGTTGTTTTGCATGTCCACGTCTTCCTTAGAGTTATCGAACGGATGAAACTGGTAAAACAAATGAAAATTGAAATTAATTTAAAAGTTTCCAGAAAAGGTTTTTTATCAATGTTCTTCTTAGCTTGTACTCACTTGTATTTTAGTTTTGGTGGCACTTTTTGTCACAACTTCTTTCCAAATGCATTCTCTTCTTTGCAGTTGAAAAATACAAATTCTCATGTTTATTTATTTGAGTTTTATATAGCACTATCTAGACATGATGGTATCAGAGCGCCTTACATGTTATGTGAGTAAGTTTACTCTAACTACATGCTAGGATAAGTGTGGGTCAAAAAAGTCAACAAAAGAATATAGAACAATACAGCATTGAGGCAGTCAAGACAGTCACAAAGGTAAATAACAATCCAGCATTAAGGTAATGGCGTTTGTGACATATTAGAGACTGAGCGAGTCAGGTGACCTCATCAAAGGGTCTTGTCAATGGGGATTGGATCTTTGGGAAACATAGTTCAGTTTGGGAGCGTATTGAAGGAGTTGTTGAGTATTAGAAATTTGAGGTCTCGTTTGAAGCAAGAGAAGGAGCTGTTGCAGCGGAGCTCCTTAGGTAGTGAGTTCCAAATCTTAGAAGCGTTTCCTGAGAAAGAGCGCACCTGAGAAGATTTCTTCTTCAGCTTTGGCGGTATCAGTAAAAGGGAGTTTGAGCTTTTTAGTGCCCGGCCTCTCCCTGCTCTTGATAGTTTAGCTTCTAAGTATTTGGGGGTTTTTGTATGAAGGGCTCTGTGAGTGATCCATGGTGTCTTGAAGGTGCATTTTCCTTCAATGGGATGCCAATAGAGACTTTTGGTGGCTGGTGAGATGTGATCAAACCGTTTAATTCCTGTGAGGAGTCTGGCAGCCACTTGAGAATTGCTCTTAGGGGTGCAAGGTGACTTTTTGTAGTTCCAGTGATGATGGCATTGCCGTAGTGGAGTTTTTAGAGAACTAGTGATTGTACCACTGTCTTAAGATCATCAAGGGAATTAAATGGTTTGATTTTCTTGAGATGTTTTATTGTGTAAAGCGCTCCATTGTCTGATTTGTTAATGTGTTCCTTTATTGACATGTTTTTGTCCAGGGTGATATCCAAGGACTTTATCTAGTTTGAAAGTGAAAAAGAACAGTTTCGTGCATTCAGATTCTTGACCCATTCTTGAGTTGGTAGAGGTTTATTTTTTGGGGGGAGTGACTCTAGTAGGGCTTGATGATTTACTGTATCAAATGCTGCTGATAGGCTGATAAGTCAAGTGGGATTAGGAGGCGTGAAATGCCTTCATCAAAGGATCTGTGAATGTCACCAGATATATTGAGCATAGCAGTTTCAGTGCTATGGCATTTCCTGAAACCTGATTGGAATGTGTCATGGAGGTTGCATTCCTCTATGTGTTGGTTGAGTTTTAGAAGTACACACTTCTCGATAGTCGTAGCCAGGAAAGGAAGGTTGGTAACAGGTCTCAGGTTATTGAGGTCCCCTAGGTCCGCCCCTGGTTTTTTTAGAATGGGAGTGACTTGGCCTAGTTGGAGGTAGTTGGGTACACAGCCTGACGAGAGAGAGGCATTGATGATTTTAGTCCACCACGGAAAGATGATGTGGTTGAGGTTTTGTACTAGGGTGGAGGGAAGGGGTCGGAAGTGTGAGATGTGGGCTTCAAGTTTGCAATTATTTTGAAGACTTCTTCTGTCACAGGATTGGAAATCTGTCTACTTAGCATTGTTTTTCAGTTGCAAGAGATCATTATTGATTTTAGCTTTTTTAGGGGCACTCTGTTTCCTGGTTGAATCTTTGGGGGGAATTTTCGTGGTGGTTTGTGTGTGAGTGGGTTAGGAGGACTGGGAAGTCGGGCTTGTGTCATGGATAACGGATCATTCAATTTTTTTAACTTTGTCAGTGAAGAAGTTGGCTATTTCTTCACATCGTTCATTGATGGCTATCATTTTGTGTTGGTAAGTCAGGGTAGTTTGCTGTTTTATTTTATTATGTTGAAGAGCTTCCGCGGTCTGTTCTTTGCACGGTCAAGTTAATTGCGAAAGAATGTGGCTTTTTCTTTATAGTTGTGTCTTTGTAGGAGAGCTGTTCAGATCTGAGGAGGGACAGGTGTGCAGGTGAGGGGTTCTGTCTCCATAACCTTTCTGTCAGTCTTAGTTGTTTCCTCTCTTTGTTAAGGTCTGAGTTGAACCAGGATCTAGATTGGGTTTTTCTAGATCTCTTTAGTTTGAGTGGGGCCACTTAGTCAAGAACATCTGTCATCATTGAGCTATAGTAGGCGGTGAGGTCATCTATGGCGTGGGAGAGAAGTTGAGAATGTAATTGGGTGCTGATCCTGGATTCAGAGGGATTTGTTTGATGTTCCTTGCCCAGTGCGTGTGTTCGTTGGATTGGGCTGGGTCAGATCTGGGGTAAGCTTTGGTGATTGAGCAGTATTAGATGGTGGTCGGACCAGTCGATGGGCATGATGATAGGAAGGCAAGCTCACTTCTGGTAATTATCACTTCAAGACTAGAGCCTTTGTTGTGTGTCTATTCGTTACAGAGTTGATTGAGGTCATTGATTTCAAGAAGGCTTGTTAGGTTATGGACTATGGCGTCTTCTTTGTCGTTCCAGTGCAGGTTGAAGTTACTTAAGAACATGTCATTGGTGTCAGTTAGAGAGAACCATGTTATTAAGTTGGGTAGTTCTTCAGTGAAGAGTATGCGATCGCAATGGGGGTGATAGATGGTGTGGAGTTTTATAGGAGTGATGCCTTTTGTCATGAGTTTGACTCCGAGGTATTCTAAGGTCAAGTAATTCATACTCTCTAAGGTGTTAGTTTGGGTTTCTTCTTTGTGGATGATTGCTAGTCCACCCCCTATTCATCCTGGTCTATCCTGTCTAATGATGGAATATCCAGGAGGTGTGAGCATGTCCAAAAGAAGGGTTGGGTGATTGTAAAGCCAGATTTCTGTTAGGAATGCAATGTTGATTCTGTCAACTAGTTCGGTGGTGTCTTTAGCTGCTGATCTGCAGTTAAGAAGCATGCAGGCTAGGGAGCTCGGAGTATTGTTTGTAGTGTGTAGTGTCTGGATAGCGGTGTATTGAGCAGGTGGTCTGGGCGATATGTTAGCTCAAGGGATTCTGTTTGTGCCCATGATTACTGGGATTCTGGTTGGAGGTTTGGGATCCACTTGGGGAGTTTTTGTGATGTATGATTCATTAGGTGTTTCCACTTCAGTTTTGGTAGGGCATTGATGGCTCGGTAGGGTCTATGGAATTGGCGGGCCATGGGAATGGATGTCCTGGTGATGTGCCGGCTATCGCTTGAAGATCTCTCAGAGAGGGATTGGGTGTTAGCTTGGTCTGGATCATGAGGTTGTTTTTTTATGTGAGAAATGTCTTTGGTTAGAGAGTCAAGTTTTTGTTCTATTCAGCTAAGAAACAGGGTAAGCATGTCAGGGAGAATTCCTGCACTGTATGAGGGCGGACATGCAGCGGGTCTCGTGGCTATAGAAGGTGTTGAATTTCCTATAGAAAGGAGCGGTGTCATCGAAGTTGGAAGTGGAGAAGGTTCAATTGGGCTGGATGTGTCCCACATTGGGAGTCAAGGATGTGTTTGAGGGGGGTACGGAGGTGGACGATCTTGAGTTAGGATTGGCGATATTGTGATCAATGTGTACATCAAGGGGGCTGTGTTTCGGTGTGGCCATTAGCTAGGGTGGTTGGACTGGCACTTTCCTTACTAAGGCGTGTATCAGGAGGGATGGCAATAGTGCATTAAGTGGCAGTGGATTCCTGCAGGTGAATAGGTTTTAGGGTGATGGTCCGTAGTTGAGTGGAGGGGGGGTGCGTGGAGAACAGGAGCATCTTGTGACAGTAAGGCAGAGAGTGACAAGAAGTGTTGGTCAAAGATGGTGAGGTGATAGGCGCTTGAATTAGTATGTTTCCTGTTCTGAAGATAGATATAAAGATCTCCCCTCTAAAGCCTTGGGACGGGCGGTGGTGAGTTTATTTCCATAGAGAATTTTGATTGTTTTTTTAACTTGTAGGTGGAGAAGGAAGATGTTTTTCCGTTTTGCAGGGATTTTTGTGTAGAAAATGTTTTCGTGTTTCCGTTTCTCGCGTTGTAATAGGTATCTGCTATTATTTTCTCTGGAAGTTGTTTGAGAAGGTTGTGTTTGAGCTTTTTCATTGCATTATTTGTGAGATTTCTGGGGTATTTTATGCTCCAGGAGTTGGGGCCTTATCTTTCAAGTGTGATGTCGTGGGGTTTATGGTAGGGGACTTTTATTGTGGCTGTTCTTTGTAGTCGAGCCCCTGCAGAGATAAGGTACTGTAATGAGTATTACTGGGCATTATCGGGATAGAGATGCTTGGCAAGCAGAGCATGTTCTGTTGTGGTTATGAGACTGGAGAGGGTTGCCTAGTGTAGAGGGAGTAGTTCTGCCTGGGGGAAATAAATAGCTGCCCCTTGTTAGTCCTATGTTGATTTCCCTATACGTACTGTACAGAAGGGAGCCTTTAGTATAAGATAGCTGCCTCTTGTTAGTCATATTTCCTGTGCATCTGAATATTTTTTTTAAAATGACTTCCATGCAGATCTTCAGGTTGTTGGAATATCAGTGCCAAATTTACAGTGTTTTGATTTGGGAAAAAGAAAATTAGACAGCAATCAAAGTGCCCACACTACCTGCAGACTGCGGCTAGATACTCTAATTATCTGGTTTAGGGATGGTGGTAATGAGACTTCTCTCTTTTCTCAGGGTGGAAGATAACTGTCACCCTGTTGGAGGGGCCTCCACCAGTTCCACCAATGGAATTTCATGTAGGCCATTTATATGCCACAAACATTGGTACTGCACTCGCGACCTACATTAGGTTGACTGGTCCACCATATTTTCTGCTGTGTTTTCTTCATGAAATACAGTATTGAAAACCATGGTGGCATTGCACAGACTTGCCATGCAAGTGTTCCTTGTGTGCTAGTTCAAAACTTCCAGCATGCTATGAACATTTATTGTATGGATACTGGAAGTGTACTGCCTTTTTCGGGCATGTTTCTAGTGTCACATATGTGGTGCAAAGTCCGTCATGCCACATGTTCATGGTGGAATTCCCGCCACAGTATTTGTTTCTCCAGGGTGTCTCTCCCTATAGAGGCAGATGCCACATAATGAAAAAACGTACATGTTTTAATACAGAAGACCTTTGTAATCCAATGTATCGAGGTGTTGCCTTTGCCTCACCGGTTCATGGTAAGTGCACTGTGGTCATCTTTGAATCTGGACAAAACAAATCCAACACAAGTAACACTGATCTTCCAGTAACATAATTAGAGCTGACTTGATGAATGTGTCAAATGTTTTTATGTGGATGAATTGTATGGTTTTTCTGCAAACCTAACAGTATTGGGGGTAGAGCATGCTCCACTGCAAAAGACCGAGAACAGCAAGTAGAACAGCAGGATGTAATTTAATAATGAATGGAAACATGATCCCAAAGTTATAACAGATGTAGAAATGAAAAAATGGTGAGTGGTGGCCAATGCTGCTGCTAACCTGTCTTTGTCTGGCCTAGTCTGAGCTAAGACTATGTCAATGGAACATTGAGGTGGTAAATGTTTACTGGTTTTCTCATTTCAGGGTTGTAAACGACTCAAAAATGTAAGTCTGTAGAGCCTGAATATCACTGACCTGATAATACCGCTGAGAGAGCTTAAACAAATCCCTCTTCTATGTGTGCATCTTGTTATGTTGATAAATGGCATCTGCAATAAAGGATTTTGAATGCAGTGATCCATTTGGACAAACACCTGTTATTTCCCGAAGGCCTCTGTCTAAAAGTGAAACAGTTGCCTAGTGTTGGTTCCCATCTATAAACAGCATCACTAGACAGCCTGAATGGATTTTGCACAGGTTCCAGCTTTATGCAAGTGGTATTAAAAAACTGTGAAAAGACACTAAGGTCAATTCTAAGGTCTATGACCGCTTTCCATCCACAGATTGTCTGCCCTCTATAATGCTTCATCATTTATGCTTGTTCTTCAACCATTCGATCATAACTGGCATCTTCAAAACTGTGTTAACTGCAACAACAAGATGATGGTTGGAATGCTTGAATTAATCTCAGCCACTGTCTATCGCTCGGGGCACATCCTAATCCATCGTTTTTCACCTACCATTTCACCTCAATTTGGACCCAGCCATTTGCAAATCGTTCTTGACTCTGCTCCAGTCGGAACAGTCTAGCCCGAACTGACAAGCTAGATCCTCCCTGAACCAGAATACAAGCAACCTAGAACCGGTTTCACCATGGGTCCAAACTGAGGTGGCATGGTGGGCAAAAGACAACGGATTGGGATTCAGCCCCAAGCAATTGCCAGTGGCTGGTATTAATTCAAGCATTCCATCCATCACCTTGTTGTTTTTGCATCAAAACTGTGTTAGTCATCCCCATACTCGAGGGCTTTTACTAACCTTCTCCATCCCCCTCATCCATGACTACACATCCCTCCTTTTTTTTTTTACAAATCTTAGAGAATGTCCTAAGACGGACGCACCACCAACCAGACTTCAGCGGAAAGCGTTCACCAAAAAAACCTCTTATCTATTTCTTTAATTGCATCACAACCATATATTTTCTGTCATCATGCTTGGCATCTCACTCTCCCCTTTGAATCAGTTAGTCTTGCAATCCTCCTCACACGCATGCCATGGCTGTGTGTCACAGATTCAGCATTGTCCTGGATTTTCACCTCCTTATGTGTCCAATCGTACACATTGTCAAGTTTTTCTCCAACTCAATGTCCTGTCCCTTGCTAAAGTGCATCCCCATGCCTCCTTCATCTATCCATTCTTTGTAAAGCACATTCCTTTCTAAAATAGGGCTCAGTTTAGATTTTGGCAGAGAGGGTACTGCATTGCAGCGGCGATGGAATTCCCCCTCTGCCAAAGCAAAGTTCCGCCTACTTCATTTAGAGACAGACAGAACTAGAGTGTGTAAACGGGAGAGACTACTCAGTCTCTGCTGCCTACATACACCTCTGACAGCCCAAAGGAGTAAGAAGATTTGGTCAACTGTTCACCAACCCAATTTATTGTGGGCGAACACATGGCCAGTTTTCCCTGTCGGCCACCACCAAGTAAAACCCCGGGGGTAACGGGCAGCAACAACTTCAAAATGAGCCCCACTCCATTGGAGAAATATCCCATGGCAAGGGCATTATTTTTTTTTCAAATAGAAAAACCCACTTTGGGATTTTCTTTTGAAAAGAATTTTTTTGAAAATTTGATGACGACGCCGCCATGTTGTGGGAGCCGTGTATCAAACTTTCAATACATTTATACGATGGTGGTTCCTGTAAGTGCAAGAGATGTCCACTGGGTTCAGCAGACATCTCAAAATTTGGTGGGCGGGTACTCCCTCAGGGCTACAGAGCACTTTACTTCTTTGCCCTGATGGAGTAAATTCCCATCTGCCAAATTCCAAATCAGGCCATTAGTTCCTGCGGTCAACATCTGCGATCACCTTTGAGCTCATGACACCTATTCTTTTTATCTCCCCTTTCCAATTTACCTTTCCAGAAACAAGAGACTAATTGCTTCACTGAAATCCTTGACTAAATGATCCCCAGTGGTTGGAGCTCAGAAAAGGCAAGCCTCAGATGATCTACATCGCCACACCATTTGTCCCCAAAGTTATTAATAACTCAGTCAGATTACCTCTAGACACCATCTTCCCCTTACTGAGCACATTAGCATGCATTTTAAGAGTATTTTGCCCCCTCCACATTCATCTTAATACCCACCACAGCACACTGCTACTTACTTCATGCTGCTAAACACCTTGTAAGTGTCGTAGTTCCCTGGAAACTAGCTACTACAACTCCACCTTAGGGTATCTCTGTCATGACTGGTAAAAAACCCTATAGAAAATCCTCTAACTTCCCATGAAAACTCTGATCAACCACCTGAGATCTACTCCTCACTCTTGCAGACACCAGCTAGGATGGGTAAAAGTGCAAAACAGGACTCGCTGTAAGTTCCCACATTGGTATTTAAATTTTCCACCAACCTTACTTTTTTACTTAACGCAAACCATTACCCGCACATACGATCACTCACCCACCTCTGCCTTTCTACAATCATTCCTGTGTTGTATTCAGAATCTGGTTATACCATCAAGTGGTATGCCTTCACCTTCAGCTTAGATTCAAAATAGTCCCTACAACAAGCATAATGTAAATAGCCCAGCCCCCTCCCCCCCCCCCCCCCTCTTGGGATAAATACATGCCATGTTGCGCATCTGGGCTCAAATTACAGATAGGGTGCCCAGATAGGGTGCCCTTTCCAAGTTTGTGCCTCGGCACACTTGAAGGCATGTGCGCCAGGTGCAAATGTGGAAAGTGCGCCATATCAAGAAGAATGTGCTGTCTTCGGGGCACCCGCAAACTCGTGCTGCAACGAGGGCAGTGCTTTCACGAGAAATACATGAGCAGATATTTTGAAGCTGCTCCGGGTTTCTTTATGCAGGCGGCAACCGCCTGCACTTTTAAAAGGGATTAGAAATCTCCTTGCAGGCGGGTGTAGTAAGTGACTGCAGGCGGATGACTGGGGGATCCATGGAACCCCCTTTTATCCCTTTAGAGGGCTGCATTTAGAAGGCGCACTGAACGTGTGCCATCTTTTTGTGGTGCAGTCTCAGTGTGACTTTTAAAGGCATTTTTGCCTCTGCAACCATGCCAGTAATACGGCGCAGGGGCAAAGTGGTTCCCTCATTTGAGTGGGGCCATGCCCCCACGCAAATTAGGGAACGCCCTCTAATGTTAGCAGTGGTGCTATATGTGCTCCAGCGCTAGCTGTATTACAGAAGAGGCTGCACATGAATTTGCAGCCACTTCTGTAATCTCAAAGTGCCCCCGGGTGCAGAAAGTGGGGGCAAACGCCAGTTGCGCCCCCGGGGCACTTGTGTAATACGGCCCCTTATGATGATTCTGTTTTGGCTGGATTTTTCATAGGTAGCACACTCTCCCATCTACTTCAGGAATACACACTTAATGAAACCATGAATTGAGTTTCACTGATATAGCATTTTAGCTCGAGGTACTAACAAACGCAAATAAATAAAACACAATAATCTATTGTTGTACACTTGGATGCAAGTATTAATAGTGCAGTAAGTGTAATCGCAGCAGTTAGAAAAAGCACTGTTCCTGTCCCTGAATTATTTCTATAAATATAACATTGTTGATTTACCTTTCGCAATTCTATTTTTTTTATATATATATATATATATATATATATATATATATATATATATATATATATATATATATATATATATATATATATATATATATATATATATATATATATATATATATATATATATATATATATATATATATATATATAAATGTGATCAAGGTCACGTGCAGTGACCGAAAAGTGTAATGGCGAGTTGGAGCGAGTAAAATAAAGGAGATTGATGCACAATTAACGGAGTCCGTACCCATTTATCCGTTTTAAGTGGATCTGTTTGGGAAACGTCGTGGAATATATATATATATATATATATATATATATATCTGTAGGCCTTGATTTAATTTAGTGTGATTCTGCTTCACTGTTTTGCCAATTTGTTCGAGAAGGATTGGTAAGGTTTCTTGTGTGCAGATATCTTTACTGAAACCTTAAACTCTTGGCAAACCACTCTGCTGTTTCCAATTTGTGTTTGGAAAATATTTAAATCTTTAAAGAACATATATTTTACTTGGAAAGCAAAACATGTCAAAGTGATTTTTTTTTCTAGTTTTTGAAAGGATTGAGAGGATGATTTACTTGGCTTAAAACCTAACACATTTAAATGTTTGATAAAAACTTTCATTAATGGTTCTTCGAATTTAGAATGACAACCAATCGAAAGTACTCATCTGTCCTTTCACATCTGGAAAGATAGCAACTCTTAATTTGTCATAATCAATGAAGCATAAACATCTAACTTAGTAACAGTGTGCTAAATCATTTGTCAATATGCTGAAGTAGAAGAAATGGCCTATTGACTGATTCTTCTATAGTGCATCTGTGTCTCCCAGGCAGAAGTGATGTCATCTGGAGTGTGTAAATCACGTTTTATTTTAAATATGGATTGTTATTATTAATATTTCATTTTTCAGTGCCTGCAAGGCTATACAAAAGTGCTTTTCAGAAGGATGAGGGAATCCGATAATAAGAGAATAGATACATCAAGTAGTTGGAAAAATGTGCCTTGGAGCCAAAAGCGAGTACAGTAATTTTGCTAAATGCCTCACAAAGCATGGCATGAAAAAAAATGAAAGCACTGGACAGTAACAAAAATTAAGCACGTAGGAATGAAAACCATCTCGCCAAATGCAAAAAATATGTTTTTCAAAAACAATGGTGTTATCACATTACAAGCAGTGACAAAGCCAATACTGGTGGTCATTTTTTAGAGTAATGGTTATCTCAATCTCTAAAACACAGAGCGTTTACAGCATATGCAAGAACAGTGCAAGCTTTCCTCGTGCAGAAAATGTAGAACATGGGTGTAGGATACCATTTTTATAAGACAATAAACTAAGCAAAGCCTTCTAACCCTATTGCCCTACTTCCTTATCCAAGGGTAACCTATACATGTCTTGGTTATTGCTACACCTGAGATTAAATGCTTCAACCCGCCTATCCTGGCGGTCTGTGACTCAAGAGATGCTTCACAGGAGACATGATGTAGGCTTGTGATTGCTTCCCATTAAATAGGCCCGTAAATGCTTATTTATTTAATAGCCCTCTGTACAAAGTCCTGCCCAGTACCAGGTGGTGAGTGTACTCAAAAAAGTTAAGTTTAGTAAGCTTGTGGATGAGCACTACACAATACAATATAATACAATACATGTGTAGAGCGCACAGCTACCCAAAAAGGTGTCTCGGTGCTAGCAAAAAGAATTTCCACCTTGTCCAGGCAAAAGCAAGCTTAAGAAGGGGTTATTGCAGAGTCAAAAAGAAGCATTTTAAGCTTTTTCCTGAAAACCATTTAAGATGGACAACTTTTCAAGGCCAGAGGTAAGGCATTCCACAATCTGGCTGTCAGGTAGGCAAAAGAACGGCCCCCTCTTCTGGATTTAACAATGCGAGGGGTTTGAAACAATTTAAGGTTGTTGAAATGAAGGGAACACTCCTGGAAGGACAGCTTGAACCGGCGCCTAAAATAGAGAGGTCCCCTTGAGTTAAAAATCTTGAAAGCAAAAGTGAGGGCCTTGAACTGCAACCTTCTATTAATCAGTAACCAATGAAGCTGATGCAAGTGACTTGAGATCGAGCACCAGAGGGGGATTTTCAGGATCAATCAGGCAGCATAATTTTGAATGATCTGAAGACGCTGAACCAGAAAGGAAGGAAGCCCGAGATACAGACTATTGGAGTAGTCCAGTTTAGAAGTGATCAAGGCGTGAACAATAGTTTTTTGCTGTGCCAAGGGAATAGAATGCATCATACGTCTCAGGGATCTCACGGTCAGAAAACATGAACTAGACTGTGATTTTATCTGCGATTCAACAGTGAGCTCAGCATCGAATTTAACCCCCAAGTTCCTTACAACACTATCTACCCTGCAGTTGGATATTTATACTAAACCATTTTTCCATATGATTTGTACTGAGGGTCTTACATTCCATGAAAGATTTGGGGGCATATTCTCAAGGAACTATCGCCCAGTTAACGGCACTTCATCGCAGCGAAAGTCGCGATAATATTAGCGCCCCATTCACAAGCTGGTGCCAACAGCCCATAACACCAGTTTACCTGCGATAGCAGCCGCAAAAAACATCGCCAAAGATGACCCCGGCAACTATCGCTAATGAGATGCAGAGTAGGCGTTCCCGAGCAAAAATCTGCGACAACACCACACCTCAACATTCCCAAGGACCAGCCACATCGGCGATAAGATTTCAAAACATGCGATAAGGCACGTTAGCAGCATGAATCTAACACCTGCTCTGACCTGGTGCAAAGTCGGACGACAACCTGCACCATCAAAGGGAGCCCAGCCCAGAGCCACACATGAAGAACAACAGATGCCATGGAGCCACTGACCATGCATCCCGGAGCCCCAAGAGGGCAACAACACCCACTGCCACCACCCCCAGGACCCCCCCGGGGCCCCACTCCCGGCACCCCCCACCCACCCCCGGACAAAGATATGTCACATCAACGTTACGAAATCATAAACAAAACAATGTGCCTGATGTCGCACAATTACAACACCCAACATACATGTGTTGTCAGAAAAATGAGAATCATACATTCATCTCAGAATTTGCAAATAATTAGTGTCAATCAGAATAAACACAAAACAACTATTTTGAAGAGTCATGGCGGGTCCTCTCAGGACAATCTGTAAGTCACAGCCTGCAAAAAAAAATTCCAGATAAGAAGGTGTGTCATGCGCTCATCAAAGGACAGAGAGAGCGAGCGAAAAAGAGAGAGAGATAGAGAGAGTGAGAGTAAGAGAGGGAGAGGGAGAGGGAGAGAGAGAGAGAAAGAGAAAGAGAGAGAGAGATTGTACAAGGAGCGCAAGGCCAATCGGGCCCTTGGCTCATACATGCCAACTGTTGTGTGTGTATCGCTATTGGTGCACACTAAGTCAAAGGCCTGGCATCAATTGCAACACGAAGGCCACATCACATTTCAAAAATGCAAGCAGTAGTCAGACTAACATTAGGAATGAAAGCTCCTTTGTCTCAATACACAAGGCTGAAGGACACCTGAACCCCCGACCTTGGTCTTGAATGCGGCTGGCACTCCCTGCGAGAGATACCATACCAAATCTTGACGACTCCCACACCACGAACTGCGCGAATGAAAGACCAACGTGTCCACTCCCCACACACACTTGTCCCTGCTTGAGGTACACCTGCATGGGATGCTCCAGACACATAAGTAAAAAACAACCCATACGCCCAAACGTTGCACACAAATACGACTCATTGCTCCAAGCAGTGGCATATGATCCACATAACTGCCGCCTGTCAAAAGAGTGCCGGTGCTACAAGACCAACAAAGGCAATGGCTGGCAATCCCGGGCACATGCACAACCCCTGTCACGTGGAACTGTACCGTGCACGAATGCTGCATCTGTTGGGATCACTGCCACTGGCAGTGTTGCGCATCAGTTACCGTCTGAGTTTCCGTCTTGCGTACGTCACCTGCATCCAGCCCTGGTTCCACTGTCGATCATGCACATTTGAGTGGCCCATGGATGTCTGCCTATCCAACAGAACTGTAGCTGAACTGGATAATGACACGTGTGTGCGCCCCCTGTTGGACCACGAACAGGAGTGTAACCGTGATACCCGTGCATGGGATGCCCTGATATTTGGCGTATGTGCAGGCAGTTGGGCATGAGAGATTGCACAACTCCTCATGTGCAGTGACCACATCGAGGCGCTCCCCTATTGGGCTGTGTTGCGGATTGGTGAAACGGCGTGGACGGAGCACAGCTGCCCGGACCAGGTAATGGATTGGCTCGCCATCGTGTTCCTTGACCTCGACAACGATGTACTCCTGGAACAGATTGCCCATGAAGCAGCGCTCGCATTCATGGACGACTAACTACGTTCCTGCAGCCCCAACTGATTGTCACCCACAGCACAGGTCCCCACACCTTGTAGCATCTTGGAGGAATGGTCACATATCCCACCACAACAGTGGACATGTCTGCCTTCGCCTGGACTCAGAATGCATGTGCGTGGACCTACGCGTGTGTACACACACCTGTGCAAGGTGATGCAGTCCCATGGGCGGAGCTGCACAGCGTCGTTTGGTAACGTTCAAAAATCGGAGAAACTGCTGTGGGGAGAGTACACACATGACAATGTAGTACGACATGTGACCTTGTAGGATCCTTTCACCTGCTCACTGTCAGCAGAGCACACAGTCAGCGCAGTCCGGTGCTACAGCACTATGCAGATCCCATGGGCTGTGAGTCGTGTCCCCTGACACGGGCCAATGAGCAGACGCCAAACATCACATGACTCGTCCAGCAAGGCAAGGTGGGCTGAGACCATTGACATCCGTAATGATTTGTGTTCACATTTGCCACCCCATTACTTGCACCTCGACATGTTCCTAAGCTGCCTGTAAGTGTCTTAAACATTGGTCTGCATGTTGTGGCCCTTGCCCTGCCCGTACTGACACGCACATGCCAATAAAGTCTACGCAACTTCACTAGTGTACAACTGTGATGCGTGTTGATTATAATGACAAATTGTGTGCCTACATGTGCATTGTCCGTACACAGGGAGGGATTGACTGACGCTTGTGATTTGGGGGTGAGTCCCTATTGGCAGCTCCACCTCTGTGAGTCAGACATTGTGGTTGGGATAGTTGCTGGCAGACCTGTGCTCTTACGTGTCTCCAGCAATGTGAGTATGGTGTCCAACCTCTTGCCATGTAGATCAAGGTTATCCATCAGAACAGACTGTGTCCACACAGATGTGTGTGAGTAGGTATGTGAAGAGACGTTCTGTTGTCACATGTGATGGGGGACGCCACTTCAGGACTGCTACCGAATATGACATTTCTACACACAGCCCTATTTAATACATGGACGTGGGGCTACGTTGGGGGGTAACGAGATTGTTGTTCATGTGCAATGAGGCCACAGCTACTTCACACCTTCACAGTCATCTAATTGGCCATGTGGGTCAGGGTCAAACATGCGCATTGATGACAATTACCAGGGTGGACCTTTTAGTGCAATCAATGTCCCTACATCCCTCCAGACTTTTATACGTGAGTGAACATAGACATGACACATCTGTGTGATTTGGAATGTTTTATTCACATTCTGGGGAGTGTCGGAGCTGGAGCAGTACATGGCCATTTCAAGCCCACATAACATGGTTGCCCAGTGGTGGGCCAACCAGAGTCCTTGGGGGAATGCAAAGTTAATCTGAAGAGGAAGAGTTCAGTTCGCAGCCGTATTGCTGTGTCATTGGTACCAGAGCAGATATGGCAGTCCATGTCTGGGTCCAGGTGAATGTCGCAGAGTGTTTCGGGGGACAGTGGGAGGTGTTGTTCCAGGGCATGATGCAGAGAGCAGAACCAGGCAGGGACAGGCCATATGGCGAGGATGGATGCTACTACCTCCTTCCTCACACAGTCATTACCCTCCACATCTTACTCCTCTGAGACGTCTTCTGTGTCCGTTGTGTCAGGTGTGTGTGGTGGGGTTATGGCTGCGTCACTGTGTGCCACTGACGCATCAGGGTGCAAAGGTGATAGGGCTGCATCACTGTGTGCCCACTGACACGTCAGGGGGCGGAGATGTGTGTGTCGAGGTTCCTGCAGCAGTCATCTGGTACAGGCTCAGTGGCAGCAATGGCAAGATGAGGATCTGCAGGGCATGGACGATCCCAGCTACATCTCGCTGGTGTTCAGCCGTGGCAGCCATACTTCCAGCCTGCATCGGCTCCATGGTCTCCATTGTCCTCTGCATCTGTGCCAACTCTGTGCTGCCATCGCTGGAGCCTGTCTGACTAGACAGTTCTTGTATCCGAGTAATGGCCCCAGCGATGTCAGCCAGGGATTGTTGGTGAGCATGGTGCGGCCAGTGGGTGTCCGTTAGGGACTGTAGGTGCTCCCTGATGGGACTCAGGCACCCACGTATGACATCGAGTTTGGCTGCCATGAGGTCGAACCCCACCCACAGCTGATCAGCCATCTTCTCCTGGCACCCTGACACACGGCGTTGGAATTCCATGTGTTGTTCGTGGGGGTCCTGGGAGACAGCCGTGGTGGTGTGTGCTTCCTGCTGTGTGGTCTGTGCAGGGTGTGGGGTCACCGCGATGCAGCTGGGCTGCCCTGCTCCTGGAGGTGGGGTGCGGAGGCTGTCCACGAGCCGTTGGAGTGTGTCTGGGCAAATGTGCAGGGTGTCCTCTTCATCATCACTGAAGAGATGTGTGGTCTGCTCTGCAGGGGGTGTTGATTGTCCCTCTGCAACGTAAAAGGGAGATGCAGGTTAACAGTGTGTTCCATGTATGTTGACGCATTGTAGATGTGTACATTCAGACTGCATGACAATGTACATTGTGACTGTTTTGGTGAAGCTGGCTATTTGATGGGAGACAGTGGACATTTCGACTACATGACAGATGTGTGGTTGTACTCGTACATTGTCATCTCACAGTGTCATGCAGTGCCAGATGTGATTGGCCAGTTTCTACGCACGAGCAGCACCAGTTGTGTCCTCTGTCCTGTGGTGTAGGGGTTGCACTTTGTGCCACATTGTCGTCAATGTTAATGTACTGTCATTGCTATGTGTGTGTGCTGCATTGTTGGCGATTCGCCCCTGCAGCTCTGCTTTGGTGGACTCTTATCCCTTTGAGTCGGTGTGCCTTTGACTTGTGTGCTTTTCGGGTGCTGGGATGTTTGTGTCTTGGGTTATTTGTGCCCCTGGACAAATTTTGTACTCTTGTGCATTGTTTGTCTGCAGATGTGTTTTTGACGTCATGAGTTGTAGGTGCACGGGGATGTGTCAGAGTGTGACCTGCTCCTTTACGGATGTGGTCCACACTCAGCCACCTCAATGTCGTCTCGTGCACCATGTCATGTATTGTGACTTCAGCCATGCTATCTGTCATGCAGTGTCACTTGCATTGTCAGTGTGGCTCACAGAGCCGCTGCTTTTCTGGATTCAGCACATGTGCATGGCTAGGTTGTGGCATTGGTGATATGGAGGGGGGCCCATTTGTGCACATTGTGGACGGGGGCCTACTTGGTGTTTCTATGTGTGCTGCAGTGTGCCAAGGGTATCAGGGACATGTTCCACGCTCATTGTGGGTGTGCAGTGTGCTGCACATGATTGTGCATGTGTGCTATTGTGCCCATCTCCCCCGTCCCCCAGTCCATGGTCGTTACTCACCCTGTTGCTGTTGGGTCAGGTCATATGGAGCTGTATCCAGACCCCCAACTCCTTGCACCGTCTCCACACTGATGACTGTGGCCACCATTTCCTCCATCTGATCCAGCTCCTCCTGTGGCGCAGGACTCCCACCTCCAGTCGCCTTTGCTGCCTTCCTCTTGGCAGCGAGTTTCTGTTTGGTTTGGCTGTGCACTTCATGCCAGCGCCTCTTGACCTCCTCCATTGACCTCCTCGACACTCCGACTGCATTCACATTGGTGACGATGGACTGCCATATTTCCGTTTGTGTTGCCAATGACGCAGTGGAGGTGACGTACAGTTGTTGGTAGTGTTCTATCACCTCTGTGATGATGATCCGGTCTTCCTGCGGACTGAACCCCGTCTTCCTCTTCCTCTTCTCCTTGCCCTTCCCCGGAAACGGGGTTCCTGGCTGGTCCTCCGTGGGGCTTGTGGGGTTCCGGTTGTCCTCTGCACTCGGTCCGGGTGCATCCATGGTGCTACGCAGTTTGATTTGGTTTTGGTGTGTTTTTTTGGTTGCATTTATAGTGAATTTTCCCGCATGACGCGTGGGAATTGCAGGCCTGTCGCTGGTTGTCGCTGATTTTTGTATCGCGATTTGGGGCATCGCAGGTTTTTTCGCGTTCGTGTTTTGCATTTTTTAGGTGTCGCGTTAATTTTTGGGCGGTCATTTGGCGCGTTGTCCTGCTACTATCGCAGGGTTGGGTATACCACGTTGACACAGTGTTATTTTCCAGCGATGGACTGCGATGTGAAGAGTTGCGTTAAGCAACTTTTGCGGTAGTTATCACACGTTCTTGAGAATATGCCCCTATGAATTTTACTCTTATTAACATAGCACATTGGTTAGACAATAATGGACTAAACACTTTCTTGTAAGAATGAGATGACACAGCTAGGCCCTAAACATTAACAGTCTTCTTCAACGCTTTTGCACTTTCCCCCATATTGGTAGGAGTCTCCACTGAGTTCACAGGCACAGTTCAAAACATTGACATAATCTGGAATGCTTACATGATTTTAAGATTACACATAAACACATTTTATTTGACCTTTTCTTTAGGGTATTATTACGCTCTGCAAACCACCAAAAGGGGCCTCAAAGCACTCAAGGAGCAAATGGGTGGGCTTGCGGAAGCCCAAAGTAGTTGGAACATCCAATGGTCCTTCAACTCCAATGTCATATTGTCCCACTAAGAAGTCACTGAAATGTCAAAGCTTTGTCTGTGCAGCTACGCAGAGCCTGGGTGTTACTAACAGATCGATCTTAGGTGTTTGACTTGCAGACTGTGTTCAAGCTAAATGTCCAACTTCTTGGGGGCAGACAGTACACATGCCATGGTGAAAAGATGTATCTTCACAGATTTCCCAAATTTGAAGAAGTCTTTCTCAAGTCTCAAGTGAGTAGGCAGCTATTTCCAGAGGTAAGTGCCCTGATGACGAATGGTGTGGTTGAAAAGAAATAAATAGTCTGGCAGTGTAGCTAGTAGTGCAATTATGTAGTGTTTTGTGAACAATGCGTAAAGTTGTAAATTAAGTTATTTCATTTAGAGGAAATCAGTAGAGGTATCTGAGAGCAGGATTAACATGGTCATTATGTTTAAGGTTAAACACAAGTCGAGCAGCGTTTTTTGCACTCATTGGAGCCTGCCAAGGGATTTATGTGAAGGCATTACAGTCGGGCAGACGGTGCATGGACTTGCTTTCTGTGAGCAGTTTAGTAGCAGCAGGATCCTTTCAGTTAGTGAAGGTGGAGAAAGGTGGTTTTGCAGACAGCATTTATCTGTGGGGAGAATGAGAGATCTCTATTGAAGATCACACCAAGGTTGCGTGCTTGGTTAAAAGAGGCACGTGGGATACCAAATTATTGGCTAATGGATGGTGAGAGGGGATGGGGGGGACAAAGCCACAGAGACAAATTTTGGTCTTTTCCATTAAAGCATAGTCAGTTGTTCTGTATCCACCTATGAATACGCGAGCGACAACAGGATAACTTGGGAAGGTTACCAGCTTTAGGTGGAGCTGGGTGTCACCAGCGTATATTTGGTACCCAACCTCAAAGATGACTGCTAAGGGGGCATATAGGCATTGACTAAGATAGATGGCATGGCAGTTCATTGAGGAGCACCATGGTGCGTGTCGGCAATCGCTAAGAGGAAGTGGTCTACTTTTACTCAAATTATTCAAGAAGAGGAAGAACCACACCAAACAGGTACTTCCAATACCAGTCAAGATTTCCAGTCTATCAATGAGAAGCTGCTGGTCTTTGGTGTTGAGAGTAATGGTGGCATGCTTAAAGGACTGGGTCATTTCCCCACTTGCTAAATAACTATTTATTAGGTTGGTCATGATTAATAATAACACTGGGAGTGCATGGTTGATGACTTTGGTGTTGGCAATGATCCACAACAGAGAGGTCATCTTGAGTATGATCTGGATGTTCCTGACTTCAGATTCCATGGCAGACTCATATTCTCACAGAGTGCTGTAGGAAAGTAGGATCTGCTTTTATGGTTATCCCCACTTTTTGCCTGGTGCTATGCTGTGTCTGACTAGTCTGACTGGGATCCTGCTAATCAGGACCCCAGTCTCTCTGCTTTCTCCCCTAAATTGTTATGGTAAGAACTTAGGTACATTTCAGATTGGATAATGGGGTACCCTTATAAGTCCCTAGTATAAGGTACTAAGGTAACCAGGGCATAGGTAACCCAGGGGTCCACCATGGGCTGAAGCATGCATTATGCCACCCATGAGGGACCACTCAAACTGTAGCTACAGGCCTGCCATTGCAGCCTGTGTAAGCTGGTGCTAGCACCACTTACGAAAGAAATAGATTTCCCTATATCTAAGGTCACTGCACTTAAAACCTATGTCACCCCTAAAGAAGGCCTTTTCAATCCTGAAGGCAGGGTGCTCGGTTCTAAGTGTGAGGGTGCCCCTGCATGAGCAGGACACCCCTACAGCCTTAGGAGGCCATTCTCCTGGGTTGTAAGTGAGACATCCATATAACATATAGAGGGGCACCCCGTCATTACGCGATGACCATCTCGAAACTGGCTGTAACGAACCCTATTGTGTTTGGTATCAAACATGTTGGAATCATACCCCCACACTGTAAACGGTGTGGAAGGTATGATTCCAAGCACTGTAAAGGCCCTCCGTTAGGTCCTCAGTGCTCCCGGTACCAGTCTTCTAGACCCGGACAGCACGACATGGCTGCTGCCAACCAGAGACATGATTCTGCCCTCCTGCTGCTAAGCCAAGCTCTAGCAGGGGAAGGCAGAACAATAGGTATCCTATCACAGGGAGGTGTGACCTTCTCCCAGACAGGGTTTAGTGTATTGGGGCCGGGTGGGAGCGCTTGCCGACGCCACTCAGTCTGCTTGAGGGGCACATTTGGTGCCCTCCTTGCATGGTCCAGTTCAAACCAACTCAGGGAGCCATTGGCTCCCTCTCTGGCGCGAAACTGGACAAAGGACATGGGAGTATCCTCCCCACTGTCCAACCCCTCCCCTGGGAGGGAACCATGAATCATCCCAACCCTTTCTTTAGGGTACTTAAGGGCTTACCTGAGGGTGGGTCCCTAGATTCGTTGTGGGACATGATTCATTTCAGACACCACTTCAATTCGACCGTCTGTGCACTCTGAACTTCGCTGGACTTCGCTCTGGGCATCAAGGGTGCAACGGGGAAGACTCCTGCTGCTCTTTATCTCTTCGCCCTGCTCGTCTGCTGCAATGTCCATGCCTGTGCTCCATACAGGAAACCTTCCAAGGCCTGTGGGCATCCAAGACACCTGAAGGAATATCCCTTGAAGTGAAGGAGTCACTTCCCTGCATCTGCATTCACCGCAACTAAGCTGACCAGTCTGCTGATCCTGGGCTCTCCTGGACTCCGAAAGGCTCAGCAACACAGGTTGTGGTTCTCCACATCCCTCAAGGCCTGCCCTGTCCTCTCACCAAGTTTGAGACCAGTATCCCTCGTTGGAGCCGCAGGAACTGAACCCCTGTACACCCTGTCGACCTGCCGTTGCAAAGGCTTGTTGGCTTCCTTCCATCAAGATCTCTGGGCTCCAAGTAGCCCCAACCTCAAGCATCTCCAGTGACCAGAATCTTCAACCACACCGCATTGTTTGCACCATGGGCCTGCTTCTTTGGTAAGCTGCTCGAGGTCCTCTTGCGACCCCAGTGCCTCCGGCCTGTGGGTCCTGTCGAGGGTCACATTTGAATTCTTTGGGCTCCCCTGATTTCTCGGGCCTGCCCTGATGCCCCTGCTTGTGGTGAGTCTCCTGGACCTTGCTGGTCCCGACATTGCACCTTCTTCGACTTCCACATTGGTTGCAGTTGTCAAGGCTTGTTACTGCTCCCGTCGGACACCGACCCCTCAACTCTCGACATACGACGTGGGAAAGCTTGTGTATGGCTCCTGGTCTTCCACAGCATCGCCTGGTCCACACAGCTGCAGTTCCAAGGTCACCGCCAGCTCTCTTGCAACACCCGACATTGGTGGGCATTCGTCTTCTGTGCCTCCTGGTCACTCCTGAGTGGCATAAACTCTGTCCCCTCTGCTTGCAGGTTCTTCACATCTTGAATCCACCATTGGGTTCCACCGGACACTTTCACCTTCTCCAGCAGCGGCATCTTTCTGAAGTCCTCCATTGGGTTCGACGGTGGTTTCCGACGCCTCTTGACACCTATGCACCCGGCTTCCCTGGTGCAGGTATCCTGGTTCCTAAGGTATCCACTGTGAGAAGTTGGCCTGGCATATGCTGTCCACTACTTATAGTGGTCACCTTGCACCAGTCCAAACAACCCCTTATTGGAGATAGGTTAAAGACAACCTTTATTGAAAGCTATCCTAGTGGTAGCTATGGAGAGCAGCCTTCAGGCTAAGTCTTGAAGGAATGTAAAGCAGCTTGTTTTACCAGTCTATAATCTCTTGAGTGACCAAATGAAAGAGCACCACACCAGGTATATATTCAAAATATATGTATTTATTACTAAACACACCCCTCTAGTCTCTTTATGAGGCTAGAGTTCGAAGTACATAAGTTATAAGTTATTTAAACACAGTAATAGCACAAATACACGTTTGGGCCCTAGGGGCGTACCAAACCATATACCAATAAAGTGGTATAAGAACCACGACTGAGCTAGACACTAGGCCTAGAGCCTCTAGAACTGCTTGGACCACAAGGAACCACCCAAGGTAGTGACACAGGGGACCCACGGGGGACGCGTGCAGTGTAATTACACAGCCGCGAATCGCCGTTAACTTCTATGGAGAAAGTCGCGGTTTGGAAATTAAAGAAAAGGGACACTTAAAGAAGGACTTGGAGCAAACCCTTTGAGAACTAGGTCGTTCTAGAGTCTCTACCCACGGGAGCACCGGAGTACTCTTGTTACCTCACCCAGGGAAGCCGGGTGCATAGGTGCCTTTCGGGGTCGGGTTTCGTCGTCGATTTGAATGGCGATCTGCTGCAAAGTGCTGCTGGTGACCAAGTGAAAAGTGTCCGGGTGGATCCAAAGGTGGATCGGAGATCTGAAGAACCTGAAAGCAGAGGGAACAGAGTCTGGGTCACTAGCCAGTGACCAGGAAGGCGATGAGCAGATGCCCACCGATGTCGAGTGCTTCAGGTAGGTTGACGGTCGTCTTGACTCTTCAGCCACGAGGTCCAGGAGGCGTTGTTGGCAACCAGGAGCAGGATTCGGGCTGGTACACGATGTCTGTCGAGTGCTGAGGTGTCGGCGACCGGATTGGACCCAACAAGCCTTGACAACGGCAAGTCTCGATGAAGATGAAGATTGACGATGATGCAGACCAGCAAGGTCTGAGGAACTCACCCAGCAAGGGTAAGTGAGGGCAAGCCTGGAGCAACCAGGAAGCCAAGTAGAAAAAGATTGGCCTTCGTGAAGGGCTACTAGCCAACGGGCTAGCAACCGCGAAGGAGCCTCGAGACGGTGCACATGGAGCTGGCTCACAGGACACTCGTGGAGTGGAGGCCAGTGATCTTCGGTGCAGTTGGTGCTGGAGGCTAGGGCTACTCGGAGCCCAAAGCACGACTTCGTGGGAGACCCAGAAGAGGATGCACTTGCAAATGCGTGCGGTGTCCAGGGGTCACGGTTCCACGTTACCCACGACAGCTACGGGCCTCAGCTTTGCTGGGGACTCAGGGCAGCCTCGGGGAAGTCTGGAAATCCACCTCTGGTGATGCAAATACTTCGGCGTCCGACGGGAGCTTAGGCGATGCAGACCGGACAATTGCTTCTTTGGTGCCTGCCAAGCAGGGAGTCACTCCTTGACCCCAAGGGAGATTCTTCTGTCCTCTAATCTTTAAGTAGAGCGTCGAAGGTCCAGGATTCTGTGTCAGAGTTTCGTCCAGGGATAATCTAAAGTCCTAAGGACTGGGTTCCTATACTTATACTAAGTTTAGGGGTTGGACTTACTCTGTGGCCCCACCTATGGGTGGGTCAGGGCAGAGGGGTGGCTACACCCCTTTCCCTTTGTCCAGTTCGCGCCAAAGCAGGGGCTGCAAGCCCCTGATCCGGTTTGAACTGGGGTATGCACAGAGGACACCAAATGTGCCCCCAGTGCAGGACTTCAAAGCACCCGAAAGTGCTCCCGCCCAGCCCCAATACACACTATCCTGTCTGGGGAGGTGGTCACACCTCCCTGGGACAGGAAACCTATTGTCCAGGCCTCCCCTGCCGGAGTTTCGGTCAGCAGCAGGAGGCCAGACTCGTGTCTGTGACAGCAGCATCCATTTTGTGATGCCAGGGCTTTAGAAAGAAGTTACCGGTCAAGCCAGGGTTAACATGTCTCTCCCTCTAGAAGGGTGGAATGCTACCCCCGCCGCCAGAATTGGCGGGGGGGTAGTATTCCAAGATGTTTGACACCAAACACGACATGTTTCGGTGCAGCCATCCCAAAGTTAGCATTTAACGCGAGGTTATAATGCGCTTAAGAGTATATGGTCAGGCTGCACTACAAACAGCATCAGAGAAGGGTCTCCGAATGCTGCAGAGGGGCCCTGCTCATGCAGGGGCACCCTCTCACATAGGAACCACGCACTCTGCCTTCAGGATTGATAAGGCCTGCCATAGGAGTGACTTATAGGTTTATATGTGTGTATGTATATAGTGATATAGGTAGCCTATATCACAGTAAGGGGTGCATGCACCACCTTACCCAGGCTGCAGTAGCAGACCTGTGGTGTCAGTTTGGATGGCCTTCCAGGGGTGGCACAATACATGCTGCAGCCCTGGTAGGCCTCTGAGGTACCTATGCCCTGGGTACATAGTATACCATATACTAGGGACTTATAAGGGCACTCCAGATTCCAATCAGAGATGTGCCTAAGGCACATGGAAACCATTTTACAGAGAAAGCAGATAGACTGGGGCCCTGAATAGCAGGATCCCAGTCCAACTAAGTCATAAACCAGCAAAACACCAGGAAAAAAGTGGGGGCAACCATATAGTCAGATTCCACCTTCCTACATCCACGGGTAGGGTGGCTCTCCAACCTCCTGCCTTCCACGGGGTTTCTTCAGGGTCCACTAGGAAGGGTCCCCTGTCTCTAAAATTGCAACCGCGTCTTACATGTTGATTTGTACGGAGAACGCAGTCGTGTTTCTACACTGCACTCGACCTTCGTGGGGCTCCTAGATACTCACCTTGGGTGGTTCATTGGGTCCCCGGCACTTCTATGTCCTCTGAGTATTGTCTTGACTCGAGTCATGGTTCGCATACCACTATTTTAGTATATGGTTTGGTCTCCCCCTGGGTCTCCCCTGGGTCTCCCCTGGGGACCACTGTGTATTCTGTGCCACTTACCTATTTCTAATGCAAAGTAGTGTGTGCATTGTGTATACCTCCGGTTAGGAGATATCTGTATGTGTTAGTGAGTGTCTTATAATAAATACATATTTTTATAAATACACTGTGTGGTTCTTTTTCACTTAATCTATACCTATAAGATTCTGTTCTGGTAAAACAAACTGCTTTACACTCCTTCTGGACTGAGCCTGAAGGCTGCTCTCCACAGCTACCACTTAGAGAGCTTTCTAAGATTGTCTAAGACCACTAAAATCACCATAAGGGTTGTCTGGATCAGGGCAAGGGGTCCACTTACATAGTGTACATCATATACTGAGCCAACCTCTCACAAGTGCCATCTCTGGCTGGGAGGGAGATGGATGATAATGTTCTGGTGAGTGATTGCTTGTATCAGTGATTCGGACTTTTAGAGAATTAGTTTTATTGCTGAAGCATGTTCTCAGAAGAAAGAGCAGGCACATTTCTAGGGGCACTGGCAGATGCCAGTTCCTTGTTGATACGGAAAAGCTTCTAAGGTAGAGTTGGAGGATTCAGCAATGCAGGACAGGAAATGTTCATAATTGCCAATGTACATGCATGTTTGTAGCCTCTGACGTGGCAAGCTGTACAGTCTGAGCAGTGTCTGGATTTAAACCATCATTTTCGGTGTTTGCGCTTTGGTGTTCCAGCTCAAGAGAAGTCTGGCGAGTGTTCAAGTATTTTCAACCTGGTCAGAGGAGTCTGCCAAGGCAGTGCACTGGCCCAATTTTATTCATCCTATAAATGGCTTGAATTCATTGTTAAGGGAATGCAGACATCACACCCCAAGAATTGGGAATGAGGCAATCCTGCTGCTCTTATATGCAGATGATACAGTATTGATGTCCTTCTCCACAAATGGGCTAAATAAATAGCTTGAGGGAGGTGCGTACTTCTCGAACAATCTCGATTTAGACACAAACAATTTTGAAGACTTTTATTATGACTATGGGACTGATTACAACAATGCTGCAGTGGTGGTGCAGGCACCGGCAGTCCAAGTGCCCTATTTATGATTTCGGTGGTAGAACCGCTAAAGGACCATTGCAACTGGTGGGGATCCCAGATCCTCAGCGGTGGCGCAGCGGTCTGAGGCCCGCAATATGCTTGGCGGTGCCGCTGCTGCAGTGCCAAGCATATTATGAGTTTTCTCACCGCCACAGTTTTCATGGCGGTGAGCCTGCCATGAAAAGTGTGACGGTGATGAAACTAAGGGGTCCCTACAGAGCCCCCTGTTGACTCAGGGCCTGGGGGTGCATGCAGGGGGGCACATGGTGTGCCCCCCGTATGTATGCACCCCCTGTTACTGCACGGTAAGGCCTGCACAGTTCCATGCTATGCAGGAACGTGCTGTGGCTCTCCCATTGTAGTGCCTTTCTAAAGACTCTCCTTTGAGCCTTAGAAAGTCTCCGCCATGGGACTCCCGCCGCAGCACCGCCCGCCAGGATTCAACTCATAATCCGGCAGCCGGTCTGACTACGGGTTTGGCGGTGTGGCAGTGGGGCACTGGCTTGGCGGCCTGCTGCCACACCGCCAAACTCGTAAACAGGCACTATGGGGCCGATTCCGATTCGGGCCGGAAATCTCTCCGACCGAGCCGGACCCGGAGAGAATTCCGACCGAATCGGACCCTAGCAGTCCGACCGAACGAGTACGATGCATTCGCATGCTATCGGACTCGATTCGGTCGGACTCCCATTGAAGTCAATGGGAGCCGGCCGTACGACGCGTACGCGGGCTCCCATTGACTCAATGGGTGCGAGGCGAACAAGGGCGCCCCCTACAGTGGGTACGCATCCATGCGCATCGCGGCGTACATGCACAGGTAGGGGGGACCCATGGGTCCCCCCTGTGTGCGACTCGCGCGCCTACGCGTTCAGGGGGGACCGACGCGGACCCCCAAAGTCCGGCTCCGACAGCTCTTTCGAGCCGGACGGCGCGAGTCGGTCGGACTGCTTGCGGCGCGCATCGTACTTACCCGGCCGGGAAACGTCTCCATAGCGCGGTGCGAGTCGTGTCCGTGCGTGTCGGTCGGAGCGTGTTGAAGCCGCGTACGAGTCGGTCGGCGATTTCGCGGTAGCATGCATCGTACTTGCTCGGCCGGACCCGCGTACGATTCGGTCGGGAAACAGGGCTCCGAATCGGATCCGGTAAATCCGAATCCGATTCGGAGCCCTACCGGCCGAGATCGGAATCGGCCCCTATGTGCCCAAAGTCTTTTAGAATAAGAACATTTATTGTAAAGAGTCAGCTATTAGAGAAAGGTTTTTTTTTCTTACTTCTCATTGTTTGAAAATACGAAGGTCAAATCTACTTTGCTCTAGACAACTTACATGCATTCAGTCACAAGGGGCTGTATTTGATTTTTTAACCAGCAAGGGGAGCAGATCTTTGGACTAGGCATCTTCCAAGAGTCTTTTGTTGGGTGGGTGTTTGGGGTCACTCAGACCTCTCACATGTAAAATAAAGGAAAATAAGTTCTGTAGAAGTATTTGCTATAATAAACTTGGTCTGGGTTATTTGGAAGACACAATTAATTGTCACCTCTTTTATTGTGGGATTCAGGTTTGGTGGATCCAGCCACAAAGTTAACCAGAGTAAAAAAAAGAATATATGAGTGAGGTTGTTTATCATAAAATCTCATAGATTAAATATATTAAACATATGTGTAATACCCTTGGGAGACCAGAGCTATTCACCAAACCTTGAGTTTTTGAAGTGAAAGCTAAATCTTAGGTCAATAAGGCCTTTTATCAATTAAGCCAAAACACGGAGACACCTTGTAGTTTGAAACAGCCCCTGTTAGTTGTTTCGATATGTGAAAACCAACTGATGACATGGCACCCTATTAACTTATTGCAATACGTAGAAGAGGCCATTACTGGCCATGTTTTGATTGGGCATTGAGCACTTCATGTTATGTTTCCCAAAGGCCTGGTTGAATGCTGATTTCATGAATTTATGTCCCTGTGATGGAGAATCAGCATAGACTCTAATGCACGTATGCTACTTTGTAAGCTTTATTAACACCCTTCAATAAGATATTTTGTTCCGTTGTTCAGAGTTTGCAGTTTTATTAGCTGTGGCAAACCTTTTTTTTTTTTATAGCTATTGTCCAGTCCTCTGGTCTCTCATGCTGTGGGGAATTTTCTACTAGCTACAGTTAGTAGAAGATGGCCCACAGGTACAAATTAATCAATTAGATGACAGTATTCTGTGACTATGTAAATTGCACAAAGGAAATCTGATCATACATTTTTTTTATTTTCATGATTTTTATCTCTTGAAAATGTTGCACATGACTAACTGTTTAATGTGTTGTTCTGTTTTTTATGGTTTTTAATAATTGGAATAAACTTAATCTTGATACTTTGTTATTTTAAATAAATAAAATTAAAATAGGTGTGTTTTGTAAACGATTGTTGTTCATGCATATTGGGGTTCAAATTGAAATTAAGCTTGTATTATGGGTTATAGTGTTTATTGGACATTGGGTTTGTAGTTTTTTAATGCTGGGTTAATTTGAATAATATTTTCTTTTTTTGAATTCCCTTTAATTTTTATGTTTTGGGTTTTAATTATTTAAATTAATTTTAAAAATGGTGGTGGATTTTCTAGGGTGGGTATTTTTAGTAAAATAAGCACATCTGGTTTTAATATATTTAATGTTATATTGGTTTGATTTATGTCCTTTTTAAAAAAATATATATATATCTTTATAGCATCTTTGGAGTTTCTGCTTTTTTATAAAATATAGTATATTTGTGTCTCAATTTATTTTTTGTTTTAAAAATGCAAAAATGTTATTGGTTGGAATAGTATAGTTCCCCAACTCCCTCAAATTAAAACACTTTCATCACTGTATCTTGGCCTGGACTTAGAATAGTACATCAGTCCCCTTAACATTATGCATTTTCCCCAGTGTTTGGTGGTGTGGAGTTACAATAGTATACTTATGTTACTATCATCCCAATTTATAAAAGTTTCAACAATGTCTGTTGAACTGGAGCTAGAGTAGTAATTCTCAATCCTCAGCATTATGCAGTTTTCCCAGTGTTCGGGGGTTTGGAATTAGAATAGTATCTTAGCCTACCCTAATCTTTATACTCCTTCCCCTATGCTCATTGGACTTCTGTTAGAATGGTATGGGCCTGATTTTAAGTCTGACAGACTGATTGCTTAGTCCATCAATGTGGCGGAGGATATTACCTCTTCCATACTGATGGACTACCACCCATCAAATTCAGAGAAAACTGCCAGCCCAGTGGTCACCTCTGTCCCTTGAAGGGAACCATTGTCATGGTGGTTCATTTCATGGTACAAAAGGTTTGGTGGACAGCCGGCATTCATTTTACTGCCCAACTACCAAATCTAACATTTCTTTTCTAAAAACATGCTCCCAAAAGGGGTATTTGTTTTTGAAAAAAAAAAAGACCAATGACTCTCACACTTTGCGAATTTTCTCCCATGGTGTCGAAATCATTATTGTGTTTTTCTGCCGCTCACATCCAGGTTTTTCGTGGCAGCGCCGGACAAATAAATAGGACATTACACCATCTACCATAAAATGGCTGGTGGGTGTAATGCCCTGTCTTTAACAGTTCCTACTCTGTTGAGCTATAAAAAGGAAGGTTTCCATTGATGGAGCCAATGAGTACTCCATCAATGGAAATCATATGGTCTGCCCATCTCTACATGAGCTAGGCAGACCGAGAGCTTGGTAGACAGAGTACAGTGTCCGCTAATCTCTTAATGAGGCCCTAACTCTTTCCCTTGCAAACTATGCACTTTCCCAATATGCATCTTTTTGGAGTTAGAATGGAACGTACTTATACACTTTCCCCAAAAAATCATACTTCTCAAAATTACACATTTTTCTTGATGTTTGGCATTTGGAGTTGAAGTAGTATAGTTTGACCCCACCACCTTCCCTTAAGACACTTTCCACAATGACCACTAATAAATCCTAACCAAATTTTGCAATTTGCCTAATGTTTGGGGACCTGAAGTTGAAATAGGTAAATAGACATAATATCGAGAAAAAAATATAGAATGGACAGAATATTGAATTCAAAATATAGAATGGACATAATATCGAATGGACATAATATAGTGGTTAATAATATCGAAATGAAGGTAAGTAATATCGATTTTCAAAATATAGAAGTACATAATATAGGCATTAAAAATATCGAATTTTTAATAATATCGAATTTTTGTAAGTGTTTTGTATGTTAGTATATGAGTTAAAAATGTATATTATTTTTGTAATGTATGTTTAATATTTTTTAAAGTTACTGAAATTTATGTAAAATTATTTTTGCGTAGTTTAATTCCGTAGCGGGTTGTGGGTTTATAGGGGAATAGGGTGGGAAGTAATTTAATTATAGTAAATTAAATATTAATTTTTAGGAATTATTAATTATTTTTAATTTAATTTTGCGTTTTAGTTCTGTAGCGGGTTGTGGGTTTATAGGGGAATAGGGTGGGAAGTAATTTAATTGTAATTAAGAAAATATTTATTTTTATTTATTGGTATTGATAATTAATGTATTGTTAATTAATTATTAATTGGTAATTAATTTTTATTAATTGGTAATTAATTTTTATTAATTGATTAATTGATAATTATGTTAATTGTATTAATTTATTATTCAGAGCGGGTTGTGGGTTTATAGGGAAATAGGGTGGGAAGTAATTTAATTGTAATTAAGAAAATATTTATTTTTATTTATTGGTATTGATAATTAATTTATTATTAATTAATTATTAATTGGTAATTAATTTTTATTAATTGGTAATACATTTTTATTAATTGATTAATTGATAATTATGTTAATTGTATTAATTTATTATTCGGAGCGGGTTGTGGGTTTATAGGGGAATAGGGTGGGAAGTAATTTAATTGTAATTAAGTAATTATTGAAAAAAAAATTGTGTATTGATTAATTTATTGTTAATTAATTATTAATTGGTAATTTTTGTATTACTTATTACATTTTTGGTATTGAAAATTAATTGGTTGTTGATTAATTATTAATAGGTAATTAATTTTTAATAAATAATATTTATTGGTATTTATAATTAATTCATTATTAAATATTTTGTAATTGGTAATTCATTTTAATTAATTTTTTATTGGTATTGATAATTAATTTATTTTTATTTAAATATTAAATCATTACTTTCCCTACTGTTGCACTCACTGGAGTGGGAATAGTAATTTTTACCCACCCGCTATCCAACGCTTTCCCTATTGTTGCACTCACTGGAGTGGGAATAGTAATTTTTACCCTCCCGCTATCCAACGCTTTCCCTACTGTTGCACTCTCTGAAGTGGGAAAAGTAATTTTTACCGCTACGCTATCCAACGCTTTCCCTACTGTTGCACTCACTGGAGTGCGAATAGTAATTTTTACCCCTCCGCTATCCAACGCTTTCCTTACTGTTGCACTCTCTGGAGTGGGAATAGTAATTTTTACCCCTACGCTATCCAACACTTTCCCTACTGTTGCACTCACTGGAGTGGAAATAGTAATTTTTACCCCTACGCTATCCAACGCTTTCCTTACTGTTGCACTCTCTGGAGTGATAATAGTAAATTTTGCCCTCCCGCTATCCTACGCTAAAAATATTGAATATTTTTATTAATATTAAGTTAATATATATATGTATTAAAAAATAAAAATGTATGTTTATTGTTTTATAACTTACATTAATTATTTATTAATTTTAAGGTTATTTAAGTATTTTTAAGTATGTTTCAGTTAATTATATTTATTATTTTATTAATTTTACATTACTTTTAATACATTTAAAAAATTCGATATTTTAACAAACTATGGAGGTCATTACGATGGCGGACGGAAAAAAAAACGACCGCCATGGTAGCGGGAAAATACCGCCCGCCGCTACCGCGGGAAAACCGACGGCTAGATTAGGATCCCCAGCGGTAAAACCACAACCGCGGCGGAAAGGAGACACGAAAATCCGCCGTACGCCTGCGAAAAGGGCACAAAACCGTCCGCGGCGGTCGGTGTCGCAGCGGAAACAGGCCAAACGCCCGCAACCACAGCGGAGACACCGCCATCAAAATTATGATATCCCCGACACCCCCGCGGTGCAGTGCACTGCTACCGACCGCCGCGGTCGACAACAGTGAAGAATCAGTGAGACGGCGGAAGCGCCATAGCCGAGCCACCACTGCGGACGCTCCACAAAAAAAATGGCGGTCGCCAGAAAAACACACAACATGGCCACAAAGTGCACCAACCACACAAGGCATGCACCCAAAAATAGCCAACACAGCCCAAAGACACACCCCCATTGGAAACACAAAAACTACAAATCCCAGGTACACATACACACCCCATCCTGACACACCCACAGACACCAGTATAAATCCAGCACCCAACAGACCACAATCCTTTGCAAAACTCCACAACTGAGGGGACATCCACCACAGATGACAGGAGAGGCAAATCTGCACAACACACACACATCACCACCACCACCACCACTTCCACACCTGCACCTCTAACACCTTTGCTCAGCACACACCATACACATCACAACCACCACTACCACTCCCAAACCTGCACCCTAAACACCTTGACACATCACACACCATGTCACCACAGAGAATGCCCAAATTCACTGAGAGCGAGTTGAGGGTCATGGTCGATGAGATAATCAGGGTAGAACCACAATTGTTTGGTAACCAGGTCCAACAGACACCACTGGCAACAAGGACGCAAATGTGGAGAAGGATAGTAGAGAAGGTCAATGCAGTAGGGACCGTGCCACGCAATAGAGATGAAATCATGAAGAGGTGGCACGATCTGAAGGCAGTTGTCAAAAAGAGGAGAGCCAAGAACCATGAGCTGGCTCACAGGACAGGCAGTGGCCCTCCTGTTCCACTCAAAACATTCACTGAATGGGAGGAGAAGGTGCTTGGCATTCTACATCCAGAGAGTCTCTCAGGAATACCCGGGGGAGTGGAGGCTGGTAAGTTCAAACAAATGCCTAACATCACACAAATGTACTGTCTTGCCCAATCACAAAATAATACCTCCTAGGTACAAATTCATTCATGTGCACAACACTCCTCCCAACACATCTCTCACAGATATAACAGACACTCCCCCTGAAGCCCCCAAAGGTAGTAAGCAACATCACCATGGGTACATGTGTACATGCTGCCAGCACTACAACTCCCACAAGGCCCCCTTGTCCCACAGCTGAGCAGGATGTAGCCCTCCCCCACCCAGAAGCAAGCCTCAGCCATTGTGTGCTACACCCTCACCTAACAGGTAGGTAGCCATCATCACAGGGAGGTGGGTGGGTGTCTGGGAGGCCTGCACTACAACTCCCACCAGGCCCCCTTGTCCCACAGCTGAGCAGGATGTAGCCCTCCCCCCACCCAGAAGCAAGCCTCAGCCATTGGGTGCTACACCCTCACCTAACAGGTAGGTAGCCATCTTCACAGGGAGGTGGGTGTGTGTGTGGGAGGCCTGCACTACAACTCCCACCCTGCCCCCTTGTCCCACAGCTGAGCAGGATGTAGCCCTCCCCCCACCCAGAAGCAAGCCTCAGCCATTGTGTGCTACACTCTCACCTAACAGGCAGGTAGCCATCTTCACAGGGAGGTGTGTGTGTGTGGGAGGCCTGCACTACAACTCCCACCAGGCCCCCTTGTCCCACAGCTGAGCAGGATGTAGCCCTCCCCCACCCAGAAGCAAGCCTCAGCCAATGTGTGCTACACTCTCACCTAACAGGTAGGTAGCCATCTTCACAGGGAGGTGGGGTGTGTGTGGGAGGCCTGCACTACGACTCCCACCAGGCACACCCTGCCCCATCACTCAGCAGGATGGAGCACCCCTCCCCCAGAACCATGTGGCAGCCATTGTGTCCTTCACCCTCACCTAACAGGTAGGTAGCCATCATCACAGGGAGGTGGGTGGGTGTTTGGGAGGCCTGCACTACAACTCCCACCAGGCCCCCTTGTCCCACAGCTGAGCAGGATGTAGCCCTCCCCCACCCAGAAGCAAGCCTCAGCCATTGTGTGCTACACTCTCACCTAACAGGTAGCTAGCCATCTTCACAGGGAGGTGGGTGTGTGTGTGGGAGGCCTGCACTACGACTCCCACCAGGCACACCCTGCCCCATCACTCAGCAGGATGGAGCACCCCCTCCCCCCCAGAACCATGTGGCAGCCATTGTGTCCTTCACCCTCACCTAACAGGTAGGTAGCCATCTTCACAGGGAGGTGTGTGTGTGTGTGTGTGTGTGGGAGGCCTGCACTACAACTCCCACCAGGCCCCCTTGTCCCACAGCTGAGCAGGATGTAGCCCTCCCCCACCCAGAAGCAAGCCTCAGCCATTGTGTCCTTCACCCTCACCTAACAGGTAGGTAGCCATCTCCACAGGGAGACGGTGCAGTGTGTTTGGCTATCCGTCCCACAAAATGCTACATGCATGCTGTCCCACCACTATGGAGGATGTGACACTACACCCCCAATAAGAAGCATGTGGCAGGCAATGTATGCTACCCACCCAACTCACAGGTAGGTAACCGCATCTCACAGGTCGGGGTGTGTGGGGCTGGAAAGCTTGCACAACAACTCACACGGGCCCACCTGACCGGCAGCACACAAGACCCATTACTCCCTGGCACCAACATGCATGTGTCAGTCATTGCAATGTACACTTCAAAAGAACTGGCATGTGGACATATCATGCTGACCTGTCCCACACTGGACCAAGATGGAAGCCATCATCATACACACACAGAGAGGTCTCACAAATACAAGGAAAACACAGCAAACACAACATATCCACAGCCACAACATAAAGCCAGATATGCATTTAATGAAACATGTCGGCATAGGACACCAGGCCTCTCAATTCACAACTGCACACCCAGATAGCATTGGCAACTATAGTGTGCACACACCTAAGAAAATGAAACTGTGACAGCGAACAAAGTGTGAATGACTGAAACACATGTCGATGGAACCATGCACACCACTACACCACTACATGCCATCTGACAGTAGCAGTGTACCAGACCACCTAGGATCTACTGAAAGCAAACTTAAGCATGTCTGGAATTGCAAATACAGATATCTACACCACAATGATAAGGTATGCATGAAACTACAATGCTCACTCACTGTACAGAGAGAACCGCTACAAGGGCTCTACAAGTGACACATACGCGTAAATGGATGACATATGATTGATCAATAACAGGATGCCAACATGAGACTGTCAATGTCAAAAAACATATATTGTGCATGTCATGTCTTGACAACTCCCAATATGGACAAGTAATGTATGTACCACAACAGCTTGTAATGCATCACTGGATGTCGGTCAATGCTAATTTGTACAGTGAACAACTGCTGGATGTACAAACAGTTGATGTAACACTGCCAACACAAACTTTGATGGGTGCAACACAATGACCATTTCACATCTGACCCACAGGTGACCAAGAACTCACTGCAGAGGATGACACCACCCTGCAGAGCCAGTCCCCCCGGGACAGAGACAACTGGATGAGGACTCCCTGGATTCCTTGGATGAGGAGCTCCACGCTGGCCCATCTGGTGTGGCCCAGGCACCCATTGTCCCACCAACCACATCAGCTGCAGCCCCTGACCATCCTCTGACAGCTGCTGTCACGGCCTGTGTGTCACCCACTACTACCACCGCCACCACCACCACCACCACCACAACTGTCCGCAACACCCACCCTGCCCCAGGGGTTGAGCAGCCCACCACATCGACTGCGGAGGCCAGGGAGAGGATGCAGCGGGCCAATGTGAGGACCGGACAGGACCGTGGCAGCAGTGCAGCTGGTCGGGACAGGCTCATGCAGAGGGGGACTGATCCGGGGACGGAAGCCCTGGGCCACATCGACAGAGTCCTTGGGGCATACCAACAGGCCCAGGGACGAATGGGCCGTTAGAGGAAGAATCTCGGGAGCACCTCCTGCTGCGGAGGTCCATGGACACACGCATGGGACAGATTGTGGACCTTCTGGGGCAGCTGGTGGAGGTTCTGAGGGACAGGCAAGCGCAACATCCTACCCCTCTGCCTCCCCCCGTTGGGCAGCAGGATGACACTTCATCATCCTCCCCTGCGTCCACAGAGGGGGGTGAGTCCTCAGACACCACTGCCCCTGCAGCAGTGGCCCCTCCAGTGAAGCGCAAGCGGGGCCATCCAAGGAAAGGCCAGGGGGACTCACGTGCCCAAGCACCTGCCAAACGCTAGTCCCCAAACCAGCCATGATGGCAGACCACTGCACCACTGCTTTGACCTTTTGGACTATCCTTCACCACACTGCCATGTGAATGGCATCCATCTGTTGGACTGGGTCTCCACATCATTGTGGGGACTACTCAAGTATCTCATTTACCTTGACTGTCAACTCACTTCTTCAATTACCCCCTTCACATTTCCTCCACCCTTGCTTGTCACAGTTGTTAATAAATACACCTTACACACATGTTGTTGTGTCTGCTCCATCTTTAATACAGGATGTGCAACCTACACCGTGTAGGACATGGTCCAGGGGAATGGAATGTAGGTAACAAGTGAGATGCTGAAGGGACCTACGGAAAACAGCAGAACAAGAGTCACTTGTATGGGTGTGGCATTGCACACATCACACGACACTTGTCAACAAGGTACTCAGATCTACAAACTTTACACAGAGCAACAGTCACCATAGAGACAATCTGTTCCACACTAACCAATCACACATACATTGGCAGGCAGCAATGAGTCAACACCAAGCTGCAGTCAGCAAGCTCACATACACCCACACAGCAACAGCAACACCATCAGACCATTTTGTCCCTTCTACATCGTCACTCACCTTCAAGTGAAGTAGCGGGTGATGAGCTGACGACGCATGTCGACCCCTTCCTCCTCTCCACTGCCCTCGTCACTGGATCCGGCTTGATTTGCAGGCGGCGGCCTTGGCTGCTCATCATCGTCATCCAGGATCAGGGGTATTGCCTTGCAAATGGCGAGGTTGTGGAGCATGCAGCAAGCCACCACTATCTGACACACCTTCCCTGGCGAGTACATAAGGGCTCCCCAGTACGGTCCAGGCACCGAAATCTTGATTTTAGGAGACCAAATGTCCGTTCTATCACACGCCGTGTCCTCCCATGGGCATCATTGTATCGCACATCAGCTGGCGTGATGGGGTTCCGCAATGGGCTCAGCAACCACGGGCGGTTTGGATATGCCGAGTCACCTGTGTGTGAGAGACACAGATTAACCTTGCAGTCCCAAAATGCTACACAACAGCATGTCACACACACCCACCACTCTAATCCACTATACATACTCACCCACAAGCCATGCACGCTCAGGAAGCAGATTGGCCATCAACTGAGGAACGATGCTGCTGCGCAAGATGTGGGCATCATGGGCTGAGCCGGGAAACTTGGCACACACGTGTGAGATGATCATGTCCGCCAGGCACACCACTTGAACATTTACCGAGTGTGAATGCTTCCTATTGCGGTAAACCTGTTCACGTGCCTGTGGTGGCACAAGCCCAACATGTGTGCAATCAATTGCACCAATGACATGTGGGATATGTCCAAGGGCATAGAAATCACCCTTCACAGCCACCAACTCAGGCCCCTGGGAAAATGGATATATCTGTCTTTGTACAGCATCATGGCCGACAGGACATCCCTCAGCACCATGCTGAACATCGGCTGTGACATCCCGCCTGCACTTGCGACCGTGTGCTGGAATGAGCCCGTTGCAAAGAAATGCAGGCATGCCATCACCTTAGCTGTTGCGGTGAAAGCTGTTGGATATGTCCGACGTGGCTGCAGGTGGGGCTCCAACATGGCACATAGGTTCTGCAGGGTTTGTCGGTCCAGCCTGAATTTGCGGATTATTTCCTCATTCTCCATGTCTGCCAGGACTGTGAACGGACGATGGATATTGTGCCTCCTCCTCCTAGGACAGATCACAGTGCACAGATGTCAATGCAGAAGACCATGAAATGTGCATCACATCAATTACTTCTACAGACACATTCCCAAGTCTTACAACATGCACCATAAACCGACAGGGCACTTCACAACTAGGTTCACATCAGGCACACTACTCGTACACCTGTCCCCTTACCAGCAGCAATTATCTGTGCACCCCTCCGGCTCATTCGCATGCACAGTGTGATATACTAACAGATATGTGTGCATACCTGTGAGTCTGACCCCCAGCATATGTTGATAATTGCAATACTAGCCGAACACACCATGTTGCTGGCCCTGATACACCTCCCAACACAGGTTGCACATGGCACACATCAACTACACACTCAACACCGGCTGAGCGTGGGGGACACGTGTGTGCATGTGCATTGGACAATGTGCCAGTTGCTGATGCCCCTAGTCCAGTCAATGAGACGACATTGTGCGTTACATTGCACACACAGACATTGACCATTATCTCCATATGCTATGCAACACAGTAACTGGACAGTCTACATTTCATTACACAGCACATGTGACATGTGCGAGTGTATGTGCCCATGCAATGTATTGGCGACCCATATATGGTATGTGTTGGTGACGTGGAGTGACATGTCCCTTTTGTGCATTTGCCCTCATGAGGACCCTTCAATTGTTGAGACCCTGGGCACTGTATATGTTGGCCTATGCAGAGAGCTGGAGGACACGTTAGGTGCAGCACAGCTACTCCACAACTCCATTAATGCTCACTCAAGGCACTGTCTGCCAGACATGTGGCGGTGCCTACCGCCTGCAAAACACACAAGATGATGGACGGAATGCTGCACATTGGCAAACATTCACCCCCAGTCACAGATCTGGGTTTAATCCATCGTTATTTTGCTTCACCACGCCACCCCAGTTCAGACATAGCCATATGCAAATCAGTCTTGACCCTGTGCCTCATGGGAACAGTCCAGACCGAACTGCCAAGCCATATCTTCCCTGGACCGGAATCAAGCATCCTAGGACCGGTTTCAGGCTATCAGCCTTCATCAGCCAGGATAGCTTGACTCCAGTGGCGTAGTGAGCACGGGACCCACGTCTGGGCATACCCTTCCCACTTAGGGCGAAATGCAAAACATACAAGATGATGGACGGAATGCTGCACATTGGCAAACTTTCACCCCCAGTCACAGATCTGGGTTTAATCCATCGTTATTTTGCTTCACCACGCCACCCCAGTTCAGACATAGCCATATGCAAATCAGTCTTGACCCTTTGCCTCATGGGAACAGTCCAGACCGAACTGCCAAGCCATATCTTCCCTGGCCCGGAATCAAGCATCCTAGGACCGGTTTCAGGCTATCAGCCTTCATCAGCCAGGATAGCTTGACTCCAGTGGCGTAGTGAGCACGGAACCCACGTCTGGGCATACCCTTCCCACTTAGGGCGAAATGCAAAACACACAAGATGATGGACGGAATGCTGCACATTGGCAAACATTCACCCCCAGTCACAGATCTGGGTTTAATCCATCGTTATTTTGCTTCACCACGCCACCCCAGTTCAGACATAGCCATATGCAAATCAGTCTTGACCCTGTGCCTCATGGGAACAGTCCAGACCGAACTGCCAAGCCATATCTTCCCTGGACCGGAATCAAGCATCCTAGGACCGGTTTCAGGCTATCAGCCTTCATCAGCCAGGATAGCTTGACTCCAGTGGCGTAGTGAGCACGGGACCCACGTCTGGGCATACCCTTCCCACTTAGGGCAAAATGCAAAACACACAAGATGATGGACGGTATGCTGCACATTGGCAAACATTCACCCCCTACCACCTGGCCACTGAGGTGCGGCACCGCACATAACCCATGCACGATCGCGGGAGACACCGCCAGTTATGTATGTGACAATTGTGGTCTGCATGACTGGCAGACATCTGAGGCCAATGTGCAACAGTAGATGTGCCCATGGCCTCGATATGGTGGATAGCATGTGTGCAGGGTCATTGTGGGCTGGTATGTTGTAGTCTGTGTGGTCCCCTACTGCTCCACACATGTAGGTGATGTGCACCATGTCGTGGTGTTCATCCTTGCCAACATCGGGACAGTGTGTGTGCACAGGCCATTTTGGGGCTGTGTCTGATGTGAGCCAACTGCAGGATGGAGTGCTGTGTGAATCACCTGGGTCACTTATGGCAGGACGTGTGGCGGACATGCACCGTTGTGTCGAAATTTTGGGTGTCAAGATATATGTGTGCACAGGGTGGCATGCAATGTGCTGCACTCCTCTTTCTAGGATGCAGATGTATTGGCACGTGTTAGTTCTGTTGATGCCACTCATCTCACAGTACTTCTCTCTCCTATGCAGCAGCTCCCGTATGTGCAGAGGGAGAGGGGACGGACACCAGTGGTGAGGCTTCCACTGCTACAGCCGCACCGGAGCTGACTGACACAGATGTGACCAGCACCGAGGAGGGGGACAGGAGTCTGCTAGAGGACTCACAGCTGGAGACACAAAGCTCTACCTCATCTGACGCCAGCGGTGACACATCCATGTTGGGGGTGCCTCCTCTTCCGCCACACAGAGTCCAGTGCCCAGCCTCCCTTCAACCTCCACTGGTGCTGCCCGTGTCCGCACAAGTAGGAAGGGTAGAGTCACCTTCACCCCAGGCACAGCTGCCCCAGCCCATGTCAGCCCTGCTGCCCTCAGTGCAGAAGCAGTCGAGCTATTGCGCCAAATGTGTGTGGGGCAGACAGCACTTCTCAATGCCTTCCAAGAGCACGACAAAAAGTTGGGGCAGGTTATAGCTTTCATGGAGGGCTTACATTCCGACGTTGGTGGGCTACACCGCACTGTGCAGTCCTTGTCATCAACTGTGACAGCAGCCCTGCAACAGGCACATAGTCAGGGAGCGACTCCCAGCACTCGGTCCGGCCCCGTGTCACTGTGCACCTCTGACGACAGTGACAATGCCCAACGGACCCCAAAGTCCCGATACAGAACCTGCAGCACACAGGAGTAGCAGCAACCCAAGCGTACTAGGGCACAGACACCATCCCCACATAAAAGTAAGGCCACCCCAGAGCGCAGAGAGAAAAGCCCATCAGGCGACAGCAAGGGCCACAAAGCAAAGAAACAAGCATCAGGGTCACAGGCCTCACCTTCCTCCCCTGCCAAAGACTCCCCTGTCCCAAAGACGTCTCGCAGAGGCAAAAATACAGTTTCCACACCCACTGAGAAGGTGTTGCCTGCAAACATTACACAGGATGAGGGCCCCATGGATAATCCATCCTTGACCTCCACTCCCATCCCAAGCCCTGTGAAGCCAGCACGGGAGGACACTGTAGGGGGCAAAGCTGGTGGACAGAGGGAGGCAGGGCGGCGGCAAACACCAGGCAAGCGCACAGCGGGTTCCAGCATGTCCCCAGAGGGGGATCACCATCCACACCAGAATCAGCTTTGGTGTTGGGGTCACCTGTTGTGTCTGCCCCAGTTCCCTCAATCCCCTGACAGGGAAGCCTTTCAGGATCCCCAAGAAGTGGAGAGGCACCCCTCCACATTCTCCGGCACAGACTGTGTCTCACCAGGGCATGAGTCCACCTCCCCGGGCCACCACCCCACCTGGTCCAAGCAGCCCCCCAGCTACCACATGCACAGTTGGCTCTTCCACAGTTGTTACTCCCACTGCCCAGGGTAGTCCGCCAACAGACCCCAATACACAGTCAGCTCCAAGTCCGACAGACAGCCCCATCTGAGTGGTGGTCACCCTCACACACCTGTCTGTCCACAGGGGTGCGTGTGATGCCCATTGTCAGACTCATTACTCTGTTGCTGGGCATGGCATGGTAGAGTTGCATACATTCCCTGTGTAGCTTCTGATGTGACTACTCTGCACATTGTACTTGCCTTGTGTTTCACTGCTGTTTGCCCCTTGCCTGTGCAGCTTCTCATGTACCTCACCTGCACTGTGTCCTGGCCACTGGCCTTGCTGTTCACTGCTGTTTGCCCCCTGCCTGTGCAGCTTCTCATGTACCTCACCTGCACTTTGGACTGGCCACTGGCCTTGCTGTTCACTGCTGTTTGCCCTCTGCCGGTGCAGCTTCTCATGTACCTCACCTGCACTTTGGACTGGCCACTGGCCTTGTTGTTCACTGCTGTTTGCCCCTTGCCTGTGCAGCTTCTCATGTACCTCACCTGCACTGTGTCCTGGCCACTGGCCTTGTTGTTCACTGCTGTTTGCCCCTTGCCTGTGCAGCTTCTCATGTACCTCACCTGCACTGTGTCCTGGCCACTGGCCTTGTTGTTCACTGCTGTTTGCCCCTTGCCTGTGCAGCTTCTCATGTACCTCACCTGCACTGTGTCCTGGCCACTGGCCTTGCTGTTCACTGCTGTTTGCCCCCTGCCTGTGCAGCTTCTCATGTACCGCACCTGCACTTTGGACTGGCCACTGGCCTTGCTGTTCACTGCTGTTTGCCCCCTGCCTGTGCAGCTTCTCATGTACCTCACCTGCACTTTGGACTGGCCACTGGCCTTGTTGTTCACTGCTGTGTGCCCCCTGCCTGTGTAGCTTCTCATGGACTCACTCTGCACTTTGTCCTGCCCACTGGCCTTGTTGTTCACTGCTGTTTGCTCCTTGCCTGTGCAGCTTCTCATGTACCTCACCTGCACTGTGTCCTGGCCACTGGCCTTGTTGTTCACTGCTGTTTGCCCCTTGCCTGTGCAGCTTCTCATGTACCTCACCTGCACTGTGTCCTGGCCACTGGCCTTGCTGTTCACTGCTGTTTGCCCCCTGCCTGTGCAGCTTCTCATGTACCTCACCTGCACTTTGGACTGGCCACTGGCCTTGCTGTTCACTGCTGTTTGCCCCCTGCCTGTGCAGCTTCTCATGTACCTCACCTGCACTGTGTCCTGGCCACTGGCCTTGTTGTTCACTGCTGTGTGCCCCCTGCCTGTGCAGGATCTCATGGACTTAACCTGCACTGTGTCCTGGCCACTGGCCTTGTTGTTCACTGCTGTGTGCCCCCTGCCTGTGCAGGATCTCATGGACTTAACCTGCACTGTGTCCTGGCCACTGGCCTTGTTGTTCACTGCTGTGTGCCCCCTGCCTGTGCAGGATCTCATGGACTTAACCTGCACTGTGTCCTGGCCACTGGCCTTGTTGTTCACTGCTGTTTGCCCCTTGCCTCTGCAGGATCTCATGTACCTCACCTGCACTTTGGACTGGCCACTGGCCTTGTTGTCGACTGATGTCCTAGACTTGCCTCTGCAGGATCTCATGTACCTCACCTGCACTTTGTCCTGCCCACTGGCCTTGTTGTTCACTGCTGTTTGCCCCTTGCCTGTGCAGCTTCTCATGTACCTCACCTGCACGTGTCCTGGCCACTGACCTTGTTGTTCACTGCTGTTTGCCCCTTGCCTGTGCAGCTTCTCATGTACCTCACCTGCACTGTGTCCTGGCCACTGGCCTTGTCGTTCACTGCTGTTTGCCCCCTGCCTGTGCAGCTTCTCATGTACCTCACCTGCACTGTGTCCTGGCCACTGGCCTTGTCGTTCACTGCTGTTTGCCCCTGCCTGTGCAGCTTCTCATGTACCTCACCTGCACTTTGGACTGGCCACTGGCCTTGCTGTTCACTGCTGTTTGCCCCCTGCCTGTGCAGCTTCTCATGTAAATACTGTGCATATTGAAATGCCCACTGGCTTTGCTGTTGCCCAGATTTGTTGGCTCTATATGCAAATTGTGAATAAACACAGTTGGTCCTGCAGTGAGTTGTGTCAGTGTCCTTCCTGAATAATGTTGTTTCTGTGTGTGCATGGTTAACTGTGTCACAGGCTCAGTATGCCACTTCGACATTGCCAATGGGTTGTGTCACATTTCATTTTTTGCAGGGGTGGGAGGCACTTCATTTCTACATGCCTGTGATACTTATGGGTGCAGTGTAGGTGGTTGGCAATGAAGTCTTGTAGTCATCTTCCTTCTTGGCTCATGTTATCTATGGTGGACACATGTCAGGTTTGTGGGCAATGGCAGCACAGGGTGGGAGTTTGGGCACAGGCTTACAGGCAGGCAGGCCAGGGTCATGGGGTCTGTGTGAGCATCCTTTCTGTTTGTCAATCAGTGTCGGTGTATGGACATCTTGTGGTGATGAGTTATCCAGGTCCCATGGCTTACTTCCAATGTGTGCACTTGGGTGGTGGAGAAGTGTGTGGTGTGAAGGGGGTGACTTTGTTGTGACTGTGGATGTGTGTGCACATGCATTGTCAACTACTGCCATGTGTGACCCTGGAGTGGTGTGCCTGTATGTGTACTTGTTTAGCCCTGTGGTTGTGTTTTGTGCACATGGCAGTATTGTGTGTTGCTGTTGTGGGAGGAGGTATGTGTGCCATATCCTACTTGTGCTTGGCTGTCATGTAGTGTGTCACTGGGCCCTGTGTGTTGTGCAGCAGACGTTGTCTTGTCCAGTATTTGGATGCCTATGTGTGGCTGGTCAGTGTTTGTGTTCAGGGCCTTCCTTACATCCCTGTGCCTATACATGGGTGTCCTTGCTGTCTCCAGGAGTTGTGGCATTGGGGTGACCGTGGTTTGTGTTGACTGACTGTGTCAGCCATGTGTGCTGTGATGGGCTGTGTGTGTTCTCACATGTGTCTTGTCTTGCATGTGCATCACACATGCTTGATGGTTTAGTCACTGCCCTTCCATTTGTGGGCACCTCACTTTGGCATTCCTATATGTTGTCCTCCATTACTGCTGGCATGTGGTGTGTGTATGTAGCTGTGACTCTGGGTGGTGTGTGTGTGTGACTTGTCAGGTGGTGTGTGAAGTGAAGTGTTTGGTCCTCATCTGTGTGTGTGTACATTTTGTGCCTGGCCTCAGTGTTCTTGGCTTGTGTGTGATGTTGTTGTGGTGTGTGTGTTGGCTGGGGCCTGGCCTTCTGTGCTATGTGTTCCTTTGCATAGGGTCCTGCTGTGGCTGTATATGCAGTTGTTGGGACGTGGGGCATGGTGTGGCTGTAGTTGTGTTGTTGTTGTGCAGGAGTGGCACTTGTGAGACACATGTTGTGTCCCTTCAGGGCGGTTGCTGGTGTGTTGTGGATGTAGTTGTGGCTCTGTGCTATTTGTACGTTGCCCTTGGTATGCGCTGGCCCTGTGCTCTGCGTTGTGTGCATGTTTTCATGCACACTGACCGCGGCGGTGACGTGACCGGGACATTTGTACATGAATGCGGTACATGGGTGGGCAGTTTGTGGCGCGACGTTTTTGTGACAGGTGGGACATGTGTGTGTGCAGTGCTGGCTGTGTGCCTGTCCCCACAGGGGTGTGTGGTGATCCCATGCGATGTTTTTCCCCCCTGGAGCTGTGTATTGTGTTACTTGCACTGTTGTGTCTGTACGTACCTGCGGAGGCGTCCGTGGCGGTGGATGACTTGCAAGTAGTGGATCATGTACAGCACCGGGAGTGCGTGTAGGGCAGGATCCATCGCGGTGTGTCCCGGGTGTTATTTTTTCTGTCTCCGCTGTGATGTCTCCGCCGTCTTTCGCTGTGCGGTTTCTCCGTTGCGGTGCGTTGCCCTGTTTCCGGCATCGTGATATCCTCGGCGTACGGGACGTCATTCCGCACGGCGGTGTGTGGTGATTGGCTCACTCCGCCGCGATGGCGGGCGCTGTTCGATGGCGGTCGGCGTCACACCGCGGTGGACGGTAAATGCCTATGTTTTCCCATCCTAATATGGCGGGCGTGAAGACCGCGGCTGGCGTGCGATAAAAGGCATTTTACCGCACCGCCGCCAACGCGGTCGTGCTTCCGCCCGACATCGTAATGGGCCCCTATATTATTTACAACAATATTTTGGATTCGATATTTTTGTACTTACCTGTTTGTAGATAGGAATTCGATATTTTGGCATTCTATATTTTATCCACGATATTTTTGCAGGTCGATATTTTGGCATTCTATATTCTGTCAGTGATCCGTTGAAATAATATTAGGTTTGCTCCCGATAACTTTATGTACTTTCCCAAGAGTTTGTTTGACTGAAATTAAAATAATAGATATAATACCCCTCCAAATATTTCTCTTTACCTATGTCGTGCCGCCGCCCCGCCCTCAGCCCCGCTAACATCCCCGCCCGCAGCTTCATGCACACGCCCCGCTTGCCGACATGCATCAGCTGGCGAAGGTGGCGCTTAAGACATTCAAAAGGGGGTGGTCTACGACGGGAACACGCTTCGTGTTCCATCACGGACCCCTGCCTAGCCTCCCTCGGTTTCCCTGAGATTTCCCCAGCACTTACCTGCATTCCAGCTATCGTGTCGGAGAGCAGGAACGTCCTTGGCATTTTCCTCCCGACGTCTTCAGTATTCTTCCCTTCCGGGTCTCCGCCCCTCTTCCGGGGAATGTTACAGCATCGGCGTTCCCTCGCCGGCCAGCCTCGTTTCTTCTCCTCACAGGCAGCTTTCCCTTACGCTGTTCTTCCTGTTCCTGCAAGAGAAAAAATACCAAGAGAAGTATTTAAAGAATCCTAGTTCCCAGCTTATGGTAGGATTAAAATATACCTAAGCATTTTTGATATATACATATACAAATCTGATTCTCCACTTCTTCAGCAGTGTGGAGTTCGTTCTCTGCCTTGATTGCTTGCTGCATCTTCTCTTATGCTGCAAAATAAAAGCATGGAATCAGTTACTTATTTGTAATTTACTTGGTTAACCTATCCTGACCAAGCACCTTTTTGTGCAACATTTTTTTCTCTTCTTTTATTATGTCTAGGAAAATAAGTTTTTTGTTTTTTTCCTAGTTTTTCAGGATAGCATATGTTTTAATGGGTCTAATGAATCCAGATGGTGGTCTCCGTTAAGGTTGGTATGTTTCACACTTATCATTGTTTAATGCTTAAATTCTGCAGTACTAATTATTAATTTGCATACTTCTACCTTTTAGATACCACTGTGTCAGTCTTGAGTTCTAGTTGATCATATCTTCCTTTGTAATACCAGCAGAACATTCAACAGGTATTACTCCTACATTAGCCAAACGTTCTATATAGCACTCTCATTGTTCTAGGGTCTTACTTACCTTTTGTACTTTTACCCATTAGGAAACACATGCGACATCACACCAGACGGACCATTGGATTCTACTCCTTCTCCCTTTCCTTGTTATGTTTTCCCCTCTTCCCCACCTTCTCCTCTTTTGTTTTGACTTTGTTGGGCGAAGGAGGTGGGTGAGGGAAGTTGGGATACAGCATCTGTTCCTTCCACTTCGCCCTTGCGGAAACCCCAGGTGAGCCTCACAGATAGTGAAGCCCACATATTATATTTCCGCCTGAGCGTAATGGAGGAACGACAGATTACCTTGGCCGATGTGGCGCATATGATAGGGAACTTGCAAAAAGAAACATTAGCTTTGACTATTAGAGTGGATGCCTTACAACACGCCTCTCAAACGTCTCCCTCACCAGATCCCGTGTCTGGAGCTCACAGTAATTTCTTTATATCACAATCTTCTTCCTTGGGAAGTAGTTCGCTGATATACCATATTACAACCCCTTCTACGATACCATTAGCACCACCAGAAAGATTCCTAGGTGATTCTGCTAAATTTGCCTCTTTCATCATCCAATGCCAGTTGCACTTTATGGGTAAAGCTTCTTGTTTTCCGACCGAGCAATCAAAAGTCGCATTTGTTTTGTCTTATTTGGGAGGAACAGCGGCTACATGGTCTATCCCTCTAGTGGATCGTAATGATCCCTTGTATGATTATAAGGCTTTCGAGGAAGAGTTAAGACACTTGTTCGACAGACATTCATTTATGCAGTCTGTTGACACCGAATTATTGAATCTTAAGCAAGGATCAAAGAATCTCATGACCTATATTTCCTGTTTTAACAGGTTGATTGCTGAGGCTGGATGGCCTGAAGCCAAGCGTAGTGCTCTATTCTACAAAGGGTTAAGGGATGAATTAAAGGACATGTTAGCTCAAGTCGTGGACCCTCCTGACTCCTGTGATGCTTTAATTGATTTAGTGATTAAATTAGATCACAGATTACATGAGCGAAAACGCGAAAAAGGACGTTTAGAGACTAAGGGGCCCATTACGATACCAGGCGTAAAAGAATCCGCCAGGCATGGAAGCGGCAAAAATCCGCCCGCACACACCGCCTGAACACCGACCACGCCATTATGAGTACACAAACCGAAAACCGCCATCGGCGGAAAAATCACACAAAATACCGCCCGCCATCGTCCGAGTCGGAGTCAAACCGCCCGCCACGGACGGAAACACGCACGACAACACAAAACCGCCCGCCCACACGGCCGACACACCGCACGTGAAATTACGATCGCACCGCCATGAGCGCGGAAAAACAACAAATATACCGTCCGCCAGCGCAAACAACGCCGATGAGAATCGACACGGCAGAAGCCATGGCACCAACGTACCTGCACAGAAACCATCCGCACACAAAACCAATAGCACACAACATGGCCAACAAGTCCACACAGCAAGGCACACACAAATACACAAGCACAGTACACATCCCGAAAACACCCCCGGACAAACAAAAAATACAAAGGCCAGAACCCCAGACACAACACACCTGAAAACAACAGACCATGAGGACACACCCACATAGGTGAGTACAAAAGCAGCACTCCCACAGACCACAACCCCTTGCTACATTGCAAACCAGAGAGGAGAGGAGAGGACACAGTGACACAGCAAGGACAGCAGCACACCACAGAAATGCACACATCACTACCACCACCACCACCACCACCACCACCACCAAACACCACCACCACCACCACCACCACCACCACCACCAAACACCGGCACCACAAACCCCCTGCACATTACACAACACACACCGCACCAGCACCACAAACACCATGGCACCACAAAGGATGCCCAAGTTCACGCCCATGGAGCTGACGGTCATGGTCGACGAGATCATCAAGGTGTACCCACAAATCTATGGGAACATGGTCCAGCACACACCACTAGCCACCAGAAACAGAATGTGGAACCGGATCGTAGACCAGGTCAATGCAGTCGGGACCCTGCCCAGGAACAGAGTCGAGATAAACAAACGTTGGAATGACGTAAAAAGCCTGGTCAAGAAGAAGGAGGGCAAAAACAGAGAGCTGGCTGCCGTCACTGGCGGAGGGAATCCCGCGCTCTTTAAGACCTTCAAAGCGTGGGAGGAGAAGGTGCGAGTCGTAATCCATCCGGAGATCCTCGCCGGATTAGCAGGGGAGTGGAGGCTGGTAAGTACAAACTAATGTATACCAGCACACCGCTATGTACTCACATGCGCAACTACCATGCCACAGCTCCCAGGGACAAACACCCCCAAGTCCAGCACACAATACACAACACATCACACACACATGCAACAGACACTACCACACACAGCCCAAACCGAACAACTGTAAGATGCGTGGGGACATGTGTACACTAAGCCAGCCACGTAACCACCAACAGGTCCCCAAATATGCCAGAAGCGCCACAACGAGCACCCACCACACCCATGTGTCCGCCACAGCTGCACTAACCGACAAGTAACAGGTAAGTGGCAGGAACACAAAGTGCAGTGGGTGGGACGGTGGACAGCCCAAGTACAACACACACCAGGCCCCAGTCCCACAGCACAGCAAGGAGGAGCATCCCCCACACCCCACAGCCACGTGTCAGCCACCGCAGTGCACAACGACAGCCGAAAGGCAGACATCACGGTCCACAGCAATCGGTGTCAGTGGGTGTACAGCCACCCCCACAACCCACTACACCCCCCACCCCCACAGACCTGCAACATGGAGCACCCCCCGCTTAGAGCCATGTGGCATCCAGTACAGTGCACGCACGAACAACTTGCAGGTGGGAAACTGGACAGGGCTGGATTACTGGAGGCATGAGGACCATAACACCACCAACACATGGGACATGTCACGTAGCAGACGAACACGCAGCACCGCCCACCGTCACGAACAAGTGAACAATGTGCACATGGACATGAACAACAGACTCACACCCCACATGACCCATCACAGACATAGCAACACCCAAGGAGCCACGTCTGCATGCACAAGCCACACTGAATATAGTCCCACACGGCAGCCACTGTGCAACTCATCACACACAACCGAAACACCATTGAAGTCCTGTCCATGTAGCCCCTACTGCCTGTCAACCACACACCCCACAACTACGCCTATGTAAGACAAACAACACTAGACGCAACAGAGCGGAACAACAGAAATGCACACGAACACCACTGAACCCATCAAACTCACAGACACACCATGCACATACAACATACCATCCATCCCATCCGTCAGCCCCAGTCTCATGAAAGGCATGTCATCCGCACAGCTGCCACACATACAGCAGTCACGCTAAGACACATGCCCATGACCAACCATGTGCCAGAAGTCAATTAAGCGCACGACACACTGTGAGCAACAACACACAACATGGGCCACCCCCCGAGCACTGCAGTGATGCACATGGCACAGGGCAGCACGCACACCAAGGAGATGGGACAACTGCAATACGTTGGCTGGCACACAACTATCACTCACCCATAACGATGCGTCCAATGCCATGTCCAGTAACCACAACAGACAGCAAATATGCAGGGCATGTCAGGCATGCACACACCTCAGACCATGCACTGTCATGCAGCCACAACACATGTCACGTTCGGCACCCATGGCTCACAGCATGTACCCCAAAAGCATATCCCCTCCCAAATGCGAATCTGGGGCATGGCCCCCATGTTGCCATTTGCGTTCCTAAGCGTTCCATTTGAACCCCAAAAGCATATCCCCTCCCAAATGCGAATCTGGGGCATGGCCCCCATGTTGCCATATGCGTTCCTAAGCGTTCCATTTGAACCCCAAAAGCATATCCCCTCCCAAATGCGAATCTGGGGCATGGCCCCCATGTTGCCATATGCGTTCCTAAGCGTTCCATTTGAACCCCAAAAGCATATCCCCTCCCAAATGCGAATCTGGGGCATGGCCCCCATGTTGCCATATGCGTTCCTAAGCGTTCCATTTGAACCCCAAAAGCATATCCCCTCCCAAATGCGAATCTGGGGCATGGCCCCCATGTTGCCATATGCGTTCCTAAGCGTTCCATTTGAACCCCAAAAGCATATCCCCTCCCAAATGCGAATCTGGGGCATGGCCCCCATGTTGCCATATGCGTTCCTAAGCGTTCCATATGAACTCCAAAAGCAAAGTACAAACCAGACCCAGGATGGGCCAGGAGCCCGCATACACCAGAGTCACAATGAGTAGGGGCACAGCAACACACCCATCGGCATGGCCAATCCGTCCCATGCCACATGTGCACAGCACACAGTCCCATTGCCTAGCACACACAACTACAGATGCCACAGCCACACACTCGCCTCCGGGAAACCCATGTACGAGATTGCACGAACTGCCAATGTCAGACGACTAATACATACTTCGCCAGGTGCAACACAATAACAAATCTCATTCTCTCCACAGGTGATGAACTGCTGGATGCTGGGGATGGAGACAGCAGCCAGCACAGCCAGCCTACAAGCCCCCAACGAGGACACACGGATCTGGAGGATCTGTCCTCCTCTTCGGACACGGACCACCAAGCTGGCCCATCTGGCATGACAGGGCCCAGCCGCTCCCCAGGACCCCTCCTACCCACCAACCCATCATCCAGGGATGCTGAACAGTCCCAGTCCCCTGCTGCCACTGTCGTTGCGGCCACACCCACGGTCATTGCGGCCACTACCACTGCCGCAACCGCCACCATCGCCGCACCGACCACCACCGCCTCCACCACCACCACGTCTTCGCTGGCACCAGCCCCAGCGCAGGTGGTGGCCCGGCCGACTGGATCCACCCTGGGAGCCACAGCGAGGACCGTGGTGTGCAATGTGGCTAGTGGGCAGGCCGGTGGCAGCAGGACTGGTAGGAGGAGCAGGGTCAGGGAAACGCCAGCCTCCCCTGGGAGCCATGCCCTGCCTCAAATGGCCAGAGTCCTTGGGGCCTATGAAGAGGCCCAAGGACAATGGGCCAGGTCTGCTACTGACACGCGGGAGGTGCTGGGGGTGCTGAGGTCCATGGACGCCCATATGGGCCAATTCGTGTCCCATATGGACCAACTCGTGGACCTCATGGGCCAGCTGGTGGTGGCGGTGGGGTCACAGGCAAGGCCAGCAACACCACCTCCGCCACCACCTGCTAGGGCGCAGGCTCGGGCAGCAGTGTCCACTTCCCCTGCGTCCACAGCCAGTGAGCACACCTCACCCACCACCAGCAGGTCGCCACCACACACCCCCTCCCAAACGTGGAAGGGGCCGTCCGAAGAGGAAACAGATCTCCCGGGAGGACTTCGCACGCTCCAGTCGCAAGTGAGGCAGCCAGCCAGCCTTCCGCCAGCCTTCCTTGACCAGCCACTGCATTGACTTGCTCTACGATCCCACTCCACACAGCCATCTGGATGGCATGTGTGTGTTGGACTATGGACATAGAACCAGTGGGTACACCCTGATCATCACGCAGCCATGACCGACAGCTCATTGTCACTGCACGCACCACTTTTGTCATCACCTTACACACAATCACATGTCACAGTTTGTAATAAATGCACCTTTTTCACTAACTGCTGTTTGTGCCCTGTGTTTTATTTGTACGGAATACAACGGCCACCTTGGGCGGAAAGGCACCTGATGCGTGGCATGGCAATGGAATCCGGAGGGCCTGTAGGGACCTAGGGGTGGGAGACAGAACAGGAGCACATCCAATGAGTGTGTCACACACCCATCACACAGTACATGTCAACAACTACAAGCAATGTACACACATCGCACAGAGCAATAGGGCACAATGCCACAGTCACCAACAGTGGCATACTACCCTGGCCATGGAGCGTTGACACACTGCACGCAGTGAACATACGGCCACCCTGACACAGCACACACACACCTGCACAGATACAGACACATCATCCGTCGTACATGGACACTCACCGTCAAGTGAAGTAGCGGGCGATGAGCTGCTGGCGCACATTCCCAGCTTCCTCCTCTCCGCTGTCCACCTCACTCGAGCTGTCCTGGTCTGCGGGCTGGGGCCCTGGTTGATCTCCGTCATCCACAATGAGGGGGATCTGCTTCCGAATGGCCAGATTGTGCAGCATGCAGCACGCCACCACTATCTGGCACACCTTCTGTGGGGAGTACGCCAGTGCACTCCCGGTGCGGTCCAGGCACCTGAACCTGGACTTGAGGAGGCCAAAGGTACGCTCGACCACACGTCTGGTCCTCCCATGTGCCTCATTGTATCGATCGTCTGCTGGGGTGCGAGGATTCCTCAATGGACTGAGCAGCCATGCCCCATTCGGATACGCAGAGTCACCTGGGTGTGAGAACACAGAGAACCGTTGCAATTCCAACTGGACAGGGGACAGCATCGCACAACCAGCACGCTACACCACTCCACATACTCACCGACAATACAGGCACGATCCTGTTGCAGATTGGCCATCAGTCGTGGCAAGATGCTGTTGCGCATTATGTGTGCGTCATGGGCCGAGCCTGGAAACTTGGCACACACGTGGGTGATCACCATGTCCGCAAGGCACACCACTTGCACATTCAGGGAGTGCGTGTGCTTCCTGTTGCGGTACAGGTGCTCAGTGGCCTGTGGTGGAACAAGGCCAACATGAGTGCAGTCAATGGCTCCCACGACGTGTGGGATTCTGCCAAGGGCATAGAATGCACCCTTCACTGCCGCCAATTCACGAGCCCTGGGGAATCTGATGTACCTGTTCCGGTACAGCATCATGGCTGCCAGTACATCCCTCAGCACCTTGCTGAACATGGGCTGGGACATCCCTCCTCCACTGCCCACTGTGTGCTGGAATGACCCAGTGGCGAAGAAATGCATGGCGGCCATCACCTTAGCCGTGGGGGTGACAGCAGTCGGATACACCCTGCGGGGACGGAGATGGGGCTCTAACATGGCACACAGTCGATGCAGAGTTGGCCTGTCCAGCCGAAACTTCCTGATTACCTCTGTATCGTCCATGTCCGCCAGCAATTGGTATGGGCGGTCAATGTTCGGTCTCCGCCTGGGTTAAATGGCAGAGGACACATGTCAAAGCAACACGGCACATAGCAATTTCGCATACACATCACTGACATGACTGAGCAAGCACATGAGCCACAGCCCAGCTGTCAAGCTGGGACGGCACGGCCACAATACACTTCCACAGGTCTCCCAACAATGGCAATGGTAAGTGAGACATACCACTGCCATGTGCATGCACATGGGGATCTAGGCCCCAATGACTTGCGGGGCGTGCTGATGGGGACTGACTGCATATCCGTCAAGCGGCAACGCCACGGCAACATGAGTGTCTGCTGAGCATGGAACTGCTTCCGAGGCTGGATGAGTATGGCACACGACGACGACGATGTGGGCACGGGCTGAGCGGCCAATACAAGTGGGACCTGTGGCACGAGGGGATATGAGACAGTAGTAGGTGTCAGCACTGCACCCTATGTACAGCACTGTACGGATCACAGCTCCCGAAACATTGACTGGTGTCCACATTGACAGCCCCATGCCAAGACGGCTGTGTGCTTGCAGTCACACGTCACAGGTGAGAGGTTGCATTGCACGTGCAAGGTGGCAGACGTACTTAGTGGGAGCTGGCATGTGTGTGCATGTGTCTCCTGTTCAGGATCCACCAGATGGGCGCTGACTCTGTACTGACCATTGGACACAGCATGTTCCGTGGAAGGCTTGTGTGTGTGGGATGGTGGCACTGGATGTGCCTCCGTTGGGTGGGGGCCATGCACAGGGCGGGTACGTCGATGATTGCGCATTGTTGGTCACGGTGGGTGCACCAACTAATATGTGTTGCCCTGTGTTCAATTCCTATGTCCGCATGATGATGGACTGTGGATGTGGGCAGACTACACATTGGTCGATGTGCTGTCTATATGCATGTGCCTTCACACCAGGCACAGCTGCCCCTGCACATGTGACCCCTGCTGGACTCGCTGCTGGGTCTGTGGAGCTGATGCACCTTCTGCGCGTGGGGGCGGGCCGCTCTCCTCACTTCCCTCATTGCGCATGTCATGTCTTTGCCGCAGGTGACATGGATCATGGAGGGCCCACATGTACGCGTGGGTAGGCTACACATGATTGTTCACTGGTCGCCACCCCCAGTCAGTGTTTCGAATGGGAAGGTTGTCGTGCTGGTGGTATGTTCGATGTGGCGGATGGGCGGGCCTAGGTGCGGGCTTACATTCCGGACATGGGGGTAGTTGGATTGGCGACTAGTTGCAGTACACACGGGACACGTCTCTTCCTTTCCACATCTGGGTCATCCCTTGTACTAACTGACAGTGATACAGTCATCATCGCCCCAGCCCTCATGTCCTCCCCTCGCCCCCCAATATGCATGCTCACCTGCGAGGCTAGCGCTTGCACAGGCAGCCCCAAGCTCGCACCAGAGAGGGCAAGGAGTGTATGTGTGGGTCCAGTTGCACGAGTGGGCTGTCTCAGGGTATGATGTGTGGCGGGACGCCGTCCACCTGCGTGGTGCCCCAAATGGAGACCCGGCCTGCATGGACTATGCATCACAGTCTTCGCCTTCCGGATCCGCCACCTGCGACACCCAGTGGCTGTGGCTGCCCTTGCGGCCAGGCCGCGTCCGTCTGTGGCTGATGGCCCACACATTCACTCTTTGGCCTCTCTGGGGAGGGCTCGGGGTGGTGGCGCACGCGCTTGCACTTAGTCGCAATGGCATGTGGCGTGGTTGGTATGATGGGCAATGGATGGGATGGTGCGAGCCACCTCCCGTGACGTCAGTGCTGCTCGTGCTGTGGTGCGTCCCCCTACACTTCCATTTGACTTGTGCCATGCTAGACGTTGAGGTTCTATTGCCTGCGTGATATGACCAGGAGGAGCGCGAGGAGACCTCTCACACACCATGCTCCACTGCCATCCCGTGCCCTGTATCGCCTGTGCGGATTGACTATGTTGGGGTTACACCTGGTCGACTGGGGCTGTGTGTGCCTTGTCAAGGGGCATGGCGGGCGCACAACAGGATCCAGCTTGTCCACAGAGGGTGGGCTGAGGTGCGCCTGGTACCGCTTTGTACGTGTGCCCGGCTGCTGTGCACACACGTGTTCACTCCCCCCCGACAGGTGTCCTCTCACAATGCCCAGGGAAGCGGTGGTGTACTGTTCATGACCCCTCCCAACACGGCGTGCTCCAACTTGGCATGTGCGCATCTACCCGTCGCACCCACCCACCTGAGCACTGCGTCCATACGACTTCACACGACACATGTGTGTCTTCCACAGTAGTGCTACTCATTTGCGTTGACATCCAATACCAGTGGACTACATGGTCATGTCACGACTGCCGTGTACTTCACATACTCTCATCCTCTCTCATTCGTACTTGTGAAATGAGTCAGCGGAGACAGTTCTGGTTTCAAACATTATATTGAGTCTTCTGTCCTCTGTGATGCAGTATAGTGGACACTACTGGCAGCGGAATACATGTTGAGGATATACTGAGCATGATTACAAATGGGATAGGGTGTGGGGTTACATCTGCTTGGCCAAGGCTGTGCTAATGTACATTTACGTATAGCTGCGGAGCTGCGGACTTTGACACAGACGGTATACATGTAGCCTACCAGACCGCTTGGCATCATGGGCACAGTCCATCTCAGTTCCATGTGACAGGTTTGCTGCGGTTGTTCCTCATGCACGCGTGCATGTGAGATGACATCAGGGCATGTGCTTGCGTGCATGCAGCGGCGTGCCACTTGTTGTTGCACTGTGGTGGTTACTGGACATGTCACAGTCACTGGGGTCGTGTTGTTGTTGTATGCACTTGTCGTCCATGCAAAGGTCCTGGTATGGGATTCCCGGGGCGGGGGTGGGAGGGTGCAGCACCCACAGACTCAGGCGACCTATTCATGTCCACTGAGCGGTGTGTGTGTCCATGTGCGCTGGATCCATGTCGTGTCCTGGTTGTTCGTGCAGTTCCGTCCATGTGGGTGCGATGCACAGAGCCCATGCCACTGCCTCCCACGATGCATGCGGTGTTCCTGGATGTGATGGGGAACAGTGTGCATGTCCCGGTCATATCCGATGTCATGGCGATGTCGTTGATGGTGTGGTTACAGTTGCCGGTCGTTTGGTATGGCTGTTGTGGTGGTGACTGGCCAGTCCGTGCGGAAGCTGAGCATGGGTGCGGGGTTGGACTTCATAGGTCACTCGGGGAACCTGCGTTGTGGTCCGACGTATTTACAGGTTGTCAGGTATGCGATGCCGTCCAGCAGGGCTTCCATGTCATTGGTGGTGTACATGTTTGCCAGCCAATGAAGCGGATGGTGGCTGTCAAGGTGTTGTTCGTAGGTTGTCCCTTGGAGGACCATGATGGGGCATGCTGGGTGACATTCGATGTAGCTGTTCTCGATGATCCGTCGTGTGGAGGCACAGTGGTTCCATTTCAGTGCGCGTGCGATGTTGGCCACATACGCCATGCCCCCATAGGCAGAGCAGGCCCTGTCGTGTGCGTCCAGAGGGAGGAGTAGTGGTAGCAGGTCCGCCTTCAGACATGCCGGGTTGGAGAGGCATATCTCGACGGGATGCTGGTAGGGACACCTCCGACAGTAGAAGACGGGCATGACGCAGCTGAACAATGTGATGCGGTAAGTCAGTCGGTAACTTACGTTCAGCAGGGACAGGAGATCGCATCCCAATGTATGTATCGTGTTGGTTTGGTACAGCTTGAGCTGTTCGGCGTAGTTGGGTAGGTGTGTTGCGGTTGCCATTTCGCAGCGGTTCGTAGAGGTGGCGTGCTCCGGCTGTGTGTGCAGTCTGCAATGTGCACGCTCCGGGGTTGCTGTGAGCTCTGTGTAGTCGTGGGGAGACAGGACTTGTGTTCTGTTGGCTTGTTTGGAGGACACGGGCCCTCTTCCCACATGCTTCTCAGACAGTTCAAGGTCAGTGCTGTGTGACTCCTTCCAATTAACTTGCATGTGGCCGACATGGGGGAGTGTTTTCTTCTTTCTTCCCCGTCCGTTGTGTGCTTCTGTGATATGCGCTATCTGCCCTGTGGTCGGTCTCCTCGGCATGCCTGTGTTGGTCTATTCTTGGACAATGGCTGTATTCACCGGCTTCTGTCGTAGGGCTGTGGTTTCGGTGTTGGAATGGAAGGTCATTCAGTGCTGTCTGCTCTCCCTTGTGTGGGCGGCAGGCTGCCTTTCCGCTCTGCATTGGGCCTTGTGTGTGGATGTTATTCTTGGGCCACCTGTTGTCGGTCCCCGGGCTCTTTGGTGTTCCGTTTCATGTGTCTTGTTCATATGTGCAGGGTGGTATGGGTTTTTCAGTGTGGTACTGGCGTTCCTCTTCCCGAAGAGGCCCTGCTTCTCCTAGTTGGTGTTGCCGCCGCTGTGTGCTACGCCATGTTTGTTACACTGGGGTGTGTCCTGCTGTTGCGTGTCTTCGCTGACATGTGTGCGTCGGTTGTGTGGCGTTGGGTGTTGTCCGTGGATTGGGCGTTGGGGACATGTCTGTGGCCGGCCTGTCACGTGTCATGTGCGTTCGGGGTGGGGCTGATGTGTGTGCTGCTTGGTTGTGTCCCTGTGTCTGTGTGCGACGCATGCATGGTGCTGCGGTTGGCCTCTGCGTTGTGCGCATGTGTGGCGGCGTCATCGGCGCTTTGGGGCCGTGACGGGGTGGTTGGTTCCTAGTCCCAGGTGGTGTGTACACATGTGTTCTGCGATGTTACGATTTGGCCTGTGTGTCATATGTAGATGCGATGGTGGATGTGTAGTGTACACGCGCTGGTGGGGGTTGTCCGCTTTTTCCGCCCTTGCACTGTGTGCGCTGTTTGCGTGCACTTGTTGTGTGTGTGCCTACCTGCGTCTCCGCGGTACGTTGCGTCCTTGGTGGTGCATCAGCAGAAGCATGGGAAGGGCCTGCAGTGCTGGATTCATGCCCGGGGTGCCGCTTCTTCGTTGTCCGTGCTCTGCGTCCGTGTTTCCGCCTCTCTTTCACGTGCGGTGTCTCTTTGCCGTGGGAGCCGTTTGTTTGCGGCATCGTAATTTATGCGCCGGGCGGGACGTGTTTCGTCGGACGGTGTGTGTCAGTTGTGCTGCGCCGCTACGTGTGCGGGCGCACTTTGATGGCGGACGGTGTTGCTGGCTTGCCGGCGGTGTTTGGCCTGCTTTTCGCATCGTAATTGGGCGGGCGTGTGGACTGCTGCGTGCCGGCGGTAACTGGTGGTTTTTGCATCCGCCAGCACGGCGGTTGTGCTTCCGCCCGCCATCGTAATGGGCCCCTAAGTTCCTTACCTTTAGAGAAAAGAACCCGGATTCTGACAAAACTGTTGATGACACTGAACCTATGCAGATAGGTAGTATTAAAGGGCCCTTGAGTACTGAAGAAAGACAAAGACGAAGGGACAATAAACTATGCTTGTACTGTGGTAAAGCAGGACACTTCTTACGAGACTGCCCAGTTAAAACTAAAAGACGTACTGAGTCGGGAAACTAACCAGCCCGAGCAAGGTGGAGACAGGTTGCCCCGGTGGATCTGGTTTAATGGTCTCCCAACTTTTAAGTCAGAATCACACATTTTTTCCGATGCACCATTTTTTCTTTACAGCTCAAATGAGCTAGGAAGATAAATCTGTAGAGGTGTAAATCATGCTTGATTCAGGAGCAACTGGGAACTTTATAGACTCTAAATGGGTTGAAAGTATGGAAATCCCAGTTGAACCTAAAAAGACAGTAGAGATAGTAAAAACTATTGAGGGGAGCCACATTAAATAAGGACCTGTCACAGATTCCACTAAAGATCTAGGTCTTTACATACATAACAGTCACCTTGAAACCATTCAATTTGATGTCATTTCTTCACCTCAATTTTAAGCAATTGTGGGACTCCCTTGGTTGATGAAACATGACCCAGATATAAAATGGAGAGACCATTCCATGGTTTTTGCCTCTGAATTTTGTAAATTACATTGTCTGGAGAGTAATGCCCCATTACAACACACTGCAGGGACTAGTGACTCCAGTTTACCTGAGTTACCTGCCTGTTACAATTCTTTAAGAGAGGTCTTCGATAAAGAAAAGGCCTCCGGCCTGCCACCTCATCGTCCATACTACTGCCGCATTGATCTAGTACCTGGAGCAAAAATTTTGTGCAGTCGTATATATGCATTGACAGAGAAAGAAAATATCTATTTGAGGGAATACTTGGATGATATGTTACAGAAGGGATTCATTCAGCCTTCTCAATCAGCGGGGTCTTGCCCCCTTTTTTTATACCCCAACGAGAAGGGGGACTTCGGTGTTGCATAGACTACAGAGCCCTAAACTGTGTGACAAATAAAGAATAGATATCTCTGCCCCTAATTCAGTCATTACTAGATCAGGTGAAAAATGCAACGATTTTCACTAAACTGGATTTGAGAGGTGCCTATCATTTAGTACGAGTAAGAGAGGGAGACAAATGGAAAACTATTTTTCGTACAAAGTTTGGGCTCTATGAATATTTGGTTATGCCCTTTGGGCTATGTAATGCCCCTGCAGCATTTCAATTCTTTATTGATGAAGTTTTGAGAGAGGCATTGGATGTGAACACCATTGTCTACATAGATAATATTCTAATCTATTCCTCTTCCACCGAAGAACACATTGGGCACGTGAAAAGTGTGTTAGAACGCCTCAGAGACACAATCTTTATGTGAAATTAGACAAATGTGAATTCCATGTTTCTGAAGTAACCTTTTTGGGCTTTGTGTTGTCATCAAAAGGAGTGACCATGGATCCCCAAAAAGTTGCAGCCATTACAAATTGGCCATCTCCTGGTTCTGTAAAAGAAGTACAAAGTTTTTTGGGTTTCGCTAATTTCTATAGACGGTTCATAAATGGATTTGCATCTTTGGCATCCCCCATCACTAAACTCCTGAAAAAAGTGATACCTTTTTTATGGACACCAGCCGCTGAGGAAGCTTTTTCCTGTCTAAAAAGATCCTTGGTTACTGCCCCTGTCCTGAAACATCCTGACTCCTCACAGCCATTTATAGTGGAAGCAGATGCATCCCAAGTGGCCATCGGAGGAGTATTGTCCCAGAGAGACAGGCAAACAGGACATTTACACGCAGTTGCCTTCTATTCACATAAGCTCACACTGCCTGAAATAAATTATTCGGTGGGAGACAGAGAATTGTTGGCAATAAAGCGTGCCTTTGAAGGATGGCGTCAATACTTATTAGGAGCTTTACACACTGTCACTGCCATCACAGATCACAGAAATCTACAGTTTCTGAAAGCAGCTAGGGCCTTATCAATGAGGCAGTTACGATGGACACATTATTTCAGCAACTTTGACTATACCATACAGTTTCAGGCGGGTACCAAACATGGCAAAGCAACCGCCCTATCACGATATGGTTATGATTTATCTGATACCCCGATTACTCATGATCAACCCTTCATTTTAAGTCCTGAGCGTATCTTGGGAGGTAACTGTTCGGAGGAATCATTTCTGAAGTAAGTGCTTCAGGCACAAGAAACTGAGGAAATCAAAGATTATGAAACCAAACACAAAGGAGTTTGAATTCACAATCTTTTATACTTTCAAGGAGGCCTTCTCCTCCCTACTAAAGTCTTACAGCTACAAGCACTTGAATGGTGTCATTTACATGTGTTAGCAGGACACGCAGGTCATAAAACACCCTTGCTTTACTTAAAAGATACTTTTGGTGGCCATCTATGAGTCAAGACACTCACCTGTATGTTCAGCAATGCTATGTCTGTGCTCAGAGCAAAGGTTCACACCAGATCCCAGCTGGGCTTTTAACTCCTATGCCCACGCCTCCTATACCATGCCATCTTTATGGATTTTATTGTAGAACTTCCACCCACTAAGCAAGGGCATACTGTCATATTTGTGGTTGTTGATATGCTATCAAAGATGTCTCACTTCATACCTTTGAAAGACCTACCTGACTCTAAAGAACTTGCTTTTGTTTTTCTCCAACACGTGGTGCATATTCATGGTCTTCCTTCTGTTATCGTGTCAGATCGAGGCCCCCAATTTGTGTCTAAATTCTGGAAAGGGTTAAATGCCTTGTTACAAATAGATGTAAGACTCTCTTCTGCTCATCACCCCCAGACAGATGGCCAAACAGAAAGGGCAAATCAGTGTATTGAACAATATCTAAGGTGCCAACTGTTGCACACAGATAGTGACTGGGATACCTTTCTTTGGACTGCAGAGTTTGCATAGAACAATGGTGAACATTCTCCCATAGGCGTATCCCCTTTTTTCTGTAATAATGGTTTTCACCCCCGTTGTGGGCTCATGTCTCCTCCTGTACCTGCTGCCACTCCTGCTGCTTTGTAACTTGCAACACATCTCCAAGATATCCATACTAAGGCCAAACGAAATCTGGAGGAGGCAAAAAGTAGGTATAAGGATGACGCTGATCACCATTGGAGTCCACCTCCCGATTATACGGTTGGTGAGAAAGTCTGGTTGTCTACTAGAAATATTAAGGTTAAAGGGACAAACAAATTTAAACCTCGCTTTATTGGTCCCTATGCTATCTCTAAAGTGGTAAACTCTGTTGCCATGAAATTAGAACTCCCTGCCTCCTTGAGAATCCATCCTGTTTTTCACGAGTCTTTACTGAAGCATTTAGTTCCTGGTACTGTCATTCCTGCTCAACCTCCCCCTGTTCTGATGGACGATGAACCTGAGTACAAAGTTGACTATATTGTAGACTCCCGTAGAATACGGCGTAGGCTACGGTATTTGATCCATTGGCAGGGCTATGGGCCTGATGAACGGACTTGGGAACCTGCTTCTCATGTTCATGCTCCCGCCTTTTGCGGTTGTTTCACAGGCGTTATCCCCACAAGCCCAAACCTGTTCGGGGGAATCTTATGGGGGTGTATTGCTGTGCCGCCACCTCGCCCGCAACCTCACTCACAACCCCTCCTGCAGCCTCATGCGCACGCCCCACTTGCCGACACATGGCAGCTGGCGAAGGTGGCGCTTAAGGCATTCAAAAGGGGGTGGTCTATGACGGGAATGCGCTTCGTGTTCCATGACGGACCCGCCTAGCCTCCCTCGATTTCCATGAGATTTCCCCAGCACTTACCTGCATTCCAGATATCGCGTCGGAGAGCAGGAACGTCCTTGGCGTTTTCCTCCCGACGTCTTCAGTATTCTTCCCTTCCGGGTCTCCGCCCCTCTTCTGGGGCATGTTACAGCATCGGGGTTCCCTAGCTGGCCAGCCTCATTTCTTCTCCTCACGAGCAGCTTTCCCTTACACTGTTCTTCCTGTTCCTGCAATACCAAGAGAAGTATTTAAAGAATCCTAGTTCCCAGCCTACGGTAGGATTAAAATATACCTGAGCATTTTGAGATATATATATATATATATATATATATATATATATATATATATATATATATATATATATATATATCCACCAATGCTCCTTTTCATTTCCTTCAAGGAAACCTGTCACTCAAGGGAGGGTGTGGCAAAATCAAACTTTATTAACACCTTTTGCCTTCAGAGATGCGTTTCGGCAATAATTGCCTTTATCAATCTAACGCGTTTGCTTGTCAGTCCATGCATGTCAAAATCATTTCAGTAAAAATGAGGACGACACCCATTGCTAATTTTCAAACTCCAAGTTGGCGTCCTGGTAAACGAAATCCCCAGCTGGGCAATGAGTGCAGTCAGTGTTCCAATAGTGCATAAAAACAAACACGCTGGCAGTTCTTTTTAAAAAAAACAGTGTTTTGGATCTCATCTTGTTTCTCTTTTTCTCAAGGGTTGCCACTCACCCTCCACTTCCCTGCTTCTCACAGAGCCCTGCTCCGTAGTCCTAACAAATGCGGGCAGGCAGAAGACAGGCTTCACTCCAAAGTGCCTGCCGATCACGCTCGTGAGGTTGTAGTCCTCTTGATGCCGTGGCGAGCACCTCGCGCCTGTCTAGCACGCCTGCCACAGATACAGGTACGGGGGCTGGATGGTTGCTCCTACGCTTCATCCTCCTGGAGCGGTCTGCCTTCCAGCACCATATCGCAGGTGGTGCTCATGAATGACGCTACCGCTACACGCCCTTATGTCCACCAATGCTCCTTTTCATTTCCTTCAAGGAAACCTGTCAATCAAGGGAGGGTGTGGCAAAAACAAACTTTATTAACACCTTTTGCCTTCAGAGACGCGTTTCGGCAATAATTGCCTTTATCAATCTAACGCGTTTGCTTGTCAGTCCATGCATGTCAAAATCATTTCAGTAAAAATGAGGACGACACCCATTGTTATTTTCAAACTCCATGCTGGCGTCCTGGTAAACGAAATCCCCAGCTGGGCAATGAGTGCAGTCAGTGTTCCAATAGTGCATAAAAACAAACACGCTGGCAGTTCTTTTTTAAAAAACAGTGTTTTGGATCTCATCTTGTTTCTCTTTTTTTCAAGGGTTGTCACTCACCCTCCACTTCCCTGCTTCTCGCAGAGCCCTGCTCCGTAGTCCTAACAAATGCGGGCAGGCAGAAGACAGGCTTCACTCCAAAGTGCCTGCCGATCACGCTCGTGAGGTTGTAGTCCTCTCGATGCCGTGGCAAGCACCTCGCGCCTGTCTAGCACGCCTGCCACAGATACAGGTACGGGGGCTGGATGGTTGTTCCTACGCTTCATCCTCCTGGAGCGGTCTGCCTTCCAGCGCCATATCGCAGGTGGTGCTCATGAATGACGCTACCGCTACGCGCCCTTATATCCACCAATGCTCCTTTTCATTTCCTTCAAGGAAACCTGTCACTCAAGGGAGGGTGTGGCAAAAACAAACTATATTAACACCTTTTGACTTCAGAGACGCGTTTCGGCAATAATTGCCTTTATCAATCTAACGCGTTTGCTTGTCAGTCCATGCATGTCAAAATCATTTCAGTAAAAGGATAGCATATGTTTTAATGGGTCTAATGAATCCAGATGGTGGTCGCTGTTAAGGTTGGTATGTTTCACACTTATCATTGTTTAATGCTTAAATTCTGCAGTCCTAATGATTAATTTGCATACTTCTACCTTTTAGATACCACTGTGTCAGTCTTGAGTTCTAGTTGTTCATATCTTCCTTTCTAATACCAGCAGAACATTCAACAGGTATTACTCCTACATTAGCCACATGTTCTATATAGCACTCTCATAGTTCTAGGGTCTTACTTACCTTTTGTACTTTTACCCATTAGGAAATACATGCGACATCACACCGGACGGACCGTTGGATTCTACTCCTTCTCCCTTTCCTTGTTATGTTTTCCCCTCTTCCCCACCTTCTCCTCTTTTGCTTTGACTTTGTTGGGCAAAGGAGGTGTGTGAGGAAGTTGGGATCTAGCATCTGTTCCTTCCACTTCGCCCCTGCGGAAACCCCAGGTGAGCCTCACAACCTAATTTTTGGGGGTTTAGATTTAGAGTAGTATAATTGCACCTCTTCCACCCAACGTTATACACTTTCCTCATTGTTTTTGGTCTGGAGTTAGAATAGGAAATCCTACCCTTCCAAAGTATGCACATTCTCCGATGTTTGGGATTCTGGACTTAGAATAATAATTTGTAACCCTCCATTCAGAACAATTTCTTAAAAAATGATGGCTAGTAAGTAAAATACTAAATCAACATTTCAATTAATTACAACAATGAATATTACTAATTTATATCTTGATATTGTATCATTAAATATAAAAATAACACAAACTTTTTTCTGTTTAGTTTATACTTCATTGGAGAAAACTATTATAAATATTAGACTCCAGCCGAAGATGGTGACAGAAGCAGGTTGAGCTCCCTTCTCTCTGACTCCCACCTTGAAATAAGGGCCCTAAAACTGCCAGAAAGCATAGATGAGCCACAAACAAAATAGGAAAGGCAGTTGCGTAGACTGTGCTTGAAGATGGGATAGAGGAGGAAGCCTGACACGATCGGCAGAGAGCGAATTGCGGCCTCCCCAATAATGGTGGTGGGCAAACAAAGCAAGATTGCAGCCACGTGGTGAAATGTTCATCCTGGAGTTGTAACTCCTTGGGGCAGTTGGAAATAAAACTGTGGAGAGTCAGCAGCCCACATGGCATGGCGGGCAAAGAGAAGCATGCAGGCAGGCTGAGCTGTGAGCATCGTGGGGAGGCCTAACTGCATGGAGCGACCCAGAAAACAACAGATTCACTCCGACAGGCACATTTGTGAGCTAGTGGCCTCTGAAGCTTATTGTGGGAAAAACAGGAACACAGACTGTTGAGAATCATGAGGGGAGAGCAACTCCAATCCATGTGTTAAGGCTTAGACACATAGCACTTGCCTATTGAACACTTTCAAACTGGAGATGTTGGGAGTTGCAAGGGAGAGTAGAGCGCTATAGACCTGATGGAGGTGACTGAAGGGAAATATTCCCCCATCTTCTCCATAATAATGAATAAGCACACAAGAAACCGTGGGGTGGCATAAAAGATGCTCTATTTGTGGTCCTCATTTATGACATGGAATTCCTCATCTCATCTCCTTATGCAACAAGTTGTTTTTAATGTCTTAGATGTGGTAAAGAGTGCTCCCTCATCTGTTTCAGCCTATCCTAGAACCATGTGCTTGAACTGAACTGCGTAACAGTAAAGTATAGTGTGTGTTGACCTATAGACAAAGCATCCTCTGAGTCTTTTGAGAAACTTGAGAAGTGACTGAGCTTTCAGAATGCATAGTGCAGCAGATGACTTTTGTAGCCTTTGTGATTAAGGATATAATGGATTGATGTGCGATACCATAGAAAGAGCCAAGCTTGTCATACATTCAACTGCATCATAGTAGTGTGGTAAACACAGTGGCATAATAGAATTCTTGTGATCATATTCCTCCCTAAGGCCAGCAGCTAAAGCAGGCACAATTATGGCAGTGAAAAGCACTGGATCCCTAGCAAAGAAGAACTGAAAGCATTCCTTGCTGACTTATGAACCAATATAGATAAATCAATTGCCCACAGCATGTCCATGCTAAGAAATGAACTGTGCAAAGAAATAATGGACATCCCAGCAGACATTCAATTGTTTGACCAAAGACTGGACCTTTTCTGAATTGGACCAGTTCACCACTACCAGAATCTCCCATATGGAATCGCAAACCAACTGGCAGACATCTAAATACAATATGGATTTAAAATGGGTGCCAGAGAAGGCGCGCCGGAGAGGAACTCCTGAGGGACGGGAAAAGCCTTTATTGAAAATCCCGGGATTCCCTCCATCCCCTGCCCTGCAATGGGAAGGATTTTTGAGCCTCAACCAATCTGAAACAGAAAAGAGAAAAAGGAAAGTTTCTCGGAACTTAACTCATGAGTGTGCCGCATCTTCCTGGACGCCCGACCCCTATCTCCCCAGGAATACTGCATCGTCGTGCCATCCCGAGGCAGAGCCCTGGGCCTGGGCAGCGCTGCCGGGCCTCTTATAACCCGAGTCGGCTAGGGGGTTTGGTTTGTGGCCCCAGCACAGCAGGCAGCTGCGGGAGCTGCATCCACTGTGATCTTGTGCATTTTCCTCCCTTTTCTGCTTCCGCTGGTCGCTGGAGTATTGGCTGCCATGACACCCTGCTGCGGGCTGCTGCATCGAGGTCCTGACCCTACGTGGGGGTCCGCTTTTGGGTGGTGCAGTCTGGGTGTGCACCCCCTCCGAGGCTCCATCAAGGTAAAGTGGAGTGTGGGTGGTGCAGCAGGAACGTGTTCCTGTGGCTGGCTGCACTGGGCCCGAAAGTGGTTGATTGCACTTTGGCTGTCCTGGCCATTGCCTGATTCTTTTACCAATGACCGCTCCCACCCCAATCAGTCTCAAGATCAGAACATGGGGTTGGCGCGACGTGAGATCCCGGCCGTCGCCGTCCCAGCCGACAAGGGCTAAACCACACCTGTTGGTACAATGGAACAGCAGCCTTCACCATCAGTCAGTTCGGCTTGGTTCCCCCCTCCCCTTGGAGTGACCATCATGGCTGCTCCCGCGTGATTTTCAACATGAGCGGTTCTGAGATGGGGCATTCTAATAGATAAAGGAAGGAGGCAATACTTGCAAGGGACATAGAAAAGAAATGGGGCAGAATGCATCAGGTCCACTATTGTTTTTCTACTAAGGGTCAGAGGTCATTTTAGATGAGTCTCTCTCTCAAAGCCTGCCTCGAAGGCCTCACCTCTCAAAATGGTGCCCATCCTGCTCATCTGAAACAGACACTAGACTGGTTCTACAACTCAAGCACTGAAAGGAAGGCAGGACTATGGGAATCTAACCACTTCATCAAAAGAAAGGTAGGACTATTCTAGGCTGCATCTATGGAGCAGCCATCTAGTAATGTTTTCTCCTCTCTGGCTCATCCCAGCCCCAGATTCTTTTTCTAACATGTACAATCTGACCAATGGAATGTCGCACATTAAAGTCCCACACTACTCATCCCACTTTTTATGGGATTAGACCCCATAAAGATGAACCTTGAGCAAAGGATACTTCTAATTACGGAGATGACATTTACTCTGACTGAACTACAACCCTTTGCTAAACAAGTACAGTAGGACTTCTTATAGTCGTCCTATGCAAATTTTATCCTCAAACTCAAAATTTCAGGTGCCTCTCACCATTTACTTCCCTTTCCAACATGGCTCCAAATAACGCCTGCCCCAACGACAACCTGCTGTCACAGGTGAGCTTTAATGCTTTTTAATTGTCTACCCCCCATATCTATCGAAAAATGCTGCTAAGAACTTCAAACATGTCCTACTCAAACAACACCCCGAAACGCTTATCTCGGATGCATACTTTTGCACTTCAAAAGGTATTGTTGTTAATGACCTAGTCTTCTAATCTTCTTCACTAACAGAAGAGCCCAATGGAGAAGAGTCTTAACCTCCTTGCTCCGATCCAAACCTATAACGAAAACTCCTCACGGTTTCCGATTAACTGTAACACCCTCACCAGACTTCAAGGCCAATCTCGCAATGTCCCTCTACAACATTGGAAACATCCTTATTCAAGCATCGGACAGTAATCTTGATCTAGTTGACAAAATCTTTATAAGGTTCAAAAATACATTAGATAGCTCTGTGCCATCTACACAACCTAACTGAAGCCTCGTCGCTGCACCAATACCTCACTCGACGTCTGTCACCTCCTCTTCCTCCCCCTCACTGGAACTGTCTCACTTAACCAGCCACCCGGTGGCACCAATAATGAAGCTAACGTAGCTGATCCTAAGTCCTCTATCACAATCAAAGATTGCATGACGACCAGCACGATGGTCCTGCCCTGTACTCGCATATCTCATCAAGAGTTATTGAAACACAATGATCTCTCCCCTAACGATCTCAATACCTACAATATGGGGAACTCTAGATCCTCCAGTTGCCCATCCTATTCATCTCCTTCACCCCAACGGGCTCCTCACTCATCCACGGCCAGCCCGACACACGGATCCCAACTACCCCAGTCCACAATGGGCTCACTGCTGAGGACAATCGGACTCCCTTTCTTACCCTCTTCCCTCCTCCCATTCTCCATCCACTAACTTCCTCTCACTCCCCACCTCCTTGCCTACTACTTACCTCCCTGCAGCTGAAGATTGCATATCTCATACCACCACTCCCTCCTCTAAAGGATTTCACTCACTTGCCACTCCTATACCATATGCCCTCCCTTTAAACCCCCCATCCATCGAAGATAAGCAGGCAGACCTCAAGCATGATCTCCTACTAGTTAAAGAGGGCCTTCAGAACCTGTTGCTTTTTTTCTAGGAAGATGGAGCAGTTATGGAATCTGAATACCACCTCTAAATCCAATAAACCATGCTGCCCCGCAATGACTAAACACAACCGCAATAGAACCTTGCCCACAGTTACTCTGGGAAACTATACTGGAAATCACAGCCACATCCCAATCACCCATCCAGGCCCAATAGAATTACTGACCATCTGACTGAAGCTGACATTCATTCCCTTCGCCTATCATACAACTCCTCCCTTAATAACTCATCACCAGCTTCATTCAACATCCAGACTATTCCCTCGAACACGCTTAGAGAACCCAGTGTCAAACTTCGAACTGTGAACAAGGATAATTTACTACCTATCTCCACATCACACCTCGAAACCGTAGTAACCAAATCCCACATCAAATCGATGCTCCTAACTGCAGATCAGCGGTAAAGCATGTAGCCTATATTGCCCACCTCATACTTACACATAAACTGGACCTACGGATCCTACCCGAAACCTGGCTCAATAACTCCTCCTCGCCAATTTTGGACATCTTAGTGCCCCCCGAATATGACATCATCAGTCTGGATAGATGGTTAAAGTTGAGGGTGGCTTTGCATGCATCTTTCGCTCCGCTCTCACCCTAAGACATACACAAACTGCACCGATGTCTACATGCGAAGACTTGTGTTTTGAACTCTCAAACATTTACAACACAATCTGCACACTCTACACGATTTATCACTCCCCAGGTGACCATCATCTTTTTATTGAACAACTAATGGAGACCATTTCCTCTAACTCTGAACAACACCTTAACCATTTCTTCCTTGGGGATTTCAACTTAAACTGGAGCGACACAAATGACCCTCTGCTATGCACTTTCAAGTCTTTCTTCACCCAGTCCTGCAGTGAACCCACCCACAACAAGGGCGCCACCCTTGACTTAATCATCGCCAAAGACAAAGTTATACAAGTAGATGATATATCACCTTGTGACTAGTCAGACCACTACCTTATCGCCTTTCTCATCTTGGAAAGGGTGCTCATCAGACAGGGTCAACCCCGTAAAAGCAAACAATGGGCAAGAGATCTAAGGAACATCAGTGCTGATGATCTTATCCAAACTAGCAATAACCTCCTTCCCCCGTCCCTAACACGACTAACCTTGATGACCTTACCAAACTTTACATCCACTCCATGACAAATTTACTTGACAAAATCGCTCTAAAACAGCTCAAAAGGATCCCCAGCAAACAATCCAATCCCTGGTTTAATTGCTCCCTTAACAATGAAAGACACACACTAAGGTTGGCAGAGAGATCATGGTTAAGCTCTCCCTCCATAACGTACCTCAAGCAGTTGAGGAAGACAAGAATTGCATATCACAAGCACATCAGTTGCATCAAAGCTAATCACTTTAAATCACAACTTGACAATGCCCAAAACAGACCAAAAAAACTCATTGAAATCATCAAACAACAAGCAAACCACTCAACCAACCAGCTCTCTTCACCTAACAACTCACTCCCCAGTGGTGAGGAGTGCTCTACACACTTCAGAGACAAAACTAGAAAAATTGAGCTAGAACTACAACTCACCATACCAAAACACACATTTCCCAGCCCAACCGACTCCCTCTCCATGGCTAACCTCAATGAGTTTACCTATCTCAGGATACGTAACATATACTCCAAAAAATAATGTGTTGTGGAACATCTTTTGACTACCAGATGATGATGAACTATTCAAAATGATAACCTCCCTGAAACCTTTAAATCATCTCAGTGATCCGCTGCCCGCCAAGTGCTTCAAAGAGCTTAGATCCTTCATGCTCCCACTCAGGGCAAAGAGTGTCCATGAATCTCTCATACAGGGCTTGATTCCTGAGTGGCTCAAAATAGGACAAGTCACCCCCATCCCCAAGAAGCCTAATGCAGTACTATCTGATCCTAACAACTTCCAGCCAATCTCTAACATCATTTTTTTTTAAACAAACTTTATTGGGTTTAACATAAAGTTCCAGCTGACATCAATACATCTTGTGCTACCTTGTTCAGGATCATAATTCTCCAATTCGTTATACAGCTAACACAGTAGTATGGAAAAAGGAATAGTGATCATTACAATTCTCATACTACTCCACCCCTCCCTGAGCAACTCCCTGAGCATACGTCCCTTAGTATTCAATTTTGGAGTTCTTGTATGTGCCCTTATTCTGGATTGTAGACCCCTTACCCACAACAGCCCTCCCCCCCTCCCCTCAGGCGTGTCACTGGCATACAGACCCCCGGCTTGTAGTCCCCCACTCCTCCAGTTCAGGTCACGCATTAGTTCTGAGGTATCGCTACAGGATCCCTCGTACAGTGCCGACGGCGTCTTGCTATTTCTAGGGACCCCCTTCTTGGGGCCGTGCCATGTAAGTCAGGTGACTGTGCTCTAACCTATTCGCGCTGGGGGCTCTTCCAGTGGATCCTCCTCCCCGTCAGCATCTGGGGCCTTGAGTGCCACAACTAAAGCTTCCCATGCTCTTGCTGCCTTCTCACTCCCCGTCCGTTTAGCTATTTGCAACCTGATTATTCCCTCACACTCTGCCCGCTTAATGAGCTCCCTCTTCCATCTGGCTGTGCTTGGACCCTGTTTTGCTTTCCAGTGCATGGTAATGTCCCTTTTGGCTAGGAGTAAGCCCATGTCTAAAAATTTGCTTGTGACCTTATTTTTGGACGTGTGCGGGAACCAGTGCAACAAGCAGTATTTGAGGGATGCCGCAGTGTCTCTGTCAGTGATTTCAGCCAGTAACGTGATCACCTCCTCCCAGAAATTACCCAGTATTGGGCAGTCCCAGAACATGTGTTTGAAGTTCGCATTTTCTTTATTACATCGGGGGCAGGCCGCAGAATGGGTCGCAGAGTACTTATTAATTTTCTCCGGAGTGAGATATGCCCTATGTAGTATGTAAAAGTGTACCAGTTGGAATCTTGCATTTCTGGTGCTTTTCCAAGCCCTCTCCACCAGCTCTCCCCAGGTTTTCTCTGGGATATCTTCTCCGAGGTCCACCTCCCACTTTAGGCGCAACTCTGATAGGGGGGATAAGGCTTCCCTCGTAATGCGCCTGTACAAACAGGTGACCGCCTTAAATGTGCCCGCCGCCATCACCAGATATTGGCACCCCAGCGACGTTGGTGGTTCAGTGAGTCCCCTTCCCCAGTGCTTTCGTATGGCCGCAGTGAGGGCAGAGTGCAATAAAAAATCCCCCCTGGTTAAGTCATACTGGTCCCGCAGGTCATTGAATGGGATCATTGCACCTTCCTCATATAAGTCTCCCATTGCAACCAACCCTTGATCCGCCCAATCCGTCAATCTCCCACATGCGGTAAGGCCTCGCACATAAGAAACGGGATTTCTGGGGCATAAGGGCACTTAATTTTGGCTCGCCGCAGATATCTGTGCCAGCAGCGCCTAGCTGTATCCAACTCCATGGGGAGGGCCGGGTTCCGGATCGGGAGTCTTAAAGTAAGTTGGCATAGGAGCCTCAGGGTCATCAAATCTTCGCCCATTTCCTCCGTTCCCCTTAAGCGCCCCGCCACCCATTTCGTGAGCCATTGGAACTGTGCCGACAGGTAGTAAACCTCAAAGTCAGGCACCTCCCATCCCCCTTCCGCTCTCGGTCTCATTAGCACGTTAAGTGCCACTCTCCGCCTGCCTGTGCCCCATAAAAACCCTGTAACCATTGATCTGAGTTGGGTGAAGTAGCGTGGAGGTATCCAAATTGGTAGAGTTTCAAAGAAATATAATAGTCTTGGTAGGGTCACCATTTTAAGTAGGGCTACTCTGCCGGCTACCGAGAATGGCAAACTGCTCCAAAAGTCAAAGTTGCTTTTTGTTCCTCTTATGGCTCTTCCTATGTTGCCCTCTGTGAGATCGCCCTGAGCGTGATATATTTGGGTGCCCAGGTACGTGAGGCATCTATCTTCCCATCTCACTCCTTCAGTTTCCTGTGGGCCTACTCTGCCGTCTTTTGTCGGGAATAAACAAGATTTTGCCCAGTTCACTTTTAACCCCTCTACTTCACCCAGGGCCTGGAGTAATTCCTTCGCTCCCCGAAGCGCCTCTCCCGAGTCTGCCAGGAACATCAGAAGGTCATCTGCGTACAACGCAATGTGGTGCATTTGCCTGTCAACTTCAAGGCCCTGATAGTGTTGCCCTGTTCAAGCTCGGGCGGCAAGCGGTTCAATTGCCAGAGCGAACAGTAGGGGGGAGAGGAGACACCCCTGCCTTGTTCCCCTCCCTACACCACAGGCATCGATATCAGGTTACCCGTTCTTACTCGAGCAGTGGAGCCGGAATATAGAAGAGCAGTCCAGTTCACAAACATGTCTCCCAGCCCAAACCTCCTCATCACATGGAACAGATATGGCCATTCTAGGCTATCAAATGCCTTTTCTATGTCCACCGCGAAAATCGTCGCCAAGTCCTTCCCATAGGTGTCTGCCCCCAGCACACGCAGAAGCCGCCTGACGTTAAGCGCTGTATTTCTGGTGGGGATAAACCCCTACTGGTCCTTGTGGATCAGTGTCGCCATATGTGGGAGTAATTGAGTAGCTAGTATGCGGCTGAGGATTTTGTAGTCTAGATTAAGCATAGAAAGGGGGCGATATGCCGCTTTGTCCCACGGCAGTTTCCCCAGCTTAAGCAGGGGTATGGTAATCGCCTCTCTGGTTGAGACGGGCAGGTGTCCCAGTTGTTTTGCCTCATTGTATAACTGTACCAATCTGGGGGGCTAATAGATCAATATATTTTAGGTAAAATTCAATTGGTAGGCCATCTGTTCCTGGAGTTTTGTTTCTTGCCATATTTCTAATGGCCCCTCTCACTTCTCCAATTTCCACATCGCGACCCAGTGTATCTGCTAACTCTTCATCTAAAGCTGGTAGTTCCAGGTCTCTCATGAACCTGTCCATGTCCTCTTCTACTAGGATCACCCTGCTCCTATACAACTCAGTGTAGTATTCTAGGAACAAGTCATTTATGCCTTGTTGATCATATCTCACTTCGTCATTTTAGCCTCTAATCTCTAATATGACCGAACCTCTCCTAGCTGGATTAGCCAACCAGGCTAGTAAGGCTCTCGATTTATCCCTTTCGGAATGGGCCTGTGTCAAGTATTTTTTATAGTCAAAGCAGCGAAGGCGTTCCACCTGCACCGCCACTGCTTCCCTAGCCTCTAAGAGTTCTCCCTGCTTGTCTGCGTTCTCCGGCCTTTCCTGTTCTAGTTCCCTTAGACGCTGGTCTGCCCTTTGTACATCTTGGAGGAGTACCTTCCGGGTTCCCATCATTTCTGATATACATCGCCCCCTGATGACTGTTTTAAACGCATCCCACTCTACCAGTGAGTCCGTGGCTGTGGTAGCATTTTCGTGGAAATATTGGTCAATAGCCGTACTTATTGAATCATGAAACACCTGGTCTTCTAGGACCTCCGGCCACAAACGCCACGTGGGTATTCTGGGCCTCGCTTGGGACCAATTTAGACATATCAACTCTGGGTTATGATCAGAGATCGTCCGAGTGAGGTATTCACTGCTGCGTACTCCGTGATGTACATCAGGGGAGCACAGAATGGCATCCAATCGCACATGTAGTTCATGTATCGCAGAGAAGAAGGAATAGTCCCGAGTGCCGGGGTGCTGGGCTCTCCAAGAATCTACTAACCCCGACTTCTGCTGCCAGTTCCGCCGTACTTCTGCTATTTTATGTGTGGGCGCATCAGGGAGCGGGGGATGAGAGCGGTCAAGGGCAACATCCGGTATGCAATTAAAGTCACCCCCCAATAGAACCGAACCCGTGAGTATGGAGGCCAGTTTCCTAGAAAGATGTGAGAAGAAATTGGATTGGTCTGTGTTGGGTGCATAAATACTGCCCAGTACTATATCCCTGCCATCTAGTCTCCCAGAGACTACCAAATACCTGCCATCTGGGTCTACAATTTGTTGTGTGCACTGGAAGGGTATTCCCGCCCTCACCCATATCAGGACCCCTCGCGCAAATGTCGAGAAATTGGTATAGAACACCTGTCCTCGCCATCGACGTTGCACTGCCACTCCCTCCTTCGCCATGATGTGGGTCTCTTGAAGTAATGCAATCTGGACCCCCCTGCAGACCAAATATGCATGTCGTATCATCTTACCTTCCACGAAATACATTTTAGATCTAATGAGGGTCCCATTGTAGTATTGAAACCTTTTCCGCGTTAAAGTCCGCCCCAGTGACACGCCTGCCGCAACATACCATTCTACGAACCAAATAGAACCCCCAACTCCCCCTCCCCAGGACAGGTACCGGTGAACTAGTCCCCATCCAAACGTTATCTAACTGTGTAAACATCCACTAGTGGGTAGAGGGGTGATCAGCCGACAGTTCCGGCACCAATCCCCCGACCTGCCGCCCCCCCCAATACCTGTACCAATTAGTTCGGCCCAGACCAGCAATCTGAAGTCTCTTGCTGCCATGCTGCTACCAGCAGAGTCTGTTACTCGCCCCTTCAAGTGGAAGCTACATCGCGCCCCAGAAGTTTGCCGACTGGACAGTCAGGCCCCCATTCTCAAGCAATATTATCTGCCGTTTGAGGAGTTATTTTTGGAAGTTCCGTCTCTGAGGTATCATTTTCACTAGGAGCCGGTGATCTATCTGATCGGTCTGCATCCATTCCACTTTTACTGGATGTAGAGCTGGAGCCGCTGTGGCTATGTCTTGCTACCTCCTGCAACATTCTCCTCCGCTCTAGACTAAGCTCCCTAGGAGATGGGGCTCTGGGCCCTGACTTATTGCTACAGGGACTGTTTTGTGGCGATTCCGTTGGAGAGTCATGCCGCTCAGGAAGCCTTAGCATGTCCAGCCAATCCCAGGCCTCTTGGGGTGTATTGAAGAAACGCGGCCCGCAGGGTCTGCTACTCTGAGCCGCGCAGGAAAGAGCATTGCGTATGGCAGTTGTAATTGGCGGAGCTTCTTTTTAACAGCCAAGAAGGATGCTCTGTTGCGCTGGACTTCCCTGGTAAAGTCTGGAAAGATCATAACTGCGCTATTGTCAATTTTAAAATCCTGGCTTTTGGCGGGCCTGCTGTAGAATATGGTCTCTATCCCTGAAATGTAACTGGTGTGCCACTATCGGTCTAGGAGGGGCCCCAGGCCTGGGCGGTCGCGCTGGAACTTTATGGGCCCTTTCCAGAGCATAGAAGGAGGACAACCCCTCTGGAGCTACTTCTGCTCGCAGCCAATCTTCGAGAAATCGAACCATACTCACACCCTCAGCCTTTTCAGGCACTCCGATCAGTCGGATATTGTTTCTTCGGGATCGTCCTTCGCTGTCTTCAGCCCGAACTTCCAGCACTTTGACTTTCATTTCTAATTCTGTGAGCGTCTTCTGCATCTCGGACATCTGCGCTGGTAGGCCCCCCAGTTCCTTCTCAGTGGTTGTCACCCGTTCTTTGAGCTTCCGATGGTCATCTTTTAATAGGCTCAGATCCGTGCCTATCGCGTCAATTTTCCCCTCCAGAGCCTCTCTGGAGGCCGTGATCGCTTGCATAATGTCCGCCAGCGTCGGTTTCATGGGAGTTAAGTCTTTACTCACTTCCAATACCTCCTCCTCATCATCAGTCTGGGTCCAGGGGGCATCTACACTGAGGGCAATAAATCCTCGTTTCTTCTGGGTTCTTCACCATGTTCCCAAGCAAGCACTGGATTTTCTCCTCTGCGCCCAGCTGGTTCTGGAACCCAGAAGGTTGTTCCGCCCTATTGCGGTTGCTCGCCGGTCCTGGCTCAGTGCAGATCGTCCCAGGCCGCAGCTCTCCCGTGGCCTCAATGATCTCTCCCGTAAACTATCCACTCCCCAGGGCCCGGTTTATTCTCCCTGGGAAGTACGCAGCTCGTGGTCAGGGTTGCCGCCTCTCAGGAGTGACTGGAAGCGGGAGGGACCCAGCGGAGCACCACGACACGCGCCCCCTGCGATCGGCTCAGGGTACGTGTTCTCCCTGGAGGACAGTCCCCTTCCGAAGTTATGTTGCACCACCTGACCTGCTATTGCTTAATACTTTAGCAGCACTGCAAGGGACCGCAATCTTCTTTCTGGGGGTGGCGTATTCTACTGCAGGTTCCTGAATTAAGGTCCATCTTGGGCATACATCCACTGCCCTCTCCCCCAGCGAACACTCCCCTCGCTGTGCAGATATGTAGCTTGCCATTGTTTATCGGCTCTAGTTGTGGACTGGGCGCCTCCGCAACTCCAGGTCCAGCCGCTGCTGTGGCTTATGCCTGGGAACTCATTGTGCAATGGCCAGATACCCCCCTCTGCGATACTGCCTGTTCTGTCTCACTGATAGAAACCTGTCACATCCAGTGAGGGCCAGCCCCAGACCCAATTGGCTCTTCGGACTCCCGGGTCACCTCCGTGCCACTTTAATGTCCAGCGCTCCAGCAGGGTATTAAATCGATCTGCCCCAGCGGGACCCGTTTCCTCTCTGTCGGCCCATTTCAGCAACGCTGGGTCTGCTTCCCGCATGGTCGCTTCCCTGATTCTTCTCCCAGGGGCCTTCCTGCTTTCAGGTGTAGCGCGTAGGGGGTTTCTCTTGGGCAGCTCAGGCACTCCAAAGATGTCGCTGTGCCACCAAGTCTTCCTCAAGTACTCACAGCGCGGGTCCCGTCTCCTCTCTGTCGGCCTGGTTCAGCAACGCTGGGTCTGCTTCCTGCACGGGCGCCCCCCTTGTTCTTCTCCCAGGGGCCTCACTGCTTTCAGCTGCAACACGTAAGGGATTTCTTCTCGGGCAGCTCAGGCAATCCACAGACCCCGCTGCGCTTCCCGGCCTCTCTCAAGCCCTCGCAGCGCTCCAGGATCCTTCCTTAAACCGGGGGCGCCCGTTGTTGACGCTCGTCACCGCATCTCGGCTGCCATTGCAGGTCCTCTGTGTTATGGGTGCCATTTTGTCACCTCCCTCGCTGAGCCCCGCCCGCCTCACGGCAGGACCGCCATTAGCTCCGCTGAGCCCCTCGGCTCTCCTACCGCACCTGCCGCGTCTCAGGGCCGTCTGCAGTGCGGGAAGGATTCCGCTGCTGCTTTCCCTCACTTCATCGGCTGTCCATGGCGGGTACTCGATGCCTCTCACAGCGCGGGCGCCATTTTGCCGCTGTCGCCGCCTGTCCGACCCGCTCCTATTTCAGAGCATTTATGTTCGTTTCAGGGTCTATGGGGCTCGCCCCTACTCGCTCTCAGCACCCGGCTTCCCCCGGCCGGCAAATCTGCGCCCCCAGCTGTGTCCGGGGTACAGGATAATTAATTACAGGGGGAGCGGCGGTCGGAGCTCCTCAGCTTGCGTCCGTTCCCATCGGCTGCAGGCCATGCTCCTTCGCCAATCTCTAACATCATGACCTTAACCAAGCTACTTGAGAAATGCATTCACAAAAAACTCTCTAATCACATAGAACAGTTTCAACTCCTGGACAAATTCCAATCGGGTTTCAGATCCGGGCACAGTGTCGAAACTGCCCTAATACACATCGTCGATGACACCTTGAGATTACTTGACCAGAACGAACTCTGCCTTCTGATACTTCTCGATCTCTTATCGGCATTCTATACGGTCAAACATGCTAACTTAATTTATCTCCTCGAAAAAAGGATGGGGCTATCCGGGTCAGTTTTAACTTGGTCTGCCTCATTCCTTCACAACAGAACGTAAAGAATCAAAATCAACCGCTTTCTATCTAACAGTACGCCGGGACCAATCAGAATGCCCCAAGGATTCGCACTCTCACCCACGCTTTTTAACCCACTCATGGAACCCCTCACTGAAATAATGAACTGCACAAACATTCAATACCACACGTACGCCGACGACACTCAATTATACCTAAAAATCTCATCACCAGATACATCAAAACTCTCAACTCTGCTGAAAACCCACCATTGACTAACTCATAATCACCTTATGCTGAATACGCTCAAGACCGAACTCCTGATTGCTCCCTAAAATCACTCTGCCCCATTCAAGACTTGTTCAAACTACTAACAGCACTCAACTGCACTCCTCATGTTGTGGACTCCACTAAATCTTAGGCATAACTCTGGACAAACACCTGAATATGTAAAACCACATCAGTGCAACCAACAGAGGAGCCAGTTACCAACTCAACACACTAAGGAAACTCAAACCTTTTTTGCCGACGGATGACATGCAGTTAGCAGTCCAATCCCTAATCATTGCCTGCCTTGACTACGGAATTGCAACCCTGGCGGGGGTACCTAAAGCCCGACTGGCCCCCCCTTAGAGCTACGTTGAACTCAGCGGCCAGACTCATTATGGGATCACGAAAACGAGATTACATCACACCAGCTCTAACTCAACTTAATTGGCTCACTATTGAAACAAGGATCCAGTTCAAGATAGCCTGCCTGATGCACAAAGCGCTTCATTATAACACTTCAATTTACCTGGCAAAAAAACTCAAACTATCTGGTTTGAACCAGACACTAAGAAGCTCAAACACTCTACTATTGAAACAGCATAAATTCAAGAAGAAGAAAGCTTACAACTGCGCCTTCTCCGGCCTTGCACCAAGAATATGGAACGCTTTTCTTCCAGAAATCAAAACTAACTTCTCTATCGCCTCATTCAAAAGGCTGTTCCTGAAAAGCTGCCTGCAACTATAGACTTGAAGTCACCAAACTAAGGGGGTCATTATCATAGTGGGCGGATCGACACCGCCCGTATGGCGGTGGCGATCCGCCCACCAATTCCCACCGCCCGCCTACCATTTCCCCCCCACGATGGCGGGGGGGACCCCGGCGGACGGAAAGACCATCTGCCGGTAATCCGCCGGTCGGACAGGCGACCGGGCGGAAAAGGGCTCCAATATGGTGGCGGTGTCTGCAAGACACCGCCATCCATATTAGGATGAATGCGGAGACGTTCCTTTCCATGGCTGCAACGCCGCCATGGAAAGGCATGCGGTTTCTGCCTTAGGGGGCCCATTGCGTGCCCCCAGGGTGTTCGGGGGGTGGGGGGTACACTCGGGGGGTACCTATGGTACCCCCCTACATTTGAATGCACAAGGTGGCAGGCACCGCGCGGCGCCTGTCACGTTGTGCATTCAAATGCACAACATGGCATTTTTCACATTGCGGCGGGTGCTGCTTGCAGCACCGCCCGCCGCAATGTAAAAAATGCGGGATGCCATCTATGTTATATCTATGTTGATCACCCTATGTCTGCTTAACTTCTTTTATGGTTTGCTAACATGTACAGCGCTCTGATACCCGGTCGGGTCATGTTCGCGCGCTATAAAACTTTTCAAATAAATAAATAAGTATGTAGAATATAGATAACACAGGTAAAATATTTGCATTAAAACCCTGAAACAGGACATTAAAGAATCAAATATTGTCACCTTATATATATGTACCAAACTTCATGGGAGAGGATGCCAATGAAGCTATAGTCACAGAGCAAAGATGGAAGATGCAGATGCTATTTTTCAGGGACCTGGCTCATATGGAGGCACATAGGAAAGGCATACGAAATTATATGGCCAGAAATGACCCCTGTGATACCAAATTTACCTACCCATTGGGATGCATTTAGAGCTTCAATAATTGTCATAGCAGTTTCACATACAGACTGTCCATATAACCTTCTAGCACAATTCAACTCATTAAATGAACTAAGCAAATTAGGAAAGAAACACAAGAGGTCTCCTTTGCTCAACTGGTTAAGGATATAACCACAAATAAAGGCCAACTCCAAGTATTGCGATCTGAGAAAGCAAAGTTTAAGCTCCTCAAATTGAAGCAGTCTCCTTGTGAGGGGGGAATAATGCAGACAGACTTTTAGCTATTAGACTTAGAGAGCAAAGAGCGAAATCCTATATAGCAGTAATTAAGACAGCAGAAGTCAACCCCACAAATGAAGAAAAGGTGACAAGGGATACCTTTGTAATATTGAGTCTTTCTACTCAGCCGCATTGACAGATAAAAGTGAAATGATTACATTTTTGGACCAAGCTCTAGACATAAAAATCTCCCTGCATCGTTGAGAGGAACTGTATAAGCCCATAAAGCTCAAGAGTTAAAAGCAGCAATAAGGGCAATGAATCCGAACAAAGCACCAGCTCCAGATGGCAGACCAATAACTTTCTATACAGAAAATGCAGCGATAATTCATTTATCACCACATCCGGAATCACACAATCAATATGCAAGACTAAGATTGCTGTTATCCCAAAGGGGGAGAAAAACACCACAGACTAAATTGTACTGTCCCATCCCTCTGCTAAATGCATATGCAAAAAACTTTATAAAGGTGTTGACTAGCAAGATAAGATAAAATACTACCAGCCTTAGTGTGTGTGGACCAGGTTGAATTTGTGCATGGAAGACAGGGAGTGGACAATGTCCAGAGAGTGCGTGTTCCATTGAAAAAATATCCCAGCCGCCCTGATCACTCTGGATCCTGAGAAAGCAACATTGTGAGCTTGGAGTTCTTCGAAAAGGTTTTGAAGAGAGTAGGGATGTGACAAGTCATGAAAGGCTGGAGACTCCCAAACTACTGTTCTTTGATGGCCAGAGTAAGGGTAAAGGGTGTTAACTCAAGAGAAATACACCTACGGAAGGTACAAGGCAGGGATGCCCTCTGACCCCTATTCTATTCGCCATTGTAATTGAACAATTAGTCTCCTTTATACCAAAGTCACCAATAATTATGGTAGTGATGTTTGGGGACACCAATTATAAAATCATACTATTAACAGATAATGTACTCCTCATGAACCCTACCCTCTACACTGTAAATCTCAGACTCTATTTCAGAAAAACCAGGGTTTAAAATTAATAAAGACAAATCTGATATTCTTAACATCAGCCTCCCCAAAGAATAGGATTCACAGCAAAAAAAATTCTGGACGAAACTAAAAAGATCAACTTTGAAAGCACAAATTATGTCTTACTTCAGTAGATGGCAAGGACTCGATCTTTCATGCCTGGGGTGGATCAATATTATTACATTGAATGTGCTATCTTGTCTTCTCTATCTAGTGCAGACATTGCTCACCGACATATCAGTATCAGGATTACAACCCCTATAGAAGACACTGCTATCCTTTGTGTGGGCCTACGGAAAAGATAGAATAGGTAAGAAAGTACTTATGGCACCACATGACAGAGAAGGGTTAGGATGCATAGGCATATTACAATGTTATTATGCAGCTCACTTGCGAATTATCATTAAATGGTCTCTTCACGAGTTGGAGAAGCATTGGCTGCACATGGAGCTGGCATTAGCTACAAAACCTCTATGAGACCGTTTATGGATACACAAAGAACACAGTACATTTTGGAAACAACAAGTAAACCCTTGAAATAGGGACAAGGTGGGGGTTGGGGCGAGCCTCACTACACATCTCTGTCTCCATTTACCCTGCTACACTTAAGTCATGTCTTTATTCCAGCCATAGATGAGAAAGCCTTAGAGAGACTGAAGCTGGGGGAGTTTCTTATGCTCCGAAACCTATTTCTGAAGGGTAGTGTTAAATCTTTTAGATACTGTAAACATTCACTTAAAACAACAGGATAGACTCCTATATGCTCAGTTGCGACATTGGGCACTTGGACCAAGTAACATAACTACAGCCATTAGACAGCTCACCACTTTTGAAAAATTTCTGACCAGGTTTTTGTCCACAAAAGGACTATTTTCAATCCTCATGCCACTCTTATTAATGATGGAGACTTCAAAAACGTTGGGGTACCTATTAAAATTTGAGGCAGAGTTAGCTAAACAAATTCCATATACAATGGGAGAAAAGCTGGTATAATATGTCTACATAACTCAGATGTTTGGAACATCTGAATATAAAATTTGGATGAGATGGTATCTCACATCAAATAAATTACATTTTATGTATCCAGATTTGTCAGATAAATGTTTAAGAAGTTTTTTTGAGGTGGGAACAATGCTACATATCTGGTAGAGTGTGTAACAATTCAGATGTTTTTGAAAGAGATGTTGAGACTCAGATAAAATCATGGTTGTTGTGATTATACGAAACTTGTAATATATCCTCTTACACATATCTCTGGCCAACACATTGTGAGGAGTTAAGATTTCCAATACCTTGATCCTCCACATGTTGTGCATGGCAGAATGATTAACTGCAATATTTTGAAAAATGGCTAATCCCCGAATGTGGCACTGTGGATAGCAGACTCATGGCAAACTGTGGCCCTGGAAAAGATCATACATAATAGTCAACAAACCATCAAGACCTTTGAGAAAATGTGGAACCCTTTGGTTCATTGTTGTATCTCTTTGGCACTGGAGCAGGACTATCCACCTTCGAGGCAAATAATGTCTGCTTTAAAGTGAACTATCTTCAGTTGTATGTGAAACTGTAGAAAGAGGAAGCCCCAAGAAACTCATAAGTGTGGTTTGGTTAGCTCAGGAAATGGGATGATAAAAGAAGTTTAGTTAGCAGGGGAATGTATGGGTTTTTTGACCATTGTAAGCTCTTAGATGTTGTGAGATGCCAAACTGTATAATGGTTTCCTGGTGTCAGCCCATGAAGCTACATATGGGTTGATAATGGCCACAATTGAGTTATGAATGAGATTCATTATTTATCCTGCCATTGTTGAATGTATGGAATTGTTTAAATGGCAAGAAAATGCTATACAAAAAATATATATTAATCATAATATTATTTTTTTTTTAAATTTCTATCATAAATGAAATGCAGACATTGTATAAATAAATAAGAAATGTATTTACAATAAACACATAATTCACATGTTTGAAATATAGATAGATAGACAGATAGATAGATAGATAGATAGATAGATAGATAGATATGCAAAATAAAGACCCAATCAATTTAAAAGGACGGGCATACAATTAGGGTTAGATATTTAGGTATGGTTCTAAGTAAAACATAAATTGAAACACTCTCACTTTGAATAAATTACTCGTAAAGACAGAAAAACAATTAGATATATTTAAATGATGGAAATTGTATTTTCAGTAATTTGAAATAGTTAATATGATACATTTTAAATTACTAAATCTATATACACGTTAACATTATTTAACATTGTTCTTAAAATATTAATTTTGAGATATAAGTTTAGTACATTAAAAAATTAAATGCAGGATATAAAACACCATTCTGTTTTAAGAATTTTTAAACAGGAAAAAATTATAATAGCAGTTTTGCATTCGCTGTAATGTATTTTAGTCCCTTTTGCATTTTAATTTCATCACCATTTTTTTCCACCTGCAACTCAATGACAGAGTGTTTTTTTCCATGCCATTGGCCAGAGGACATCAAGGAAAGCTACTGCAGGTTCCAAGTTTGTGGGATGAGAAAATATAACTTTATTTTCTGTATATTGTGATTAATTAGACAGGGTAGAATTATTCTATGTGGAATTAGAGAAATTAGTGTAATGTGTAACTAGTCTCATAAATATAGAGGAAATGTATCAGTTAACATTTTTTAGTAGTAAGTTTGCATTTTGTGTTTTAGTGTACCGTGCATATGGGGGTGAACTGTAGCTAAATATTGTGCAAATTACAATTGGTTACAAAGTTAGGTGCTGTATCAGAAGTGTTTATTGGAAGTTAGTAAGATTTGTAATCTTTTATTGTGAATGCGGCAATATTTAATGTTTTCATTTGCACATATAGAAGAGAGGCGTGTCCTTTTAGAGTTGAATTTCTTCGTTGCATTTTTTTTTTTTTTTTTATGAAAATGTGTTTGACTGTTTATTTGGAATGTTTATTTCCACCTATTGTTCACATTTTATTTCAATTTTTCAGTTTCATTACTTTAAAAAAATGACATTTTGAGTTTTGGAGGGTATTGGTATGTGTGCCATGGAACCTTATTTTTCAATTTTATTTAAGCATTTCATTTATGCAGGGGGAGACTATCATTTGAATTGTCTGCTGCTGGGGGGGATTACTGTTTGATGGTTCTATAGCTCTGAGTATTTCTATTTATTTCCTTTTCTTGGGAGAAAATTCTGTGTGTTTTTTTAAATATGATCTTAATAATGTGTTTAATTATGTTTGTTTATGAGTGCAATGCTTACATGTTATCTAATATATGTTTAGCATGATGTTTTAAAAGCTTTTTTAAAAAGTATGTTGTAGTTTTAATACAATTTTGAAAAATGCGTTCATTGTTTAAAAATTAATTTTGTTTTCTTTTTATACATATAATAGTTATATATATTTCTTTTTGTATACATCGTTCTAAGCGTGTATCTTACAGCTTATGGTTTGGGTTTTTCTGTTTGTTAGCAGTTTCTCTAGTATGTGTTTTTTCATTGCATGCTGGGGCATATAAGTCCCAGAACTGAAGAAAATAACCTCTACTGGGTAAATTACTTAAAGTAACTTTTTAAAAATATCCCAGTTATGGTTATAGGAGTAGTCATTTAGGTTCTTTTTGCTACACGGTGTTAGTATGTGGGCCATTGATTCTATATGTTCTAGGCCTTGTTTGTTGAATCACTGTACTTTGTTAAATAGCATGCTGTGCATGTGTTTAGTTTTTTTGAATAATTTAGGACAGAGTGTGTACTGGGTTTGCTTTAGTCTTGTCTCTTGTCAGCTATGTTATTTTTTTTAAATATCACTAAATTGGTTCCCAGGAATGAGCTGTGTACCCTTCTGTTGCATTATTTGTTTTGGCTTTTTAATTTACCTTTGTAGATATTCCACCATGGGATGTGGAACTTGGTTTATCCCCTGTGCCCAGACCACTAAATGCAACTTGGCCACTGAGGTATATTCAAAATACTCTAGAAAGAGAGCAATTTCTTCTTCCTTTGCTTTGTAGTGGGATGATTTTTTTAGCGGGTCGTAATGTTTTACTACTTCCTGGGAGAAGAAAAGACTAGAGCTAATACCTTTTCCAATAGAAAAGGGAAATTACTGTTAGTAGAATATTTAATACTATGGGCCCTATTCACAAATGTAAATCTAAGCTTGCAGATTTACTACAAAGAAATTTACTACTTTTAGCTATTCACCATTTGCAAGTGTAAAGTTACTCAAATGTGTCCACTTACATGTCCACAGCCCCTGAATTCAGGAGGAGAAGCCTAATTTACAAGTGTAAAGTTACTACTTGTAACTTTTCACACATAGGCGGAGGCCTCTGTGACCAGGGTTTAGATTTCCATATGATAAAGTATAGCAAAAAGGGTAAAAATATATTAAATGTTTTAATAAATAAAAAAACATGTTTATGTTAAATATTAATGTTAATTCAATTTATATATTTATTTTAAAAAAGAACAATATAAAAAATCTACATCATTAGTAACTAAATTTTCAATTAAAAATGTAATTGTTTTAAATGCACAAAATTAAAATAATTCCTTTCTGAAAATGACATTAAAAAAACTCACATAAAATAAAAAACAATATTTTTATATGTTAAAAATTATTAAAAGTGATGTAGAATTAACAAAGTATTTTAAGTATTTGTATAAATGTTAAAATCAAAAAAATTACATTTCAAATAGGTTAATAAAATACTTTAAAAAACATCTTACATATGTTTTATTATTAGACAATTTTTTCAACATTAAATAAAATGTATTTTTTAATAGTTTAAATAATTTAATGTACTTTTACATTAGTTTCTACTGGATTTTAGTTTCACCCCCTACCTCCATTATTTTCTATGGGAGGGTATTGCAGTACCAGTGGTTGGCCATGTGCAGGCTGGATTTAGTCCGGCTTTGAGCTGGAGTACATTTTTCACAGTTTTGGGTTTTGTTGGCTGTAGTAACTTTAGAAGGGCAGTTTCTGAATAGCAATGTGCTTACTTTTTTGTGGGAGCATTTCTGTCCCTCAATAAACCCCTCACTAACCCTCCCTGATTCTGTCCTTACTCCTCCCTTAACTCCTCCCCTTTAGTTATAACTATTCCTAATTTTCCAGACATTCTCCTCTGTCCCCACCACATTTACTACTGAAACGTATACATATGTGTATGGAGATCACCACATTCAGAGTGCAGATATCCACACAGAAAATATAGCACAGTCGGAGGTGGAGACCTCTATGCGTAGGTACATGAATAGCATTTTATAGCATGTGAAGAACATATTTTTAACTAAGAAATAATGTGTGCTTAATATCATAAACATTTGGCATATAAAACTAAAACATTGCATAGGGATTATTAATTATTTTATTTAGTTTGATATTTTTGCATATTGCCATATTATGATTGGTTGATACCTGTGACATTTAGTTCATTTTATGCTGAGTAAATGCCTTTTGTTGTGCATTTTGCTATAAAGGAACCAAGATTTGGAGGTGAGCCAGTCTGGCTTTGCTCCAACTCTTTCAAAGCAGACCCATCTCAATCTGTTTTATGCATAGGACTTAGAATATTTTACTCTGAAGTTAGACTTCATGTCAGACTATTTGCTGCATTTGACTGAGCCTTATCCTAATTCCCTAAATTTAATTCATGATGCATTCTGACTAACCATTATTTTTGCCTTCTGTATTGAACTTATTTACTTAATAAATCTTCATGGTTTCTAACTTTTACTGGTCTCAGGAAGACGTATTTAACTGATTTATTTGCTGTCTAGCTAATCTCCATGGGGCAATTGCCTTATATGTTCATAAGCCCAGAATCGTCCCTGATCCTGTGTAGTTGCTTTCTCTACGATTCTCTTATAAGATAGCGTCAACACTACTGTTGTAGTCTTACTAAATGTACTACATAATGCAATTTGTTAATAGGGCCATAACAGCAGATTTTTGTAAGCGTTTCTAAATTACCTGATTGAAATTAAAGGAGCATCCTTGAATTGGGGTTTCAGGTTAGTGTTTGTGTATGGTGTTTATAATGGCATATACAGCGTCTAAAATTATGTTGATGGGTGAATAAGTATTGTTTTTCAATGTATTACTGAGGTAAATTATTGGTTATGTGCAGGCTGAGAGAATATTGGTATTCAGATACTGTCCATACAAGGTGTAGGAGGGAGATTTAAAAGTCTCATTTATTAGTCAGATTTGTCTCTGGGTTAATGTTAATGTCATTGCAGGGCTGCAAATTATTATTCTTTTGTCATTATTACTGTTATCATAGAGTATGAACACTTCTTTCCTGGTTGTTAGAGTTAGGGATGGAGATATCTGTTTCGTTGACCATATTCCTATTATTGTGCCTGAGCAATTCGAAGAGCTTGATGCCTCAGCTTTTAGGTCACATGTTGTAAAACTTGCTTCTGTTTCAGCTATTGAGGGTGGATGGCTGCAATCTCTTGTGTTTTCTATGGCTTCATTAATTGTAGTGGCTTTCCTATAGCAACCATCGAAGAGTATTTTGTGCAGTTGACATTTTGCATACATTAAAATAAAATAGATGTATTTGTATGCATTTAGTTTTGGTGAGATTTTACATTTAATTTATTATAGCACTCAGATATGTATATTTTTAACGAACTGATTGTCTTGTTAGGGAGTCAAATTTGGAATTTCTCAAAAAGTGTTTTTATATAACTTCTTGTGTAATATATGTAATCAGGAAGATTATCAGCTGTAATGGGAATCTAATAAAGGAATGTTGAATTATAAATATAATTTAACTTATTTTTAGAATAAATACATTTTATAGTTTGAAAAGTCAATGTGCACTTACATCAGTTTGGCTTGCTGTTGCTTCTGTCATGCAGAGTAATGTTCTCACTGTTCCTCAAGCAGTTTTGGCAAGAGATTTGTTTTGTTTGGTGTCTGTTCTATTTTTTTAATGCAGATTATTTTTAAATTCACGTAACTTTTAAATGAATATTTAATTTATTTTGTACAGCTATCTTTTTATGTTTTATCAATATGTATGTAGTTGCCACTTATGTTGTTGCAATTCTTTTAAAATTTTATTACTTTGTCTTGAAAACAATATTTTTTATTCTGTAGATGTGTAATCAATATTATTGTTCTATGAGATTTTTTGGTTGATATTTTTATTGCCGCTATTATGGTATTTTAAAAAGAAAGTATAGAAAAGCAATACGATTGTAGCCGATGTTAAGGATATGATATTTTTGTGTTACAACAGTTTTGTTGTTAATTTTGTGACATACAACCCATAAAGGCCAATTGTCAATGCATAATGACTTAATATCAGCTGTTTTCCTCGAGTAGTAGCAGCAAATGGTATATGTGGGAGGATTCTAATTCACTCTGCACAAGGTTTTTCAAAGCAGTATCTGCTTCTGCCAACCCCACAGGATGATGTGAATCTCTGAATGAGTGTAGTTGACACATATTTTTGGTAACCCCATACATTTTGCATTCTGGACCACTAAGACAGTAGAGACCATCAACTGTGATGCTTCTTCACAATTTAGTTAATTAATTTAAGTCATATCAAAGTCGGTTTCATTCTTGTAGTCAGATGACATGGCGGCAGGACTAACATTTAGACTTGCAGGCCCTGACTGCGAGTACAGTTGAGGAGGGTCTGATATTTTTTTGCATCTGATAAAATCAGACACTGCAGGATCAGAATTTATCAGGTGCAATAAACAGCACCTACTATGTCCCTAATTACGATGTCGGTCGGAGGTGCCTCCAACCGGCACGTCTCGGTGTGGGAACTGACCGACCGTAGGTCGGCGGTTCCGAACACCATATTACAACGCGACTGCACATGGCGCGGTCGCAAACTCCCATTTCGCTATGGGAGCTTGTGAGGCGGTCAGAAACCGGCCGCAGAACAAGCTCCTCTGGAGAAATGGGAGTTCCTGTAAATCCCTGCACTGCCTGGCAGGCACCTCACGGTGCCTGCCAGGCGGTGCAGGGATTTGCAGGAGGCACTATAGATGCCCCAGGCTCCCAACCAGAGGCCGCAGAAGCATGGGGGCCCTGCTAGGAGCCCCCAAAGTCACTTTCCGCCAGGCTTTTCATGTCGGGAAGCCCGACATAAAAAGCCTGTCGGAAACCAATGTCATAATCCCGACGGCGGAAACGCCATCCGTAGGGGATTATGTGCGGCCTCCAACTGGTCGACGGGCTCCTTGGGCCCGCCGGAAGCCAGTTGGTCTGACTGGCTGGTTTTAACTCCTACAGCCTACATTGTAATTAGGCACTTTAAACAAAGTAACATTGCTGCCCTTCACCCAACCATCCAATGACCTGCAGAAAGAATCTACACATTCCAACCAAGTGTGTTCATTAGTTTTCCTACTGGACCTAAACTGATCACTGTACTTTTCAGGAGTGAGACCATACCTAGTGAGGAGGGCCTCCTTCATGTTGGTGTAGGTGAGGTTCTGTCCCTTACCCAAAGCCAACAAAGTGTCCTTCACCTCCTCTGTGAAGTTATTCCACAATCATGCACTCCAATTCCTCTCAGGGACCCCATTCATGTGGTTGGACACATCATAGCCCTGAAACCATCTCTGTATGTCATCCCCCTTTTTGTACTCCTTGCCTACATTCTTGGGAATGTGTACTGCTTTCTCAGAGTGTGTTGAGGAATTGCTGCCACCATATATGCTGGACCTACTCTTTAGCACCAATTCTTTGATACCATGCTCATGGTCTAAAACCATCCTTTGTGATTCTATCTTGAGTCTCTCCACTTCTATTTGATGACCCCTGGCTTCTCTCCTGTCCTCCAGCTCCTCTGGGGACAAACCACTGCTGCCTGGTCTGGAGGGACCCTCCTCTCCTAAAAGCACATCAACCCTCTGAATAGGCTGCTCAGCCTCCATACTAAGATCTCCAGACTGCTCACTGGCATATCTGGCTGCTACCAAGGCACGCAGTGCCTTTTGTAGCTTCTCTTTCCTGGTGAGGTCTCTGATTTGGACTTTTAGGTTTTTGCAAATAGCCTTCAACTCCCTTACGTTGTAGGTTTCCAAACTTTCTTCCTCAAAGGCCACTTCTAGGGATGCAGCGGATGAAGCTATTGACTCAGGCATGATGCAGTAGGAAGTTTAAGTTCAAAAAGATGGAAACACAAAAATAGACCAAAAAGAAAGAAAACAGTATGTGGTACGTAGTGGTCTGTGATATGGCAGTAGTGTACACCAATCACTGTAGGTCAAGTGAAAATGCAAGTCCTATCCTCACCACTGACAACCAAGGTTAGAAATTGGGGTCTCTAGTTGGCAAGTTGTTACCCTGTCAAAGTAGGGACCCGTCTTCCTAGTCAGGATAAGGGAGTTACACTTCTGAAATAACCCCTGCTCCCCCCCCATGGTAGCTTGCCACAAGCAGCCAGGCTAATCTCAGAGGCAGTGTGCAGAGCATTTGCACATAACAAACACTAATACAGTGAAAACACTCCAAAAGGACACCACACCAGTTTCAGAAAAATAGCCAATATTCATCTGTGTAAAACAAGACCAAAACGATAAGAATCCAGCGTGCAGTTATTCAAAATACTCATAAAACAAAAATACACTTTAAAAACAGTTCCTTGAAGTCGATAGCTCTGTCCAGGGCTATCACTGCATCAAGAAAACAAACGAATCCAACAGTTCTGGCTGGCTGCGGCGTTGCATGCCAGCTACGGTGTTTGGAAGACCTGCAAAACAATACCTTTAAAAATGCAGGGCATCGGGGACCTTGCGATGAGCTCTGATGAGCCGGCGTCGGCAGGCGTAGGTTCAATTTAGGTCAATGCAGGAGTCATCAGCCCCTTGAAGTCACAGGCGTTGCAGGTAAAACTCCTTGCGGCTGAAGTTGGGCGCGCCGGCGGGCGTCTGGGTTGTGGTGCGAAGTGTAGTGGTGCGGCGTGCAGTGCCCTCAGGTTGCGGAGCAGGCAGTGGCTCGGTGACGGTCGTCCAGCGGCATTGGTGAGACCAGGGCTGTGGTGCAAAGTGGGGCAGTGCTCGTCGCGGCGTGTGCAGGTCACGGTCCAGGCAGCGTCGTCATCGTTGCTGGGGCGCTGTCATTGGGAGACCCAAGGTTGCGGTGCGAGACTGGGCAATGCGGAGTGCGGAGCCCGCAGGTCGCGGTGCAAGCAGCGGCATCGGTGGACGATCTGGAGTCGATGGCGCTGGCACTGGTGGGCCAAGGCTGCGATGTGAGACGGGGCAGTGCATCAGGTAACATTACAAGCCGTGCCCCCAAACTATGGTGCAGACGCTGGCGTTGAGGTCTGCTTGGAGCAGTGTTGTCGGTGAAACCAGGGCTGCCGTGTGAAGCGGGACAGTGTTCTGTGTTCTCCACGAGCTGTGTCTACAGGTCTCAGTGCAGGCAGCGGCATCGATGACGGCATCGCGACGTCGTCGGGGATACCCGGGTGGCTGTGCGAAGTGAGGCAGTGCAAGCTAGAGGTGCCCACAGGTCATGGTGCAAGCAGTGGCTCATTGGGGATGTCAAACAGCGTCGTTGCTGAGACCCGGGTTGCGGTGCGAGATGTGGTGGTACCCTCTGTGGTGCCTTCAGGTCACGGAGCCGGCAGCAGCGTCGTTGACGGCGTGGGGTTGCTTTTGCTTCTGTTGCAGCACACAACACACAGCTCCCAGTGCTGGTAGCTGATGAACTTGAAGTCTTTGTTGTTCCTGAGACTTCTTGAACAGGGGGCAAGCTCTACCTCAAGCCCTTGGAGACACTCAGAAAGAAGACTGCAGAAAGTTCAGTCCAGTCCTTTCTCTGCCCAAGACAGACCCAGCTACTGCAGGCCAACACAGGACAGCACAAAGCAAAGTGGTATTCTCTCCTCACAGCTTCTCCAGCTTTTTCTTGGCAGGTTCCTTGATCCAAAAGAGTTCTAAAGTTCTGGGCTCAGGGCCCCAATATTCATACCACATTTCCCATTGAAGTTGGCACAAACAAAGTTTCACTTGCATACATAAACCAGTTTTGCCTGGCTCAGGCCAGGTTTACTCCAGGAGGGGGAGACAGCTTTGTGGAAGGCAGTCACAGTCCATTCAGGTGCAAATGTAACCTCCTCCAACTACTCTAAATGCAGCCAGGTCTATTTATCCTGGCTATGACCCACCCAGGAAAGGCAGGGCACAGCTCAACCCCTCCCCCCTTGTGTCTGTCTAGTGTGAATGCACATACCCTGCTCCTGTCACTCTAACCCAGGACAGGAAATACACAAAAGGCAGAGGCACACAGGATGGTTAAGCAAGAAAGTGCCCACTTTCTAAAAGTGGTATTTTCAAAGACACTATATAAAACTCATGTTTACTAAAAGATGTATTTTTAAATCCTGAGTTCAGGCATACCAAACTCCATTTTTCTGTCAGCTCCCACTGGCAAGCTACCTTGGTAAAGTGTTACCAAGCAGCTCTCATGTTCACCTATAGGAGAGTTAGGCTTTCAACAGTGAAAACAAAATGCACAGTATTTAACTATTAGGACATGCAAAAAAAACCACTACATGTCCTACCTTTTGCATACATGGCACCCTGCCCATGGGGCAACCTTGGGCTTACCTTAGGGGTGACTTAGATGTAAGAAAAGGGAAGGGAAGTGGCTGGCAATTGGTGCACTTGCCAGGTCTTCGTGGCAGTTAAAAACTGCGTGCAGACACTGCAGTGGCAGGTTTGAGACACCTTTGAAAAGCTACTTGTGTGAGTGGCACAACCAGTTCTGTAGACCCACTAGTATCATTTGATTTACAGGCCCTGGGCACACACAGTGCACTGTACCAGGGACTTAGTAGTAAATCAGATATACCAATTATGGAAACACCAATCCATAAACACAATTTACAGTAGGAGCACTTGCACTTTAGTACTGATCAGCAGTATTAAAGTGCGCAGAAACACTAAACCAGCAAAAACAATATCCAGAGTACCACCAAAACCAGGAGGTCAGAAGCAAAAAGACAGGAGAAACGTGCCCAGGAAAGGCAGGGCACAGCTCAACCCCTCCCCCCTTGTGTCTGTCTCGTGTGAATCCACATAACCTTCTCCTGTCACTCTAAACCAAGACAGGGAATACACAAAAGGCAGAGGCACACAGGATGGTTAAGCAAGAAAGTGCCAACTTTCTAAAAGTGGTATTTTCAAACACACAATATAAAACTCATGTTTACTAAAAGATGTATTTTTAAATCCTGAGTTCAGGCATACCAAACTCCATTTTTCTATCAGCTCCCACTGGCAAGCTACCATGGTAAAGTGTTACCAATCAGCTCCCATGTTAACCTATAGGAGAGATAGGCTTTCAACAGTGAAAATGAAATGCACAGTATTTAACTATTAGGACATGCAAAAAACACCACTACATGTCCTACCTTTTGCATACATGGCACCCTGCCCATGTGGCTACCTTGGGCCTACCTTAGGGGTTACTTAGATGTAAGAAAAGGGAAGGGAAGTGGCTGGCAATTGGTGCACTTGCCAGGTCTTCGTGGCAGTTAAAAACTGCGTGCAGACACTGCAGTGGCAGGTTTGAGACACCTTTGAAAAGCTACTTGTGTGGATGGCACAACCAGTTCTGCAGGCCCACTAGTATCATTTGATTTACAGGCCCTGGGCACACACAGTGCACTGTACCAGGGACTTAGTAGTAAATCAAATACACCAATTATGGAAACACTAATCCATAAACACAATTTACAGTAGGAGCACTTGCACTTTAGTACTGATCAGCAGTATTAAAGTGCACAGAAAGACTAAACCAGCAAAAACAATATCCAGAGTACCACCAAAACCAAGAGGTCAGAAGCAAAAAGACAGGGGAAACGTGCCAAAAGATGCCAGGTCTAACAATGATCATGAGAAAGGGGATGTAAACTCCCATAAAAGAATATATCAACTTCAACTAAGTTCTGGCACACTACAACATAAATGATGTAGGTTAAAACAATTACTATTATACCAGTAAATAATAGCACTACAAGAATAACATTCTCAGCAGTTAAGAGAGAATGAATGATGACATAATTTACTTCTCTACCCATTAGAAGAGAAATACGTGCAAAACAGAAATACAAAATGAATGCTAGAGGGGACTATTCACAAAGGTACATTTGGTCATAAACTTATGGCCAAAGTTATCTTTTTATCTGCAATGAATTCATACAAATATACCTGGTAGAGACCCTAGTCAGATGTAAACTCATTCATGGGGGCAGATATCTCTGCCGTAAGTGAAAAGATCTCTGCAGCTGCAAATACCACTTAAGGGATGGGAAGTAGGTATTCCAAGGCATGTTTTGCCCTAGCAGTTTGAGAATGCCCACAATCATATATGTTTGTGAGCATTCCCAAACTCCTATCCCACCCATTTCCACCATTTAAAGGGTCTTAAAAGGGTCTTAAATTTACCGCAGCATCGGACATACATAACTCCTCTGCCAGGGTGTGGAGGGCCACGGATCACTCCCAGATTTGCTGAATGTGAATGGAAAGTGGTTTCTCCACAGGGAAAATAATTTCCCCAAGGAGAAAAACATGTATGTTTGCATAGTAGATCCTATTCACTCTATGTGGACTTCTCCGTAATGGAGAGCTCCACACAAAGGAATAAGATCTCTCAGGAAATGTCACCTGACTTTTCTTGGAGTATACCAGATAAACTGTATGTAGCACAGTTTTCCAGGCATACACCTGTGAATGTTCATGGATTGGAAAAAAGTTAAAAAAATAGGAAAAATTATGCTCATATGGAAATATGATTCATAATGGAGGTTGAAGAGTAAATTTCTAAGCAGGGATGGAAGCAGCCACCAATGACAATCAACGTAACCTCAGGGATCTTTCCATATATGTCAGAAGGATGCCAGTAGATCACCTGAAATGAATATCTAGTCAGGATGTAGTTCCCGGTGCACTTTCTAGGACAGATGGGGGACACCCTTTCTAACTATAAGTGGCAACTTTCTCCAAAATGATGTGGCAGAAGGCAAGTGTATGTGAGGTTTGTCCATGCAGAGATGGAAGCCCTACTTAAATGCTGATAAGAAAAACAAATAACTCAATGGAAGAGCCGCAAATGAGACAATTGCCTTGTCGGGATCCCCCATTTGTGGCATACATGAGACACTCATTTTGTAACTTTTTTTGTCATATTCCGGACTTCACCTTGCTGCATGCAGAGAATCAAAATCTTTTCATAATTCTGAATTTTATGCTTTACTGGCTCAATTGACCCTTATGAGCCACCCAGTTCACCTTTTCCTTGCAGATATTCAGCATATGTGTCTACTGTTGTATCATAATTTTCTTTTTTCGCAACAGACTAAGCTTATAATTACATTTATTGTACTGATTGCACTCTGAGACTTTCGTCATCTATAGGCGTGTGAAATATATCTATATCCCATCTCAAAATATTCTGGGCTTCAGTTTATATTCCAAAGTAACACAAGTCACTGGATCCATTGCAACCTCACACTCCTTAAAGGCCTTATTTTAGGCTAAAGTCATGGGCCTTCTCATCGGTATTAACTACAAAAAGTAAGTCAATAGAAGAAAAGAAACTATGAGGACTCTTTTTGCTGCGAGTATCGGTGTGATATTGAGAGCATGAGTAAGAGGTATCATAAAGGTCTAAAAGTCAGGATTGTAGGTAGAGTGTCTTATTTAAATTACGTTTTTCAGACTAGAGACAAGAGTATTGGTGTACTAGTGGTCTTCTGCTATAGTCATGGCTTATATGCTGAGCATGGTACAATCAGAACCTCAGAAACAACCACACCATCACATAGAATAGGACGCTAGAAATCTTTAACCGATAATATCGCTGTCCTTATAAACCTCCAAAATAAATTCTAAATCATATGCTAGACAGAGAGTCAACATAATTACCTTTTAACATATTTTTAATTAGCAGCTGTAGGATACCCCCCTGCTATCACGTTAAACTATGACTTGTGTTTTGAAATGTACAAGCATGTCTAACTGAAAGAAAAAGTATGCTAATACAATACAATAAAAATACGGTTCCCTGACACGTGACTCAAAATAAACGTTATTGTATTAGCTAAATATCCTTGTTTGCATTTTACAGTGTTTTTTGCCTTAGTGGTTCGAACAGACCTATCGCACGGGGGTAATATTTGTGCAAAAAAGGAGATGTATGTCATTTAATAAGCCTCCATAAAAGCAGGCAGAGGGTCCCTAGGGCTTATTTACAAGCCCATTGCGCCTGTGGTGTTTCACTCTTTTTGACACGCGAGCAGCGCAATGGGTGTCCCCATATTTATAATTCCACGTAAAGTCACCCTGCGTGACTTTTCATGGCCTTGGAAATATGGGACCCTTTCACGCATTACTCTGCGTTCCATGGTGTTGCTGTGGGTGTTCCCACACAAAATCCATGGAACTTGACGCTTTCCCGTATTTACAACATTTTGTAAAACTGTGAATGCGTCAGAATCCTACGCCTCCCCAAGGTATGTGTAGGAATGGTGCAACGAGGGGAAATACTATTATTTTCCCTCGTTTTTTCCTCTTTCTATGTGTGCTGCATTCTGCAGCATGCATAGAAAGAGGAAAGTGCCATTAATTTTTGTTTTTGTTCAGGAAGGCGTTCCGTCCTCCTCAAAAACGATCATCCCCGCAGCGCAGGACCCCTTGCAAAATGACGCATGGGTGCCTGTGCTGACGCATGGCAGCCAATTGTTCGCCAGCGCAGGTAAAAGCACCAGGATGAGTCGTATTGTTGTTAATATGACGCATCCCTGTGCTTTGAACATGGACAGCACAGCACAGCTAAATGGCTTACGGCGCCGCGCTGAGTCATTTTCTTGTAGATGAGGCCCACGGTGTTAATAGATTAAACAAGCATTGGCAGTGTGAAGCGTTACACGTAAACACCATGGGAATGAATATGTATTTATACTGAAGCAAAGAACTGTAGAATAATATTGGTGTAGGTTAAAATATCAGTTGACAATTGCACTGTCAAGCCAAACCTAAAACCCCCTGGGCCTCATTTATGAGTTTTTGCCGTAGGGCAGCACCGCAGGCCTTCCTGCTGGATTGCCCTACTGCAAAAGAAAAGGGCAGGAATGCGCTGTATCTATCAGATACGCGCATTCCTGTCCTTTTCCCCTGTGCTGGCGTACAATGGGCTGCCGTTCGCCAACGCAGCCACCTTTGCACCATGGTGCAAAGGTGCCTGTGTTGCGGGGAGGATTATTTTTGTGCAGGAAGGGAATGCCACACACATAAAAAACGATAAAACGAGGAGAAATAAAGATATTTCTCCTCAATGTGCCTCCCTTATGCCTTCCCTGGGGAGGCGTACGTTTTTGGGGCTGCCTCAGAGTTACGATTTCTCGTAAATCTGGGGCAGGAACGCCCCCAACAACATCCATTGCACGCCCCTTTAATGCAGAAAACTGCGATAAAGGGAACAATATTTACAAGGCAGCATTAAGCAAACAAAGTGGCTTAGTGCTGCCTGGTAAATATAGAGCAGGCTCCTGCGCCACCGAAGCATCGCAAAAAGTGACGCACCGGCAGCGCAAGTGGCTCATAAATAAGTCCCTATGTAGGTTCAAGACTGCCCTGTTCCCTTGTGTGCTGCTGCCAGAGAAAACAATGTAAATTATCCAGTTATCTAAAACACTGTAATAGCATTACAATCTGTTCATATCTAAAGCTTGCAAACAATGTGCAGTTCCCAGCCCCTTGTGATTTTGTGGCATGTTAACACTCTAGGGAGTGTGATGCCAAGGACTAAGTCAAGCATGTTGGATTGTGGAAATGAGCCTTTTTAGGGGCCGACTGGTGCAGGGGTTCACCCTTATCTGTCCACTGGTCCTTAAACCAACAAAGTAGAGATTGGCACGGAAGCTGGAATATCAAATAACAAGTTTATTAATCTCTCATGAGTGGGACTACATCAATACAGCACCCTCAGGCACTGTAGGAGGTAGTCCATAGAATACAGAAACCAAGGGTCTTATATACCCTGTTTACAGCTGAGTAAGCATGGTGACTCAAAGGGGAGGTACAGGCATACACAGGAATAGCTATTGACTAACATGGACAGATAGAAACCACTTTGTCAGCAGAGTGGGAGGAGAAACAGAACTGCTTACATCAGTTGGAATAGCCTGACAGTTACATTCTAAAACAGGTGCATTCTAGCAGCTACAGGCCTTTCTGAGCATACATTGCTCTGGCTCAGTGCTGAAGGAGTTAACTATAGTTGATGACTCAAGCAGAATAGAAAGGCAAGCAACAGTGAAGGCGGGAGAAGCACATGGCTAACACATGGCTAACAAAATGGACGCCACAACCAAAAATGGCTTCAGCTCATGCTAACAGATTATCTGCGATTTCCACAGACGGCCCTTTTAGCATTAGCTGAAGACATTCACTATGCAATAGAAGACATGAAAGTTATCATCTATCTCCACTAACATCAGTTGACTAATTTCTTGATCTGTTACTAGTCGGGCATTTACATTCTGAACATTTCGTTTAACATTATCTTGATAGACCTTCTAGTGTTCTTCTTTATGAGGGCTAGAGTACCAATGATATGTTCAGGGGGGGCGGAGTAGTATTTATCAAAATGTGCACAAAATATTTTTCTTGCAGAAAAAACAGTATTCCAAATACGAATATTAAGGCAAATACACATATTGTCACAAAAACAATCTTTGTTTGGGGGGACCAGGAGGACCAAACGGGGCCATGGGAATTAAGACGAGGAGCCGCAAAGGGCTGCTCCTCCTCAAAAATGGGACGACCAAAGGGGTACAACAAAAAAGTACTTGGGAAATTGAAGCCACTGTACAACCAGCCAGAGGGGAGTCTTCTCCCTGTGTCCGTCTGAGCCTCACAGGCAGGCTCTTATCATTAATCAAGTGTTCACTTCTCCCACGGTGGAGCTGCACAACTTGCAACCCAGAAAAACAATCACGGCCCAGGCTAAGGGAAAAGTTTCTTCTTTCAGAATAGGGCAATCACCCTCCAGGGCAAACACCCTCAACGAACCTGTCCAGTGTCTCAGGCAGTGCACCAGTATTCTTCACTCTAATCTAACAGGCACCAGAGACACAGCACCTGTACCCTAAACTCAAGTCCTTCCCTAACTCCTGTGTTGCTCTGCTGGTGCACTGTCCTTTCGTTGGGGCCGCAGATTGTACCTATCACGCCCAAGCACCTCCTGATCAGCAAACAGAGGTGCGGGCTCACTTTCAGTTGGGGACCGGGACTCAGGGGCTCGGTGCACTGGAACTGAAGTATCTGAAGCAACCCTCGTTTCAGAGGGGGTCACCTCAAGCAAAGCCTCCTTGCCGTCCTTGTCGGTCTGTGCCTCTCTCAGCTGGGCATCAGGAAAAAAGGAACAAAGCAAGGAATCAGCTCTCCGTCCTGATTTGTGACCCCGTAAATTATCCAACAGTGGTAGGGGTACACGCTTCTTCCGGTCTTCCACCTTCACCGCTGTTATAGTTGCCAGCAAAGCCTGTGCTGGTTCCCTCCACCTCGACTCCAAGCTGGGCTTTCGCTGAATGTTCAGGCTGGATCTGATGTCCTGGCCCCTCTGGCAATGGTTGTAGGGCAGCAGATATCTATTGGTGAACAGAACAAAGATCTTTAGACAAGGCATACAAATAATCTATCAACAAAGAGTATACTCTAGTTCAGAAAACTTCTTTAGTCTCGGGGCGCTCCATACATTAGCAGGATGCCCAAGAACCACTTCATCTATCTGAGAGTAAAAAACACCCTGGACCTATTAGCGAGTATAAAAGGAACTTTTAGTGAACTGACAAGGGTAAAACATTACACGATTTGATTTGTTTCTCCCAATCTCAAGCAGCCAGGGAAGTCTGTGTTCATTTACTAAATTCTGTGGGAAAAAGAAAAACAATACGGACATACTCTGAATCCTTACATTTGTGTATTCCTATATTATTTATCTGAAGAACCTCAAAAAGGGAATTTTCAAAACAACTATTCTTTTGTGCTTCTTGTCTTAGCAAGCTTGTGTTTCATAAGTCATATAGTTCACAACACTTCTACTTGTGAACCTTCCACTACTGTACAGGACTGCAGACACTTCTAGAATTATTTTTCTTACGTAAAAACACCTACATTTTGCGTTTATGACCATGCTCTCATGTTATAGGCGCAGCGGGAAAATCTAAAACTACTAATTTAACAGGGATCCTTACTGCATGAATAACTGACAAATTAAACCTAACATAGTGGGTACATGAATTTTTCCAGCAGAACTTGTTGTGGCAAACAAACTCCTATAAAGCAATATTTTCCTTCAAAATATTTGCTGAGGATCACACGGGCATCTTTCCTAACATTGTGAACCTTGTGCATCCTACCTTTCACGATCTGGACTATGTAACATCATATTCAGGGGAGAAACCTATTCACCAGCTCTAGCAAGGGTTGTCAGCTCAATTACATAGACTAACTAATAAGAGACTCATGATGCCTCTGTGACTTATGTAGTGCTGTAATAACATCAACAATAATGGTGTTGCCACCTGAGAATTTGGAACAAAAACCCCCAACATATAGTTCCCCTTAAAGGTCAAATAAGGGAACATCAGTCTATTCTACCCATCCTTTCATCCTTATCTAATTACAATTTTATCAGTTTACAGACAGGATGGGCAGTAACATGGCGTATTTATTCATTCATTTTGTTAATTCTAACAATTTGTTCAAACAGTATTACTTAATAGCCAATTAGACGTGCACTGGTGAGGTGCTTTGTCTCTATTTATTCAAGAACATATTCACAGCATCCTGTGAAATGAATGACTAAAGCGAGCCCAACCAATTGTCTTATGGCCGCTCCTAGACAGCTGAGAGAGAGAGAGAGAGAGAGAGAGAGAGAGAATAAACGCAACAACAAACAAATACAGTGTGTTACTTAATTGTGCTTACCCTTAATTTGCCCAGGAGCTAGTCTCCTACCCTCCTTCGACAGTAGGTCACCTAAGCAGGTGACCTCCTGTCGACAATATTTACCCCCTTTTTGGCAGCTGGGCACAAACAGACTTGTAGGAGGTAAATAGCTAGGGGAATCCATATCAAGGAGGCCATATCCAATACTATTGGACTGTACCACCTCGTAAATTTTACTATACAAGCACATTGAGCTAACTAAAAAACATTAATCCAATAACCAACTACCAATTCCTTTAGCTATTGTACTATTTTAACATGATGGCGCATGAATGCAGACTTAATTTCATTGCCTCCTTATCTTAGCCCTGGCACAGTAATCTTAAGTTAAAACCATTATTTCTGTATGCATGGCAGAGCTGTTCTCTGCACATGGCCCACAGACGCTGCTGCCCCTCCTTCTCTCTTATGACTTCATAGAACCTGCCTGGTCTATAGCCAAAAATAATAAGCAAAGCTTCTCTCCCTCTCTCTACATTCTAGCCCCCTCCTTTGGAATATTTTCCAAGGTCGAAGTGCCAGAGCAAGCCTATCAGGAAGAAACCCTCCTGTGTGGGTATTTTGCTTTCAGCCATGCTAGTCTGCTAAATACAGAACTTGGCCTCTGACCCTTAAACCTGTTGTCCCTCATCTGAGCAAAGTCATCCCCATGTGGCCATTACAAAAAGCTCTCTTTCTGGTGCTGGGAATGAGGCTCAGTTCATTCTAAAAACCAGGCATTCCAAGCCAGTCAAAATCTATCGTTGGCAGTGTGGTAAAAGGAAGACGCTTTTATTTTAGCAGCAACCAATTACTCATATAATGTAAATGCCTTTTAATATTTAATATGATGTATCTAAGGATAGTGCTGTAACATTTTGCATAACTGATAGGCAGTACTAACAAGATATAGGGCATCTATATTTAATTTTGTTAAGTCCTAGTTGTATAAAACACACAAATTCGTTTTTCTCTGTGAGGCCTACTTTTTCCTATTGAGTGCCTTTTTCTAGGTAAAGTTAGTTTTAACATTATATAGCTCTAGCTATACCCAAAGGTCTCAAAGCACTTTATTTGTTGTGAGATAACATTTTCTCTTTTGATATGGAATACTAGGCAATTCTGCCTCGAGTTTTAATTCTAATTTTTTACCATTGTGGCAATATAATAATTGAATGTTCACACATCTATACTTTGTTACTGCTTTTACTTCCCATAGTAGCGTGCAGTTACTTAACATATTTTAGATAATTCATTCTTTAAAATGTAAAGTGTAATTCTTCCAATGGCATCTGTAGAACACAATGACGACAACAAACCAAATTGAGCTCATTCCAGACATTTTCAAGAAGGTGCCACACACTCATAACACACAACACAGTTTGCAAAGGCAAGCCATCCTTACACAAAGGGCACAGTCGCTACTCACTCAAACAAGTACTTCACAAGCATTACCACCGGTGTCAGTCCACAAACCTCATAGACACTCAAACACACAATCAACCCACAAATCAACACTAGGACAAAAACAAGAGGCAGCCCACAGACTGTACTCAAACCAAACCAATTGTAAATACACAATCAAACATATCTTGTCAACTCTTTCTCTGAAACAGACACTGCTCAACATACTGAATCTTTTTAAAATCAAATGACTCATTTACTGACCATCACAAATCAGGATCCTTTTTCGTATATTTGTTCCACAGTGTACTATACATTATGGAAGAAATACCATATTTAATATATATAAACCTATTAAGTGTCCCCTCTAGGGGAGCCGGCTGATTACTTTCTAGATCCATATTGGTACCTCCAAGACAGCAACACATTCTACAAAGTGTGCTAGGAGCAGGCATGCCAAAAATATTATAATAAAATATAATATTATAATCAAATAGTATTTATCCCAAGTATAAAAAGTAGAGACAAAACATCTCCTCATTACCTGCCTTTGTTTATTGCAATAGACAAATCAAACAAAACCAGAATCTTGGCCAAGCAAATCCAAAACAAGAGTGTCGCGTCAGCGACCTACCACAAGAAGACAGGCTCTAGCCCCAGACCTTTTCCAAAATACGCCGAATTACCAGTTGGTCTGGCAGAGTGTTCGCAAACACTCTGTGTCTTTACCAAATCATAAGGCATGCCTATTACAGGGGTCTGCAGACCCACCCAAAACAAGATAGGGTAAAACCCCCAAGCCTTTGCAAGAAGAGACCGAATTACCAAGTGGCCTGGCGGAACACTCAAGAGCGCTCCGTATCTCTACTTACAAATTTTACTAAATGACAAAAGTCTCCAGCCTCCACCTGCCAAGCTCTGGGTTGACCTAATGGTCACCACAATACTTACGCCAAAAGAGATCTCAGTCGGGACTGGCCGCCACCTGGAGGGTCAGATCGGGAAAACCGGAAAAACACGTTGGTCTGCAAAGACAAAGAGTCTCCTCGTGCAGGGTACCTCCTCAGTAGATTCCATTCCTCCGTCAAGACCACTCCTTCGGGCAGCCGCGTCTCCGATGAGCCCCACGAGTTGGGCGCCAATTTGTGGAAATGAGCCTTTTTAGGGGCCCACTGGTGCAGGGGTTCACCCTTATCTGTCCACTGGTCCTTAAACCAACAAAGTAGAGATTGGCACGGAAGCTGGAATATCAAATAACAAGTTTATTAATCTCTCATGAGTGGGACTACATCAATACAGCACCCTCAGGCACTGTAGGAGGTAGTCCATAGAATACAGAAACCAAGGGTCTTATATACCCTGTTTACAGCTGAGTAAGCATGGAGACTCAAAGGGGAGGTACAGGCATACACAGGAATAGCTATTGACTAACATGGACAGATAGAAACCACTTTGTCAGCAGAGTGGGAGGAGAAACAGAACTGCTTACATCAGTTGGAATAGCCTGACAGTTACATTCTAAAACAGGTGCATTCTAGCAGCTACAGGCCTTTCTGAGCATACATTGCTCTGGCTCAGTGCTGAAGGAGTTAACTATAGTTGATGACTCAAGCAGAATAGAAAGGCAAGCAACAGTGAAGGCGGGAGAAGCACATGGCTAACACATGGCTAACAAAATGGACGCCACAACCAAAAATGGCTTCAGCTCATGCTAACAGATTATCTGCGATTTCCACAGGATCATTGGAAGGACTGGAATGTGCAGACATATTCTCCTTCCTCATTTCATGAGACATGATGAATATCCTGTTTTTCTTATGCAAGTGCTTTTTATCCTATTGCACTTGTAATAAGGAGGATGTGATATCCGTCACGTTTGTGACAGAGTAGCCATCAGCTAAACTCTAAATTAAGCCCACATAGGTTTATGTAAAAGTTTTAAAGCAAGCTAACATTTAGAAAATATGCAGAATTTTTTGAGACACAAAAACACTTTGCCATTTTTAGAGTTTGATGGATGAGAAACTCCGTCATAAATGTCAAAAATCCTGTCCACCATATTGCAACTGTAATGCACTTGTAATGCATTGAATGTGGATACTGCAATGTTTGTGAAGTAGTATCCCATCTGCTAAGCTCAAAATCAGGCCCATAATGCTAACATGAATTTTTATTGTTGGTGACAGGGATGTTCCCTCTATGGTGTATATTCCACACATATGCCCTGCATTCACATTTGTAATTATCTGCTATCACACTTTATTACTATATGAACTTCACCCTCAAACAAAACCTGTGTCTGTGAGAAAGCCTAGCCTGTATTTGTGACAACAGCCTGCTCATAAACTTGCCCAGGACCTTTATGCCTACTACAAGTGTCTCCTCAAGTAATGGCCAAAGGATACTGCCCATGTCACAGAGTATTAGATTAGCATGGCAGTGGCAACACACGTTTATTAGAGATGTGAGAATTATCAATACTTTTCCCTGCATCACAGGAGTGTCAGCCTCATGAACCACTTGATGAAGGGTGTAGTTCAAGTTTGGTGGAAGCGATAATCCATCAGTAAAGTGGCAGATAGCTCAGCTGCCATGTTACAAGTGCATTATTTCCTATGTTACATGGAATACAGCATATGGGATATCCTCCATTTTTGCAATAGAGAAGCACATACATGCTCAAAATATATAACAAATTATTATTTGTTTTTAAATCATGCTTGTTAGGTAGCCCACGGATACATATGTTAGTACACATATTGCTAGCATGTTAACATGAAAGCTGCAGTCAGAAAGTTAGTAAAGCATTGTCAATATTGACATTGAAATCATTGTGCAGGCATGATTTACTGGTTGGTGTCTGGGTTACTGTGATTGTGTGACTAATGTGATGGATATACTATCCACTAAAATACAGTTGTAGTGTGGTGTAGTATATCCTATGGCACTTGTAAAATGGACAGTATATCTGCCACGTTTGTCACAAAGTATTTTAGCCACCAAACTGAAAGGAAGGGTTATATGTAAGATCAGTATTTTCTAAGCTGTGTATGGGTACGAACTGCCAGAATTCACCGCATTACAGGGGTCAGTGACAGCCAACAGCTATTTGAAGGACATCACTCAATGTTGTGTGATGCAGTTAAGTACAATACTCTAGACCTGATTTGTATTTGGTGGAGGGATTATTCCATTATAACATAACAGATATCTCGTCCACCCTATTACAAGTGCATTACATACTATGGCACTTAATTAGGTCGATGGGATATCCGTCATGGTGTGATGGAGTAACCATTCTGCCAAACTCTAACTTGGGGCCTATGCTTTTTATGAAGAGGGTACTCCATCCAAAATGTGTTGGAGTACCCCGTACACCAAAATGACAGTATGAATGCTTTCTTTAAAGTCAAGTGGACTGTGCTCTTTCCAACAGAAGTGTCCCCACTGGCATGGTTGTCACAAAGCTTACTCCAATAGCCAGCCACTCTTGGCTCAGATACTGCCTTGTCCTAAATCACTAATGCCGCCCGCCCCCTCGTCACTGTCAATGCAAAACATGACATGCTTTGCAGCACCATGACATCCCTTAATGTGCCCCTTAGATTGTTGCTGCCTTGAGTGACCCCCAAGTTTCCCCATTCCATAGAGATGCCCTGCATGCCCTGACCACTTGTCCTGTAGAGTAGTGCTTTTTTCCTACATATCTGGCAGGGAAACTAATCTGTGCCTTTATTTTGAGTTTTGTTGCTGTTATTTCAACAGTCATGGTGAGGGAGGAGATTATGTCAGAAATCCTGGTGGACTACTGTCCACCAAACTCAAGTAATTTTGTCAGAGTAATGTACGGGGCAGATCTGTACTACAAATAATACTTCTCTCTGGGTCTGTCGTGAGGACATGTCTTTTGACTTGGAAAAGCTGGACTGTCACCCAGGGTTCTTTCATTTGAATGTTCCTAGGTAACCCAAATATCAATTTAAATTGCCAAACTAAAACGTTTGACACACGGTAATGCACAACATTTGTGTTGTAGCATCCTGTGTATAAAACCCACATTAGGGGACAAGAGGGTTGGTGACACTTTTATTAAAGCGGATGTGCATTTTAAACATTAGGCCCAAAGTGTCAGCTCCTCACAATATCAGTTATTCCAATGTATCAACAAAAATGCATAAACTGCATGTATTTAGCTTACCTGCCTCTCTGCTGGACCATATAGGTGGTTGCGGTTGGTCAGGGGCCCCTAATGTCCAATTCCCCTGGAGTGGTAGGTTCCAGGAGATGTAACTGAGCAACAACAGTGGAGGCGGTCTGCTACAGATAGTGGTTAGGTGGTAAGTGACCTCTTGGGCTTAAAAGTTGTGATCGGATTTTCTGTCAACCGACGCTTGCGTTGCGGACTACCTGGACTCCTGCTGCCCGAAAAGGTAGGTGCAACCATGTTTGTCATCCATGGTGAATACATCAGATATCAGCCATATTTGTTCTGCCTTCAAAAACCATAATTGTCAGCATCTTGTATGCCTGACAATATGGTGGACTGGTCGTACGTCATTGACAGAAGTATCTGTGTAATTTCTTCTGTCAATAGCAACTAGTACATCTCCATGACAATCACTAGATTTCCACTCTCTGCTGTGTAATATCTGTCAACTTTGACAGATTCAAACAAAAAAAATATATAAATGTTGAAATGGCATATGTGTCAATAAAACATAGTTACTTTTTAAAAACACATATATATTGAAATGTTAAAATGTGAGCTTTTTTATTTAACATATATTTAATAATTTTATTTCTGTGTGATTTTGCAGGTACTTATTTTGTAATATATATAGTTACATTGGTTGCATATGATATATTAGCGAGTGTAACTAACGTCAGTTAAATTACTCACATCGTGGCCATGGTCTGTGTGTCTGCGTTTCCACATTTGGCTAAATTACATTTTTTACAAATGTGTCCATCTAATTATGTGTACTTATATCATTTAGACATTGCACTTAAATTTTGCAGATATGTCCATCATCTATCTCACACACAAGACAGAGAGGGAAACGTCAACTTAATGAACATGTGTAAAAACCACATATAGATCTACAGACCATGTAGGAAAGACATATCATTGAGAAGTACAGGCTGAGCCACAACACCATAGAGGCACTGGAACAGCAATTGCATTCAGAATTTTTTGGACATCAGAATTCAGACTGCCAGACTCCTATTGCAAAGTTTATGGCAGTGTTACATTTCTGCTTGACTGACTCTGCCTAGTATACAGTGGGTGATACTAGTGAAATGCTTCAGTCACCTTTTTCTGCTGGATGCTATGCTTAGGCGCATGAATGACTACATTGCATTTCTAACAGATAATGTAACTAAGCAATGTTGACGCCAGGTTCTATGGATTGTGGAGCATACAACATACTGCAGGTGCTTTAGATGGAACCCACATTACATAGGTGCCACCTCACGACTGAGCGCAAGTGTACTACAATACAAAGCATTTCCACTCCATCAGTGTGCTGATGGTTTGCATTGCGGGTCACTACATCACGAGTGTCTGTGCAAGATTTCCAGGTTGCAAACATGACTCACTGATGCTGTGGAACAGCTGGATTCCACAACAGATGGCAGGCTTGCACCTAGGAGGGCCTGTCTTGTTGCTAATTCTCAGCCATTATGATTATGCCATTTTTATTGTTATAAATGTACCCCTCCAAACAGCTTATTTATGCTTGCTTTTGTGATTATGTATTTCAGAGTTATCCGAGTAATACCTGGCTTTTAATACCTCGGAGGAACCGGAGAACGCCAAGGAGTGTATGCTTCAATGACGCCCATGTTCGAATGAGTTGTCCTGTCGAGCAGATTTTTGGGCTCCTGAACGCCCAGTTCAGGTGGCTGGACAAGACTGGTGTGGTCCTCCTCCTCGACTCTCCTGGCAAGATTTGTAAGCAAGATTGTTTTGTTATGTTATATGCTTCACAACATTGCCCTGCAGAGGAGCATACCAAGCATGCCTGATGACGATTACCAGTGGGAACCCCAGGGTGATGTTAGTTGTATGGGTAAGCAAGATGACAGTGATGAGGATGAAGGCACTGACCTTAGGCATGAACCTAATAAAAACATCTTTGCCTGATGTTAAGAGACTGTAATAAATGTGTTATTTGTTTGTCCACCCTATGGGCATATCCTGTTTAACAATATAACCTACTAGTCAACAGATTTCCATTTAGATTGTGTTTAGTTTTTTGTTTTAAAAGTGCCCTTGCGCTGAATAAGGTATTTGAATTTAGACTATTATATTTTTGCAAGATTGAATATATTCATTACCATGCTTGATGGCGAAATGTGTTGTACAGCACTTTATGTTGGCTTGTAAAAATGTTCTTATCAATAACAAATGTCCATACAATCTTGGACTAATACGTGTTATTTTATTTTTTTAATCCTTCCTTGTTCATTTCATCCTGCCATCTGCTGAGGCTCTATTAACTTATTGGCGGATTCTTTGGACTGTTGCACAGATACAGGTTTGGGTAAGATCTACAGTGAAAGTTGCCTGACCCCTGGTGGCATGATTGTGAATCATTTAGTGGTACACATCCTCTCACCATGGAGTGATGCTAATGTGTAAGAGTTTTATCAAAGGGACCGGTCACATGTTTTGTCTGTGTGTTTCAAGGCCTAAATTGAAGACTTGATGTCATCAGATGTATCCTATCTGTGGAAATGTGTGTAGCTTATGCCTGTGTCTGAGCATAATGTCTGTCGAAAACATGAGGACAGCCCAATGTATGGATGAAGACTACCATTTGCACTCATGCTGTATTTAGAAGGCCAGTTGCCACAGATAAGTAACATTGACTTTATAGCTTCACAATAGGTGGATTCCTTACATACTTTTATTGAAAGTCATATTTTATTTTTCATTATGCATCATGCAACTTTTTCTATTCAGATCTGTACTTTCTAATGTTGGGTCTACTCTGTATGGTCTATATGTAGACATGTCCTTCTTCCTTGCTGGGCTTTTTATGTCTACAAAATGCAAACTAAATTTTTATTTTGACAAACCAAAATTGCTACTGTTTTACATACTGATGTCAATTTCACTATAATTGTTTTTGGTCAGGAAATGTGTAATGTATGTCCAGGCTAATTAATTATGAAACATTTTAACTTTAATATGAAGGTTGTATTGGTTGTGACCAAATATGTTATTTCCAAAAAGAATACAAGAAGTAGGTTCTTAGACACAATTTTTTATTCATTAATGAATTTATTTATTAAAAAAAAATTCAATTAGTTGGTACCCAATATGATTTTTAGAAAATAAGGTAACTTGGTTGTTGGAGGATGAAATTATGTTTTGCTAACAATTTACAGTCCTTTTCCAGACAACAGTCCACAAGCATATGTGAAATGTGTGGTCATCAGGTGGATAAGGAGAATAGTCCAGACTCTCACCTTAGGACAGAACTTTTTCCAACTCTTGGTGGTAGGTTATTTGGTGTTGCCTTTTACTGGCCTAGATGAATGACCCCTTCTCAGGGCCACTGAGGTGTCCTGAGTGTCAATAGTGGGATTTGACAGAGACAGGTGGCTCCTTGGGCAGTAGCGTTCCTCTTTCTGTGGAGCTGCCAGGTGCAGATGGTACTGGGACCTGGCTGTAGCGAATGGTGCTTGACCTCGAAGTACATCAGCTAAAATAGGACACTGCTGCAGTCATGCTGCATCACCCCAGAGTGTAGAGTTAGGAAACTCAAGTGATGCTTCAGAGTTAATTCAGGGCCCCTGGATATCATTCTGGGCACTCAATAGATATTTTTGGGCCCTTAGGAGGTCAGTTATCTGGCCCATCTGATCCTCCTGCTACGTAGCCGCATCTATCAGGTCTCTAATTATGATGCTCACATTGGTGCCTGCACCCCAAGCCTCTCTCTGCACAATAAGTCCTGCCCCAGCCCTTTCTAAACTGTATTCTAGGGCAGAGTAGACAACGCCATTGAGGCTGGTGATTTGCTGCATCACCGTGAAGATGTTTGTTTTTAAACGTGACTTTTTGGAAACAATAGTTGTTACAGTATACATTTTAAGTCCTATACCTAAGAATAATGTAGTGGCTTACTGATACAGAGTGAAATTAAGGCATTTTGGTGTCCACAGGGCAGGCTGGCCTAGTGTGCCTCAGCTGTGGAGTCTGTGGTTGTTTGGATCTCTTGTCCCAGGGTCCATCCTGTGATGCCTTAGTAACACTAGGCCTAGTACAACTTCTCAAGCACTTGACAGTATGTGCTAGTAATGGTGATCAATCATAGGCTTCCCAAAGACGTTAGTGTGGCAGCACACTCAGATCGCAACATACAGGATAAAGTGATTTCTAAGAATTGAGTATCAAAATGATTCAGTTTCACCAAAAAATGAATTTGTTAATTTTTAAAAATAAAAATATAAACAAGCTACACACAATTTCAGATAGGCGGTGTGCAGATGTGTGGCAAAGCCACCCTGAGTTGCTGGTTGTTACTCAACCCACCTGTTTTGTAGCGCTGGGTCTATTAGCAAGATACACAGAGCAGGTGCTGCAATCCCCTCAGTTCTAATTTGCTGTCTGTGCTTGTATTTCTCCTACAGACTATCAGTCTCTGGCCATCAGCAGGAAACTGTGTCTCTTTCACTTACAATCTGTTGTTACCAAAGTTATAGTTTGCCACAGTCACTCTATTTCTATTTACATCATTCTATTTCCTCTTCAGTGTAGATGGGATGATGGATGTGGGTCTGTTTCTAAAATAAAAATTAGTAGCCGTTGCACTTTTCAGATTCCAACCTACTCAGTGTAATGTGAGAGGAGATTCATATGGTCACCCTAGCTATTTTTGATATGGCACTTTAGTGATGCTATCTGAATATGATAAGAGCTGGTGTAGCTTACAGTGGGATGAGTAACTTAATAGATGTTGCAGTTACATAGCGGAGGGTGTGATTTGTGGTAAAAATGTATTGTCACACCTGTTTGATTGTGTTTTTAATATGAGTTCTCTTTAGGATAATAGTGTCACAGAGTGAGGAAACAGTAGATTGTGATTACATAAGGAATATAGTCAGTTGTGACTGACATTAAGTAGCATTCTTGTGTGAATACGTTTTCATTAGTGCAGAGATTTGAACTAGTGAATAGGAGTGCCCTTATGTGGAGAGGGTGAATTTATTAGTAGGATATAGCCAGTGTTTGCACTCCAGTCTCCAAATCACCTGGCATTCCCACAATTTCTTCACTGTAGATTATGGACAACACCTTTTTCTCCCAGGCATGAGGTTGAGGGGCTTAGGAGACCCACCATAAGTTGTCAGGGCATCTTGGTGTGCCCTTGAAGTGAGGGAACAGACTCTCCCTCCGAGGTTGTTCCACCACTTGTCCTCCACCGCCTGGTATTGGAGACAGTACTCACCTTATCCAGGATTCTGTCCCACGTTTCTCTTCTCTGGCTCATGGTTGTTGTCTGGACCTGTGCTCCAAACAACTGGGGCCCATCCCAATTATCTAATTTACCATCGTTGTTGGTTTTCTGAGAATCCGTTTAGTTTTCTACTAGACATCATAATGTAATGTGGGTTGAAGAGTGTCTTTTGTAGTAGGAACTGCAGTTACTGTTACTGAGTTGATGCTTATGTCAACGTTGATGGACACATTCGCTGTCAGAAGCCCTGTCCGCCATTGCTTTCGTCCATCGTGAGGGTCCCTTTGGTCCCAATCTGACTGCTGATATTAAACCTGTCAGCCTTAGGGTGGTCTTCCCCCAAACGTTTTGCCTATTTACCAACAATTTTTGCTGAGATTTGTTTTTGTTGGCCTTAGGACTCTGTGCACTTTTCCACTGCTAACGAGTGCTAAAGTGCTTGTGCTCACTCCCCTAAACATGGTATGATTGGCACATGCCTAATTTACATATTTAATTTACTTAATAGTCCCTCCTAGGGTGGGATACCATATACCCAGGGCCTTATATGCTACCAGTAGGCCTGTAGCACTTACTCTGCCACCCACTCAAGTAGCACCCTAAAACATGTCCCAGGCCTGCCATTTCAGCGTGCATGCAGTTTTAGACTGCCATATCGTCTTGGCATTTAAACCTCCTTGCTAAACCTTAAACTCCCCTTTTATTACATATGCCACCCCTAAAGTAGGCCCTATGTAATCCATAGGGCAAGCTGCTGTGTAATTAATAGGCTGGACATGTACGTTTATGTTTGACATGTCCCGGTAGTGAAAAACTTCCACATTTGTTTTTCAATTCTGTGAGGCTTACCCCTCCCATAGTATAACAGTGGGGATTTCTTGTTACATTTATTAATCTGTAAATCCAAATTGGGAGCATGTGGTCATGGCAGGTATGGTATCTATGAAATTGTAATGATACACCCTTTTAATGCTAAAGTTTGATTTGTCATTACAATTTTGAAAATGGCACTTTTCGAAAGTTGACATTTTTCTGTCCTGAGCCCTTTGTGCCTGCAGCCTGTCTTGGGCCACATGACTGTGTGTAGCTAGGAGTTAGACTTTGTGAATTCTTCTCAGTCAGTCACACAATAGAGGGATTAGATGTGCCTCAGTGGGCCATCTGCTGGCAGGATGGGGGGGACGAAGCTGAACACAGCCCCACTTGCAACGGAAAAACCTGTGCTCTGCCTTCACAGAAAGGGCCTAACGATCCTGCAATGTCACTGCAGCCAGTTTGGAGCCAGGGCAGGGGAGTCAGGAAATTCCAAGCACTTCAAAGACCCTTTCCAGAAGCTTTTCCCACCTTGTAGAAGAAAGACACCAAGGTATAAAAATAGGACCTTCATACCCACTTTTCAGGACACTTCTGGACCTGTGGATACCCTGCCAGGAAGAAGGACTGCTGGGCTGCTGAAAGGACTGCCACTCTCCTGGACTGCTGCTCCGAAGGAACTGCTGCCCTGCTGTGCTGACCTGCTGCTTGCTGCCCTCTTGCCTGGAGAAGGAAAACTGGACCTGCAACTTCACCCTTGAACCTAGGACACCTGAGTGACTCCATGGCCTAGTTTGCTGGTCTCCTGATCTGAGCCTCAGGGACATAAAATGCTCCCCAATATCCTGCATCAAACCCTGGACCCAGTTGAAGTGAGTTCCTGACCCCCAAGTGGTGCTTCTCAGGTCCTGGACCTTTTGTGTTTTGCTCAGCGAGCTGAAATCAAGCCTTTGGGCTCTTCGCAACGCAAAGGAACCTGTTCACACCGAGGACATCGCCGCTCGCACCACAATTTAGGTCAAAGCTCTATCAGTCCGACTCTTTGTTCTGCATCATCGACTGCGTGCAGGGACTGCCAACACGGAGCTACAGCAACACCAGCCCATGACGCATGGTCTGCTCTTCTCGGTACATGGGCAACCTCCTGGAATGCTCCCCCTGCTCCTTGCTGCCCCCTCCAATGTGAACAGAACTCTTTACACGGAGTTTTGAGAAGGTAAACTTGGGCAGGCCTAACTTGATGACTATAGTTGTCCTGAGCTCTTTTGAGATCCAGCACGACCAGATATCCCCAGCTGGCACTATCAGCTTTCCCCTGCAAACCTCAAATTTAGCTTAAAAAAAACATTTTCCTCACATTTCTGTCAGAGATCACTGTGCCGGCTCAAATGTCCTACCACTCAGCATTCACTTCAGTCTCCCGAGTAAAATGATTCCTCACTTGTGTTGGTGGGCCAAGGGCCTGCGACTGGGAAGGGCTAAAAACATAGGGATTAAGGGGATAGCACAGCAAACTATATGCTTTTTTTAAAAAAATTAGGCGATTCTGCTTTGGACAGCCACACAAGTGAGGTATCATTTTTATCTGGAGACCAAAGGGAACGCTATGTGCTAGGACACTATTGCCGGCACGGTGATCCCACACAGAAATGTAAGGAAAATGTGACTTCGTTTAGCTAAATTTGAGATTTGCAGGGGATTCTGGGTAGAAAAATGGTGGGGGATTCACGCAAGCCACACATCCCTGGACTCCCCTGGGTGTCTAGTTTTTAGAAATGTCTGGGTTTGGTAGGTTTTCCTAGATGGCCGCCGAGCCCAGGTCAAAAACGCATGTGCCCCCCTTGCAAAACCAGGTCGTTTTGTGATAGATAATTTTGATGTCTCCACAATAAGTTTTAGGCCCGTGCCTGTCGCAGGTGCTTGGCCCACCCACACAAGTGAGGTGCCATTTCTATTGGGAGACCTGGGGAAACATGGAGTGGTACGACATTTGTGTCAGCCCGGTGATCCCACAACTTTCCCACACAGAAATGTGGGAAAAATGTGATTTATTCAGCTAAATTTGAGGTTTTCAGGGGATTCTGGGTAGGAAACCTTTAGGGGATCCGCGCAAATCAAACCTCCCATTACTCCACAGGGTGTCTAGTTTTCAGAAATGTGTGGGTTTGGTAGGTTTCCCTAGATAGCCACTGAGCCCGGGACCAAATTGCAGGTGCCCCCTTGCAAAACCAGGTTGTTTTGTGATAGATAATTTTGTTGTCTCCATAATAAGTTTTGGGTCCTTTCCTGCCGCGGGTACATGGCCCACCCACACAAATGAGGTCCCATTTTTATAGGGAAACCGGGGAGAAGGCTGGGTGGTAGGAAATTAGTGTCAGCTCGGTGATCCCACAACTTTCCCACACAGAAATGAGAGATAAATGTGATTTTTTCAGCTAAATTTGAGGGTTGCAGGGCATTCTGGGTAGGAAACCTTTGTGAGATACCCGCAAGTCACACCTCCCTGGTCTCCCCCGGGTGTCTAGTTTTCAGAAATGTGTGGGTTTGGTAGGTTTCCCTAGATGGGCACCAAGCCCGGGACCAAAAAACGCAGGCGACTCCCTCACAAAACAAGGTCTTTTTGTAAACGATAATTTTGAAATCTCCACAGTACATTTTGGGTCATTTCCTGTCACGGGCACTGGGCCTACCCACACAATCAAGGTACCATTTTTATTGGGAGACTTGGGGGAATGCTGGGTTTGTGGAAGTTTGTTGCTCCCCTTAGATTCCAGAACTGTCCATCACAGAAATGTGAGGAAAATGTGTTTTTTTCCCAAAGTTTGAGGTTTGCAAGGGATTTCAGGTAACAGAACCTGGTGAGAGCCTCATAAGTACCCCCATCCTGGATTCCCCAGGGTGTCTAGTTTTCAAAAATGTACAGGTTTGCTACGTTTCCCGCAGTGCCGGCTGAGCTAGGGTCTAAAATAGGGTCAGTTTTCTGTCAAAAAATGTGATGTGTCCACGTTGCGTTTTGGGCCATTTTCTGTCACGGGCACTAAGCCTACCCACACAAGTGAGGTACCATTTTTATCGTGCGACTTGGGGGAATGCTGGGTGTGTAGAAGTTTGTGGATTCACTCAGATTCGAGAACTTTCCATCACAGAAATGTGAGGAAAATGTGTTTTCTTTTTACAAAGAGGTTTGCAAGGGATTCTGGGTAACAGAACCTGGTGAGAGCCACACAAGTCGCCCCATCCTGGATTTCCCTGGATGTCTAGTTTTCAAAAATGTATAGGTTTGCTAGGTTTCCTTAGGTGCTGGCAGAGCTAGGGTCCAAAACCCACAGCTAGGCACATTCATATAAAAGGGTCAGTTTTCACTGGAAAACTGTGCTTTGTCCATGTTAAGTTTTGGTCCGTTTCCTGTCGCGGGTACTAGGCCTACCCACACAAGTGAGGTACCATTTTTATCGGGAGACTTTGGGAATTACTGGGAGGGTGGAAGTTTGTGGATCCACCCAGATTCCAGAACTTTCCATCACAGAAATGCAAAGAAAATGTAGTTTTGTTTACAAAATTTGAGGTTTGCAAGGGATTCTGGGTAACGGAACCTGGTGAGAGCCACACAAGTCACCACATCCTGGATTTCCCTGGGTGTCTAGTTTTCAAAAATGTATAGGTTTGCTAGGTTTTCTTAGGTGCCGGCAGAGCTAGGGTCCAAAATCCTTTTTTTTGTTTCCCCCCCATCCCTGGGGGGTCAGAACAATCATCACAATAAATCTGCGGTGTTGCCATACATTTATGAAGCATCATCATACATATAGAATGTACAGGAAGCAAAAACTAAAGATAATCCAAAATTATAGAAGAGAGAAGTATACAATATATAGCCTTACATTTGTTTATAACAGGCCTGAGTTACATCTTATAAGTTTCCTGTTAAGAACTGTTCCCCGCCGCCGTATCCCCCCTCAGGCCAATGTAAGTGGGACCAGATTTGTTCTACTTTTTTTACTGATCGGTGTCCCCTAGCCTTAGCAACTGCCATTTCACCTTCATAAATTTCCTGAAACAGGGCCCAAAATTCTGTTATTCTAGGTGGTGATGGATTGAACCAAGCCCGAGCAATACATAATCGAGCCCAAACTATTATAATTGAAAACAGAAAGCTGAGATTATTATCCGACCCTATCTTATGACCCAATAGTATTTCTTTGCTATTAAAGCAGATTTCAAACCCTAGCTGCGCAGAGAGCAGTTGGAACATACTTTCCCAAAATTCTTTAAGCACCGGGCAATCAGTGAACATATGAAACTATATCTGCAGCCCAGAGGCAGCATTTAGGGCAGTATAGCCGCTCTGATGTTCCCGACACTGCCCATTTAGAAATGCGCTCCGGCGTATGGTAAAGCATGCCAACAGTCCTGAATTGCTGTAACTTAGGATTGACAGAGATTGATGACTGGTCTAGTGTTGAAAGAGCGTTTTGTATTTCACGCCATATCCGAACAACATCTCTAATTACCTTAAATCTGACCCGCTTAAAATATTTAGGGTCCAATAGTTTGTGCAACAAGTACCTAATTTCATGGCCAAGTTGATAGCAAAATGCAATCAATCCGGGCTTATGCTTAATCAATAAGCTTTGAATCTGCCTAATAAATGAAGCCCAAAACTATAACTTAAAATCAGGAAGCTTGAATCCTCCCTGTATCTAGGGTAATTTCATGAGGCGGATAGCTCGTCTAGCCTTCCTACAGCCCCATATAAAACTGCTGATGGCCTTTTCAAGACATTTAAAAAAGTAGTCAGGGACCCGAAGACCCAAAGTGGTATAGCTCGAAACAGATAGAGAAACTTAGGTACTATGTTCAATTTAACAATGTTGCATCGTCTCAAGATACTTAATGGGAGCCGATGCCATTGCCGCATTTTAGCTATAACTATTTTTAAAAGGGGGTCCTAATTTAGCCTAATTATCTTTTCCACTTGACTATTCAGCCATATACCAAGTTATATGGCAGTATCAGTAACTCCAATTATCGGGGTAGGTGGAGTAAAATTGAGAATTATCAGAGTTTTCATTAAATTCAGTTTATAGCCAGAAAATTCACCGAATCACTCAGCCTCCTTATTTATAAAATTAACATAGTCACTTGCACTTGGATTAGAAATGAAGATCATCAGCGTACGCTGGTATTTTAAGCTCCATGCCGTTCATTCTTACTGGTTGTATACCCTTATTCAGTGTTAAATGCTTTAGATAAGGTTCGATATAAAGAGCGAACAGCAAAGGGGAGAGCGGGAACCCCTGTTGCGTACCCCTGTGTACTGAGAATGGTGCAGAGGACTTACCCCTCGTTAGTACTTTTGCCGTCGCATTTTTATATAGCGCCTGCACCTTTGCGTAAATCTACCCTCTATCCCCAATGTATCCATAGTCAACTATAGTGATTCCCATGTAACCCTATCAAAAGCTTTATCTGCGTCCAGCATTATCATACCGATCTGGCTGCTAGTTTTCTTAGCTACATCAAATACTGCAATTACGGTGTTAGCATGAGCCGTGGTGTCTCTGCCCGGAACAAGGCCATGCTGCTGCTCTGAAAGTAGTTTATGCATACGATGGGCAACACGCATAGCTAATATTTTTGAGAAAACCTTAGCGTCTGTGTTAATCAGAGATATAGGTCGGGAAGAGTTCCTTTCCTCCTGTGGTTTATCTTTTTTAGGAAAGACCACTATATTAGTAACCCCCCATGAGGCAGGAACATCTCCCCCATTGCTGATATATGCTACCAAGTCTTTAAATTCTGGCACTAAAATTCCCTTAAGCACTTTATAAAATTCCAGAGGAATTGTATCCTCTTCTGCAGCTTTCCCAGATGGTAAAACACTAATAGCTTCTTCGATCTCCCCCAACCCGATATTACCCTGTAAGCCGAGACTCTGTTGGGGGTCTAATTTAGGCATCCCACTCTCCCGAAGATAGACAGCAAAAAGCTGTCTGTCGATATTATCCGGCCTATTGTATACCCCTTGATAAAAGGAGGCGAATTGTTCTGCTACCTCATGCGGATGAGTGTATTCTCCCCCATCATCCCCCAAGATAAACCTTATAGCCTGGCTGGCTTTTTTTGTCGGTATATCTGATGTGTCAGGAGGCGGCCAAATCTCTCACCATACTCGTACTGAAATACTCTATGTTTCTGGTAGCTGGCCACCACTTTCTCAGTTACCCCTCTATTGAGCATTTTCTGTATCTCATTTAGCCTTAGATGTATGGTCTGTGCCCGATTATCTCCGAGTAAGATTGCCTGCACATGCTGTAGTTCTAAGTTCATGCAGTTCTGCCGGCATTGAGCCATTTCAAGTTGTCTATGTTTATTTTGTTTGATGATATACTGAAGTGTCACCCCCTAATGTATGCCTTCATACAATCCCACACAATAGCAACGGTAGAGGTACCCTTATTAACTCATATAAATTCTGTCAATAAATGTTTTAGATAACTCCGATATTCCAAATCTGCAAGCAAATGGCGTGGAAATGTAAACGGGCAATGCCTTTCCCCCACTCCTTGCTGATTCTGCATAATCAGCATGACAGCATTGTGATCTGAGGTAACCTTAGGGCGGATCTCCATTTTCGCCCCGTCTAACATCTGCTTCTTGACAAGTATCATGTCGATTTGGGAGTACTGCCAATGGAGAGAAGAATAGTAAGTATATCCCAAGGTTAAAGGGAATAATGTTCTCCAAGCATCCACTAACCCATGCAACCTCATTAATTCCTTAATTGAAGCTCGAGTTCTAGTCTTCCGAGCTGTTGCCTAGCGATTAGTAGAGTTAATTTTGTACTCCATTACACAATTAATAGTTAAATAATCAAAAATGGCTGGGTCATCGATATTAGGACCGTAGACCACACAGATAGTATATTTCTGGCCGTTGATTATTAAGTGGGCTACGGCCCACCTCCCCCTGCAGTCTGCAATGGACTTAATATTTTTAACTACAAAGTTTCTGGCTTTCAATATAGCCACCCCACATATAGAAATTGTTTGAGATGTACAAACAATGCTATCATATCCTATTTGCTTTAAGAGTTGCTGATCTTTATGTGCCAAATGCGTTTCAGTTATTCCCAATATGTGTGGTTTATAAACAATTATTTCCTCCTGCAGTAGATGCCGTTTTCTGGCTTGGTTTAACCCAGCAACATTCCAACACATAGTTCTCAAACTAACCATCATGTTTTCCTAAAATCGACAGTCCCTTCCCTATCTTCATTATAAGAATGCTTCCCTTGCTTACCTTGCTCTAGATCCGTGCTGCAATCTGTATGCTGTTCCCACACACTCTGGCTTGAATGACCCACCCCTGACCCTATCCCAATATCCCAAGTAGGAAATGTTGGTACAATCTCCCGTAACTACAAACCCTCCCCCCCTCACCGTAACTAGAAAAGGAACCATCCACCGCCTTTGCCGTCAGCTGGTTTGACAGCACCATAGGAGCACACCATAGTACCACCCCCACCCCTTCCCCATCATAGTATAAATTACTAAGACAGTCCCACATATTCTGTGATTAGTATCCAAGACATTTCTCCAACTCAATATCTATCTTATCCATTTTTGACACAAGCTAGTTGATGAAGATCATTATCTGAAACAAGCAAATAACGCAGACAGAGTTATTTTTGCCACTGATTCAAGGCTAGGGAGGCTTCTGCCTCAGATAAAATAATTGTGACCATCCATCCTTTATAATCTTAAGTCGTGCCTGTTCTTGCAGAAATACCTGGGCCCCAACAGCCTTTAACGGATCTATTAACTGACGGAGCTTCCAGCATTTGTCCATTGTGCCCTTGCATAAATCTGATCGAACAAAGATAGATATAGAGTCCACCATTACCGGTGCAGCAGGGCGGGCTTTGATATAAATGGCCTGTCTCAACAAAAAGTTACCCACATAGATAAGAAAGGGACGAGGGTGCTGGTATTTGGCCTGGGTTGGTTGACTTATGACTATAGGCAGTCTGTGAGCATGCTGGATCTGGGAATCCATATCCCAGTCTGATAGTTCTGGAAATACTTTCTGGAACAGTTTGACCACAAAAGCTCTGGGGTCACTTCCTTCTTTCTCCTTCAGTATGCCAAAGAGACTTAGGTTGTTACGCCTTTGTCTGTTCTCCAGGTCCTCAATTTTACTCTGAACAGATGCCAGGAGACTCCCCTGCTCCTTTATTGTCTTGACCGCTGCTGATCCGACTTCCTCTGTCCCTGCTACTCATTGCTGAAGCTCAGCGACTTCAGACCACAGCGAGACAACCTTGCTAGTAACTTCCGTTAGAGCTTAGTGTATTGCTAGATTGTCTGCCTTAACTTGTGCATAATGTTCTAGCGCTTCTGTCCATTGAATCTGCAGGAACTGGAGAATTGTGGTCAGTGAGGGCTCTTTACCTAGTACATCAGGGTGTCGATTCTGATCTGAGGCGATGGTGTCAGAATTAGCGGCAGCATCTGAGGTCATCCAAGTAGATGGATAAGTGGGCGAGTCCGTGTCTCTGCCTGAGCCACTACCTGGCTCTGGGCTCAGGAAGGCATTCTCATTGCGGCTGCCGACGCTTGAGAGCTGGGTATCGTCCCCTGTAGCTAAGCAATGAGATAACAAGGCGGGGTCTCTATTTGAAAGTCGTGAAATCAAGGCTTTGACCTCCCCCTTAGAGTTAACCCATTTGCGAATAGGACTATTCTTGGACCCTACCTTGGAGCGTGTTGAGGCCGCAGCAGTCAAATGGTCATTGGAGTAGCAGCCTTGAGTTTTTTTTTGATCCACCACGGCCCTTTGTAGTCTTAGTTTGCTTTTTACCTACAGTTTCCCTTTTCCTGACAGCACTGACCTTAAGGCATGAGATAACCGGAGGGATCCCGTTCTATAGCCCCTGTTCAATTGCCAGTGCAATATCAGATGTAGCCTGAAAGCCCTCAGAATGAATTATATCTACTTCTTCATCTTGTGGATCCATATACGGGGGGTATTTGGAACAGAATCCCCTGGTTCTTCTACATTTCCTTTTGCCTGTTCAATTAGTTCAGTATTGCTTGGGCCTATCCGTTCACGATTTCCAGTTTTTCCCTTTGGGCCAGAATCCGGACAGAGACCAGAACCACTAGGGTCAGGAGCCCCCCAGGTAAGAGCGATACAGGGCTTTGGCATAGGAGGTAGGAGCCCCTGTGAATATGCTAGAGCATTTTCATTAAGTCCCATATCTGTTATATCTGTTTTTGTTTTAAGAAGATCAGTCTGATTGTGACTGTTACCTTGTACTTGGCACACACCATCTGCAATGTTCATTGCATTAGAGGATTCTGCACCTGGAAGTCAACTAGCGCCCTGCATTGCGCTCAATAAAGCGTCCGCTATTGTGGAATCTGTCCCATCCTCGCTGCAGGCTTGTAGCAGCCCAATTGCATTGCCAGATTGTAAACATTTTAGTATGGGTCGTCTGACCCATGAGTTAGTTGCCTTTTCCTTGGTGGGTTGGCAGCCATCTGATCCCCCAGCTGCCTCTGTTGTAGATGCTGTGGTAGATGCTGTGATGGACGGCTCACAAATTACAGCCACAACTGTTGCTGCTGTGGTATGGCCTCCCCGTCCTCCCTTTCTGATTGTTCACTCGCGGCGTTGCCATCATGGGTTTTCGATACTGCTCACTGCTGAGCAGCGGACTGTGCCACAGAGTAACTCGCGACCGTAGGAAGACGCTGCGTATAGACCAGAAGAAAAGCCACTGCATCGGGGATACAATAAACAGGGTCCCCGTGGCTCCAGAAGACTCCGTTGTGGGGGACTGTACTGGCTTCGAGCAGCAAGGAGGTGAGTAAGAGGCTGAGGGTGGTGGCGATCGCTAGTGCTTGCTCACTGCGGCAGGCTTAGCCTGCCATCTCCCTTTTCCCCCGCTAGGGTCCAAAATCCACAGCTAGGCACATTGCAAAAAAAGGTCAGTTTTCACTGGAAAAATGTGATGTGTCCACGTTGTGTTTTGGGCCATTTCCTGTCGCGGTGAGGTACCATTTTTATCGGGAGACTTTGGGATTCCAGAACTTTCCATCACAGAAATGTGAGAGAATTTTTTTTTTTTTTTTACTAAGTTTGAGGTTTTCAAGGGATCATGGGAAACAGAACCTGGTGAGAGACTGACAGGTCACCCCATCCTGGATTCCCCTTGGTTTCTAGTTTTCAAAAACATACATGTATGCTAGGTTTACGTAGGTGCCGGCTGCTCTAGGGCCCAAAATCCACACCTAGGCACATTGGTAAAAAAGGTATGTACCCAGTGGGCTTTCTGCCACCCTGGGGGGGGGGGCAGATCAGGGACTATTGCCCCGATTGCCCTATAATGGGGCAGAAGGACTGTGGCTATTTATGGGGGGGAGAGGAGACATTGGTATGCCCATTCTGGGCAGCCCCCCCCTATGTATAAAAAAGCCTTCCTAATCCCTGGTGCCTAGTGGGGCAGATCAGGGGCTATTGCCCCATCTGCCTCCTGGGGGGACAGGAAGTCTGCGACAATTTTTTTGGGGTGGGGGAATTGGCAAGCTCATTCTGGGCAGACCCCCCTCCTCTATGTATAAAAATAATAATAATAATCCCTGGTGCCTAGTGGGCTTTCTGCCCCCATCTGCCTCCAGGGGGGCAGAAAGACTTTGGTATTTTTGTGGGGCAAGGGTGGGGGCATTGGCATGCCCATTCTGGGCAGCCCCCAACCCTGAACTACAAAAAAATAATCCCTGGTGTCTAGGGTGCTGAATGCGCCTATTTTGAAATGGGGGAGCAAAGGCCCTCATCCAAGGGGCCCCTTCCCCCTCCCTGGTGTCTAGTGGGTGGATCCCTGCTTGGGGATCGCCCTCCTGCAGTGATCCACAAGCAGGGATCCTCTGGAGAGGGGTACCATTGGAAAGGGGAGATTCTCCCCTTTCCGATGATTCCCCTCCCGTGTGTTTTGGTGCTCGGCAGGCTGAGATAGCCCCATGGACACTGAAACAGTGAAACTGAAACTAAGTTTCAGTTTTGTTTTCAGTGTAATGACATCAGCGCGTCATGCGCGCGATCGTCATTACAAAGAAAACTTAAAAAGGAAATCCCTCTGCTGTTTACAGCAGAGGGATTTTGTGCAAGTGTGCACATGACGTAATGGCTTTGTCATGAGCACACGAGCACTGGTGCTCATGACGGAACCATTCTGTCATAAGCACCGAATGGGTTAATTTACTTTAAGTCTCTTGTAGAGTGGTATACCATATCCCCAGGGCCTGTAAATTAAATGCTACCAGTGGGCCTACAGCCCTTATTGTGCTACCCACTCAAGTAGCACCTTAAAACATGTTCCAGACCTGCAATGCAGCCTGAAAGCAGTTTTAAACTGTCATGTCGACTTAGCATTTAAACCCACTTGCCAAGCCTTAAACTCAGCGGCGGTTTCTTCGTGAGGACAATAAGGGGTTGCCCCGCTGCGGGCAAAACGTAAAAAATATAATGGCATCGAAATTATTTCATTGCCATTTTATTTTTCACGTTTAGCAAGCGCAGCAGCCTGCAGCCTGGATTAGTGGGGCGTGTCTTCCTCTGCTGCCGATTGGCAGCAGAGGAGGACTGGAGGAGCAAGATGGACCCTTCAGAGTGCGTATGTCACTTTGGCCGGCTCTCTTGCCCTTGGTAAGGCTCAGCGAGCTGAAATCAAGCTTTTGGATCTTTCACGGCCACAAACGAGCCAATTTGCCCTGGTACCTTGCTGTTTCCACTGCAATTTAGCACAAAGCTCCCTCAGCCCGACTCTTCGTACTGCAGCATTGACCGCTCGTAGGGACCGTCAACACGGAGCTCCAGCAATGCCCACCCGTGACGCCTGGCCTGCTCTTCTTGCTTATTTCGCAAACTCCTGCGATGCTCTCCCTGCTCCTTACGGCCCCCTCGAACGTGAACAGAACTCTTGGCACTGACTTTTGAGAAGTAAACTTCAATGGATCTAACTTGGTGACTTTAGCTGACCTGAGCTCCACCGCGGTCAGCCTGAAGTGCGACTTTAACCCAGTCCAGCGTGACCAGATATCCCCAGTTGGCACTTTATGCTTTTTGGTGCAATTTAAACCTAAAATATTTAAAAATTCATAACTCTGATTCTAGTGATTGGATTTTTGTCATTTTGGTTTTGTTTTATTTATATACTTTTAGTCTATTTTTCTAACTCTGTGTGGGATTCATTCTGTGTGGTGTTTTTCACTTTATTACTGTTTACACAAATACATTACAAATTGCCTCCAAGTTAAGCCTGACTGGTCTGTGCCAAGCTACCAAAGGGTTGAGCACAGGTTAATTTAGTGTTGACTTGAGCCTCTCCCTGACTAGGATTATGGTTGCTGCTTGATCAGGGCTCTCACCTCAGTCAAACAACAACTCAATTTCTCACAGTGGACAACTCTAAAAATGTCCGCCATACCAATGTTGACAGAGTGGTGTCTGGCAATGAAGGACTGAGGGACCAATGATAGAGGGCTGAAGGACAGCTGACAGTCCTTCGTCTGTCATCACAGAGGACAGTCCATCAGCCCTGTTAGACTTGGTATCTTTTGGCCTGTTTCCCCTGACTTTTTGCTTTCTGACCTCCAGGTTTTGACTATGGTTTTGCTGGCTTAGTGTCTCTGCGCACTTTCTAACTGCTGTTCAGTGTTAAAGTGCAAGTGCTCCCGTTGTAAATTGTTATTATGGATTGGTGTTTCCATGATTGGCTGATTTGATTTACTAGTCAGTCCCTAGTACAGTGCACCGTGGGTGCCCAGGGCCTGTAAATCAAATGCTGCTAGTGGGCTTGCAGCACAGGTTGTGTCACCTACACAAGCAGCCTGTAAATGTAACTCTGGCCTGCCATTGCAGAGCCTGTTTGCAGTCTGGTACTGCCATGTCGACTTGGCAAGTGTACCCAATTGCCAGGCCCTAACCTTCCCTTTTCTTACATGTCAGTCACCCCTAATGTAGGCCCAAGGTACCCCTGTTGGCAGGGTGCAGTGTATGTGAAATGTAGGGCATGCCCTGGTGTGTGTGGCATATCCTGATGGTGAATTACTGCCAATTTCGTTTGTTCACTATTGCAAGGCTACCTGTTCCCTTAGGACAGAATGAGGAGTTTGTTTATAACATCTTATAAACATAACTGGCCCTGGGAACAAGGTAGAGAAATAAAGTTTAGTATGCCTAAACTCAGAATCAAAAGATGCATCTTTTAGTGAAGGTGATTTTTACATTCTGTGTTTGAAAATACCACTTTTAGAAAGTAGGTATTTTCTTGCTCAGCCATCCTGTGCCTCTGCTGGGTTTGTGGATTGACTGTCAGGCTTTAGGATGACAGGGGCTGGGGAGGAGCAGTGGCTCCAGAGAGTCTAGATGGGTCAGGGATGGGGTGAAAAGACCTGGGCTGCATTTAGAGTAGGGGGAGGAGATTTCCTTTCACCTGAATGGGCCTGGTCTGCCTCTGACAATGCTGTCTCCACCTCCTGCCAGGAAGCTTGTCCAGAGAGGAAAGAACTGGATCTGGCTGGGCACAGACACTCTCTGCCCCCAGAGAACAAAGGATTTTGGGCTATAAAAAGTGGGGCCCAAACCTCTGAACTTTAGAACTCTTTTGGATCCAAGAAGACTGCCAATAAGAAGAGCTGGAAAAGCTGTGAGGAGAGACTACCACTTTGCTGTGGGCTTTGCTGTGTTGGCCTTCAGTGGCTGCTTCTGTCTTGGGCAGTGAAAGGACTGGACTTGAACTTTCTATAACTTCTTTATTGAGTTTCTCCAAGGATTTGAGGTAGAGCTTGCCCCCTGTTCAAGAAGTCTCAGGAACAGCAAAGACTTCAAGCTCTTCTGCCATCAGCACTGGGGACTGTGTGTTTTTGTGCTGCAACAGAAGAAAAGCAACTCAACACCATCTACGACGCCGCTGCCGACTCCATGTCCTGAAGGCACTGCAAGGGGCACCGCCGCAACGCAACCCTGGTCCCACAGATGATGCCACCTGATGCTGCCACCGAGCCGCTGTTTGCACCGGGACCTGTGGGTACCGCACTCCGCACCGCCTCGCTACCCGCCGTCGCCCTGGTATCCCCGATGACGACGCTCCACGCCGACATCGACGTCGCTGCTTGCACCGTGGTTCGAGGGCACCGCTCGTAAGTTACACGTTGCACCAGCCTCATCCCACACCGCAGCCTTGGCCTACCGACGCCATTGACTCCAGTTCGTCAGCCGACGACAGCGCTTCAGCAACAACGCCGCCACTGCTTGCACCGTGACCTGCCAGCACCGTGACGAGCACCGCATCACTTCCCACCGCAGCCCTGGTCTCACCAACGCCGCTAGACGACCGTCACAAAGCCGCTGCCTGCACCACGACCTGAGGGCACCACATGCTACACCGCTGTACTTCGCACCACAGCACCCAATGCCTGCCGACGCCTGCGGACGCCGTGCTTTCGGAGCTTAACGAGAGGTCGCCAACGCCCTGCATTTCTAAAGGTACTGTTTTGAGGGTCTTACCGACACCGTAGCTGGCCCGCGACGCCGCAGTCAGCCAGTAACTGTTTGGATTTGTTGTTTACGATGCCGTGATAGCCCCGGACGGAGCTATCGACATCAAGGAACTTTATTTCAAGTTTATTTTGATAACTGAAGATTTCTAAGTACTGTATTGTGGATTTTTATCGTTTTTGGTCTTTTCTTAAGTATATAAAAAAATATTGGATATTTTTCTAAACTGGTGTGGTGTCCTTTTGTAGTGCTTACACTGTATTACTGTAGGTTATGTGCAAATGCTTTACACACTGCCTCTAAGATAAGCCGTACAAAAGGGGATGATGGACGGAACGTTTGAGCCAATCAAACACTCACCCCCAGTCAACTGATCTGGGTTTAATCCATCATCATTCTTTAGCTCACTCCACCACCCCAGTTCAGACATGGCCATATGCAAATCAGTCTGACCCTGTGCCTCATCAGCCAGGCTTGCTTGAATCCAGTGGCAAAGTGAGCAAGGGACCCACGTCTGGGCATACCCCCGCCAACTTAGGGCGAACAAAGCAATACAAAAGGGGATGATGGACGGAACGTTTGAGCCAATCAAACACTCACCCCCAGTCAACTGATCTGGGTTTAATCCATCATCATTCTTTAGCTCACTCCACCACCCCAGTTCAGACATGGCCATATGCAAATCAGTCTGACCCTGTGCCTCATGGGAACAGTCCAGCCCGAACTGCCAAGCCATGTCTTCCCTGGACCGGAAACAAGCATCCTAGGACCGGTTTCTGGCATTCCAGCCGTCATCAGCCAGGCTTGCTTGAATCCAGTGGCAAAGTGAGCAAGGGACCCACGTTTGGGCATACCCCCGCCAACTTAGGGCGAACAAAGCGATACAAAAGGGGATGATGGACGGAACGTTTGAGCCAATCAAACACTCACCCCCAGTCAACTGATCTGGGTTTAATCCATCATCATTCTTTAGCTCACTCCACCACCCCAGTTCAGACATGGCCATATGCAAATCAGTCTGACCCTGTGCCTCATGGGAACAGTCCAGCCCGAACTGCGAAGCGATGTCTTCCCTGGACCGGAAACAAGCATCCTAGGACCGGTTTCTGGCATTCCAGCCGTCATCAGCCAGGCTTGCTTGAATCCAGTGGCAAAGTGAGCAAGGGACCCACGTCTGGGCATACCCCCGCCAACTTAGGGCGAACAAAGCGATACAAAAGGGGATGATGGACGGAACGTTTGATCCAATCAAACACTCACCCCCAGTCAACTGATCTGGGTTTAATCCATCATCATTCTTTAGCTCACTCCACCACCCCAGTTCAGACATGGCCATATGCAAATCAGTCTGACCCTGTGCCTCATGGGAACAGTCCAGCCCGAACTGCCAAGCCATGTCTTCCCTGGACCGGAAACAAGCATCCTAGGACCGGTTTCTGGCATTCCAGCCGTCATCAGCCAGGCTTGCTTGAATCCAGTGGAAAAGTGAGCAAGGGACCCACGTCTGGGCATACCCCCGCCAACTTAGGGCGAACAAAGCGATACAAAGGGGATGATGGACGGAACGTTTGAGCCAATCAAACACTCACCCCCAGTCAACTGATCTGGGTTTAATCCATCATCATTCTTTAGCTCACTCCACCACCCCAGTTCAGACATGGCCATATGCAAATCAGTCTGATCCTGTGCCTCATGGGAACAGTCCAGCCCGAACTGCCAAGCCATGTCTTCCCTGGACCGGAAACAAGCATCCTAGGACCGGTTTCTGGTATTCCAGCCGTCATCAGCCAGGGTTGCTTGAATCCAGTGGCAAAGTGAGCAAGGGACCCACGTCTGGGCATACCCCCGCCAACTTAGGGCGAACAAAGCGATACAAAAGGGGATGATGGACGGAACGTTTGAGCCAATCAAACACTCACCCCCAGTCAACTGATCTGGGTTTAATCCATCATCATTCTTTAGCTCACTCCACCACCCCAGTTCAGACATGGCCATATGCAAATCAGTCTGACCCTGTGCCTCATGGGAACAGTCCAGCCCGAACTGCCAAGCCATGTCTTCCCTGGACCGGAAACAAGCATCCTAGGACCGGTTTCTGGCATTCCAGCCGTCATCAGCCAGGCTTGCTTGAATCCAGTGGCAAAGTGAGCAAGGGACCCACGTCTGGGCATACCCCCGCCAACTTAGGGCGAACAAAGCGATACAAAAGGGGATGATGGACGGAACGTTTGAGCCAATCAAACACTCACCCCCAGTCAACTGATCTGGGTTTAATCCATCATCATTCTTTAGCTCACTCCACCACCCCAGTTCAGACATGGCCATATGCAAATCAGTCTGACCCTGTGCCTCATGGGAACAGTCCAGCCCGAACTGCCAAGCCATGTCTTCCCTGGACCGGAAACAAGCATCCTAGGACCGGTTTCTGGCATTCCAGCCGTCATCAGCCAGGCTTGCTTGAATCCAGTGGCAAAGTGAGCAAGGGACCCACGTCTGGGCATACCCCCGCCAACTTAGGGCGAACAAAGCGATACAAAAGGGGATGATGGACGGAACGTTTGAGCCAATCAAACACTCACCCCCAGTCAACTGATCTGGGTTTAATCCATCATCATTCTTTAGCTCACTCCACCACCCCAGTTCAGACATGGCCATATGCAAATCAGTCTGACCCTGTGCCTCATGGGAACAGTCCAGCCCGAACTGCCAAGCCATGTCTTCCCTGGACCGGAAACAAGCATCCTAGGACCGGTTTCTGGCATTCCAGCCGTCATCAGCCAGGCTTCCTTGAATCCAGTGGCAAAGTGAGCAAGGAACCCACGTCTGGGCATACCCCCGCCAACTTAGGGCGAACAAAGCGATACAAAGGGGATGATGGACGGAATGTTTGAGCCAATCAAACACTCACCCCCAGTCAACTGATCTGGGTTTAATCCATCATCATTCTTTAGCTCACTCCACCACCCCAGTTCAGACATGGCCATATGCAAATCAGTCTGACCCTGTGCCTCATGGGAACAGTCCAGCCCGAACTGCCAAGCCATGTCTTCCCTGGACCGGAAACAAGCATCCTAGGACCGGTTTCTGGCATTCCAGCCGTCATCAGCCAGGCTTGCTTGAATCCAGTGGCAAAGTGAGCAAGGGACCCACGTCTGGGCATACCCCCGCCAACTTAGGGCGAACAAAGCGATACAAAGGGGATGATGGACGGAACGTTTGAGCCAATCAAACACTCACCCCCAGTCAACTGATCTGGGTTTAATCCATCATCATTCTTTAGCTCACTCCACCACCCCAGTTCAGACATGGCCATATGCAAATCAGTCTGACCCTGTGCCTCATGGGAACAGGCCAGCCCGAACTGCCAAGCCATGTCTTCCCTGGACCGGAAACAAGCATCCTAGGACCGGTTTCTGGCATTCCAGCCGTCATCAGCCAGGCTTGCTTGAATCCAGTGGAAAAGTGAGCAAGGGACCCACGTCTGGGCATACCCCCGCCAACTTAGGGCGAACAAAGCGATACAAAAGGGGATGATGGACGGAACGTTTGAGCCAATCAAACACTCACCCCCAGTCAACTGATCTGGGTTTAATCCATCATCATTCTTTAGCTCACTCCACCACGCCAGTTCAGACATGGCCATATGCAAATCAGTCTGACCCTGTGCCTCATGGGAACAGTCCAGCCCGACCTGCCAAGCCATGTCTTCCCTGGACCGGAAACAAGCATCCTAGGACCGGTTTCTGGCATTCCAGCCGTCATCAGCCAGGCTTGCTTGAATCCAGTGGCAAAGTGAGCAAGGGACCCACGTCTGGGCATACCCCCGCCAACTTAGGGCGAACAAAGCGATACAAAAGGGGATGATGGACGGAACGTTTGAGCCAATCAAACACTCACCCCTAGTCAACTGATCTGGGTTTAATCCATCATCATTCTTTAGCTCACTCCACCACCCCAGTTCAGACATGGCCATATGCAAATCAGTCTGACCCTGTGCCTCATGGGAACAGTCCAGCCCGAACTGCCAAGCCATGTCTTCCCTGGACCGGAAACAAGCATCCTAGGACCGGTTTCTGGCATTCCAGCCGTCATCAGCCAGGCTTGCTTGAATCCAGTGGCAAAGTGAGCAAGGGACCCACGTCTGGGCATACCCCCGCCAACTTAGGGCGAACAAAGCGATACAAAAGGGGATGATGGACGGAACGTTTGAGCCAATCAAACACTCACCCCCAGTCAACTGATCTGGGTTTAATCCATCATCATTCTTTAGCTCACTCCACCACCCCAGTTCAGACATGGCCATATGCAAATCAGTCTGACCCTGTGCCTCATGGGAACAGTCCAGCCCGAACTGCCAAGCCATGTCTTCCCTGGACCGGAAACAAGCATCCTAGGACCGGTTTCTGGCATTCCAGCCGTCATCAGCCAGGCTTGCTTGAATCCAGTGGCAAAGTGAGCAAGGGACCCACGTCTGGGCATACCCCCGCCAACTTAGGGCGAACAAAGCGATACAAAAGGGGATGATGGACGGAACGTTTGAGCCAATCAAACACTCACCCCCAGTCAACTGATCTGGGTTTAATCCATCATCATTCTTTAGCTCACTCCACCACCCCAGTTCAGACATGGCCATATGCAAATCAGTCTGACCCTGTGCCTCATGGGAACAGTCCAGCCCGAACTGCCAAGCCATGTCTTCCCTGGACCGGAAACAAGCATCCTAGGACCGGTTTCTGGCATTCCAGCCGTCATCAGCCAGGCTTGCTTGAATCCAGTGGCAAAGTGAGCAAGGGACCCACGTCTGGGCATACCCCCGCCAACTTAGGGCGAACAAAGCGATACAAAAGGGGATGATGGACGGAATGTTTGAGCCAATCAAACACTCACCCCCAGTCAACTGATCTGGGTTTAATCCATCATCATTCTTTAGCTCACTCCACCACCCCAGTTCAGACATGGCCATATGCAAATCAGTCTGACCCTGTGCCTCATGGGAACAGTCCAGCCCGAACTGCCAAGCCATGTCTTCCCTGGACCGGAAACAAGCATCCTAGGACCGGTTTCTGGCATTCCAGCCGTCATCAGCCAGGCTTGCTTGAATCCAGTGGCAAAGTGAGCAAGGGACCCACGTCTGGGCATACCCCCGCCAACTTAGGGCGAACAAAGCGATACAAAAGGGGATGATGGACGGAACGTTTGAGCCAATCAAACACTCACCCCCAGTCAACTGATCTGGGTTTAATCCATCATCATTCTTTAGCTCACTCCACCACCCCAGTTCAGACATGGCCATATGCAAATCAGTCTGACCCTGTGCCTCATGGGAACAGTCCAGCCCGAACTGCCAAGCCATGTCTTCCCTGGACCGGAAACAAGCATCCTAGGACCGGTTTCTGGCATTCCAGCCGTCATCAGCCAGGCTTGCTTGAATCCAGTGGCAAAGTGAGCAAGGGACCCACGTCTGGGCATACCCCGCCAACTTAGGGCGAACAAAGCGATACAAAAGGGGATGATGGACGGAACGTTTGAGCCAATCAAACACTCACCCCCAGTCAACTGATCTGGGTTTAATCCATCATCATTCTTTAGCTCACTCCACCACCCCAGTTCAGACATGGCCATATGCAAATCAGTCTGACCCTGTGCCTCATGGGAACAGTCCAGCCCGAACTGCCAAGCCATGTCTTCCCTGGACCGGAAACAAGCATCCTAGGACCGGTTTCTGGCATTCCAGCCGTCATCAGCCAGGCTTGCTTGAATCCAGTGGCAAAGTGAGCAAGGGACCCACGTCTGGGCATACCCCCGCCAACTTAGGGCGAACAAAGCGATACAAAGGGGATGATGGACGGAACGTTTGAGCCAATCAAACACTCACCCCCAGTCAACTGATCTGGGTTTAATCCATCATCATTCTTTAGCTCACTCCACCACCCCAGTTCAGACATGGCCATATGCAAATCAGTCTGACCCTGTGCCTCATGGGAACAGTCCAGCCCGAACTGCCAAGCCATGTCTTCCCTGGACCGGAAACAAGCATCCTAGGACCGGTTTCTGGCATTCCAGCCGTCATCAGCCAGGCTTGCTTGAATCCAGTGGCAAAGTGAGCAAGGGACCCATGTCTGGGCATACCCCCGGCAACTTAGGGCGAACAAGCGATACAAAAGGGGATGATGGACGGAACGTTTGAGCCAATCAAACACTCACCCCCAGTCAACTGATCTGGGTTTAATCCATCATCATTCTTTAGCTCACTCCACCACCCCAGTTCAGACATGGCCATATGCAAATCAGTCTGACCCTGTGCCTCATGGGAACAGTCCAGCCCGAACTGCCAAGCCATGTCTTCCCTGGACCGGAAACAAGAAACCTAGGACCGGTTTCTGGCATTCCAGCCGTCATCAGCCAGGCTTGCTTGAATCCAGTGGCAAAGTGAGCAAGGGACCCACGTCTGGGCATACCCCCGCCAACTTAGGGCGAACAAGCGATACAAAAGGGGATGATGGACGGAACGTTTGAGCCAATCAAACACTCACCCCCAGTCAACTGATCTGGGTTTAATCCATCATCATTCTTTAGCTCACTCCACCACCCCAGTTCAGACATGGCCATATGCAAATCAGTCTGACCCTGTGCCTCATGGGAACAGTCCAGCCCGAACTGCCAAGCCATGTCTTCCCTGGACCGGAAACAAGCATCTTAGGACCGGTTTCTGGCATTCCAGCCGTCATCAGCCAGGCTTGCTTGAATCCAGTGGCAAAGTGAGCAAGGGACCCACGTCTGGGCATACCCCCGCCAACTTAGGGCGAACAAAGCGATACAAAAGGGGATGATGGACGGAACGTTTGAGCCAATCAAACACTCACCCCCAGTCAACTGATCTGGGTTTAATCCATCATCATTCTTTAGCTCACTCCACCACCCCAGTTCAGACATGGCCATATGCAAATCAGTCTGACCCTGTGCCTCATGGGAACAGTCCAGCCCGAACTGCCACCCATGTCTTCCCTGGACCGGAAACAAGCATCCTAGGACCGGTTTCTGGCATTCCAGCCGTCATCAGCCAGGCTTGCTTGAATCCAGTGGCAAAGTGAGCAAGGGACCCACGTCTGGGCATACCCCCGCCAACTTAGGGCGAACAAGCGATACAAAGGGGATGATGGACGGAACGTTTGAGCCAATCAAACACTCACCCCCAGTCAACTGATCTGGGTTTAATCCATCATCATTCTTTAGCTCACTCCACCACCCCAGTTCAGACATGGCCATATGCAAATCAGTCTGACCCTGTGCCTCATGGGAACAGTCCAGCCCGAACTGCCAAGCCATGTCTTCCCTGGACCGGAAACAAGCATCCTAGGACCGGTTTCTGGCATTCCAGCCGTCATCAGCCAGGCTTGCTTGAATCCAGTGGCAAAGTGAGCAAGGGACCCACGTCTGGGCATACCCCCGCCAACTTAGGGCGAACAAAGCGATACAAAAGGGGATGATGGACGGAACGTTTGAGCCAATCAAACACTCACCCCCAGTCAACTGATCTGGGTTTAATCCATCATCATTCTTTAGCTCACTCCACCACCCCAGTTCAGACATGGCCATATGCAAATCAGTCTGACCCTGTGCCTCATGGGAACAGTCCAGCCCGAACTGCCAAGCCATGTCTTCCCTGGACCGGAAACAAGCATCCTAGGACCGGTTTCTGGCATTCCAGCCGTCATCAGCCAGGCTTGCTTGAATCCAGTGGCAAAGTGAGCAAGGGACCCACGTCTGGGCATACCCCCGCCAACTTAGGGCGAACAAAGCAATACAAAGGGGATGATGGACGGAACGTTTGAGCCAATCAAACACTCACCCCCAGTCAACTGATCTGGGTTTAATCCATCATCATTCTTTAGCTCACTCCACCACCCCAGTTCAGACATGGCCATATGCAAATCAGTCTGACCCTGTGCCTCATGGGAACAGTCCAGCCCGAACTGCCAAGCCATGTCTTCCCTGGACCGGAAACAAGCATCCTAGGACCGGTTTCTGGCATTCCAGCCGTCATCAGCCAGGCTTGCTTGAATCCAGTGGCAAAGTGAGCAAGGGACCCACGTCTGGGCATACCCCGCCAACTTAGGGCGAACAAAGCGATACAAAGGGGATGATGGACGGAACGTTTGAGCCAATCAAACACTCACCCCCAGTCAACTGATCTGGGTTTAATCCATCATCATTCTTTAGCTCACTCCACCACCCCTTTTGTATCGCTTTGGTCGCCCTAAGTTGGCGGGGGTATGCCCAGACGTGGGTCCCTTGCTCACTTTGCCACTGGATTCAAGCAAGCCTGGCTGATGACGGCTGAAATGCCAGAAACCGGTCCTAGGATGCTTGTTTTCGGTCCAGGAAGACATGGCTTGGCAGTTCGGGCTGGACTGTTCCCATGAGGCACAGGGTCAGACTGATTTGCATATGGCCATGTCTGAACTGGGGTGGTGGAGTGAGCTAAAGAATGATGATGGATTAAACCCAGATCAGTTGACTGGGGTGAGTGTTTGATTGGCTCAAACATTCCGTCCATCATCCCCTTTTGTATCGCTTTGGTCGCCCTAAGTTGGCGGGGGTATGCCCAGACGTGGGTCCCTTGCTCACTTTGCCACTGGATTCAAGCAAGCCTGGCTGATGACGGCTGAAATGCCAGAAACCGGTCCTAGGATGCTTGTTTTCGGTCCAGGAAGACATGGCTTGGCAGTTCGGGCTGGACTGTTCCCATGAGGCACAGGGTCAGACTGATTTGCATATGGCCATGTCTGAACTGGGGTGGTGGAGTGAGCTAAAGAATGATGATGGATTAAACCCAGATCAGTTGACTGGGGGTGAGTGTTTGATTGGCTCAAACATTCCGTCCATCATCCCCTTTTGTATACGCTTTGGTCGCCCTAAGTTGGCGGGGGTATGCCCAGACGTGGGTCCCTTGCTCACTTTGCCACTGGATTCAAGCAAGCCTGGCTGATGACGGCTGAAATGCCAGAAGCCGGTCCTAGGATGCTTGTTTTCGGTCCAGGGAAGACATGGCTTGGCAGTTCGGGCTGGACTGTTCCCATGAGGCACAGGGTCAGACTGATTTGCATATGGCCATGTCTGAACTGGGGTGGTGGAGTGAGCTAAAGAATGATGATGGATTAAACCCAGATCAGTTGACTGGGGTGAGTGTTTGATTGGCTCAAACATTCCGTCCATCATCCCCTTTTGTATCGCTTTGGTCGCCCTAAGTTGGCGGGGTATGCCCAGACGTGGGTCCCTTGCTCACTTTGCCACTGGATTCAAGCAAGCCTGGCTGATGACGGCTGAAATGCCAGAAATCGGTCCTAGGATGCTTGTTTCCGGTCCAGGGAAGACATGGCTTGGCAGTTCGGGCTGGACTGTTCCCATGAGGCACAGGGTCAGACTGATTTGCCTATGGCCATGTCTGAACTGGGGTGGTGGAGTGAGCTAAAGAATGATGATGGATTAAACCCAGATCAGTTGACTGGGGGTGAGTGTTTGATTGGCTCAAGCATTCCGTCCATCATCCCCTTTTGTATCGCTTTGGTCGCCCTAAGTTGGCGGGGTATGCCCAGACATGGGTCCCTTGCTCACTTTGCCACTGGATTCAAGCAAGCCTGGCTGATGACGGCTGAAATGCCAGAAACCGGTCCTAGGATGCTTGTTTCCGGTCCAGGAAGACATGGCTTGGCAGTTCGGGCTGGACTGTTCCCATGAGGCACAGGGTCAGACTAATTTGCATATGGCCATGTCTGAACTGGGGTGGTGGAGTGAGCTAAAGAATGATGATGGATTAAACCCAGATCAGTTGACTGGGGGTGAGTGTTTGATTGGCTCAAACATTCCGTCCATCATCCCCTTTTGTATCGCTTTGGTCGCCCTAAGTTGGCGGGGGTATGCCCAGACGTGGGTCCCTTGCTCACTTTGCCACTGGATTCAAGCAAGCCTGGCTGATGACGGCTGAAATGCCAGAAACCGGTCCTAGGATGCTTGTTTTCGGTCCAGGGAAGACATGGCTTGGCAGTTCGGGCTGGACTGTTCCCATGAGGCACAGGGTCAGACTGATTTGCATATGGCCATGTCTGAACTGGGGTGGTGGAGTGAGCTAAAGAATGATGATGGATTAAACCCAGATCAGTTGACTGGGGGTGAGTGTTTGATTGGCTCAAACATTCCGTCCATCATCCCCTTTTGTATCGCTTTGGTCGCCCTAAGTTGGCGGGGTATGCCCAGACGTGGGTCCCTTGCTCACTTTGCCACTGGATTCAAGCAAGCCTGGCTGATGACGGCTGAAATGCCAGAAACCGGTCCTAGGATGCTTGTTTCCGGTCCAGGAAGACATGGCTTGGCAGTTCGGGCTGGACTGTTCCCATGAGGCACAGGGTCAGACTGATTTGCATATGGCCATGTCTGAACTGGGGTGGTGGAGTGAGCTAAAGAATGATGATGGATTAAACCCAGATCAGTTGACTGGGGGTGAGTGTTTGATTGGCTCAAACATTCCGTCCATCATCCCCTTTTGTATCGCTTTGGTCGCCCTAAGTTGGCGGGGTATGCCCAGACGTGGGTCCCTTGCTCACTTTGCCACTGGATTCAAGCAAGCCTGGCTGATGACGGCTGAAATGCCAGAAACCGGTCCTAGGATGCTTGTTTCCGGTCCAGGGAAGACATGGCTTGGCAGTTCGGGCTGGACTGTTCCCATGAGGCACAGGGTCAGACTGATTTGCATATGGCCATGTCTGAACTGGGGTGGTGGAGTGAGCTAAAGAATGATGATGGATTAAACCCAGATCAGTTGACTGGGGGTGAGTGTTTGATTGGCTCAAACATTCCGTCCATCATCCCCTTTTGTATCGCTTTGGTCGCCCTAAGTTGGCGGGGGTATGCCCAGACGTGGCTCCCTTGCTCACTTTGCCACTGGATTCAAGCAAGCCTGGCTGATGACGGCTGAAATGCCAGAAACCGGTCCTAGGATGCTTGTTTTCGGTCCAGGGAAGACATGGCTTGGCAGTTCGGGCTGGACTGTTCCCATGAGGCACAGGGTCAGACTGATTTGCATATGGCCATATCTGAACTGGGGTGGTGGAGTGAGCTAAAGAATGATGATGGATTAAACCCAGATCAGTTGACTGGGGGTGAGTGTTTGATTGGCTCAAACATTCCGTCCATCATCCCCTTTTGTACCCCCCTCTAAGATAAGCCTGACATCTCGTGCCAAGCTACCAAAGGGGTGAGCAGGGGTTATTTTAGGAATGTAACTCCCTTACCCTGACTAGAAGGAAGGGTCCCTACTTGGACAAGGTGCAAACCATTGCCAACTAGAGACCCCCATGTCTATCAAGCCCCATTTCTAAATATAGAGGAAGATTAACCACCACTTGATAGATTGATCAATTACACCATGACATAGTAATAAAGACCTGTCCACCAGACTCTAGATCAGTCCCTTAGTTTTGATTTATACAGGTGTTAAAAAGTTTAGAAAAATGCCTTCACAACTCAAAATGCCAAACACGACTTGTAGTTTACTTACTTTTATTTGCACATAGTTTAGGGAATTGATTATCCTTGTATTTAGAAAAACACAACAACACACCCATGAGCAGCATCAATTTGTCGATTACCTCCCTTGTGGTGTTGCTTCGCCGACTTCGCAAACTGGGGGTACGTGGAAAAGCCTTGACCTGGTTTACTTCCTTCCTAAGGGACAAGTCCTTCCAAGTGTTATCTTCCCCTTTTTCGTCATCCTAAAGAACACTGGTACACGTAGTCCCCCAGGGCTCGGCACTAAGCCCTACCCTTTTCAATATCTTTGTCAGACCTCTAGCCGAGGTGACGAAATTGTATGGGATCTCATTGGTGTCTTATGCTGATGACATGCAATTAATTATCTCCATTTCTGTGTAGGTGGAAGACTGTAGTGTCAATTTTAAAAGCTGTTTAACAGCTGTTGCCATCTGGATGCATTAAAACTGCTTATGGCTAAATGCAAATAAAACTGAGATCCTTCTGCTGGGCAGACACACCCACTTGTATGGAGATCATTGGTGGCCAGAAACGTTAGGGCCCCTCCTGAACCCAAACCTGTGGTAAAAATCGCAGGTGTATGGATGGATTACCTGCTATTTTTCGAAACACAAATCAGAATTCTAGCTGGATCTTGCTTTGGTATTTGGAGAAGTTTTAAACCGATCATGGGATTTTTCATCTAACAAATCCGTCAATTGATTCTACAATCTCTAATCATTTCACGCTTGGATTACTGCAACATACAATATCTGGGCACTAAAATGTTTGTCTTGAATTAACTTCAGGCTGTCCAATATGCAGCTGTTAGATTACTTTTTACTCTTGGGTTGCTTGACTCCTCTGCAATATTCATTGGCTGTCCATCGAGAGGCGTACTCAGTTCAAAGCTCTATAAATCTCTCACAACATTTTTTACAGGCAAGGGCACCCAGTCTAGCCACCTTAATGCAACCATATCTGCCTACTAGAGCATACCACTCGGCAGATCTGAACCTGGCACATATACCCCCTACTAGAAGAGCCAAAATAGGAGGATGATGTTTTTGAGTCCTAGCTTCGACCTTATGGAATTTTATGCCTCTTAAGCTAAGAAAGATCCAGAATCATCTGAGTTTTCGAAAGCAGTTAATGACCTGACTGCTCTTAGCCTAGTCTGTATTTGTCCTTCTCTTCGGTGCTTTGGTTCTTTTCTGCTGTTTTTGTCATCTCAGCAATTGACGCCTGGAAGCCCCTTTTGGTGGCAGTTGTACTCTTTAGAAATCTTTTTAACATAACATAACATTTTGACCCCCCGAGTTAGGGGGTTCGCACGCAACCTAGATGCCAAATAAGTCTTTGACTGATGCTAATTAGAATTGAGTAACTAGTGTTACTTTTTAATTACTTTACTGAACAGCTTATTTGTTTTTGTGCTGAACAGTCTTTCTCAAGCCCAAACAATTAGAGTCTATATTATAATACGTAGTCGGCCTATAATTCATCCTTTAATATGTATGGTAACATTTTCCAAGAAATCTGCACTGTCAAAAACACCTCACATATTACATCCCTCATGACATGTTTTATAACATTATTGATAACATCACTGCAATATCTGAAATGACACCATTGATAGCAAAACTATGCATGGCAGGGGTGCAAGTTATAGATACCTTAGGGCACAAGTGATTGTCACATGAGATAACTAGAATCAGTGAATTTAAGTGGGTTTTTTTTTGTTTAAAAAGTTACTTTGTCACTGAAATTTTCACTTGGTGGTTATAGTTAGAAACATGTTTTCATAGGAAATTGAGTTTTTGGTTTGCTAATAACTTTTCTGTAATTTGACAAAAGTTCCCAATTTAAAAAAAAAAAAGTCCTATCCAACTCTGCTTCTTCCTGGAAAGTTTTAGGGTAATCCGTAATGCGGGGGCCGAGAAAATGTGAGGGTCTCAAAACACGTTGCCCCCATGCAATTTTCCATATGAACATTAGATACAGCTATAGCCAAAACAGCTGATGGAATTACACTAAATTCGGCAGAAAGCTGGATCTTTACCCAGAAACCATGCTTTTTGTGAATTAGTATAAATTTGTTCAGTAGTTTTTGATAAATAAAGGTTTAAAATGTATGCTTAGATCCCACTACAGGGAATCTGGGGACCCAGTGGATCTAAAGATCTGATTGCCTGCCAATTTGATTTTTAATAGGGAGGGGTGAATGGTGCCCCCATCCCTGAGGTACCCAATTGCCTGGGGTACCCCATACACCGGGGCAGTGAAGAGAGAAAGTGTAATGTAGACGCTATCCCCTGGGACACTGTCATATTCCCTACCCAGGAGAGTGAGGGAAGTGAAAATAAATCTAAATCCCTACCTGAACTTTTCCAGACAAGGAACACAGCTTTGCTCCTACCCTGCTGGAGCAGAAATAAAAGCTGTTCCTGACCGGGAGGAAGAGAAGTAACAGAGCCGGCTCCTGCTAGCACCCAGGAAGGGTGCTGGTTGGGGAGCCAGCAGAGGCCATGGGTCCTTAGGGCTCCACTTGCAGTCCCCAACATTTATCACTGGGGCATTCATGGTAAAATAATGGGCGACTCCCACCGGCTCTCAGGAGGGGTGCTGGCTTGGGAGATGGCAGAAGCATTGAGGCTCTTCTGCACCCCCCAACACTTACCATAGTTGTGTGCAAGGGTAGCACCAGGGCACCCACCGTAAAACAATGACCGGTTCCCGCTACCACCAAGGCTGGGTACCAGGTGGGGAGCCAGCAGAGGTTGCGGGTACTTGGGGTTCCCCCATGACCCCAAAGTGATGATAAAGTATGGGTGTTCTAGGTGGAACCGAGACACCCACACAAAAAAATAAAGGAATAATATGCGGTAGCTTGAGTGCGAAAAACCCTGTTTTATGGCTGCATTTGGTGACTCAAAAATATTTTATGGTTGTTTTAAAAAAAAAACTGCTTAATTTAATATATTTTGTGACAATAAGTATTAATAAACATTGCAATATGTGTATTTATAACATATACATTTGATTTTAATTATTGGTTACAAAATCAATGGGTCTGCTTTATATATGTTCATGTACTCACTTCCTGATAAAGCCCATAGGCCATGCTTTTATATTTATATATTTAAAAAAGAGGGTTTGAGCACCTGCAGTGTGTGGGCAAGGGTGTTGTGCACATGGTCTGCCAGCAGGAGGGACTTGGGTGCCTGAGAGCAATTGCACAGTGATGAACATCTTACTTTACGTTAAAAATAAACCATAGAAATTCACCAATAAAAAAGAAGATTAAAGTGACGTTATAGTTAGGAATAGAAATAAAATATTACTTTACATTTTAAAAAACCTTAGCAATTCACTGAAAAAAAGCAGGGGTTGAAGGGATGTTATAGTTCGGTGAAAATATTAGTTTAAACAAGACATTTTAAATTAACAAAACCACTGGAAGTCAGCAGTTATAGTTATCTCATGTAACTATAACTTGTGCTGTAAAGTAACGATAACTCACGCCCTCTGCATGCACTGCTAATTACCTCACATATTACATCACTCATGACATATTCTATGACATCATTGCTAACATCACTGCAACATCTGAAATTACATCATTGATGACAAGACTGAGCATGGTGAGGGTGCGAGTTATAGTTACTTTAGGGCAAGAGTTGCAGTTACTTGAGATAAATATAACTGGTAAATTTCAGTGGTTTTGATCATTCAAAATGGTATGTTTTAAATGATGTTTTCCCCTAACTATAGTGTATAACGTTCGCTTTTTCAGTAAATAAGTTTTCTTTAATATATATATATATATTATATACATATAACAGCAACACCTTTCGTTTTCCAGTTGGTATCGAAAGACAGGAGCCCGGACCACAATTTCATGAAGTAAGTGATTTTAATAGCAGCTCAACAAACCACAGCCATGACGCGTTTCGGGCCCGTAGGCCCTTGATCACATGATGCTTTCACAGTTGATGGTCAGCTTTTAAACCATTTTTTTACATTGTTTTCTTAAAGTGACCAGTGCAAATTAAACGCAAGGAATATAGACATAGTAGACATACTTTCGTCTGGGCAACTAATTAAAGTTCCTAACACAATATTGATTACATATAAATATTTTGTTTAAAACACACTTATTATAAATCCAATTTGTAAATAAAATTTGTTGTGTTCTTAAGAAAAACTTTCTTTTACGTTTTCTGAATAATTTTAAAACAATCGATGTTACTAGGATTTACTGTCTGTATTAGAATAAAATTTCTTATTGAATATTCTTAACATGTTCTGGGTAAATTAAAAAAATTTAATAACTCAAACAGTATCATGGTTTAAATACCGAAATTCACCCGTTATTCTTTGGACAATAATGTGTTTGCTAGACTTACATTGCCCTGTTGTCATACAGTCATTATATTAACATATATCGAGATAGCTGTTGCAAACCATTGCGTTGTTCAAAAAAGTGCTTGTGCAAATTCATTAAACCTATGATGTGATGTGTATAAATCAGCTTTGTGTAAAAAAGCTAAAACCCATAAAATTAACTGTGATGGTTATAAAAGGGGGATGTATGCGACTTATTTGTGCCGTCTAATGACTATTTGTTAAAATCAAAAAACTTCTCAGCTATTTTTATTTATCATGTATCAGAGGCAAGTATAAAGGTCCTCTGTCCCATTGAGACCCCCTGGCTGCTTACTGTCCAATTCCAAGATATATCTTGTTTCCAGCTTTCTGAGGGCCTTTTCTCTATTGCCTCCTCTTTTGTTTGGTGGCACTGAGTCTATTAAAAAATATGTGAGGTCTTTTGGATCCCCACTATGTGACTCCTCAAAATGGCGTGCCACTGGGTAGGCCTGGTCGTTGTTTTTAATTGCCCTTATGTGCTGGAGTATCCTCTTGTGGCCCTGGAGAATAGTACTTCCAACATACCTTAGGCCACACGGACACTACAGCACATAAACTACATATTCTGACTTGCATGTCAAGCTTCTGTATATGGGTTTCTCCTGGTCACTGAAGGGTGTTTTATAGGAGGATTTGTTTATCCCATATTGACATGCCTTGGAGGATCTGCATTTGAAAAAGCCCTTTCGTTGGGAAAGCCATGTGGTTTTGGTACAGTTCCACGGATCATTGTGGACTAACTCGTCTCTCATTGAAGGAGCTTTGCTGTAGGTAATTGCTACCCTAGTGGGTAGTAGATGGCCTATAATCGGATCACTTAAGACAAGGGGCCAGTTTTTCCTGATAATGTTGTTAATGGCTCTCGCTTGTTTGCTATAACCAATTATGATTCTAAAGGTTTCAGAATTCTCAGGGTTTTCTTGTAGGTTGATTACTCTCCTGAGTCTGGTTTCATTTGACCCTGACTGTGATTTCAATAGTGCTTCTCTAGTGATTGCATTGCTTTTAGCTATCGCAATTGCAATTGTCTTTCTAGAGTAGCCTCTTTCAAGAAACCTTTTTTGACTAGCTAGTTGGGCCATCTGTAAGTCATCGTCATTGCTGCTAATGCGTTTTAGTCGGAGCATCTCACCATACGGTATACTTTGTATTAGATGTTGCGGGTGAGAGCTCCTGGCATGTAAAACTGCATTTCCAGCTGTTTTTTTACGATGTAATCTGGTTGCAATTTTCCCTTCCCTGATATAAACCTGTACATCAAGAAATTCAACCATTTGATCACTTACAGTGGCCGTGAACTCTAAATTGAGGTTGTTGATATTAAGGTTTTTGATGAATCTTTCTGCCTCTGGCTGGGTCCCCTGCCAGATGATAAAAAGATCATCGATATACCTTAGCCAAACCCTGATGTTTTTGGTGACTATTTTCTCATGTTCTTTGCGTAGGACCAGCTCCTCCCACCATCCCATGTGAAGGCATGCATAACTGGGGGAGAAGCTGGCCCCCATGGCTACACCTCGTAATTGCTGAAATAAAGTATTCTGAAACATGAAGATGTTGTTATTCAACCATATCTCTAAGCATTTTACTGTGATGTGCAAACTCAAGTGGTCTCTGATCTAAATAGTATGTTAAAGCCCTCATACCATCCTGATGGTTTATAGATGTGTAAAGTGAGGAAACATCCAATACAATTAAAAGATAATCATTGTTCCACTCACAGTTCTCAATTTTAGATAAAAAATATCCAGTATCCCGGATGTAAGAGGGTAGATGTTGTACAAAGTCTTGGAGGAAATAGTCTACATATATGGATGTGCGCTCCAAAAGGCTATTCCTTGCTGAAATGATCGGTCTTCCCGGCGGTTTGGCAGGATCTTTATGTATCTTAGGAATAAAATACATAATCGGAGTTACTGGGTGATCATTCCGCAAATATAGATATTCCTGTTGCGTCAGTAATCCTGCATTTTTCCAGGCTATCAGTTTCATCCTATATGTATTGTATGTATTTCTAAGAGTTGCCTGGTCACTTTTATGATAACATTGCCTATCTTGGAGCTGGCTCGTTGCTTCCTTAATGTAGTCCGTTTTGTTCCATAGGACTAAATTTCCTCCCTTGTCAGAGTTACGAATAACTAAATCTGTATTTGATTTGAGTTTTGTCATCAAGGAGTGATATTGGATGTCCGTTTTATTTTTCTTTGTTCTGGTCATCCTTTGAACTTTATGATTAAATTTTTTAATTTCACTCACTATTTGCTCCTGAAATATCTCGACTGCATCACGAGGCATAATTGGATTGAAGCTGGAGCTGGGTTTGAAAGGTGTCGCTTCACTGCCCCGATCCTTAGAGTTGTATGAGGGGGCATTTTGTTCTTCAAATTATGTACACGTCATATTTTCATCTAACAATTCTTGCATTGTTTTGAGTGCAGACATATCTGTTGACGCAAATCCGAATGGAGGAGACAACTGAGATAATGTATCTTGATGTTTACTTGTGTTGATCTCAGAAGACATATTTTGTTGTATGAAGTATTTTTTAAGTTTCAATTTCCGTATACTCCTATAAATGTCCATACGAGTTGAAGCATAGTTAAAGGAACTTTCCGGACAAAATGAGAGTCCTAATGATAGCAGTTGTTCCTCAGCTTTGGTCAAATCGATATTTGCCAAATTTATTACCGTTGGACTTATTGTTGAGTCTGTCGTCTCCAATTCCGGCGTGTTTGTTGTCCTCTTTTTTTGGGAGCGCTTGCGTTTTGCTGCTCTGCTCTCCCGGCGTTTTGTAGTTGATTTTTTGTTTGAGATTTCATTTGATTTCTGGGGCGCAGGGTTTGCCTGCGCTCCCAGCATAAAAAATCTACTTCTTCCACCAGTGAGATTTTGACTGGTATTTGTTGTGCGATATGGCTTCTGGGATCTTGTTCTGTCTCGCATATATATATACATATATATGTGTGTTCCAAGCAAAGTCCAGCCTCTCTTCCGATTTCATCCACCAGTTGGGGTAGGTGCTGACAGGCGGGCGCTGGACCCGCTGTAATATTGCAATCGCCTCGCGCTACTCGAGCACAAGAAAAAGTCGCACTCAATACGAATATTTGTATTGTATGACTTTTTGACAAACGCGTCAAAGTCAATAAATACAATTTTCCACGAATCGTAAATCCTGAGTGCGACTTTTTCTTGTGCTCGAGTAGCGCAAGGCGATTGCAATATATATGTGTGTGTATACATATATATATATATATATATATATATTCAGAGAGAGACAGAGAGATATAGAGATATGTATATTTAGAGAGAATTATAGATACATCAGTACGTGGTTATAGTTAAGACCTAGTTTCAATAGGAAAAGCGTTTTTGGTTTGCTTATAACTTTGGAGCTGTGTGATGAATCTTCATGAAAGTTTCCAAACAAAGTGACCTCCTGTTTCTAGTTGTGCATGGAATATTTCAGGGCAATACATCAAGCAGGGGCTGAGAAAAGGGGGGTGTCAAAAAATGTGCGTTTCCAATGCTAATTCCCATAGAGATTTTAGACACGACTACAGCTCGAACCGCTAAACGGAATTACACTAAATTTGGCCAGTAAGTGATGGCAGCCATTTTGGGACTCGGACTCAGCCAAGTCCCAAACAAAATGTAAAAAAAAGAAGAGAAGGGGGCAGGGTAGGAATACCCTGACTCCTAGGCGTGGTGGTGGGGGTCCCTCAGGTGCCACGGCCAAAAAGTATTTTTTCTTAAATTACTGGAATAATCATGGTGGATTCGCCAATCTCGGGAAATGTTTTTAAAAACAATCGCGGTCCCCACCACTTGTTTAAACCTTGGGCCGAGTGAGCCAGGTCCTGAAGCCAACTATATTGGGGAGGGGAGGGCACATGTTGCCACCCTGCCAATGGCAAATTTTTACCTCAGGGGCCACCACCTCCACAGGGCAGGCCAATGTTTATTTAGTGGGATGGGGGCTGAGTGAGCCCTCCGAAGGCCATTTATGGCCCTGAGGACTGGCACCTCCCCGGGCAAGGCCTATCTTTTATGGGAAGGGGGCCACGTGGACACCCTTCCTGAGCCATTTTTGGCCCTGGGGACTACCACCTCCCTGGGGTCAGGTTGTGTAAAGCATTGGGGATGGCCACCCTCCTGGGCCATTTACAGCTACGGGGACCATCACCTCTCCAGGACTTGGTCAACATTTCAAAGGGGAGGGGAGCCATGCAGCCCCCTCCCAGCCGTTTTCGGTCCCGGGGACCACCACCTCCCCAGGGCAGGCCCTGAAAAAACAAAGGAGGGGGCCTCCTGGATCCATTAATGGCCCTAGGGACCACCACCTCCCCGGGGCAGGCCCTGCAAAAACAAAGGAGTGGGGCCTCCTGGATCCATTAATAGTCTTGGGGACCGCAACCCTCCAGGGCCTTCTCCCTATATCTCGAGGTGCCCACCCTCGGGACATAGTTGTTTGCTGATGCTTAGCGGGAGCTGTCGCAAACAGTAAGTCTGCATCCAGAACGCTGGAGCAGGTAAACTGCTCCTGCCTGCTGGGAGCAGACTTTTCATCTAGGACAGGAAAACAGCTGAAACAAAATTGATGAAAAAATTGCTCCCACATGCAGGGAGCAGCCTTTTTTGCTGCTCCTTACATGCAGGAGCAATGCCAGCTCCCGATGGAGGCAGGGAGCTGGCAGGGACCGGGGCATTGGGGCTTCTCCCCCAAGGTCCCCAACAGTGCACACTGGGTGCCATGGGTGGGCTCCAGGGCACTCAGCATCAAGTGGCTGGGCCCCGCAGGATGGGGTACCTGGGTCCGAAATCAGCAAACCCACAAAACCACTCACACACCCACTGACAGACCCATAGAGTCACTAACACACCCACTCACATACCCATACAACTTTACAACTACTCACACACCCATGCAATCACTTACATACCCATTCAATCACACAACCACTTACAGATCCAAACAGTCACTCACATACCCACTCACACACCCACACAGCTCTCATACACCTACTCACAGACCCATACAGCCACTCACCAACCAACCGACACACCGTCAAAACTACTCACACACCCACTCATACACCCATACAGACACTTCCACACCCACTCACAGACCCATACAGCTACTCACAAACCCACTCACAGACCCATACAGCTACTCACACACCCACTCACTGACCCATACAGCCACCCACCCAACCACTAAACCACTTACACACCTACTCACACACCCATACAGCCATTCACACACCCACTCATTGACCTATACAGCCACTCACACACCAACTCTCAAAGATTACAGGTTACATTTAGGAAAGAAAATTTTAAAAACCTTTGAAATTCACTAAAAACTAAAGTTTGCAGGGACATTATAATTAGGAAATAACATAACAAAACCATAGAAATTCACTGAAACAACCCAACAGTTACAGGGACGTTACAGTTAGGAAATAGAATTTAAAAACCTTAGAAATGTACTGAAAAACACCAAAGGTTACAGGGACATTATAGTTAGGCTCAGATTTCACACACACAAAACCACAGAAATTCAGCAGTTATAATTACCTGAGCTGACTATAACTTACACCCCGCAATGCACTGCTTATGATCTCACATATTACATCACTCATGACATAATCACTTACATCACTGATGACATCTCAAGTGACATCACTGATGACATCACTGATGACTTCATTCAAAGAACCACTCAGTCACATACCCACACAACTGCTGACACACCTACTCACACACGGATATACCCACTCACATACCTACACAACTACTCACACTCTCATACAACCACTTGCACACCCGCTTACAGACCCATACATCCACTCATATACCCACACAATCACTCACACACCGACAAAACCATTCACACACCCACTCACAGACCAATACAACCACTCAAACATCTATACAACCACTCACACACCCTCACAACTACTCACTCACCCTCTCACACACCCATACAACCACTCACACACCCACACAGCTACTCTGGTACCTATTCACACACCCATACAACCACTCTCACACCCATACAACCACTCACAAACCCAGAAAACCACTCACAAATCTATTCTCTGACCCATAAAGCCATGTACATACCCGCTGACTGACCTACACAGCCTCTCACACAGCCACTCACAGATCCATACAGCCACTCCCACACCCTGAGACACCCACTCACACACTGATACCGACAGTCACACAGCCACTCAGATGAAATATGTTAGAAATAGTATCAATCATTAGTAGTACAGAAAAAATAGTAATTTAACTGATGCAGTAGCTTAGTATATATCTTTAAGTCTCAGAAACATTTACAGAGCGCTTATACTCACTGGATGATGTCATCAGTGATTTCATTTGAGATGTCATCAGTGATGTCACTGACCATGTCATCAGTGATGCAATATGTGAAGCCATAAGCAGTGCATTGTGGGGGCATGAGTTAAAGTTAGCTCACAGCTGAATTTCTATGGTTTTGTGTGTGTAATATCTGGGCTTAACTATAACGTCCCTGTAACCTATGTTTTTTCAGTGAATTTTTTTTAATTCTATTTCCTAATATAACGTCCTTGTAACCTTTGTTTTTTCAGTGAATATATATATGTGTACATATATACAAATGCTTTTCTATCATATATATCTATTTTTTATATCTACATTTACTTGTGTGAAAACTTATATTTCTTGTTGAAAGATTATCTTGTAAAGATTCTGTCTCTAGAGTTACAGTGAACTTAAAGCCGTATTTATGACCCAGTTTGCATCGCTCTTGCACCACACAAGGTTGTGCAAGAGTGACGCAAACCTAATGTCATATTTTTGAGGCCATTGAAAGCCACTTTGCGTGACTTTGAATGGCTTCAAAAATAGGGAGTAATGCAAATCACTGCGTTGCATTACTCTGTGCAAGGACAGTGTTCCATGGGCATAGTGTTGGTGTTCCCAGGCAACTCCCTTGGTTTTTGATGCATTCCCAGAATTATGAAACCTGGTAACCATGGGAATGCGCCAAAAGGATATGCCTCCCCAGGTGAGGCGTAACGTGGAAAAATATCTTTATTTTTCCTGGTTTTTTCCTCTTTCAATGTGCACTGCTTTTGCAGCACACATACAAAGAGGAGACAGCCTCTCAGGATTGTTTTTGTGCTGGAAGGTGCCCATTCCTGCACAAAAACAATCCTGCCTACAACATAGACACCTTTGCACTGTGGTGATAGGGTGCCTGCGCTGGTGCTAGGCTGCCAAATCGGCACAAGCGCAAGGGGAAAGGACAGGAATGCACCATATTGGATAAATACAGCACATTCCTGCCCTTCAACTGTGATGTAGGGCAGCACAGCCAAGTCACTTAATATGACCCTTAGTTAATAGAAAAAGACACCCATGTAAATCAATCTCATAAATTTACTTCATACGTAAGGCTTTGAATTATCAGACAGCCAATGCAGCAAGTTGTCTGCTAGCCATAGCATCAAGCAATATAGTACTCGTCTAGAAGACACAATAAGATATTTTTTTTACCAACTATTCTTCCTGAATTGTAGCAGAGTAGCTGCTCATCTCTTATTTAACAGTAGCATGTAAAGACTCAATACCTCTCCAAAACGTAGAGCACTTTTGTCTAGGTAGTGATTTAGAATAGTCAGCTTAACTGTATGTTAAGATCTGATGATCAACCAACTGAACCATGCTCTTAAAAAGTAAAGGCATACGAAGAATGTAAAAACTATCCTTCATCAGAAGACGAAATTGGTCTAGAGTTGTGAATATTAGATTCAGAATTGTTTGCCGGAATTTATAAAGTCTGGGCATTGCCAAAAAATATGAATAATTCCCTTTGGCACTTGCACACCTTAGACATAACATTGGTAATACCTTTGAACAGAATCAATTTATTATTGGCCAGTTTGGATAATATTTATCCCCAGTAGTCCACATATTATTCCAGATTTCATCTGGTAGATGGTCGCTAATTTCTGATTGACCCCTTTATTTAAGTTGAGGAATTCCATCTGTAATTTCAGGAACATTCAAAATGAGTAGATTTAAAAAAAAATGAGTTTAGAGGTCAGGTGAGTTTAGCTTACAATAAATAAATCAACATCTCTGAGTAGTATGTAGTAAAATACACCTGATATATAACTTATAACTCTTGCAGCTGCAGGTTTGAAGGAAACCCCACCCAGGATTCTAAAACTGTTAATGAAATTAGTAGTCTGTTTTTGTTCTATATATAAGATAAGGATTTAGGTCAATTAAGTTTTGCTCTGCAAATAAAGCCCATAAGAAGTTTTGGGGTTGACAAAGTATGTGTATGCAGAGATATTTCAGGGCTATTTAATTCATGACAGAAATTGCTGTATTATTATTAGCCAATGATTTAAGACATATTTCTTACATAATGCCATATAGCTGGTGTGGTTCCATATAATATACCCCTTTATAAAAAAGATGGATCTGCAAAACAAACTACAGAATAATAGCACTATTAGGTACATAGCCTAAATCCCAACTTTGAGAAATTCAGGTGTGGGATGACGATCAAAAAAGATTTCACTGTTGTGCCTTTGGGATTATTGATAACATTAGCCTGATGATAGTTATCACTTTACTAAAGTTAAAACTGGGGGTCTGATTTAGATGTTGGCGGATCAGGTCCTGCCATTGCTTTTTTGATGGTCTACCCACCCACTGACTTGGCGGTCTGCCCGCTGTATTTAGATGTTGGTGGGTCCATGAGCGAAAGACCGCCACAATTCCACCTCCTCCGCCGAAATCTTCGTCAGCGTTAACGGCGCTGTAGGCAGAAGCGGCTGGCCGCGGGACTCCAGCCAATAGACACGCTGAGCTGATTATGATGTACCTTCCCGTCGAGGCAACTGTGGCAGGAATCCCTCCTACTCTGAGTTGGTGGAATCATCAGGAAATGAGGTAAAACTTTACATTTTAACCTGCTTCTGACCAGGTCCCTCCTTTGCTGCTCTGACTCCACCACAACGCTAAACGACTCTGTTGTCTTCGAGATCTAAGGTAAGCTACTTGAACAATTGTCCTACTATGTATTGTGTGTTGACAATTACTGTTGCCTCGTGTATTTTTATGCATTGCTATTACATGCAATATTTTTTCTTAGGTGTATGCAGTAGTATTCAGTTTCTTACTTATCAAGGTAAAGTTAACACACCTGTATTGACACTTAAAAAATATTTGTTGTGGTGCTTGAGGGTGTTGTGCTAGTGGTGCCTGTGGGTGGGCATTCAATAGTGTGTGTATGTTGTGTGAATGGCATGCAATATAGAACACAACGGGACATAACACATTGCCTACATATGTTTTTCATGCAACACAGTACTGTTAGCTAGTAGAGAAGGCTGCGGTAGTCTACTGTCTATTGCCGAAACATCTAAATACGGCTGGCAGACTGCCGTCAGCTTGACTGGAATCGCCACCGCGGCGGGACGACGGTAGTCCCACCAAGATCTAAATCAGGCCCTGTGTCTTTATCTGCATTTAATTTGACTGTCACTCAGCATTCGATCAGGTGGAAGGAAGCAGGGAAAATTGGGGGACAGATAATCAGCTGCTGAGGGAGACATTGCTTCAGTATAAGGAGACGTGGGTGAACGATGAAATTACAGTCTGGGAACATTGTTCCAAAACATAGCTACAAGTCTCGGATTGAAGAAAAGCTGCATATGTGTTCCCTTGCTTTTAGCCTACATACTGCTGACCTATCATCATATTAGGTAGATGAAGGTACTGATCCTTTGGCTCTTGGAACTCAAAGAATTCAGTTTCTCCAATATCCAGACAATATGGTTGTCTTTTCCCTCATGGGAATGGGTCTTCAATGAGCATTGAATGTCTTGAAAATTTCAATGACAACAGTGTACTAGAAATAAATTATTCCAAAGCAAAGTTCATGGTTTTTGGGTCAAAGAATGTAAGGACACGTGAAACTATGAAACTGAACGTGACACGTTGCATTACTATCTGGGCATGTGATACAACAAATGTTCAGAAATCTTATTCACTTAGCTACATAAAAACCCATAAAAGCATGGTACGTTTTAATGTGAGGAGGCTTTTTAATGAATTGAATTATCTTTCAAGGCTTTCCATGTTACAAACAATCAGGTCAAATGTTTACCCTCAAGCCATACACGCCTAAAGAATTATTGGGGAATATAGCTCCTTGTACAGATAATGTCCAAATAAGGTTATTAAAATAAATAATTCCAATCGGCAGACACACAGAACACCTCCATGGTCATTTAGAATTTGTGGTATCTTGTACAAATTGTATTAACATTTGCAAACCCTCTAATTCGGTATTCAGAGGGTTTGTGAACACCAAAACCCCTTTTCAAATGTACTAAGTCCATTTAAGGATTCAGATAAGGTTTTCTGAATTGTTAACGGGGTAAGGTAACCATTTGGAATCACCTTTTGGAAGGGGAGTGTTAAGGGTTTCCCTTCGAAATACTGATTCCTTATGGTATATATTAATGTTTTGCGACCGAAATCCAGTCGCAAAACATTAATATTTTACCACCAACATAAAGGGTGAGGTAAGCCGTTCACAAATAGAAAGAGGTACCAAAGGACCGCTTTTGCTCTGTAAATGTTGACAAAAACGTGTTTTTAGGAGTAAGCTGTGGGTCCATGTGACCCACTGCTTACTCCTAAAAAAGGTTTGTGTAACTTTTGATTTTTTTGTGAAAAAGAAAAAAAGATTGCTTTTTGAAGATGGTCTGCTGCCCCCAGCAGGTCACCCTCCCTATGATTGTAGCCAATCACACTGGGCCGCAATTTGAAATCTACCTTATGAATATTGAGGAGGTAGATCGAATAGGAACCCACCACAGTCTATATTTTGTGAACTAACCTATTAGAAAATAAGTCAGTCCGCAAAATACCAATGAATTCGGTCAATGTTGGCGCACAAATTGCGATCACTTTTACCAAATCCATTTTAGAACATTCCAAATAGGAAATCAGAAATTGTGAATGGTGATGTCGCAATTTACAATTTTATGTTTTAATTCTTTGTACATGAGGCCCTAGGTTTATTAGCACAAGGTTTGGCATTTAAAGCCAGTTTTTTTTAAACATTTTGGCCATTATGTAACGCTGAATTTCTCCATAGACATGGTGTGGTTAAAATCCTCTCACACATCAGGCCCTTTCTTACAGAGCAAGATGTGCCAGCGTTGGGTCTGTCAAATATATTGTATGAGAATCCTTCATGGCCACAGAAGAAATCCAACAGTCATCAATGGGTTATATATAGTTATTCGGCTATTGCAGATTTGAAACCTTTTTCTCATTGGGACAGCTGTTCGACCTATGCCACTATATACTATGCCACCATGTACCTATGCCACCTATGTCCTATGTTAAAAAGAGTCTACAGGGAATATATATTCAAGATGTGAAAGAATTCTCTTAGTGGAGGCATTCTTCACATCTGTTACCATCATTTAAGAAGTTGACACCACAGGGATATTTTGGGTTTAGTTTGACAAAGGCAGTATGTCTCAAATATTCAAAACTGATTCTTGCAACTGAACATACCCGAATTTCCACCACATTGGGCAACAAATTCAGAGAAAATTAGGCTTTGTTGCTATTGTGATAGCTATAAGGAGACTTTACAACATCACATATGCATTTGTTCAGGCATGTATTTTCCAAAGATGTACTTTTTAAGACCATTATTTATAAAGTAAGTGAGAGAAGTTTGAAAGATGCTGGTTTTAAGAGCACTCATTGCACTATTTAAGGACTAGATTGAGCTGCTTCTCCACCTTTCAAGAGATGCGGTACAAGGAGCTAGCTTGGGAAGTCCATGCTGTACATTGGTGCAGTAAGTAATGTCCCAGACCCCTGGGTCATTTGTTGGTAAATGTATTCTTCTTTACTAGTAATATAGGGTTATCTCTCCTAAGCTTTCACAGTGTGTGATCTTTGAGCCCAGCAAGCCCCCACATTTTCTCCCATAAGGCCTGGATAATCTCCATTGCCAGGTGTGTCCACCTAAAAGACTGGATCCCAAATTTTTAATATTTTTCTCAGTGCTCACACATGATGCTACAAAAGGATTTCTCCCTCTGATACCAGGTTCCTTGATGTCTCTGTTGACCCATATGAGCTCTCCATACCATATATGGAGATTATATCAGTAGTGACTGAAGAGGAAGATGTTGTTGGGAAGGTACTCCCTCACTATGTTACTTCTGTGGCATCGATAATTCCCTAATGTCTAGCAATTTCTAAACAATATCAAGATTATCTATGGCAAACTGGTCGTAAAGAAACAAGACCTCGATCTAACAGGCCCTTCTAGGTTCTGACCAACCTCAAGTGCCTGTTGCTCTGCAAACTCATCAAAAGATCAGCCTTCACTCAGATCTCTACTTTCTTCAAAATAAACAGCTAGGAAACTGATGGCTCACATTCATGTATTTACTCTCCTCATTCTGTGTGGATATGTGATGCACTGTGTGAGTGTGCTTTTATATTGAGATGACTGCATGATATTTTGTACACTAGCTATTACAGGTACATTAAGTCACACCAGGACACTTACCCAGGCTTATTACCAAGGTCAGTGATCTCACAGTTTTAGAGTGTGTGGTGCAGTGCAAGGGTTTCATTGTTTAAACTACCCATATTCTACTACAGAGGTATATTTGTTTCTGTCTCCTTCTCCTTTTTAGGATTCATGAAGTGGCTATTCTCCAGTTTTCAATCAACTTACCCTGTATAGAAGGATTGGGTAACTATCTCTTGATCTTGTATGGAATGCGTGCTTATGCATAACTCCTGCTCAGTATATGTTAGGAGTACAAGGGTCTTAGAGATCATGATGAAATCTGTACATCTTGTAAAGCCGATGAAACAGGTTGACCTAGAAAAGACACACTGGCTCAGTAAATGCCTCTTTGTGTCATGTTATGTTTATGTTATGTTTGTATCTGTATCACATATCTCTTATTAAAGCATTGGTTTAGGGTTCTGTCCTGAGATCCCAGTAAGAACATAGAGGGCCAGATGTATCAAAGGTTTTTATCCATTCTGTGTCTGTGGGAAAATGCGTTCGTACATAAGGCCAATAGAGTGCTCCCTCCCACTGCGAGGTTGAGCCCACCTGGTGGTGAGTACCTCACCAGGTGAGGACTTGATGATGAAGCATGCCCCATGATTAACATGTGGGTGAGGGTTCTATAAGAACACACGTACTGTGCCTGGTTAGCACTAAGCAGCAGGGCACAGTGACTGCTAATTCTTGGAGACACCAGCCACTTTTGGTTTATGTATTATAACAATGGAACACTTTAGCTATTTTATCCGAATGAACTACATTGGTACCAAATTAGCACCTTATACTTCTTATAAATGTATCTACTACCACAGTGTAAAGTTTCCATGTTGATAACATCAAACCTCTATTTTCAAAATAGACCTTGAATCATTCTATCTAGACCAGCAAATCCATGAACAGGTTAATAAGTGTGTTGGAGAATGAACAGATCCTTGGGCACTGCCTTGACGGATAGACAATGGGTTGGAAATTAAAACATTTTATTACATTGGCTAAGGTTTTCCAGGTACGAGGGCAAATATCTAAAGCTTGTAACATTCAGACCAATTCTCAATTTGTGGGTTGTGATGGGACAACATGGTTAATGATGTCAAAAACAGCTGAGAGATTATAAAGGATGAGAAGACACAAATTACCTTGGTTGAGGATGTGGAGGGCTTTGTCCACCATATTCAGTATGGTGTTTTCTGTGCTGCACCCTGGTCTAACGTTTTACTGCATCTCATCAATAAGTCATTTTCTTTAATTAAGTATTTGAGTTGGAACTCAACACAGCTCTCAAGGATTTGGCCAGAAATGAAAGGTTGGAGACCATTTGGTAGTTATGCCTGTTCGATCCAAACTTTTGGTCTCAGTTAAACTTAAGACCAAAACTTAAGTTTAACTGAGACAAAGGTCTAACTTTACTACTCGTAAATGCCCTTTGTGAATATAGAAAGTCGTAAAGTTTGACTTTTGTCTCAGTTTACCTTTGTGAATCGGGTCCTGTGTTGTTAACATCAGCAAAACTTGCCCAATCTGTAAGCATTTGACAACCTTTCCTTGTCACAGAGAGCTATTGATCTGGTTGGTCCAGTAAGAAGCAATCGAGAATTTTATACGAAAATTTTGATTTTTCCCTCTTATATTTAAATCACCAATATTATCTGTCCAATTTTTTCTTTTCATTGTGTAGCCTCTTAACTGCGTCTAAACTGTGTCAACGCTTTTCAGCTTTGCCCTTTTTCTAGGTTTCCTGAGGACAAATGTACAGGAACCTATGAAGGAAATAATCCCAATCAATACAATATCCACTTAAAAAGATATATTTTTTACACAGAGTCCTAACCCATGCAGAAACATAACAGACACATATCTCATTCAATCGATCAGTCAATCATCACTTGATAAAGCACACAGCTGCGTCAAACAAAAGCGTCCAGGCACTCAAGCATACAATAGAAGGCTAGCCGAGACATTGTAGAAGCTAAACAGTGCCAAATAGCCAGGTTTAAGTTGCCATTTGATAGTGGCCAGCGATTCAGCCCAACGCAGATTAGGTGGTAGGCTGGCCCATAATTTAGCTGTTAGAACCACAAAAGAGCTACCTCCAAGGAGTGACTTTGAGAATTTTGGAATCCATAGGAGGCTGTTATTGTTAGATCTAAGTACTCTCTCTTGAGTATATGGGGCCAATCTGTTTGACAAGCAGCGAGGGGCATCTCCACGGAAAGCTCTGAAAGCCAGTGTCAAAGCTTTAAATTTAATGCGCTGTTCCACCAAGAGCCAGTGCAGATGTGATGGTGATAATGAATTCTCCTAATAATTCTGGCCGCTGCGTTCTGGATTGTCTGTAATCTGCATATCAAATACACAGGAAGACCAAGGTAGAGACTGTTCAAGTAGTCCAGGTGAGAGGTGACTAATGAATGAACTACCGTTTTTCTAGTCTCCTCAAGAACCAAATGGAGAAACTTCTTTAGGATTTTCATTTTCATGAAGCAGACTGATGAGATTTGTTTAGGTTGAGTGGCAAAGGAGAGCACAGAGTCGAAAATGATGCAAAGATTTCTGGCCAAAGGTGTTGGAGTTGGAGGAGGGTTAAGTTCAGAAGGCCACCAGAGGGAGGGCAATAGAGGTCCTTTTTGTCTGAAAACCAAAACTTCTGTTTTATCAGAATTTAACTTCAGGCAATTTGCCACCATCCAAGCTGCTACTCCTCTAAGGCATTCTTTAAAGTTGTAAAAAGCTGCCTCAAGTTGTCTTGGAAGGAAAAGAGCAGTTTAGTGTTGTCGGCATACACCACTATCTTAACACCCCAGGTTTCGATGAGATCGGCCATGGGGGAAAGGTAAATATTGAACAAGAGAAGACTCAGAGTAGATCCCTGCGGGACACCACACAGCAGTGGTTTGGGTGATGAAGAACAAGGGTGGAAATACACCTGTTGGGATTTGTCCTCCAGGAAGGATTTGATGCATGAAAGAGCCTTGCCCTGAATGCTGAGGTGACTATGTCTGTTCAACAAGACGGACTGTGAAACCATGTTGAAAGCCGCCAACAGGTCAAGAAGCAGCACCATGACAGGAGTGCTCTTATCCAATTTCTCCCCGATAAACTCCGCCACCTCCAGAAGGGCTGTCTCTATGCTATAGCCTGTGTGGAAGCCCGAGTCGTGGAGGATGGAATTGGCCTTCACAAAAGTGAACAGTTGTTGATTAGCTAATTTCTCCAGAATTTTTGCGGGGGAGAGATATGGGCCTGTAATTACTCAGAACACCTGTGTCAGCATTTGGCTTTTGAGGAATGGCAGAAGTGATGACTGTTTCCGACCCATGGGAAAAACACTGAACATCAGTTAGGCATTCCAGATTTAATTGAGAGGAAGTTAAAGTGCTGGGCCATAAGTCCTAAGATTTGCAGGGGGTAAGCATCATCAGGGGAGCCGGGCTTGCACTTTATTAACCCATTTAGGGAGCATTCTTCTGAAATTGGGACAAATTCTGAGAAGGATGGCTTGGGACAGAGGGAAACGCTGGGGTGGCTTCATCATTCATCGCAGTAACTGAACTAGCGGCTAAAGCCTCCTTCGGTGCCACCGGAAAGGAGGAACTTAGATTTTGTATCTTCTCATCGAAGAAGAACGACGGTTATTTGCAGAGTTCGGCTGAGGGTATAATAGCAGTTTTGGCCCTTTCGGCGGAGACAAAGGAAATCACTATTTTAAACACTTCCCTGGAAGAACTAGCCACCATCTTTATATGGTGTGCAAAGTATTCTTTCATGGCATGTTTTCTTATGCAAGTTACTAAGCGCCGCTTTGTGGAGAATCTTGACCTTGGAGTCTTACAATTTCCTCCAATTCCGCTCTAATTTTTTGCACAGGCTTTTCTAAGTCCTTAGGGTAAGAGAAAACAATGGCATAGAAGGTCTCGATCTTTTTGCCACATACTTTTTTTAAAGTACAAGATGGTCTAATAAATTAGTGATCTAATTGTCAAACAGAGAAATTTCAGCGTCAACTAATCCTTGAAGAATTGGTAGAGAGGAGCTGAGGGACTGAGCAAAGGACTCTTCTGACAGATTCTGCTACTTCCTTTTCATCTCTAGGGGCCTGCGACCTGATCCGACTGAGTCGTTTCAAGCAACCTGGGCAGTCCTTGTTTCCCGCAGGTTCACACAGGTGGAGCACAGCAGCAGAACTCCGGGGAGAGATTGATCACAGTGGAGTGGAGCGGCGCGGAGCTGGTGAAGGCAGTAAGGGAGGGTTAGACCTGCGGTCTCTCTGCGGGCGTGGAAGCGGTCGGCGCGAGGCCGATTTGGCTTGCACCATGCAGAGGACCGCAGCCCAAGCCCGACCCGCAGCCAAAAGGGCCTGCAGCCTGAAAGGGGGTCCGCCTGATAAAACTACACCGACTCAAAGCACTGCTTCACAGCCACGGTAATATACTCGTCTCAGTTTGGCTTTCTTGCTGCTTCTGCTGAGCATCTCTGAGGAATTAAGGAACTTGCGGGGTGCTTTGTGGAACTTTGTGAACTCTGTGGGGGTCTTGAGCCATACAATTTTGGTCAACAGCTCGTACAACCCCCCACAACCTTGGAGGGCCTGTAGCAGAGGGGGTGAAGTGGTGCACAAAAGATTACGTTCCTAGCACGGATTGGGGACTAGATCATAGTGGGAAAGCAGTGAAAAGGTAGTAAGGAGTTCCAGTTCAACCCCCAATGCTGTGGTGTGGTAGGGCATCTGACTGCAACTATTCCTCACTTCTTCCTTCCTTACTCAATCCATTGCAGCAAACCCCCCTGCTTAAAGTGAACATCGCCCAGCACACAAACCTTTTTTGATCCACAAATTGGCCTACAATTGACGAGGGGCAAGGTACCGCAAACAAGGAGGCCAACCCTTTTGATGATAGGTGGGACAGTTCACTACGTGATCACTATGTGGCCACTACACTGCCACCATTTGACCAACGGCCCAATGGATAATGGAAAAGAATCCTCTACAGAGCTAAAGAACTAGCAGCCCAGATCTCAACAATAATCAGAAGTAACAACCTTAGCGATTACCTTCTAACAAGGCAATCAAGAGTGCATGCATATATAATGAGATCATGCAGGGTGAGACAACAGACAGCAACGAAATCAAAGAAAAAATACACAAGAGCGGGAACAAAAACAAAAAATACTATGCAAATGACAGATGACAGCATTTTAGTCTCACCGCCCCTATCAAGTCCACTGGCATCGCAAAAGGTGACGAACATAGACAGCCAATGAAAATATATACAAAATGTACCTTTTTAAAAGATGCAGGGCCAGCGTTATATTTAACCAACGCAGACACCAACAGCCTGCCTTTGCCGCTGCAGCCAGAGATAATTCAACAACAGCAGACCATCGGCAAACACCTGAAATAAAATCAACGAGAATCTGAGGATGGCATCCGAAACAGCCCCCGACAATGATTACTCCATAGGCCAATCATCTCAAAACAGGAAGCATGTGAACAACATGATGCTACAGGGGTCTGAAGCAATCACTTCCAATGTGAGAGACAATGAAGAGGGGAAGAGAGCAACTGCGCTGAAGTACCTAAATGTCGACCCCCTACCTACCTACCTACCTCAGAAAAAAGGCTCAGGAGGAATGGCAGTAAAGATAGCATCATTGGCGATCAGGCCACCCCAGAGGTTACCGATCACAATGTGGACTTGTCCTCAAAGGAAGAGCTGCTCATGGCCATCTCTCAACTTTCGTTGGGCACAACTATCCAACGCAGAAGGCCTACAAGCAAATTAAGACCACGAAAACCTGAACCAGAAATAGATCAGGCACCTGAGCAAGAGCCTGAAACCTGCTCGGCTAACCCTGCAACGTCTGCAACACCAGTAATTCCAGCCTCGTCTTGAGATATTCACAATATAAAGAAGGTATCTACCTCTCAAAAACCGCAGAGGAACTCAGTTGACTCCAATCTCCAAGTAGAACGGGTGGATATAGACCTCAAGAATACAAAAACTCACCTGGTAGCAACACAGACTCGGACCTGTTCTCAAGGGAATCGCTTGCTAAGAATTTATTACAAAAGCTACCTTGCACCCAGATTTCCAACCTAGACAATTTAGACATATCTTATCTAACAACACAAGAGTGGGAAGAGCTGGTAGCTTCCTTTACTCCTCAACCATCAGACGTATGCAGGGAAAAAATGTGTAGAACACCCAAAACCAGCGCCAAACAGGATAGCACAAATGCAACAGACAATATATGGATCTCATTACTAAACACAATGTAAATGTCAGTTAATGCGCTACAATATCAATCCGACAAAATGGACTTACAACTATCAGGCTTAAACTCATTGTCAATATATGTCTCCAACATTGACACCAAACTGGACGACCTCCACAATTTGATCAGGCGTGCCCAAACTGAGACTCAGCTTACGGAGGCAGGCTTCACCTGCGTAGCTATTGTAGATAAACTTTCAACGCTCCCAGCAATGATGGGCAACCTCCTGGATGACTTAAGGAAAACAACCGAATCCATATCAGTATGACCACCATTTGATTCCCAGCGGATGACAGTTCAACCTTCAAACCAGGAGAGCAGGGAGAATAATGAAATAAGTCCTAATACAAACTTTGGAGAAGGACCCAAAGTAAATCCCTTAAAGGATGAATTCTGCAACGACTCAGACAACCGAAGATACAAAGAGCGGAGGAACCTCCAGTCTGAGAGGAAGGCAAACACGGGCAGATCAACCTCGACCACTCAGGGAAACTCCAGAATATCTGACCTATCAGACACTATCAACAAAGAAGGCAGAAAAGGAAGGGACGGAAAAAGAAGACCGACATAGCAGCTTGCTTTAACAGCAGCCCAACAATTCAACTTGCAGCAGATCGATTACTGGGGACATTAGAGGACAAATCAATTACCGTTAATCAAGACATGGGCCCTATCCAACTGCTCCTAGACAGAAGAGTAGAAAACAGGGGGGAACCATCCTGGCAAGAAACTAAAAGGGTGAATTCAGGACCGCTAGATGAAACCAGGAGGAAGGAATCAACCATCAAGAAAGATCCCAGACCAGCTACCGCGAGAGATCAAGTCGCAGCACACACCATCCTAGTGCTTCCCCAAGCTGAGAGAACAAAGAACGGGGGGAGAATCCCTGTAAGTAACAAAAAGCACAAACACAAGACTACAAAAAGAAATACGGGGACCGGAACTAACCACCCAGCAAGATCCAGGACCTGCCACTGGGAAAGATGAAGAATCAGTACACTCCCACCCAGACCCTCCTCAAGAACCTAGAGAAAGGGTACAACCCAGTAGGAACCTCCAGAGGGTCTTAGATTCAACTTGTAACAGGTACGGCCTTGTTCTATCCAGAATATAAGTCCAAAGGAAGGGGGAACATTTTAAATAGGTGGGAACACTCTACAACTTGTAACTACAATCTGTAGCTTGGAGGATCTAAGGTCAAGCAATTTGGAATCAATTGAATTTAAGGAACCGAACAATTACTTGGGGAATGAAGCAACCAAAGTAGTCTGGGCATCAATTGACATAGCTAAAAGGATATTAAATGAACTAGAACAGCTTGATGCCTGGGAAATCAATTTGATACCATACTACAAACCAAGATACCAAGAACCCCTGCTAGCTAGATCCAAGGATCATTCTGAAATCAGTCACGAATGTAGTAAGCAAAATACATTCTAGATGCCAAAGGGAGCACATAGTTCAACCCCAACTCCTCAGAGGAACTCATATGAACAGGGTCAGGAACAAAAACAGGGGTTGATACTGCACTTCATGACTGGGGTTGGCTAGCCAGGACAATAAACAACCAAAGCAAATACCTCTGACAATTTAATAAAACTTCAGCAAAAGAAAAAATCATCTTGAGGATCTGCTCCTGGAACATAAATGAGCTGGGGAATAAGATAGCAGATCCCAACTTACTCCAACATTTTCACATGTTTGACCTACTATCTTACAAGAAACCTGGTTGGATCAGCCAACTCATCTACAGGGCTATAAGTTACACCACTTACAAGCAGTCAAATTGGCAACATTTGGAAATTCCTAAGGAGGACTATCTATTTATACCTCCATTAAAAACATACACTCAGTCAAGAGCTATCAATTAAGTTGCCACTACCTAATGCAACACAAGCCCTAAAACTGACGATACAAGGACCACCTGGATCCCTTCATCTGATAATAATAAGTATATATGTGCATCCACAAGACAAGGCAAGGGGAATTAAACAAATAGAAGAGGAATTAATTAGAGTTTTAACAGAAGAGCGAATTTCAAACCTTATAATTACATGAGATTTTAATCTGCATATGCTGGGCACAACGAATGAAGAAGACACTTTGGATGTTCAAACCTTGGCACAGCATATCCCCCCCCCCCCAGTCGGGAACAACTGGGGAAAACAAACTAAGACTGTGAAAAAACTCTTAGTTATTTTAGATAATCTAGGGCTTCATGCTTTAAATGGACGATTCTCGGGGGACTGTCCCCCAGCTGCTACTTTCCATAACACACTATCAAGTACAACAATTAACTACACATTTGCATTGCTTCCACTGTTCCATAAAGTGGCTGATTATCATATAGGAGTGATTGAACATAGCGACCGCCTCCCACAAGAGATCAATTTGCATATGAAGTTTCGTCTATAAGGCAGCCTGTGAATCTGTCATGTCCTGTCATCACCAACAATAACAAAAGACTTAAATGCGTAACCCAGGACCCAGAAAAATGATCAGCCTTGGTGAAGAAACTTCTGCTAGGCAAACAAGTGGAAGAATTAGATCAACTCGCAAGCTGGGAATGCTTCACAAAGGCATTGGGTGAGATCCACACAGAAAAAAAGGCCCACACCACAAAAACTTAGTGAAGCAGCAACAAGGGAGTCCGGCAATCATCAAGAACTCTTCCACCAAGCATCTCAAAAAAGCAATAAACCAAGCTGTGCGGAAACTCCAAAGAGGGGCCCGGTCTTAGAGACCCAAAGAGAACTTAGTCAACTAAAAAAAAGACGAAACAAAATAATCTGGCAACTCAAAAATGAATCTGACGAGAATCTGTGGGTTAGATTATTACATGGTATCAAAACGAATAGTAGCGCTCGGCATACTATTAACAAATTATTAAACCCAATGAATCAGGGTATTAACTCTCATCTAGCAGAACAAGATTCGACAACTTTTCCCAATGCCCATTTTAACAAAGGTCTTTGTGGAGACATTATTCATACTACAAAAAAAAAACAGTCAGAATCAGGGAAAATGGATATAACACACACTGATCAGGAACCCTTTACCATTACCTCAAAACAGATTACTGAAAGAATATCTAAGGGCAGAAGAGAGGGTGCCACAGGACCAAACAGGATACTTCTACTCATGCTTAAATTAGACAGGGACTACTGGGCAGAAGTATTGAAACCTGTATTTGTACAAATTCTCCAAACGCGAGTCAATACCGGCCTCATGGAGAGGTTCCATTATCTCTCCAATTTACAAAAAGGGAGACAGGAACAAGCCCAAACACTACAGACTGGTAGCCCTGATTGATTCAGATGCCAAGTAGTATGCTTGGATTCTATTGAATGAATTATCAAACTGGCCAACAGAAAACACAATCGTTCCCTTGAATCAGACAAGCTTCGACGTCTGGACATACAGCTACGGCATGCCCGCGCGTAGCTGCTAGTGACCGCTTGCTCCTCCCCCGGCCTTCAGACCACTCTCACAACCGGATGGACGGCACGGCGGCGAGGTCTTGAGGCATCGGTGGTGTGCCTCTCACAGGCTGCACTTCCCGAGGTTCGGCTGGCATCACCGGGAGCTGGATTCTGCGGCTCCTTCCCGGCTCCTGTGCTCAACAGAAGGCTGACGGCTGACAGCTAAGGGCGGCAGCGGTGGTGGAGCTAACGTAGAATGGCTCGGCTCGGAGAAGCGCCATGTCTGTGGGAGAAAAGGAGGGCTGCGTGGGGCTGTTGCTCCAGGTAAAGCCTCGGCTTTCTTTGACTTTCTTTGGCGTTCTCTGGCGTAGGAATTAAAAAAAATAAAAATACCTGCGTGACCAAGGGCCGAGAGGCTGAAAATGAGGCTGAAAGGGAGACAGGAGTGAAGGTTGCTCATACCCCTGCAGTGTGGATGGTGCTTATGGACCCCCCCCCTCGCCATAGTACTGCTATAACATTGCCTGGAATTGCAGCTAAAGAAGTGGATAAAAGAGGGCGAGAAATAAGTAAATCTACAAAGGGAAAAAAATATGAAAAGGTGGGCTGGGACACCAGAGACTGAGCACGATTCCGGATTGGCTCTATTAGCTCAAAGCTGGGGGTTGTTGCTGGAAGAGGTCCCTGCTTTCTAAGGTCAAATATGGGAAAGCACTTAAAACTGTCAAATCTAATGGCCAAAGTTGATTCAGCTGCGGGCCTCAAAGCAATAACGCGACTAGCTCAATCGAAGGCAGCATCAGCCGCGGCAAGAGTGGAGCACAATCTAAAAGCATGACCCGCCTCTATTATAAACTCTAGTTCTGAGAGCTCTAAAGAGGAGCTGCCAGAACCTAGCCAGGACTTCGGTGCGAGGGATCCAGCTATAGAGAATATAGTGCAAGGGGGGGTCAGAGGAAGGAACAAGACCAGAGGAAGATCCGGGCCCTTACGACAAAATATCAGAAAATCATGATCCAACGGTCTGGGCTCGGGAGGATGGAAAGAAAAACACTAAGGAGTATCCGCTATTTTCAAAAGGCAAAATGTCCCTGGCCACTCCGGCTGCATCAGTGAGACTACAAGGGCCTCTTGATGAGACACAAACCAGTCCCTCTCAAAATGTGCAACCCCCGCGGGACAATCAGCTACCCTAGAAGGAAAGGGCGAACATAGCTCCCTTCAAAAGGACAACAACCTCTCTGTGGACTTGCAGCTGCAAGATCAGTCATCTCCATCATCGCCACAGCCACGACTACAGTCGCCTCTACAGGGTTCGACACTTCCGCAGCCGCCACCACATCATCAGCCCCAGCCGTCAAGCAAAGCTGGATCAGTAGTCCCAGGGCAGCAAGCATGGCTCCAGAAAGAAATTGGTGAGCCCCAACGCAGCCCGTCTGCACAACTTCAAGAAAAAGGAACTCTCCTACAATGCGATATAAAAACCATGCTGAATCTCATTTTAGACGAGATAAGAGAGCTTAAGACATCCCAAGCTTATGAAATAGCTTCCCTCCATCAGCGCTTCTCAAAGATTGAGGAGGCAGAGGGCAGTTTCCCAGCAAGGATACAAGAGGCGGAATCAAGGATTGCACATCTGGAAGATCAAATGAATACCATGCAGCAGCAAGTGAATTTAGTTACAAAGGAAAAAATTCACTTGAGAGTAAACTTGAGGAGCTCAAGAATCACTTGCGGCATGCAAACCTGCGTATAATTGGGGTCCTGGAGGGGAGTGAAGGGTCTCAAACTCTTCAATGGATCGAGACTTTTATCAAGAAGAGCGTGCTGCCAGAATTCACTGGTGATCTCACTATAGCAAGAGCACATTGGGTGCCCTCACACCCTCTGCCGAATTCAAAACTACCACGAACAATTTTCATCAACTTTGCCGATTACCGCATCAAAGAACAGATACTATCCAAAGCAATCCAGAAGAGACAGTTTTCGATTAATGATGTATCCAGTTGTTGGATTTTTGCTGACATGTCGGCAGCCACCGCACGTCGGCGAAAAGAGTTTGTTAAATTGCTATATCTTTTTAAGGCACAGGGCGCTCAGGCTTCAATAGCTCAGCAGTCTAAGCTAAGGGTGCTAGTGAGAGGCAAGTTTCATATGTTTGTGAAGATAGAGGAAGTCCAGGACCTGCTGAGAGAAAACGTCTCTGCAAAATAGAATAGAATCACTAATTAATGTGAAGAGTTGCTGAAGGTGGGGGGGAGGGGTCACCCAGGGTGCAGCACTAAGGCACCCCACAGAGCTACTTGGGGAGGGAGGAGATGGGGCTTGCGGGTCTTTTTCCCATCTCCAGGGGAGGGTAAGGTGTGGGGTGGGGGTGGGAGCAGGTGGGTTTGTGGTGCAAAAAAGAAAAAAATGAGCAGAATCATAGTGGTGAGGTGGTGGGAAAATAGGTTACTGAATGGATTATTGCTACATCCAGGCATTAATCATAGAGATGGGTATTAAATGTCGGATAATTTCGGTCAATGTAAATGGAGTATTAAACAAACAAAAGTATGGAGGGATAATAAGATGGTTAGCTTCTTTTCACCACAAGTTCTTTTTCTTCAAGAAACCCACCTGAAAACAAATACTCCAAAACTCTTTATCCCTAAATCGTTTTCAAAAGTTTTTTTTGCTTCGGCAGGGATGGCAATAAGGGGGGTCGCTATATATTTTAGTCGGGGGCTGGACTGGGAGTTTGTCCAAGTTCAGAGGGATCCTTATGGGCGATGGCTATGGGTCACGATGAATCTAAATGGGAATATTCTACATTTTGTCAATTATTATGGCCCAATTACAGATGATCCCACATCTATGGTTAGGATTAATGAGATACTTAGAGGGGCTTCGGGGCAGATTATTTTTGGGGGGGACTTTAACTATATTCAAGACTTGACAAAGGACCTTCAAATAAAAATAAAAAACAACTGAAGCCAAAGACTAAAAAAATAATAGATGTCATTACACAAGATCATCAGTTAATTGATCCCTGGCGTAGAGCTCATCGGGAAGTACTAGAATATACTTGCTACTCCCGACAATTCCAGTCAGCTTCCTGCATTGATTTTTTTTAAATATCTCATTCTGTGAAATATGTCGGTTCGGAAATGGGGGCCAATTCATTTTCAGACCCTTCTTTGGTCAAATTTGATATAGCAATAGAGGAGGGCAGGAGGATAAGGTCCAGGTGGCAGATGGATTGACTCTTCCTCTCAAATCAACAATGGGTAATTGACACAAGAAAATGGATACAAGAATTCTTTAAGGTTAATAAGGGTACAGCGGGACCCTTCTCAGTATAGGGGGCTTTTAAGGCTTCAGTCCGTGGGCAGATGGTGGCCTTTATGGCCGCACAGTCTAAAAATCGGAGGACTCATATAGCCAAACTTCAGTTGGCAGTCAAAACTGCCTTGCTGCAGAAAAATGCCTCTTTACGGGGGAAAGAGACAGTTGGAGGCCAGCTTGACAAAGCAAAACAGGAGTTAAGAGAGTTCTTTCTCATAGAAGAAATTAATAGCTCCCAGACATTCCAGCAGTGAGCCTACGAAGAGAGCCAAATGATAGGCAATCTGCTAGCCTGGTCAACTAAGGTAAAACAGGAAGCAGCTTTAATCACTGAAGTATTAGAACCTGGTACAAGAGCCCCGGTGACTGATAAGGAATAGATTGCCCAAGTGTTTTTGGAGCACTATGATCAGTTCTATGCTACCAAATATATGGTCGGGCAAGAGGCAATCCAACAATATTTTGAGGATGTTAATTTCCTGCATTTATCAAATACCCAGGTTGAGGAGATTCTAGTAGACATCACAGCAGCGGAAATTCTGTCAGTCCTCGCCACAATGGCGGGAGGAAAAGCTTGCGGCGATGATGGGCTACCAATAGAATTTTATAAGGTCTTTGCTAAGGAATTAACACCCTTTCTGGGTGAGCTTTTTAACTATGTCAAAGCGGGTGGCTTGGTCCCCACAGCTTTTAAAGTATCCATCATTGTCAGTTTTGTAACGAAGGGGAAAAATCCTAGGGATATTAATTCATACAGACCGATCAGTCTACTTAACTCTGACTATAAATTATGATGAAAATCTGGGCACAGCGCTTTACTCCTTTGGCACAAAAAGTGATCCATAGGGACCAGACAGGGTTTGTTGCAGGGAGGTTAATGTCCACAAATACAGGGTTTTTAGTACAGGCACTTGATTTTTTTAATAGTAATCAAACTCCAGCTCTTATTATGATGAGAGACGCAGAAAAGGCGTTTGATTTGGTGAATTGGGATGCTCTTTTCTATGGTCTGGGCAGGTATGGGGTTCCCCCGAGGTCATAAAAATTTTATGGAGTATTTATCAAGGGGCACATGCACAGGTTTTCATTAATTCTAACCTAGAGGGAATAGTTCATGTTAACCGGGGGACCAAGCAAGGGTGCTCTCTCTCCCCTGTGCTCTTTACCTTTTTTATTGAATCCCTGGCCACCACAATTCGTAGCAATATAGCGATTAAAGCACCAATACTAGGAATGGCAAAACTAAAGCTGTTTGCGGATGACATCATCCTCTATCTTAGCCCAGAAAGACAGAATATAGAGCTAACATTAGCAGAATTTGTACAATTCGAACTGATTGGAGGGTATAAAATTAATCATACCAAGACTGAGATTTTAACTATTAATACCACGAGTGACTTTCTTCCCGAGAATCTTAAGAGACAAACCCTTAATTCTAATCCAATCTGATATTTAGGGATATATGTTACCAATCAATATATGGAAATTTATAAATTGAACTATGAAGCTATGCGGAACAAAATTAAAAAGCTGCTAGAGGAGTGGTCGTTACTACCCCTCACATTGATAGGCCGTGTGGCCTCTTAAAAATGTCCATTCTACCTTTACTTGTTTTTCTTTTCACAAACATCCCTATTAAAATCAATATGATTTATTTTAAAGGGTTAGAAATTATTTTTCGAAAGTTTGTTTGGAGTAAGAAGGCACCGAGGGTAAAACTCTCAGTGCTTCAACTTTTTATTAATCAGGGTGGGCTTGCACTTCCACAAGTTCATACATATTACGAAGCAGCCATTTTAGATCTAACAGCCCGTTTTGTTGACTCCAAGGAATCTGTTGATAATTTCTTCTTGGACAAAATAGTGCAGGAGGCTGGTTTGCAGATTCCGGCATTTCTAAAAACTGCTAAACTCCCCAAAAAAACTAGTTACAAGACCTTGCAGGAGTACACTTTTAGACTTCAAACTTTTTATTCAAAACAGGCTTGTTCACAGGGTTTTATTACTCAAAATTAGTTGAATGTAAAAGCTTGGGCCTCCAAAAACAGACCAGCCATTTAAGGTCCTGGAACACCTGTGGCTTTAAAGAGCTAGGGCATTTGTTAGTGGGAGGCAGAGTGATTACTTGGCAGGAGGTCCAAGCTAGGTGTGGAGATCGGAGCAAGCTTCTCTTTTTTGAATACATACAGATTTCATATTTATTAAGTAAGTACAGCCTCCCATCCAGTTCTGGTCCAACTTCGCTCGTGACTGCCCTATTTAGAGCAAAGTTAAGCGGGGTGGGAAATTGGTATCGTCTTTTACGCTCCCAAGGGGAGTCAATGGTGCTCAATAAATTTTTTGAAAAAGTCACCCAGGAGACACAATATACTTTCTCAAATCGTGACTGGAAGGCAATATCACAACTAGGTAGTGAGGCCTTAAGAGCAGCCCGTTTTAAAAGAATGGCTTTTTTGTCACGTTGGATGGTGTACTACGCCCCCAAAGTTCTTCATAAGATATGTCCTGGACTTGAGAATAGATGTTTTTGTTGTCAGATAGTAGGCGAGGTAGGCTGGCTTCACATTTTTTTTACTTGCCCAAGGCTAGGGCAATTTTGGGAAAGGATCTTTTTGGCTCTAAGAAAGGGAGTTCAGAAATATTGGACCATTAGGCAGATGTTGCACTTTTTGGCATCACTAGCCAGAGATTGAACCTTGCAATGTCGAGAGGGGAGGAGACATTTACAGCAATTGCCTACCTTGTAGCGCGTTCTTTGATACTCCAGAATAAGAGGTCCTCAAAAATATCTACGTATTCAGAATGGTTTAATAAAATGATACGCACAAGGACATTTGAAGAAGCATACCTGAAGAGAGTGGGTGCTATTAAAAGATTTACTGCTGTTTGGAAATATATGGAGAGGCTAGAGACCATTTCGGAAAAATAGGGCCACAATGCATTGTGAAGCCTTCTCCTGAACAAAAAAAAAGAAGAAAGGGAAAAATGCACTTTATCACTTTATTATTACTAGGGCTAGAAAGCACTGCATTAAATTGGATTGGCTGCACTTTGGCGAGTTTGCACTGATGACTAAGCACCGGCATCATGTTTAGAGGCTAAAATAGGCACATTGCACTTTATGGAAATGTTACGCCAATCTGGTTGTAATGACACATAATTGTCAAACATTGCATGTTGCACATTATATATGTCTGTTCTGTCTAAATTCAATATGTATATAGGGACGCATATTTATCAATTCACTGTATTAGTTCTTTGAATGGCTTAATAAAACGATACGCAATAGGACATTTGAAGAAGTATATGCTAAGAGAGCAGGTGCCAGTAAAAGATTTATTACTGTATGAAAATGTATGTTGAGGCCAGAGACTATAAAGTAAAGTAGGGCTGTAAGGCAATGAGAAGTTTCCTTCAGAATAAAATGCACTGTAGCACTGCACTTTAGTATTATCAGGGTTGGTAAGCACTGCACTTTATTAAATTGCAACTGGTTGTACTTTGGCAAGTTTGAGTGGAAGATTATTCTCTAGCACCATATTTAGAGGGTAAATTGCCACGTTGCACTCTATGGAAAGATTTATTCATAGAGATCTACGTTAATTTGTATGTAGTGATGTATATTTGTTAAATTTGGCATGTTGCACTTTATATATACTTGCTGTGTTTAGTCCAATATGTACACAGGGATGTATATTTATCAAAGTGAGTGCATTAATTCACTGTTTTATCTATGTTTCTGCTCATAATAAAAAAAAGAAAAAAAAGAATCAAACGAGCTTCCGCAAGAACATGGGGACTTCTACCTACATATTAACGCTCTCCCTTTTGATTGACTCTATCATAGCAACTAAGCAGCCACTGTATGTATCCTTCATAGATTACAGCTCAGCCTTTGACCGGATCAACCAAAACAAACTATGGAGTAAATTATCTAAATGGAACATTCTGTACCCTCTCCTGAAACAACTGACCCTCCTACACACAGATACATGGATTCAAGTAAAGATGGGGGAAGGAGATCATTTGACAAAAAAGATTCCGACCATACAAGGGCTGAAACAGGGCTTCGTTCTTGTCCCAACACTCCTCAAGCTCTTTATGGCAGATTTGTCAGCAAGACTTGATAAATGCAACTCGCACTCTTCAAAGATGAGGAGGACTCATCCTCCCACACTTGCCATATGCGGACGATCTTGTACTTATCAGCCGCACCCCAGTCAGCCTTCAACATCTGTTAGATGTAGCACAAAGCTTCTCTGAGGAGAACGAATGGACTATAAATCAGGACAATTCAAAAGTCATGAGTTTGAATCAGTGTAGAGGCAAAAGAATCCATCGATGGTATTTGGCGAAGTAACCACTGGAAGCTGTCTTAGAATATAAATACCTAGGACTCATCATAGATAGTAAAGGATCATTTGCATCCCAAAAGGAGGCTATAAAATAAAAAGGAATAACGACCACGATTGCTCTGAAAAATATAAAAAACAGGATTGCTGGAACAAGCCTCTCGTTGCTGACTCATGTGATGCAGGCAAAACTCATACCGCCGATTACATATGGGAGAGAGGCCATGAGAGGGAGAGACACGGCTACCATAGACAGCACTGTAACCAAAGCCCTACAAATTATTCTTAGTTTGCCAAATTACACATCCCCAGCTCAACTAATGCTTGAAATTGGCATTCAGAGACAAGGGCTGGCCCTCAAGGGATCATACGTCAAATGCTGGCACAAAATCAGAAAAGATGAACCTGTGACATCAAATGCCCACCTATGGCTTGAACTATCATCCAAGAAGGGCCCTGCCAGATCCTACTTGGAAGACACCCAGGAACAGCTCGGTTTGCGAGACCACTGGGAGCCCTCAGGGGCACACGAAAGCTTAAATAAATTGGTGAACAAATCTGTCAAAGGAGCCTTTCTGCTGATGGACAAGGCAGCACTATCAGCAGGGGCACATGTGTGGTTTACAATACAAAGCTACATAGTCAACTCCCCAAGGCTACCTAGGTATAGGCTTCTCCAAGACCATTAAGGTGGAGTATCTTTGACATTGTCTTGGCATCCTACCATCAGCTCTCCATCTTCCACCATGGAAGCACCCCCAGTCATTTCATTGACGATTATGTGGGGGATTGAGAGAGAAGACATTGTCCACCTGATATCTATATCTAAAAAACAGTTGCAAGAGCGGAGGGCACTTTTGAGGCCGCTCTTTAACATCAAATGAATACGCACCTGTAGGCAACCAGTAGTCTCTTGCTTCTCCGGAGAAGGCGTACAACTGAGCCGGAGAGTGGTAAAATTCCTGCCAATAATTGTTCAAAGACTAAAAAATTAAAGCCAAACGTGAAGGACTCAGTGACTGATGGTTAATATTACCAGAGGCCTAAAAGATCCAATCATCGCAACTCAGTTGCTGTCGAGAAGTATCATTTCTAAAGAACTCTAAAAGGCTGCAAAATATCTTACATTGCAGGTTCTACCCAACTTACAATTTGTAACAAAGTTTTAACTTTAATTGTAATTGTTATGATAGGAATTATGCACATACAAAACCAATTTAATTTTATTGAATTATTAGCCCAAAAAATATATATATATCATTGTAGTTGTGCAATTGGTATTATCATGCAGTACCTATGCACATGAAATTGGATTTTGTACAATCTTAGCAGGCCTAATTAACTAAGGGAGGTAGGTTGTTTGAGGCTCGGGTTACGGTCACTTTATTTTTCAGATACAAATTGAATTAGCTGGCACTGACATGGAACTCCGTAAATCGCATTTTTGCACATCAAACTTGTATATAGTAACGTTACACATACGATCATCACACCATTTTTATGGATGTTGTATTTTAATTACTGTCTCAATCATGTTTTAAATGATACAAGTATTTTGCTACGTGATTGTAATAATTTTTATTAATCGAACAATAAATAAATAATACTCCTAATGCGTATCACTAGGGGAGGGGCGATGCTATTCTAAAGGGAGAAACTCTGAAACGTAAAAGGAATATTTAAGTGATCAGACCAGATCAGATACTATGGATCTTTGACCTGCTTGCTAGGTACATTAGTAAAGTCTATCATTAGTATCTTGTCTATCATAGTATATTGTTATTATATTTCTATATTTTTAACCCTCCTATTTGTGGTAATTTATTATACTTCCTCAAAGCTGCATCGTGAATGTAAAGAAATTACATAAATTCACATATATGAATTCAACTATCTGGTCTGCTTAATAAAGTGCATATATGGGTTATATTTGTTAAAATCCCACAACCCTGAAGATTACCTATCCATCAAATGCATGGAGGGCCTATTTACAAATGCTAGCCTAAAAAAGGCTGCCTAACAAATCTGGGGAAAGACAGCAAGATCACAAAGACTATTTGGTTTGTGGTCAAGCTCATCAATGCATTTAACCAGGAGAAACCACAATCAAGTTTGTCAAGTTGGTGACTTTCAGTCAGAGCTTGCTTTTTCACCAATAGATCAAACTGTGCTAGTACTTGTAATCTTGTACCTGTAACATTAAAAGTTAGACTAAAAGCCCCATCAAGTTGTGTTAGGTTGGCTGAAAACAGCAGGACTTGCTGAGTTGCTCTCATGACATTGGGCAAGTAGAGAGCTATTGATCTGATTAGACTACACTGCTCCGAAAATATTTTGGGCCTCATTTATGAAATGTGGTGCATCGCTGGGGAAAAACAGTGATGCAACACTTTTCAATGCACCCTGCTTGCAACACCATTGATGCGCCGTATTTACACTACGGTGCTCCATGTCTCAAGGATTGACCAGATACATCAGGAATCCTGACGTGTCTGGTGGCGCAGTAATGACGCATTGTTGGAGTGTGTCGTCAACTGGCGCAACTCCAGCAATGGTGTCATTACACATGGGCGAATCCCATGTCAAAGGCCCTGCATCACTCCTTACGCCTGTTTGAAGCAGGCATAAGGATTTGATGCAGTCAAGTCGTAGAAGTGGGGCAGTGAAATCTCATTGATTGAACTGCGCCACTTCTACGAGGCTTTTTTACGTGGGAATGCCCACCCTGCATATATTATACCTGACACAGGTATAATGTAGAGCAGGCATTTACAAAGTGATGCATCGTCCATAGATGCGTCTCTTTGTAAATAGGGCACAGAATGGTGCATTTATTACGCTGCTGCAGAGTCACAAAAAAGTGACGCAACGGCAGCCTTTGTACCTAAATGCAAAAAAGCTTCATATGAAAACAGTATGCCCAAGTCGCACAGGTATATCTACTGGCAGAATTTTCTGCGCACATTTATGCATACTTATGCCTAGCCATAACTCTCTGCCTAAATGCAATTTACTAACTTCAGGTCGAGGCTAAAATCTAGTAGTAGGTGTAGGTGTAGGTGTATTTTAGGCATACATTTACCAAATGTATTTCTACACAGCATAGGAGCGCCTATCTGAATTGATTACAGATTGAAAAGAATAGGGAAACAGGCTTCACTTGAGAAAAAAAATATAAACCTGACAATTATCATAAATTGAGGTACAAAAATAGAGCCGATACCCTTGGACCTGCTCTCTCCCCCTTGTGCTGCAAGACAATGTGTAGTCAGCCGCAGATGTATGACAGTATATATGTATATGTGTGTGTATATGTGTGTACATGTGTATATAGTCTGTTACGATGTGCCCACTGGCCAACACCATCAGATCACACAGCACCAACATCTTCTCCTACACAGATGACACCCACTAATACACTCCCTTATGGAAAATACTTCCATGTCAAAAAACAACTTTGCCATCTGCATGTCCACAGTAGCCACCTGGATAAGATTCAACTGTCTCAAGCTAAACTCAGATGTGACCAAACTGTCATTTTTGGAAAAAGACATCTCAGTGGGATTACACTTGATGGCCAGCAGACCTCGGACCCACACCAACCCTCTCCGCCCACGCCAGATTCTTGGGAATCATCCTTGACGACAAGCTCGACATTACAGCCCAGGTCAATGTGGTGACCGCCACCTGCTTCCACATCCTGAGGATGCTGCGAAAAATCTTCAAGTGGCTACCAGAGAACACCAAGAAAATAGTCACACAGCCCTCATGGCCAGCAGACTTGACTTCAGCAACACGCTCTATGCTGGAATTTCTAAACAGCTCTTGAACAGGTTCCAATCCATCGGAAATACTGCAGCAAGACTCTTTCTTAACAAACAACTCCGAACCCACATCACACTACACTTCATGGAACTACATTGGCTCCCAATAAACAAGCACACTCTTTTCTAATTCCTCACACACACTTAAAAACGCACTACACAACATAGGCCCCACCTACCTCAACAGCCAACCCTCCAGGCACCTTAGCTGGAATCTCATTAGCTCACGTAACCCACATACACAAAAACAGAGCAGGAGGTCACGTCTTCTCATACATCTCCCATAAAAGCATGAAATGACCTACCACAGCACATCATACTCTCCTCATTGCTTCCTGAGTTCTGCATGTAGCTGAAGGCCTGGCTATTCGAATAAGTATTCTGGGAGACCGCCGCCTACCCACCTGCAAAGCACCTGGATATTCTCACGAGTGATTAGAGCACTATACAAATATGCATAACATAACTTAACATAATGTATGCTATATCCTATGTAGGTCTACATCTATTGAGTTTACATCGTCATAGTGTGATTTGTAGAGCTGTCTGCAAAATTTACAACTACAAGAGTAGAAACATTAAGTTTCCTTTTCTTTGTTTAATTTATGTGATGTGTATGGGCATATGTTATGTCTAAAATGATATGCCCATTTTTTCTTGTATTTATTTAGGCATTGTGTTTGTGCTGTTCGTATTATTCCTTGCCTCAATTGATTTTTGTGTGATTCCCTTGTGGCATCAGTGAGTGGCCCTTTATTGGGTGTGATTTACTTCAAGCCGTGTCTAGAATAGATTTGAGCTTGTTTGGACTGTAGTACTACTAGAGTATATGTAGGCGTACCCTTACTGAATTGCAACTCACTTACCCTTTTTATAGAGGTCTTTCTGTATTTGCCTGTTTCTCCCTGTACTCCTTCCTTAGTTTTTCCATTCCTCCTCCTACATTGTTATGGATATTCCAAATTTTCCAGACACTCTGCCTTGCCACTCCCACATTTACACCTAAAATGTAGGACTATGTATGGAGAGTTCTACGCATTCTCAGCGGAGACCTCCACATATAAGACATAGGACCTTTATGAACTGCATGTAAGAGTACAAGAAGTAGTACTACAGGAGCACTTCTAACCATACGCGTAAATGCCTTTGTGGATTCTGCCTATCATCTTTCTCGTTTTTTTGTAGAATCTGCAGCAACATAATGGGTCAGAACCACATAGATTTTGCAGAGACTTACTATTGTAGTACTCCAGGAGGTATCTTTACAAGAAGCTGGCGCAGCTGCTGCGTCATTTTTTTCGACATAGCGGTGGCGCAATCAGTGCTCCATATTTACAAACTGACGCATTGGGCCCAGTGCTTCAGTTTGTAGAGGCATGTGTCACATTATACCTGCGTCGGGTATAATGTATGCAGGGTAGGCGTTCCCATGTTTAAAAGCCACGTAGAAGTGACGCACTGAAGTTTACAACTTTTCACTGCGTCATTCTACAACTTGACTGTGTCAAATTCCCTACGCCTTCTCAATGCAGGCGTAAGGATTGACGCAGGGCTTTTAACCTCGCTTCTGTGTTCTGACGCATTGCTAGAGTTGCATCAGTCTTATGACCAACTCCAGCAATGCATCACGTTAGCACCAAAAGATGCATCTGTGAATCCTGGCGCCATGGAGCACTGTATTGTAAACACAGCGCATCCATGGCGTTGTTAGGGCGTTTGCTGCAAGTGTAAGAAATCTGATGTATGGATGCTGGTGCGTCAGTTCTTATAAATATGCCCCCAGGTTTACTCCTGATATCCAGGAGTAAGCCAAGAGTAGATCAAGAGAAAGTCATGCAGTACTCAGAGCAAAATCTTTGTGAAAACAGGCACATTAGTTTTGCTATTTCACCGATCAGAAGCACTAACAAAATGCAACCCCGGAACATATGTCTGTTTAAACATATTTATAACAATTCTGGGGGTTTGTACATAAACATAGTTCCTCGATTAAGTAATCTTAAACCAACATCTATAACAAGGCCTAGGAGAAAGTCGAGATAAATGCGTGGCATTTGTGAGCCCTCCGTCACAGTTTTAGCTCAGCTAAGCAGAGACACCTAGTGTACACTTTTATTACTGCAGTCACTAAAAATACATCAAAGGATATTTAGCATTTCAAATCGTTTCACACATTGTCAAAAAGACAATTCGTAAAATGGAAAATGTGAACCAGGCAGAAATGTCTGGTTTTCCAAGCAATGGAATTCACCCTTTTCAATTCAAGCACACATGGCTACATTTTCGATATGTGTGGTTCATGTAATTAAAAAGGCGATTTGACAGAAAGATTTGAGCTTGCAACAATGTTCGCATGTAAATCTGAGGGGAAAACGTGTTTATAATTGTACGAAAGCACTTATAGTTTATTTAGACTTTTTTTTACAATGTGCAGTTTGCTCTTTGTGTAATGTCTGTTAAAATAACCGTCTGAGGTTTGGGAAATATTACACTATGGCAGCAGCTGCCACAGCCTGACTAAAAATTAAACATGCATTAAATTATCCATCAATAACCTTTCTCTTAATTACTTCATAAAAAGAAAAGAAGTCGAACCTAAAAGGGGGGAGCAAATAGTGTAATAACACAAGACACTGAAGTATTATGCGGAAATAAAACAGGAACAACTGAGAAAATCCGTCTAAATAAATCATAAAACATATGTTGTCAGGCTTTACTGTAAAAGCCATGAAGTGTACGCAGAGCTCGATTATAGTAACCGTTGGGTTTTTCATGCATTCCTAAATTACCATGTAATCTAAAACCTTGTTTTCAGCTACTCGGCACTGGAAGCCCCGTGCAATAATAATCAGGGTGATTACGGGTTGGTGCACAGAACAAAACTTGTTTATAGCTTTGGAAAATGAAAACGTAATTAAGACGATGTTATCTCTTTCACCCACATAAAACAAACAAAGGGACTGATTTATTTTCTCTGCGCATTTTAGAGCAGCCTTGAATGTTGGCCTTTGTACAGTATAAAAGCACGTGCATAGTTAGTGTTAAAATATGTTCCGTTCCTGTAGGGACTTGACTGAACTTTGAATGCCAAATGTATCTCACAGAGAATTCATTGTCTTATCTTCTTACATCATCTTAATGCGATTTTATTTTATTTTGTCGGAGTGGTATTAATGTAAATGTGTTCCTGATGGGAAACAGAGATCCTTTTCATCAAAAACAGTACTCAGCTGATTGTTATAAAATAGCTTACAACCCATTAGGCTGCACAAGTAATGTGCTATTTATTTTTTTAAATCTTGGCTGTTTTATACAACTGTACACTGTGATTTGTCGTGTTTATCTCAATCATTTCTTGGGTGGGGCCCTATAATTATCCTTTCATGACTAGCGTTGCTTTAGGACAATTAGTCTTTTATGTTCTCTTTTTGCTGAGGGCAGAGTTTTCTCTGGTTTACGAGTTTTGTAAAACAAAACAAACTATACGATATCACAGTAGGCAAAATGGTAAAGGTTCTGCCTGCCCCACACAGTTTAAAAAAATGTTTCTAAAATGTAATCTGAAAGAGTTGTTGTTTTTTTTGTTTGTTTTTTATGGAGGGCGATATTGTTTGCTTTCTTGATTTAAAAAAAAAAAAAACATGAATAATTCACAGTACGGAATAATTGTTTGCATACACCTTCCTGAATACACCTTCCTGAACCACACTGTTTAGTTTGAGAAGTAATGTGTATATGTCAAAACTGTTTTTATCTGTACACAAGGTTTTATATCGGGAGAACATGGCTGCTGTCTGAGGGCACCCTTAGGGAGGCCCAATTTCTTCTCAGAACCCCACACAGTTCTGACCCTGAGTCTGTTGGTTAAGTGCAGACTTGCTTTATTTGTAGTGAGTCTGTGAAGAAGCCCATTAAACAGTCTTTCCTTGCTGTAATTATGTTTGTGGAGGAGCCCTGGGAATCACTAGTGCAGCAGTATGGGGGGGGGGGCTAGCTCTCCACAGTGGCATGAATGGCAGCTGACACGTCTTGGATTGGGAACTAGATCATCAGCCATGCAAGCACAGGAGGTAGGTGGGGGTGGTAGATTAGCTGCGGATGCAGTGCAGCAATGTAATCCTTCCGGGGGGAAATAACAGAGGGAGTGTTCAGAAAATGTCTGTGACGCCAGCCGCAGCACATTTACGGTTTGTGGGGTGATGGTCGGAGACACAGATTCTATGACAGAGAAGGCAAGTAGGGATAACCCTGAAGTAGGGATAACCCTCAGTTGCCTCTAGGTAGTTTAGCCCAAGAAGGGCCAGTCTTTTAATTTCTTTTGAGTTGGAGGGAGAGAGAATGTGGCACAGCAGATGGAATGGAAAACACTTCTAAAATCAGCACCTGGGAAACAGAGGTACTTTATGAGGTGTTGAGCGCATTGGAGAAGGAAGGAGCACAAGTAGGATTTGAAAGAATTTAATGAGTTCTTGTGAATGCCTAAATTTGTCGAGGAATCGAAAGCCGAGTACTGTCCACCCGAGTGTTTAATTTGAGACAGTGGTTTCCGGTGCCCGTCACCTGCACATAATTGTCAATACCAGCACTTATGACAGTTTGACACATGGTGGCACTGTTGTCTAATTTGGAGATGAACACAACAACAGTTGCATATTAATTCAATATACACAATAAATTACTAATACCTGCCTTTCAAGGCATTCTTTAAAAAAAATCTGTTTATTGAATTTTGTGTTACAATTGTTGTATACAGTTTGCACAGTTGCTATCATATTTTGCGTAATATACATTGGTGTAACATTGCAAGACTTGAGCATCTGGTACATAGCGCTTGGAACTGAGTATTTAACTGTATTAAAAGGGATGCACAGGGAAGAGCCCTTATGAGTATTACCAACTGCAGTTTGCTGGTTCGGAAGATCCGCTTACTATGTTCAATATACCTCGGTGATGAGGCCATTTGCATACACTTTAATAAACAGGTGAACTCAATAAAAGGAACGATAAATCTAAACACAAGATCAATAGGCCCTTCTTAGACTTTGACCCACCCCACCACACTTTTGTTTCCCTCCTTTGTTTACCACAGTTTGTGTTATTATGCATCCACATGCAAGCGTTTGAGAGAATGAACAGGCACATCCACAAGGAATGGGTGTTCCAATGCAAGGATAATCGCCATACACATGACAGTCAACAAATTGTATACAGTTTCTCTATTACAGTGTAATGAGCATTCAGATGTTGACTTAGGTCCATATAAGGGATGGCTCATTAGCACATCTATGTTGAGCGTGCATAGGTTAAAAGCTTACCTCCACAGCCAGCATTAGTGAAGCGAGTGGTCTCTTTACATGGCTTTGGGAAGAGGGAAGAATAAGAGGTGGAGAAATTAAAAAGAACCAGCCCATTTGAAATGTTGACTGGCCCCTACTTGCGGTACTGGCAAATATGTCAGGCGTGCTCGCAGCTCCGAGCATCAGGGAGAGGAGGTAGTGTGTTAGGAAAGGACTTCTGCCACTCCCTGCTCGCCTACCTCAGTTGCGCAAGAGCGGATTAAGAACTTACAGTATCTAGGTCTGCCGGGGAGGCGGGACAGAGACTTGTGCATCATCTGGTTGTGTGCACTGAAAGTCATGCAGAATGGCATCCCAGCTTGCTGCTATAGGGGTTTTACGAAGGTCTAAGGTATCCTCAATGCGCAATGCCACACTCTCCTCCCTAGCCCTTACCAGCAGCGACTGTCTTCAGGCCATTAATGTGGGAGGGTTGGGTGACTTCCATCATTTTGTGATTAGGGTCTTGGCTGTCAGGACAAGAAAGTGGAAGGTGACCTTCTCCCAGTTGTGGGATGGGCACGGCCAGTGCTGGTGGCTAAGGTAATGCAGACTGAGCACCAGTAAGTGTGCAAAGATGGGCATGCCCACAGCATGTGAAGGAGATCAGCATCAGTGACCTGTCACCTGGGGCAAGCTGCATCCACGCGGTGGAAAAATCTGTTTATTTTTGCTGGGGTGAGGTATGCTCTTTGAGTTATATAATGTTGGATGAGGCGGAAGCAAGCGTTCCGAGGAATATAGGTCGGACTGCTCAGTACTTCAGCCCATTCCTTATCAGCCAAGGGGTGATGTCTGTCTGCTTCCCAGTGCTGCCTCAATGGCATTAGCGTCACTTCTGTGTGTTGGGGCAGTGAATCAGCGAACCATTTGGTGAGATGCCTACCCCCCTAAATGACGTGCAAATACTGGATGGCCAAATGTGTGGTGTTATGTGGCCATTTCCCCTCATTTGTTATCCAGGGCCGCATGGAGGGAGTTATACAGTAGAACCTGGCCGGCAGGTAAGTCATTTATTTCTGTTAGTGTGTCGAAGGGAAGTAGGGTACCATCCTGATATAAATCACCAAGATTTTGAATTCCTGCCTCTAGCCAGTCTGACCGCTCTGTGGCTGATGTAATGATGCCGCCTCGCGGCGTGCCTTGCAGGGGCAGTGCTGGTGCATATGGCAACGTCGATCGCACAATATAGAACTCCTACGGAGTATGCGACCCCCAAAAGTAGAGGCTCGGGTGATCTACGTTTGGCGCAGGGGTGGAATAGGCAGATTATGGACAACATCAACCAGGGCGGGGAAACAGTGGCAGTGTCACATAATTGAGGGCCTGCCAGTCATCTCTCTACCCATTATAACTGTGAGGCAAGATAGTATTGCTCCATGGATGGAAAAGAGATGATTTCTTCTCAGGTATGCAGGCTTAACTGCTTTAAATAGCATAGTCATAGATACTTGCCATTGATGTTCCAGCGATGCCTCAGGCAAGTATTTTCCCCACAGTTCCGTTGGCAAGGTAAAACTACCGTCTTCCAGATCGATCATCAGCCAGTAGATAGCCGCCAGCTCCTTCTTGTGTACTGTCTCTTGCATCAGACGAGCTTCCAGATCATTTTGTTCCCCAATTCTTATTTCAGGGTCTTGATACCAGCTCCACATTTGAAGATATTTGAATCTGGATAACTGGTGGTCAACTTGTTGGTTACACATTTCCCATGTGATAAGTTTACCGTCTGTGATTATGTGCTCCCATCGTGTAAAACCCGCCTTTAATAGTGGTCTTGCAAGGGCATCTTTCATCCATTCCGGAGAACCCGGTGAGTCCCAGATAGGAGCCATTAGGCTATAGTATGGAATTTTCAAAAAATTTCTGATCTTATACCACGTCTCAGCTAGCCCCTTCAGTATCTTTAACCTAACTTTTTTAAAGTACTTTGGGTCCGCATATTTGAACAGAAAACCCTGTTTGCCTCCTGACTCCAGACTTGACATCGTAGCCCACATGCCCCCCATCTCAGTTTGCCTTGGTGTGCTAAACAAAGTCCTCCCGTTCTTCAGTAGAAAAGCCCAAGAGTAAAAAAGTAGGTCTGGTAGTGCCAGGCCTCCTTTCGCCACCCTCCTTCTCAATTTTTTCCATGCTATTCTTGGGCCTTTACTTGACCAAATAAAAGTGCTGATCTCACTTTGTATCTTCTTTAGCCATTCCTTCTCGAAAGGCAGGGGTATAGTATCAAATAGAATAGTGAGCTTTGGGAGGACTATCATTTTAACTAAATTAACTCGACCGAGAAGAGATAGTTGAAGATGGGACCACAACTTCAGGAGTCTACATACCTCCCTCTTAGCTTTCTCGAAGTTAACTTTAGTTATTTTATTGATGTCTTGTGATATCATAACTCCCAAATATCTCATTTCTCCTTTACTTAATGCGCCTTCTGCCTCAGTGTTCCAGGTCATGATGTCCGTCTTACCCTTATTAATTTCGTAACCTGAGATCTTTCCAAAGTCGGTCGTCAAAATCATGATGCGAGACAGAGTGTCTTGCAGATTTGTAGCATAAATAAGTATGTCGTCCGCATATAGGCCCAGTTTTTTGTTCCAATCGCTGTATTTAAAGGGTAGAATTTCAGAATCCTCCCTGATTTTCCTGGCTAAGGGCTCTATATAAAGGTTAAAAAGAAGCGGCGACAGAGGACAACCCTGCCTCGTGCCCCTGGAGATACGTACAGGGTCAGTTAGGGAACCGTTAACCAGCACTCTAGCTTCTGGAGCTTCATAGAAACCTTCCAGGGCCTTGCAGAAATTTAACCCCAGGTTCAAAGATTTTGCCACGGCTTTTAAATAGGCCCAGTTTACCCGGTCGAATGCCTTTGTGGCATCCAGGGCCACTACGGCCAAAGGTAGCCTGTAAGAGGTTGCCAGGTCTATTGAGCCAATTAGTGCATAAGTCAGATCTTTCAAGGACCTTCCCCGTATAAAGCCCTTCTGGTCGTCATGCACCATCTCAGCCATTAACCCGTTTAACCTATCGGCCAAGATTTTAGCATAGATCTTATAATCGCTATTTAATAGCGAGATTGGCCGATAGGAGTCGCAGTTTTTAGGGCATTTGCCTGGCTTTAGGATTAGTGAGATAGTGACTTCCTTCCAAGAGGCTGGCATACCAGACCCTCCGATAAAAAGGTAATTGAAGATCTTCACTAAAATGGGAGAAAATATGCCTCCCAAAACCTTATAAACCTCTTGAGGCAGACCATCGGGCCCGGGGGCCTTCCCCTTCTTAAGCTGTCTAATTACCAACTCTACTTCGCTGATGTCAATTTCTCTATTCAACTGCCCAGTCTTTTCTGATGGAAGGGGGTTAACGGGATCTTGTCCTAACCATGCTTTCAATTCATCTTCCGTTGGCTTTAGGTCTTCCCGGTAAACTACACTAAAATAACTGTGAAAAGTTCGCTCAATCCCTCTAGTGTCTCCAATTAGGGCCCCCGTCTGTTCACAAATAACCTGATCTATTTTGTTTCTTAATTGCTCCTTTTTTGCCTTCCAGGCCAGCAATTTGCTACAGCCTTCACTACACTCAAAATGAGCTAACCGGCTGGCCTCCCACCTTTTCCTTGCTCTCTCTTGTAAAATTGTTGCTAGGTTGGATTTTGCTTGTATCATTTTCTGTAACAACCCAGTCTTAACCCCCTCTTCTATCCTTGGGTCGATTAATTCCCTTTCTAGGGAGCGGATCAACTCCTCCTGTGTTGACACCTCTTTGTAGTAACTTCTTCTTTTCTCCGCAGCCAACGCCCCTAGTCTGCCCCTTAAAAATGCCGTATAAGCATCCCAGGTCACACCCGTGGCAGTTGAACCCCAGTTATACTTAAAAAACTCTTCAGTCTCTCTATTGAGTGTTTCTATGACTCCCTCATCCTGCAGAATCGTGCGATCCAAGGTCCATCTAGACTGGATAACCCCCTCGTTAATCTTTAGTTGGCGAGTCACTGCCGAGTGGTCAGACAGATGAACACCCACATGATCGATTCGTTGAACATCGTCTTTTATATTGCAATCGATGAGAAAATAGTATATCCTCGACTGATGTCTATATTTTTTGTTGTAAAAGGTAAAGCCTTTTTGTGGACCTACTCTTTGACGCCATATGTCGCACAAACCCAGTTGCTCCATCATTTGTTTTATCAACCCAGACATTTTAGGATTTATTAATGCCCTGCTATGCGAAGATCTATCTAGGGAGTAATTTAAAACTGCATTGAAATCTCCTGCCAGAATAATTGGGTCAGGGGAGTTTAAAAGCTCAGCCATCAATTCACCTAGAGGATTTACATCATCCTGGTTAGGGCCGTAGTAACCTGCAAGGGTGAAAGTACGGGCCAGTATCTTTACTTTGGCCACTAGCCACCTTCCGGCTTTATCCGAAACATAAGACTCTAGGCTAACTTGCGCCCCTTGTTTAATTAGTATTGCTACCCCCTTTGTTACGGCTGATTGAGCCGTACATGCCACCTGGGCAATCCATTTCTTTGCCTTAAAAAGTTCCATGCCTTCCTTCTCCGTGAGATGTGTCTCCTGTATTATAATAATCTGGGCTGGGCAGTCCTTTAAATATTGTGGTATTCTTGCCCGCCTTCCACGTACTCTGAGGCCAGTCAGGTTCCATGAGAGAATTTTGATGACATTCTCTTTCTTTTCACCCATCCCTAATATCAACTAAGAGGGATAACCACCCGTTAGAGATTAAAGAGGCTTCAGAGGAACTATTTCTTTTTTCTTTAATCCCACTGCTCCCCACCCTGTGCTCCCCCCCGTGGAAAACCCTTCCCTAACTCTACATGGCTGAAAGCCATATGGGTTCCCCCTCAGAGCATATTTTCTCTAAGTAATATTTTTGTATCTGAGTGAGATGAGCATTATTTTAAACTAGTTAGATTGAAACATTTAAAAGAACTCTAAGAGTAATCTCGCTTTTCACCACAGTGGTTTTTATTTTATTGTCTTTATTCTTTTCACTTTTAGATTTTATCCCACATACTCTGGGTCGTTTAAGGTTTCGGACCTCCTGCTTGTAGGTCTTTAATGAATTCATCTGCCTTATCGCTGGAGTGGAAGATGAGCATTTTATTGTTGTGCATCACCTTCAAATAAGCCGGGAACCTCAACTGAACCACCGCGCCCAAACTTTTAAGTAGATCCATCCTTTGCCCCAACTCCCATTGCCTATTTGAAGTAGCATTCGAAACATCAAATCTGAACTCATATTTAGCGCCGTCAACCTCTATCCTTTTTATACTCAAGGCTTTTGACAAAATCTTCTCCTTTAAAGAAAAGGTTAAAAAATTGAGCAAAATATTTCTAGTCTTAGTCCTATTGGTATTTAATCTGAAAGGATCTCTATATACACGCAGTAGATCTTTCGCAATTTCTTCTTCCGATTCTTCTATCTGTAACTCTCTCTTAATCAATCTCACTACATAGGCTTTTATGTCTTCACCTTCTCTGCCCTCCGGCACTTTCAACATTTTTATATTGTTCCTTCTTTGGAAATTTTCCAACCTCTCCACTCTGTCCTGATGCTCCTTCTCTGCTGATTTTAATTTTACTATTTCGGAACAATTTGTCTGTACCTTTTTTCTAAGCTCTTTAACCTCATCCTCTAACATAGTAGTCTTATTGCTGAGATCATCTATCTTTTTTTCAAGAGTTTCACAGGCGTGTCTTATTTCCTTTTGGTTTTCCTCCGATGTCTCGAATCTACTTTTAATCTCGGCAGTCAAAGCCCTTAGGAGAGTTCCTATAGCCGGGTCTTCCTTATCTGCCTGCTTCGGGTTCTGCTCGGGGCCCTTATCTTTTAACTCGGGGTTCCTTTGCTCTACTGAGTCCTGTCTCCCCACAATTAGAGGCTGGTCATCGCCCCCACATGCCTCTGCAGAGAGTGAGGCAAGAACTTGATACCTATTTGGTGACATATCTTTGCTCCAATCCACCCCGCCAACTTCACCCAAACCTGCAGAAGCTTCACCCTGCCTTAGGCTTTCCTTCCCCTCAGTGGTTTTTAGACCTTCCATTCTATTGTCGGCCAAAATTATCGTTTTGGGCAAAACTCTAAAGTAAGTTTTGAGGGAGGGGGTAACCTTTATCCTTTGATCTGACGTACGTTTCCTAATTACTATTTTGTTTGAGTTAGCTTTAACTTTTACGGCTGAGAAATCCTTCACAGTACCATGTGCGTCTTCCACTTGTAGATTGTCAAAGATTTTTACCAAACCTTTCAATTCCCTTCCTTCTTCCCCTTTGTCTTTCCTCAGACTTCTTAAAGCATAACGTGAAAACCCCTCCCCTTGAGTAACCCCACTCGCCGTCTTTCTCCTACCTTTAAGTGATTTTACCTGAATGGGAGATTTCTCTCTAACATAGTCTGCTGTCTCCAAAACTTCCGTTGCCTCTTGGTCCAGGAGAAGGAGCCGGCTTTGTTTGCCTACCGACTCACTTCTACTCTCTTCTGACTGCTTTTCCAACCTGCAGTCTCTCGTAGGTGTGTAACCCACGCCGCTGCTTCTACGGCCTCCTTTCCCCCAGAAGGGGATCCTTACTACCGCCCCTCTCCCCCTGCGGAGCTCCAGGGCCGCTCTTCTCCATGGCTGCTCCGTCTCTGCCACCGCCGTTTTCGCTACCTTTCGCCGATCTCGGACCCCTGAATTCTGCAAATACGCTCACCAAATCTAGTCGTGAGTACGATTCATTTGTTTTTCAAAAGACGTCCGTTTATTTCCGCATCACACGTTATGCACTGTAAAAGTAACTTTTCTCACTCAGAAACCGCTTGGCTTTCCTCCGCTCTGAGGGTGCTCCCGCGACCCGCTAATCGCCGGCCGCCATGTTTTCCCTCCAGCCCATCTCTTTTCCATCCACAGAGCTTACTGGTCCCCCCAGAGATTATCAAAGTTTGGGAGAGGAGGTGAAGTCGCCTGCCCGAAGTGTGGTAGTATGAAAGAGGATGATGTTCATATGTTTGTGGCTTGCCCAGAAATACAGATATTCTGGAGAGATGTGAGTAAGGCTTTGTCTGAAATGCTGAAGACTAATATCGAGGTAAGCGTTATGCTTGTTATTTTTGGACTTGTGGAATCTTTGGTTAAAATTACAAAAAATCAGGCAAGGTTGATCTTTTATTGTGTGCTATTGGCACATAGAGAGATATGCAAACAGTGGGTGGCAGTAGCCCCTCCCAGTTTTGACGACTGGGCGCGCTCTGTTAAGTATATAGCCGCTCTGGATATGAAGGGTTTTAGAAACCACGATTTTTGGACCCTGATGCTTGAATGGTGTGACAAATAAGTGCTAGTAAACAAAATCAGGGGTCCGATGATTAAGTCTTCTCAGCCTCAACTGGTATCTTTGTCTCTCTGCTGGAAAGTGAGAGGGCAGAGAGAGACAAAAAGTAAAATATGGAAGATGGAGGCCAAACCCGAGGGTGGTACAGAATGTGATCTCCAATTCTTTCCTTCCTGCTACCTGCACATGAGGTCAGGTCACCCCACCCATCCAAATGTGCAGATGTGCAAGAGGAAGAGCGATATTTCTTCCTATTAAAGAGGCGAATGAGGACTACATTTTTTTTTTTTTTTTTTTTTAAAGATAGTATTGCTCCATATTGGGGACTGCCAGTCCACCCCTATCTGTTGGTAGGTAAAGCTTGGTAAGGGCCACTCAGCAATGTGACTTGTTCCATATAAATTCTCTCGTCCGTTCAAACATACGAAAAAGGGAGGGTGAGATGTACAGAGGCAGGTTGGTGAAATAATACAGCAGTCTGGGAAGTGCCACCATTTTCAGTAGACCTATCTGGCCCGTGACCGATAGCGGGAGTGTGCGCCAAATGGACATCTGAGACCGGACTGCGATGATCGCCCTCCCCAGGTTTAGTCTAGAAGATCGTCTTGCTGATGGTATATTCTAACTCCTAGATAACGGAAGGTGTCAGGATGCCACCAGATGTGACCTCGGTTGAGAGTGGGGGCTGGGTCTGGGCGCCCGAATGCGAAAGGGTAGAGACAGGACTTGCTCCAAATAACCCACAGTCCAGAGAGATCTGCAAAATCTGTGAGTGTTTGGGCCAGCACGATTTAGATCGACCATGCATCTCTGAGGTATATCAGAATTTCGTCCGCACATAGCGAAACTATATGCGTGCCATCTCCCAGGAGGATACCCCATTCCACACCCCGTGCTCGAATTGCCGCTGCGAGTGGCTTGACTGCCAGGGTGAAGAGTAGTGGGGACAGTGCGCATCCCTGCCAGGTCCCATGGCATATTGGTATGGGGTGGAGATATAGTGGCCAGTCCTCACCCTGGCCATCAGCATTGTGTATAGCAAACAGATGAAGCGGAGAAACCTGCCCTCAATTCCATATTTGGTCAGGGCAGCACAGAGAAAGCCCCACTCCGAGGAGTCAAAGGCCTTCTCGAGGTCAAGAACCAGACAACCGGAGTGCGGCCACTGCCAAGGGAAGTAAGTAGAGACTCTGAAGAAGCGCCTCAGGATTACTGAAGTTCTACGAGATGGGACAAAACCGTTCTGGTCGGCATGGACCAGAGCTGGAACGAGCGGAGCCAGGCAGCCAGCAAGTACCTTAGCTAAGATTTTATAATCTGTGTTTAACAGGGCAAGTGGGCGGGAAGATCCCAGCTCAGTAGGGTCACTGTCCAGCTTAGGCAGAGAAACAAGCAGCACATCATGAAGTGAAGTGGAGAGCAGGGCAGTCTCGAGTGCATCGTTGTATAGTGCATTTAATTATGGTATTAATATGTGCGCATATGTCTTATAGAACCCGGAGGGTAGGCCGTCCGGTCCAGGGTAATTACCCAATGCAAGAACTCACAGATTCATGAATTTCAAAAAGTGAAATCGGTTCCTCTAGCTCTGCATGTGCATTGGGTCAATGACAGGGAGCTGCAGCTGCGAGAAAAAGACTGCAAAATGTTCGTTGTCATAAGCAGTGGTCGAGGCGTATAGAACGCTATAGTGTTGAGTCAACTCAGCGTGAATTTCACGCTGCATGTGTTACAGTCACCCCGTACGATCCCGTAGGGTTTGGATAGGGTGAGGTACCTGCTCCTGGCATATAAGCCATGCTAGAATGCGTCCCACGCTATCCGATGGCGCACGTGTGCGGGCAGAATGCCCTGCATAATTTATGCACCTAAGGCGCTATAGGAGAGCAGCTAGTTCTTCACGTTTTGCATCCGGTTGAGATGCACACTCCAGATTAGTCACCAATTTCGCCTCCAATCATAGGATCTCGCATTCGATTATTCCTATGGCGTCATTAAGATGTTTATGGATATTCCAATTGATTCCCAAACATCGACCCCTAATAGTCAGCTTAAAGGCTTCCCATTCAATAAGTCTGTTACTTGCAGAGCCCTTATTGAGTTAAAAAAATTGCCGATGCAGCCCCAACTGCTTTCCGAAATGGTGAGTCTCCCAGGGCGGAAGGTTGGAGGCGCCATGTGGGTATAACCTGCAGGGCTGCTTCCCATTGTAGTTGCAACGATTGAGGATTATGACTGAGTGTGTGCAGCTGAGGTATGCAATGTTGCCAAACGTGGGAAAGAGTGCTGGCAATCCTACTATGCAGCTGATGTGGACGTGCAGACCATGAGGTGCTGAGTAATGTGAGTACACTCTTGTGGTGGGGTTGTGTGAGCACCATATATCCACCAACCTGCCTTTCAAGCCATTCTTATAGCTTTGGGAGCTTGGAATAGTCTAAATTATGACACTTGTGGGAGTTTTTTGGTACTGTCAGTGGCAGTGCTGGCAGGGGTAATGGGTGGCACAAGCTGCAGTGGCCTCCTGACAAGGGCCCTGGCACTTATTTAGTTTTACAAATTAAGCACTGGTCCTCCCGGTATTCAGCACCTTGGTACCCTTAGTTGCAACATCCTGTGATCATCGGTCCCCACTAAAGTGTTTATGGCACAGAGGAAAAGGCAAAAGGACAACAAGAGGAAACAGTAGCAGTCTATTAACTGTTATCTAACAACCAAAGCATCAGAAGGTTACCAACACCAGCCAGCCTAATCGTTCGAAGGCAGGTAAAAAAGAGGTAGTGTTGAAAAGTGTCTAAAGTCACAAATTAAAAACATGCCATCTCTTAAGTCCTTTCTCAAGATACTGAATAGATAAGGTTTTGCCCTAAGACACTTAGCTCACATACAGACAGTAGAGTCACATTTGAGGACCTCATGCATCCTAGGTTAGGCCGGTTGGCTAGTATGGACTTTGCTGCCAAAAATTCCCTCCTCCTATGATACACTCTGGATATCTTTATGAATTCTGTATATTTTGGTGCAGGAATAACGAGGGCCGGAATGTCCAATTCTGGCTTACAGATTACACATTCGCACTCTAGAATGGGGAGAAAAACACACAAATCCCGAGATACTGGGTCCTCTTACAATGTGACTTTCCCAAACTGCTGGCGAGGAAACAGCAGACTTTTTCTGCCTGCTCTGTACTGTTGGAAAATGGTTGCAAAAATCACTGATGGGGGCTGGAGGGGTCAAGGCTGGCTTACATCAGTGAGGAGGGCATATTGTCTGCTCGCCTTCCTGTTGTAGGGACTGGGAAGGGGCCAGGATGTTATGCGGTGCACAGTCAGTGATCCTGCAGTTGAAAAGGTAGGTCTGTTGCTTTAGGCCAGAATGATCAGGTCTTGATTTGTGGAGTCAATAATTCCTAACCTTGAGAAAGTTTATTATTAGGTTGCAGAATTATTAAAAGTGAAAATCTATCACTTGTAATGAGGGCCTAGGTGTGCTAAAAGGGTTGGAGGAAGGACCCTGCAATTGACATACACAGTTCAGACATAGAACAGTGGAGGATGGGTAAGTTTCTCTAGCCTAACCATTGGAGGTGGTGAAGGAATTGGGAGCCTGGTTCCACATGCCTTCGCTCAGAGCACTTGTGGTTAAATTGTAGTGGCACTTGAAGGGGTGCTGGATCCAGTTATCTTATCCTCCTGTGTGTTAATGAGGATAATTCTGTTGACCTTTGTCCTAAGCAATGGGAAAATCCTAACCCATTAAAGTAGTAGTAGAAGAGTGTACCAGGACAAGTTATAATATTCATAATAATGTCACACAGTCCATGTCATATATCCAATGTTTGTTTGATGCTATCCAAGATATAAACAAAAACTCTTCAATTCTCCAAATTTATTTGGTTTCATGCATGGTAACGAGATAGAATTCCTTAGGGTAAGGTACAGCCCATGGTAACAAGAGAGAATCCCTTCAATCCGTAAAGGTTCATTATATAAATAATGAAAATAATGTCGGTTTCCAGTCACTAATAAATCAGGGAACGGGAAGTCCAAATCAGTCGGCTCGATGGAATTCTCTCAATTGGCAGCTTTCTTAACTAAGCCTGGGCGGAGTTTGCACTCCGTGAAGTGCAAAAAACTCTGCCGCGCAACGCGGAGCTGCGCAAGCAGCAGAGTGCGTTAGATAAATGCTGTTCACAGTGATTTTCAGTCCCAGGTGCTTGTCCGCACTGTGCAATCATCGCGAATGGCACCATGCACAGAGCAAGTGGGAGCTGCTTCCTTTCTGCCACTCGAGTAGATTTTTACTCGAGCGGCAGCTTTCTCAACGCGAAAGGACAGTTTCTCAACGCGAGCCGCCGCGAGCATACGCGACCATTCGCAATGAGAAATGTGACCGCCCGCATTGAGAAATCTTGGAGTGAGGTTGATTTTTCATGCTTGCGCTCGCCAACTTGATGTTGATGATCACAAACGAGGAAAAATCTCACCAGGAGGTGGATTTTCCTCGCTCACCAACTTGACTTTGACGAACGCAAGCGAGGAAAAAAACTCCCCTCCGCGGAGCCTAGTTTTTTCGGTACTCCGCGAGCTCCGCGTACTGCGGAGTGCGGAAAACTCCACAAACTCCGCGAGCGGAGTTCACCACCCATACTTAATCTTAACCATGTTCTCCCCTCCGTAGTTCACAGGGCGCTTAAGAGATATGGGATTTATATTTTGGACGACAGGATATTCGTCACTGTTGTGACAGAGTAACCTGTCTGCCAGGATCTAAATCAGGCCCTAAGTGTTGATGATGATAAGTTATTAAACAACAACAACCTGTTGAACCTTCTCCCTCGCTGTGTGATAGTGAGTGACTTTAATACCTTGATGAACGAGGGCCTTGATAGATTATCAATCTCCTTTGACTAACAGGATTTGTCATTAGCAGGGTATCTTATAGAACCTAGTGGAAGATTTCAGTTTAAATTCTATATCAAGACTTAGGGTAGGAGTAGTGGTGGACACACTTTTTTAAACTGTAGTTCAGTCAGTGGTATTCAAAAGCATATCCGGGGGTGATCCTGACATATTGTTTGTCCCCAAATGGCCACAAGCAAACTATACAAATAATTCACATTTCTGTTTGAATAAAAGAGGGGGTCTACTTGCCACACTGAATAGCTTGGCTCAATCATTTTTGATGGGGTAGATCTCTTTAAGATTAAGTGAAGAAGATAGCCTTTCAACCAGTGCAGTTGTTCAATCATGACTTTGTTAGAATGTCAACCAACTCTTTTCCAAACCTGTAGGTGAGCTCTGGTAAGGAAATTATTGTTTTGCCCACTTGTTTCAGCAGAAATCAGAAATGAAACAGTTAAATTCCTTTTGCTTATTATAGGTTCAGTTCCTACACGAAAATGGGGCAACGGACTTATACCAAAGAACCTCACAGCAGTACTGCAATCCTATTAAAGCAAAATGGTTTGTGCACACTTCTCAGCACCCGTTGCCCTTTGGTTCCACTGTTAACAGATTCAGAAGCTATATCACATAAAGAGCAGTGCACCAAGAGAAAAAGAGTTTTTCAGTGTCTTTGTATTCTCTTCCAATTCTTTATTTAACAAATCCAAATGAAATTTCACACAACAGCAGCCAACGCGTTTCGTTCTGTTTGGCAACAAGCCATGAGAACTTCTTCAGGGCTGCGAACAAAAAATAACATAAAACATAAATAAAACACAAAATCATACTACTTGACTGACAGACATAATTGAGACTTATTACAATATTACATAAATATAAACAAAGACAAAAACATTTAAAAGGATTATATTGATTCCTCAAAATTACACACAGACCCTTTTTTAAAAATGACATACATATTGTACACAAAAAGATTTACGTTTGCTTGTTTCTCTACCCTTTTCTTAATGTAATCTGTTCACTTTTTTTCAACTTCCTTAGTAAGGCCTATCGAGATCCAACAGATTATTCATATATAGTATAAAAACAACATAGAGTTGTACATTGTTAATTTCATCAGTTTTCATAACACTATAAAATATATACAAAAAGATTTTAATTTAAAGGGAAAAGATTTTTCTAAAAACTGGAAAAAACGGGAGATTGAGTGAGAGGAAGCAATTAATTATATAAGATTTAGATCACACATTAGCAATCAGCTCATACATTCATACATAGAAAAAATGAGGATGAGGTGGTAGTCCAGATCTGCCGCAAAAAACCTGACCCAAAAAAATGGGGAAGAGAGAGGCAAGTAAGATGGAGACAGCAAGAGATAAAGAAAAAAAATGATCAACCTCACCTTTTTGTCCTAACTAAAAGGACTCCGCGATTGATATCTATAATCCAGTCGGAAAATGGAGGAATAAAAAGCATTTATGATGATGGTACACCTCTAGAATGGCATCTATAACGAATTATATAGAATAATATTAGAGTAATCCAAGATGCCTTCAAGTCCCCAGTGCCCAAATAAGGGAACTGCAACACATCACGAGAGATAAAGTAAAAAAATCGACCTCACCTCTTCAATCTAACTCCAAAAGTTTCAGCGATTAAGGTCCATAGTAAAAAGAATAAACAACCTTGAGATGATGGTTCACCTCTAACTTGACATCTAGAATGAATTATGTAAAATAAAATGATAGTGATCCAAGATGTCTTCAATTCACCAGTTCCCAAATAAGCGAACTGCAACACATCACGATTTTAAATTAATTACTGCAAAAAATGGCCCCACACATTGTGCGTTTCACAGTTTAAAAGAATAATGATAAAATATATTGAGGATCCAATATACCTCCATTATCTTAAAAATTCTGACCCAAAATTAATGGCTCATGAGTGTATCACGGTTACTCGTTATTAACAACGGAGGATAGAAACATAGGTGTCCCTATTTGAACTTACCAAGAAATATAATTTGCACCGCATGCCGACCACCTTCTATATGAACCATAGGGAGGATACCCTTACTCGGTAATGTTGCCCACCTGAAAATACAGAAAAATCATCAGCACCGATAGAAGAAAAGGGGTTTATGGCAAGCGTCATTGCCGCACGTGTAAATCATTTATTTATCTGCCACAACCCTCTTTTCAATCGTGCTCCACGTGCCTTTAACTCTACTATACTCAGCACTGTACTACTTCTACAAAAATGAAAAGTAAGTTTTGTCAAAAAACCCAACCTTACAAACAACAAAATACAAATTGATGCAGAGGTAGGAGTAAAGAAAGGGATCGTTGTCCACCCCTTTCCCCATAACCAGTATCCAATCCCAAAAATTCAGTAAATAAAGTTTGCCAACATCCTAGCCTCATGTAAAGCGAGGGTAAAAACAAAGGGATAACAATCCACCCAGGCTCCCACAAAGACTTACCATGATAAGCGTTTCAACACGATTCCACCGACGACATCTAACGAAAAAGGACGTACGTCTCGTAAATACGCGGGCCTTAAATACACCAACAAATAAGCAGAAACAACTTCACCTGTGCAAAAAAAAAGCTAGTATGCACGATTGCGCGTTATATGGGAGAAAACCGGGGCCGTATTTGAAAGCGTTTTAAAAACCATGCTAATGCAAGCATGTTCAATTCAGCGCCATCTTTGAATGGTGTAAATAATACATCTCGTAAATACGCGGGGCTTTGAATACCGCAATACCTCAGCAGAGACAATTTCACAAGTGTATTAAGATGATAGTATAATGTGTTTCATAAATACGCGGGCTGTAAATACGTCAAAACAAAAGCAAGGACAACCTCACATGTATGTTCTCGAAGCTAAAATGCTCAGTGGCGAATTTTACGCAGAAGAACCGGCGCCATATTTGGGGTGGGTTCTCCCACAGAAAAAATGTCGGAGTTTGTTGACCTGCGATTACAAAAACATGTGATGGATTTGCCATCATATATTAAAGACAGCACGGATGTGCTGCTTAAATTGAAGGACTTTGTCTGGTCAGATGACCTTTGGTTTGTGACATGGGATGTAGTTAGCCTCTATACTTGTATCGAGAATAATTTCAGAATGATGGCAGTGAGGTCCTACCTTGATAGCGAAAGAGCTGACATGTACAAACATAATCTTATGGTACTTGAAATGATTGAACTGATCCTGACCAAGAATTTTTTCCTTCATGATGGCCAATGGTACCATCAAATCCGAGGGCCAGCCATGGGCACCAGGTTTGCTCCCTCTTATGCTTGCCTCTTTATGGGGTGGTACAAGAGGGAGCATGCCTGGGGCAGAGGTGCCTCCTCCTGGACACAACATATTGTGTTCTGGGGGAGGTACATCGATGATATAATCTGCCTATGGTCTGGATCAAGAGAAAGTCTCGATGAATATTTTTTGTACCTCAATGAAAATCCCTTTAACGTGCAATTGACAATGTCCTGTGACAGGAATATGATTGAATTTTTGGATCTCCGCTTTTATATAAAGGACGGGGTTATCCAAAGTACCCTGTATCGTAAGGAAACGGCATGTAATGGCATATTACATGCCACTAGTGCTCATGCACGCTCAGTAATTAAAAACATCCCTTACTGGGAAATGGTGAGAGTACTGAGAAACTGCTCTGAACCTATTGCTTTTGATGCCAATATTGCTGACACGCGTAATCGTTTTCTTAAAAGAGGCTATGATGCACAGGATGTGGGAAAGGCAGAGGCACGTGTATACCAACTAAACAGAGAAAGTACATTGGTTGCTAAGAAAAGGAAAGACACAGTTTATACCAACAAATTACGTTTTGTAACCAAATACACCTCACATAGTGATAAAATCTTCCGTATTTTGAAAAAGAATTGGCATTTACTTCTAGAAATACCAAATTTGAGGAAAGATCTTACTTTAAATCCATCGATAACATATAGAAGAGGGCAGACTCTAAAAAACAAACTATGCCCCAGCTATGTTACTACGTCTAAACTCATGGGTACATGGCTGCCTAAGAAACCATGTGGTTTTCATACATGTACTTCGTGTAACATTTGTAAATTTGGAATGAATAAGATTCAACATTTCTCATACAATGGCCCAAAATGTTATGAGATTAGAGAGTTCATAAATTGTAATACTGCTTATGTGATTTACATTTTGGGCTGTAGTTGTAGCATGATATATGTGGGAAGTACCATACGGAGCCTTAAAGTCAGAATTCAGGAGCATCGCCGAGCCATTTTGAAGGGGGATGTGAGGTACCATATGGCGGAACATTATAAGCAACATCATATATCTGACGATGTATTTTGGTTCCATGTAATTGAACATGTGCCAGTGAATAATAGAGGCGGAAGTAGAGAACTAGTATTATGGCAAAAGGAGGCTAAGTGGATTTGTAGACTGCGCGCTATCAAATGCGGTCACAATACCGACAATGAATTCCATTACTTTTTAAACTAAATCTGTATTAGTTTCATTTCACTTACTCCCTCTGCTCTTTGATTTCTGCTCTATGAATGTATCTTCCATCTTATTCATTTAATGGGTACGCTGGATTTTTAGCCCATTTTTGATATGCTATCTGTTAAACATACGCTTGTTAATATATTACCATGTTCTTTTGTCTGCTATTTGTGATGCAATTTGGTGTCCTTTCAAACATGTATAGGCAATTTCAACTCAGCATAATATCTCACTGTGTATTCAATACTGCAAAGCTCCAAAAAGACATTTGTATTTAAATCCCTTTGTTATTTCTGGCCTCTCCCACCTCCCCCTTTTTCTGTTTTTTCTGTTTTGTCTGTTTTTTCCCTATTTTCTCTTCCTAATTGTGTGAAAAAATATATTTTTTGTCAATGATATAGGTTTTAAATACACTTTTTAATTTTTTTTCTCATTTTTTAATTTTTTCTTCTTTCCCCTTTTTTTCCAATTAAGTGCCGGTTTGTGTCTTTTTGCAATTAAATATTGATGAGACCCATAGAAATTGAGGTTCGAGATATGATAATGTATATTGAGGGATGGAGACATTGATAAAAGATCACCTCTGATACCCTGATATTTATGGAAGACTCCTGTTTCTTCTTTTTTCAAATATAACGTCTGCTATTCAGCAATACATTTCCATATGGGGCACTTCCCATCTTATGATGTTGCTTACTATTTGCTGCATAGGTATAACATATGTTCCCCTTTCCATGATGTCGCCGATTTGGACAGTTACATGAGATACTCCCCGCTCTAAGATGTCAGTGGTGTTACTATGAAAAGGTTGTGAGATAACTAGCTATGAAATGCCGTGGTTGAATATAGAAACCTTTGTGGTGTTACTAAGTGATGCTCTTTAAATAATAGATTTTTTGATATGTTATAAGTAATATTCAAGCCATATACCGATGGCATTGGATCTGGACATGTAAAAATTTGCGGGTTTTCAAATATCTTTAAATATGGCGCTGGTTCGATTTTTGCGCCAATTCCCCGTTGAGTACAAATGATTATGCGATTATCTTCCATCAATAGATTTCGATATACGTATCACTTATACCATTTAAAGATGGCGCTAGTTTGGGACATGCCTCTATCAGCATGGGTTTCCAAGTGCTTTGAAATATGGAGCCGGTTCTTCTGCGTAAAATTCTCCACTGAGCATTTTAGCTTCGAGAACATACATGTGAGGTTGTCCTTGCTTTTGTTTTGACGTATTTACAGCCCGCGTATTTATGAGACACATTATACTATCATCTTAATACACTTGTGAAATTGTCTCTGCTGAGGTATTGGCGTATTCAAAGCCCGCGTATTTACGAGATGTATTATTTACACCATTCAAAGATGGCGCTGAATTGGACATGCTTGCATTAGCATGGTTTTTAAAACGCTTTCAAATATGGCCCCGGTTTTTTCCCATATAACGAGCTATCGCGCATACTAGCTTTTTTTTGCTTTTTTTTTTTGCACAGGTGAAGTTGTTTCTGCTTATTTGTTGGTGTATTTAAGGCCCGCGTATTTACGAGACGTACGTCCTTTGTCGTAAGATGTCGTCGGTGGAATCGTGTTGAAACGCTTATCATGGTAAGTCTTTGTGGGAGCCTGGGTGGATTGTTATCCCTTTGTTTTTACCCTCGCTTTAAATGAGGCTAGGATGTTGGCAAACTTTATTTACTGAATTTTTGGGATTGGATACCGGTTATGGGGAAAGGGGTGGACAACGATCCCTTTCTTTACTCCTACCTCTGCCTCAATTTGTATCTTGTTGTTTGTAAGGTTGGGTTTTTTGACAAAACTTACTTTTCATTTTTGTAGAAGTAGTACAGTGCTGAGTATAGTAGAGTTAAAGGCACGTGGAGCACGATTGAAAAGAGGGTTGTGGCAGATAAATAAATGAGTTACACGTGCGGCAATGACGCTTGCCATAAACCCCTTTTCTTCTATCGGTGCTGAGGATTTTTCTGTATTTTCAGGTGGGCAGCATTACCGAGTAAGGGTATCCTCCCTATGGTTCATATAGAAGGTGGTCGGCATGCGTTCCAAATTATATTTCTTGGTAAATTCAAATAGGGACACCTATGTTTCTATCCTCCGTTGTTAATAACGAGTAAGCGTGATACTATCATGAGCCATTAATTTTGGATCATAATTTTTTAAGATAATGGAGGTATATTGGATCCTCAATACATTTTATCATTATCCTTTTTAAACTGTGAAACGCACAATGTGTGGGGCCATTTTTTGCAGTAATTAATTTAAAATCGTGATGTGTTGCAGTTCGCTTATTTGGGCACTGGTGAATTGAAGACATCTTGGATCACTATAATTTTATTTTACATAATTCATTCTAGATGTCGAGTTAGAGGTGTACCATCATCTCAAGGTTGTTTATTCTTTTTACTGTGGACCTTAATCGCTGAAACTTTTGGAGTTAGATTGAAGAGGTGAGGTCGATTTTTTTACTTTATCTCTCATGATGTGTTGCAGTTCCCTTATTTGGGCACTGGGGACTTGAAGGCATCTTGGATTACTCTAATATTATTCTATATAATTTGTTATAGATGCCATTCTAGAGGTGTACCATCATCATAAATGCTTTTTATTCCTCCATTTTCCGACTGGATTATAGATATCAATCGCAGAGTCCTTTTAGTTAGGACAAAAAGGTGAGGTTGATCATTTTTTTCTTTATCTCTTGCTGTCTCCATCTTACTCGCCTCTCTCTTCCCCCTTTTCTTGGGTCAGGTTTTTTGCGGCAGATCTGGACTACCACCTCATCCTCATTTTTTCTATGTATGAATGTATGAGCTGATTGCTAATGTGTGATCTAAATCTTATATAATTAATTGCTTCATCTCACTCAATCTCCCGTTTTTTCCAGTTTTTTAGAAAAATCTTTTCCCTTTAAACTAAAATCTTTTTGTATATATTCTATAGTGTTATGAAAACTGATGAAATTAACAATGTACAACTCTATGTTGTTTTTATACTATATATGAATAATCTGTTGGATCTCGATAGGCCTTACCAAGGAATTTGAAAAAAAAGTGAACAGATTACATTAAGAAAAGGGTAGAGAAACAAGCAAACGTAAATCTTTTTGTGTACAATATGTATGTCGTTTTTAAAAAAGGGTCTGTGTTGAATTTTGAGGAATCAATATAATCCTTTTAAATGTTTTTGTCTTTGTTTATATTTATGTAATATTGTAATAAGTCTCAATTATGTCCGTCAGTCAAGTAGTATGATTTTGTGTTTTATTTATGTTTTATGTTATTTTTTGTTCGCAGCCCTGAAGAAGTTCTCATGGCTTGTTGCCAAACAGAACGAAACGCGTTGGCTGCTGTTCTGTGAAATTTCATTTGGATTTGTTAAATAAAGAATTGAAAGAGAATACAAAGACACTGAACAGACTCTTTTCTCTCGGTGCACTGCTCTTTATGTGATATAGATTCAGTTCCTGTAGATTCTTAAAGGGAATTCACAATGGCATATTTTAGAGTCACAATTACTGAGTTGCATTTATGGAAGGCCCGCAAGAACAAGAAGTATTCAAATACATTTTAAAATTGATTGAAAGGAGTTTAGACTAGCTGAACTTATATATTGCTCGAGCAATGACAGAGGGAATTTACCATGAAAATGTTAGAGGCACTAAAGATGGCCCATCACATAGGCTAGATAACAAATGTCAAAGAAAATGTAAGTTCCAGCACTTTACATATGGAAAATCTATTGGTGCCTTGCTGGCCTGGAAAATTAAGACTGGCCGTGTTCTGAATCATGTTTAAGAGATAGTCAACCATTTCTCCAATTTTAGATCCCCTTCTGGTTATGAAGTGGGAGTGGACTTCCACCAGTAATTTCAGGCTTTTCATATGAACGTGTACACGGTCGGTTTAAGAACGCAAACCAGACCTGGCAATTCAGTCGGACCAGCCGGGTTGGGGTGGGGGGCTGCTGATGGGAAACACTGCTGCTGCTTTTGTTACAGGGGGCCGATATTTCAGTACTGCTGCAAAACCTGCCCCCAGTAACAAAAACAGCCCCCACCGCTCCAAAACCTTCCCCACCCCTTCAGGCCCACAGGGAAAATGCACGGCGCCCTCTACAGCCAGTCCGGCCCCGGACATATAGAACTGAATATGGAAAACATTGTGGTTGAACAGGCCTTGCCTAAACTGTCACTGGAACAGAAGGTCTGGTTAAAGAAATTCCTCTCTAAACGTTGAGATGAGCAGTTAAAAAGTGTAAAATTTAATGACCTGACATAATACCTGCTGACATTCTCAAATCCCTGTTAGACATCATAGCGAATCAAGCAAATGGTGGGTAGACTGAGATGTGTGTATCACATCTCCTGAATATTATAAACAAAGAGCACAAGGCAAGCACTCCTGGAATTATACCTGCGCAACAAGAGACACAGACAGCTGAATGGACTTTAGTTACACATAGGGTCTCACAGACAACATCTTCACCCAAAGAGGGAGTCCTCAGTAGGGGGGGAACCAAGGTAAATGGAGTAACCAGCAAATGCCGTGACTGTGATAAAACAGGCATATACAGTAACATATGAAAACCCCAAAAGTAAGATAAACACAATGCCATATGTGCCTGAACTCATACCGCTTCTCTAGTATAAAGCACTGACGAGCAGTGGAGCAACCAGGAAACACCCCTACACATGGGAGAAATGGACACAAACTACTGGGGAGCAAACAGTCATCAATACTGTATCACATTTTATACTCATCATCCAACCCAGGGAGACTGGAATAAACAGTCTTGTGTTGGACTAGTTGAAATCTTTTCTGTAAAATCATAGTAAACCAAACTCAATGTCTCTCTTTACTTCCACTGATTTTAAGCTTGAGTGTCGAGTTCCGCAAGAGTTCACTTTAAGTCCAACTCTATTTAATTATATATGGCCCCCTCGTCTGTGTCCCTGCGTGATGAATTGATTAGGGTATTTCCTCGTCAAATTTCATGTACTCCATTTTTAAAACTAAGTTAGATGTAATGGTTTGGAATTCAGATTATAGAGTTTCCCATCTCCGAGATAGTTCAGTGTTGTGATCATAAGCGATGTGAAGAAATTAATGTTATCTAATATTGACAAAATTGCAACAAAGTTGAGGTGCTGCAAAAACTGGTATCTCTTCTCTTTAACTTTATTAAGTGAATCAACCTAATCTTCCCCTTAAAATATAACACCCTGTTTAACTAGGCCCCCTCCTTTTAATATACTTTAGTTTAGTGTAGTTTAGTTTTGCTTAGTTTACATTTCTTTAGTTTATCTTCTTTTTAACAGTTTAGGCAGTGTAAGCATTTGTAGAGTGCATGAGAGTTCATTAAAATGTCATGTGGAGACTAACAATTTTGCTTCCAGAGTGTTACCACACCATTTGGTAGATTAACCAGTAGGACTATATATTAATTATTTTTGCACAAACTTATCTTTCACTTAGTGTTACAGACCCAGGTATATTGGATAGTATGGAAAATATAAAGATGTTTTCATCTTCTTAAAAATTAACTGCACGGGATGTGTACGTGGCGGGAGCATGAACGGACATGCACTCCAACCGCCCCAGCCCAGAATGAGTAAGGCTGCTTGGTGCAGTCCTATTGACAATAATAATGACCATCATTTTTACGAGCCGAATATAGAATAGACCCGAAGATTCAAACCTGGACCTGATTGAGGTTCAACTCGACAGACAGATGAATTTTTGGAAGAGCATGGAGCTGATTCCTGTGGCATGTACTCTACCAGATGGAGCCTGACATCTTCGATCTGTTCGCCGGTCTAGTTGCACAGCTCAAGTAATGTTAGGGCAGCCACCCAGGCCCTAGTAAGCCCCCCACGTTGTGGAGGAAGGTGGAATGGCAAAGAGTGCCTGAGCCCATTGGTGCGAGCACCAATGATAGACATGGGCCTGAAAGAGAGAATCCAGAGAGCTCACTGCAGATGGGGAGGAAGGCCCAGTTTGACATGGAGGAAATCAGAATCTGGGTGGGGTGCCAGGGCAAAGAAAGGGCCGGAGCCTGATCTGAGATGTGAGGAGGTGTAAGCATTGGAATCTATGGCAAAGTAGCCAAGGGACTGTCCCCCACTCCGTGCGGGATACCCATTTTCTAGGAGAGGAAGAGGGACCCATGGAAACGGAGATAAAAGAGGGACAGGCTGCATTGCGCAATACCGATTGACGAGACTCCCATGGTGAGGAGAGAGGGGCTGATTGTGGCGGGATTCCCCATTTATGACCTCTCTATCCTGCTCTTGAACGTGACCCAAAAAGAAAATTTCACGAGAAGGGCTATTCGCCTTCTTGGATTTAGAAAAAATGAAACCTGGGATGGCTAATAGTGATGTTAGTATGGTGAGTACATGTGCTAGTAATCCGTATGACACACACATGGTGATAACAAAGGCAGACCTCATGGACATCCTCTGCTCATTGAAACTAGAATTAAGGGCGAGAGCTCAAAAGTGGCATTGAGAAAAGCCTACTTGAACTTTGCACAGATTTGAGCTGTAAGATTGGAGTCCTACGACAGGATGTGTACTCAGTGAGGATCAGAGTCTAAGAGGAGGAGGGCAGGTTTGACGTCTTGTAATCGGCCAGAACAAGTATGAAGCAGGCTTTGTAATCCATAGATACTAAGCTGACGGATGCCTTATTGAAGGCTGAGAAATTAGAAAACAAGTCCAGGAGAGAATATTTGAGATTTAGGGGCCAAAAGACGGACGCAGAAGGCCCTGCCTTTAAAGAGTTTATGGTGGGTATGTTTTTATCCCTACAGGGGAAGGAGCATAAAGCTGTATGCCTCGATGGAGCAAATTCATTGGTCCCTGATGGTCACAGTGTACCCAATGGCCCTATGATATCCTGCTAAGTTTCACTACTTGTCTGAAAAAAAGGAAGTGCTAAAAGCCACAAGGAGACAAGGCAGAATGTATTCTAGGGCAAATCATGTTCGGTGTTCCAAGATGCCTCATAAACCACCTACAGAGAAGAACAAATTTCAGGACCATCACAGAGAAGCTTTGGAAGGAGAAGCCTAGTTGCTAGTGAGTGTATACATTTCTTTTCATATTTCAATTAGAGGGAAAATAGTGCTATTTCACAGAAAGAACTGGAGCAGTGAAAACTTTGAAAATTGGCATATAGGATGACTTGGCTCAGGGAGAGCGCTCAAACCAGGGAAAGAGCTCGACATGCCTGGATGACTGAACTTGCGAACATCTGAACCTCAAGGAGCAATAAAGAAAAATATGAAATATAACTGCTAGAAGTAATGCACTCAACCCCTGTAAATAGACTTCATAAGTAAGATCTTTAACTAACTCTGTGATATTTGCTCAAAGGGGCTTTTTCAGGTCTCTTGTATAAGTATAAGAGTATTTGTAGTAGTGAGTGTTATTCATGCATATTGGTGTGGTCCTCTCTGCTGAGGGAGTCTCATGTGTTCAGTGCATGGCCCATTATAGTTTTTCCTATGTTAGCCTAACTGTGCATGATACAGGCCGCGTTTGCTTTGCACACGTTACTATATAAACACGCTTATGTTTGTGGCACATAGTACTTTCACACAGAACTTGCAGCTGTTTTCGTGTTGTTCTTTTTTGGGATTTAGTCTGAACACAGCAGACAATGTCCCTTGTTATTTTGTTGCTGTCAGGCACTATCACTTAGACACAACACATGGGTGCAGCTGGTGTTTGTGAGCATATGAGCCATGTTATATAGGTATGCACAGTAATGTAACATACAAAGAGAGAGAGAGACTTTCTGAGAGGAGATAACGGCTCTACGTGAGATGTAGAACGCCCACCTGTGTATGCTAAGGTACTGGGTCTGCTACTAATCCCAGAGATCTTTGTTGTGCAATCATTCCACTTCTGTAGAAGGGGAGGTGAGTTTGGCTAATCTATCTTATAATATGGCAGGGCTTTTCATACTATATGGTTTACTGACTATACCGACTGTATTTTCATAAGGCATTTGTTTTCTAATTGTGGCATGAATACTGCATTCTAGAACTTCCTTCGTGTGTCTGTTATATCTTATTGTAGATTAGTATTAGTGCGAGAGTGAAAGGAGGTGTCCTGTTACCGCAATCCTAAAGAGGGTCAGGAGTGTTGTATTCTGGGGTGTCACTTCACTTGTCTCTCTGGGTATGGTTAGGAGAGCAAGTGAGACACTATAGCTAGTCGGACTCTGGCTCATGGGTACTGAGGTGGTATGGTGATTCAGTCCCTACCCACTGACATTCTGTAGTCCCAAGCATAGTTCTGTTGCTGAACAGAATCCCTGGAAGATGGCGCCCAACGTTTGGTCAGGTACATATTTGCGGTATCCCTGATTGGTGCTTGTCCTTGTCCACAATACCCTTCCACCATCTTACGGAGACGTCTGTGGTGTTTGGGCAATATCCTCCAAAGTTTTTAGGGTACAACTAGTTCTGTTCGTTTTTCAAGCTTTAATATATTAAAAGGTCGATACTCTCTTTGGGCTACCATTGGCATCCTTTAATAATTGGTTATGGCTCAACCGGTTGCGATTGCAGTTAATTGCCGCCCAGCGGTTACTCAACTTTTACTTCAGCATGGAGTCCCTAATGCAGGCGCTCCAGTAGTTTTTGTAATTGAGGCAGGTGCAGCGTACCACTTTGAGGTTTTTTTATTCAAGGGTCTCCTTTCCGGCTGTGGACGATAATGGCAATATGCTTAATACTTATACTACACCTGCGGCACTGCAGCTTTATCGTCCTTATGAACAGTTTGAAGTTCCTCTTACCATCTGGGAACACCAGACTTGGTTTAATGGCGACCTTCCCCATGTTCACCGGCATTGTTCATATGGGCCCCCTAAGCATTGACAGGGTCACCTGACCTACCCTTGCAGGTTTTACGCCATACCCGAATTTAGATCATCTGAATTTGATGGAAACACGCACTTTGTATAACCAAGTAGTTCTTTTAAACCGCCCCTTGATACATATTGTTTCCGGTGCTATCTTGGCCGGCCTGGCTAGGGCTGTGCACCCGCACAGGCCCTAAGGCAGTGGGACTTGTTATCAGTCCAGTTATTGTACATTCAGTTATGGGCAAACGCCCAACCAATCGGGAGGACTTTCCTTTTTGGATTGCTCAGAAAATTGATCAACTAGATGCCGTGCTTTCCCTTACGGGACCACAAGAAAATCGTCGAATTCTGAACTATGTGTTTACCCAATGGTCTGGTTCCCCCTTTAGCCTCCTGCAACACCTGAGGTACTGTTTTTGCCACAGTGTATACTCTCTGTTATGGCACTCCCTCGATGGGCGTTCTGCCAAACGTTCTCCAAAATATACAGAATGAACATGGGGCATGTCCTGCCCAAGATTTCGGGATGAAACTTGAAGGTAATTTTCCTGTTGTCTCCGAAATTATTCTTTCCAATGTTAAAGGTGAAGCATTGCCTTTGGCTATACGACAGCAACTTGCTGTGGTGGCTATGGCGGACTGCGAATGTGAGTTGCCGATTATCATAGCTCAGGTGTATACGTCCTTGGGATGTATTAGTTTGGGGACCAGACCCTCCAAACCACCTCTTGTAAAACCTGCTTCAGACAAGGATGCCCGTCTAACCTGTGACTTTCCTAAAAAGACATGGGATAAATCTAAACAGCCACAACAGAACAGTAGACCTTGTGGAGGTTCGCCGCCCCTTGAGTTCTCTGAACGGCGATACGATTTTCGTGATCACTCTAAAATCAAGACTCCGGATTGATATCGGATTCCTTATTCCCATTCTCCTCGTTCCTTTAAGGATTTGCCTGACCAGCAGTACGATTATGGAGGGGATCGCAGACAAGGAGAGTACGTGCAACCTAAACGGGAGACACAAGGCCCGTTTGACGCGAAGATAAAGAAGGAGGATCAACCACCTCTGTATAAAGCCCCTTTTCAAAAGAAGTAAGTTGGTGCCTTGACAGCTAAATATGCCCCAGATGGTGAAAACCCTTCTCCTGGACAGGAGTTGGGTGGTAACTCTCCTCGACAGCGTGGCAGAAGTCACCATACTGCGCAAGACACTCCACCAGCTTTTGGAAGCAAGAGCAACTGAAACCTTTATTACTGTAGAAACCACTGACACCCACGTTGCACCCCCAGATAGCCTCTATCATTTAGATAGTCAAATTGAAGGTAACATTAAATGCACCATTAAAGCTGACTTTTGAGACAATTTAACTTCTTCATATGACATTCTTTTGGCGGAGGTTGATTGGCCTCCTCCTTTTATTCTTGCTTGTCCCCAAGGCGAGGACGTTATCCTCCCTTCCTTTTTGCATCTTGTCCCTCACGAAGTTAAACAAGCGTATGCTTCTGTATGGGCCCTTGCAATGGCACCCGCTTTATATCGCAACCACGCTGGTTGGGATAAGGATTCTCCTTTCCATTTTATTCCTATATGTTCTACTCCGCAGCCTCAGCCGCAGCATCCTATTAAACATGATGCCAAGACATTCATTAAAGACATTCTTGCTCAATTAGAGTACAAGGGAGTAATTGAACCTTGTGTGTCTCAGATAAATAATCCTCTGTTTCCGGTTTTGAAACCTGATCACTCCTATCGTATTTTGTTAAATTACAGGCATTTGCATAATCATACACGCATATTTGCTGTGCAAAATACACATAGTACGGCACTAATTAATAATATTGTTCGTAAAAAATTTAAAACTACTCTGGATATTTCCAGCGTTTTTTTCAGTCACCATTTGGCTCCAGAGAGCTGTGATTGGTCCGCGTGTTCAGCCCTCGGGTCCCAGAAGCACTACACTTGTTTACCTATGGGCTGCAAAAACAGGCCAGGTGTGTTTGTGACACGTATTGTGTCAATTCTGCATGACATTGGCCCAGATGCTCTTTCCTATATTGATGACATCTACTTAACAGATGATGAATTTGGCTAGAGTGGATCGCATTATTACACGATTTGCTGATCTTGGTTACAAGTTAAATTTTGCAAAATCTCACATTGCTTTCATCAGTGTCTTTTTCCTTGGTTATCAATTTTCCAATGAGGGTAAAAGCCTGGCCTCTCATTTTTGGGAAACATTTGCGCAATTGCAACCCGCGAATACACTTAAAAAATTGCAGTTCCGATATTTGAATCTTGAAGATGGCCAAGCAGACGTGACTCGTCTCGGCTCCCGACCCACGCTGGTAGCTTGAGTGCACAGCTACCCACAGACTTCGCCAAAATTGGCTCAGAAGCCTGATATTTGCTCCGGACTTGCTGGCGAGTGCAGGAGGACTCGGCGGTCGCGGAATTATGATGCAGTGACCGTTTTTTGGAGCTCGCCGCCGCCGGCAGCGGAACTTCACAAAATGGCGGCCCCCTGACTCGTGAAGCGCAACGGCTTCTCCAAGCGGGCTCTACCCTGCGGGATGTGCAACCTCCCCACCAATTCAACAGCGCTCCCACCTGCACGCCGAAGATGACTACCAGGACGGCAAAAAGCTGCTGCCAGGGGCACGAGATACTGGTGGAGCACAGGGGAGACCACGGGCTACATGGAGCGGCGCACGCTCGGGGACCTCATATGAATCCAGGAAGGTAGGAGCGATGCTGACCCGGCCAGGAGGGAATGTGGTGCGGCGGGACCCCAGGGGACACGTTTAGAAGGATATACGGGCGGGGAGTCCATGCACATTAACTCCGCACCGGACATTGCCTGACCCTAAAATGGCAGCCCAGAACCCGCCGAGAAATTGACCGTTGCCCGCAGCGATTCCATGCCTGCAGACCGGGGTTCTTCTCACCAACTAGCAGCTTCAAAATAAGGAGACATGCGTGACCCTGTACCTTCCTAGTGAGCTTAAGCTTATTGTTGCAGCCTAGCAATACTCGTGCTTATCCCCACAGCGGACAACCACCCTTTGCCTGACATGGAGAACTATTAGAGATGCAGTGACAGGAGTGGGGTAACCTGACAGCGTTGTACACGTTGCAAGTGCCATCAACGGGAAGAAGGGAGGCCTCCGCCTTCCGCGACCGACTACATACCCACGCGGCGGACGGCGTGGAGCCCGCACCTATGCCGCCAAAGAAGGCGACACCTAAGGTCACCAATTTCTTTCACCCATCAGATAAAAGACAACCACCTGAACACACTGAAGCTACGACCACTATGGCCCTTACCAAGGAAGACCTGATGGCCTCCCTGCGCGATGTTAAGGCTGAGTTACGCGCCAAACTGAACCAAGATATGAAGGCCTCCATGGATCAACTCCGGACGGACTTAACCGCGCGCATGACAACGCTTCAGCAGGATATTGATTCAGTGGGCACAAGAGTAGTGGACTTAGAATCCCAACACCAGGAAATGGACAAACAGGTTATGGACACACACGGAAAACTGCAAGATCTTCAACATCAACTTCACCTGTCCCAACTGAAAGCAGAAGACCTAGAAACAGGGCGCGACGCGACAACATCCGGATTCGAGACCTGGAAGAAGGAGCAGAAGGGCAAGATCTTGAGGCGTTCCTCGAGGGTCTGTTTGCTGAGATTGTCAGCCCACGGCAACTCAAGATTAAATTAGAGCGCGCCCACCGAGTGGGGGGACCAACCAACGGAGAACGGCGGCGGACCCGTGAGGTCCTGGCCAAGTTTCACTCCTTCAAGGTGAAAGAAATGGTCCTGCAGGAGGCCAGGAAAAAAAGCGTCATCTCCTTCCAAGGGTACAAGTGCACCCTCTATCAAGATTTAGCGCCGGCAACGCTAACACGACGACACCAGTTTCGGCCCATCACTACAAAACTCCGAGAGGATCGTGTGAAGTACAGATGGACTTACCCGTTCGGACTGAGCTTTGACTACAACAATAAACCCCGCCATATTACTGAGCTCAATGAAGGGCTTCGGCTATTGGGACTCCCTCCTGCTGAGGAGGAGTGCGCACAGGAGACAGCGAAGACAAAAAACAGAGGTGGCGCGATGAGATCCCAATGGACAACGAGCCCGAAGGGGGCTCACAAATGACAGTAAAAATGAGACGCTTGGTACTAACTATGCCCAGATGTCAAGGGAACTCATGCTCACCCAACACGGATACAGGCGCGAGCTCCATGAGCGCTAAGAAACTGAGCTCAACAGCGCTTATAACTGAAGGCGAGAGCGTATATACATTCTTCAGAGACTGAGTAAAGATGGCAGATTTTTCTGAACACTCGAGACAGGCGTGGAGGGGGACTCCGACCTCGACCTCCACCAGCGTACCCAAAGGGGCATTATCGTCTATAATTGGAATTATTCCCTCTATTTGACTTTTACTGATGTTGGTATTGTTGGGGTTTTTCTTTCTTTTTTCTGTTGGGAGGGGGGTGGTGTCTTTGTTCGAGTGGTGGCTGAAAGGGGAATGGTGGTGGCTAACAAACTACTTCTATTGGGGATATACTCATAAATTTGAGATTTTCATAAGGCAGGCAAGACATGGTGGAATGTATACTCACCACCGAAACCAGAGGGGTCCTCCTGATTGGAACAGGGCTGAACGGGCGGGGAGGAGGCTGGGTGCGTTGTCATGGTGATTAATATAACATCCTGGAAGGGGCTGAACTCGCCGCTTAAGCGACAAAAGGTTTGGAAATATATTACCGACCAGCAATTTGACATTGTGGCCCTACAAGAGACCCACTTAAAAAGGGATGAGGAGACGATGCTGCGACACAAACAATACCCCCTTATTTATAGATCTTCAGCGATGACAAAGCAACGAGGGGTGGCCCTACTCTTCCATACCATTACTAAATTCCAACCTGAGGCGGTGCATTCAGATAAGGAGGGCAGACTAATCATGGTAAAGGGCAGGTTGAGGGGGTCAATTTGCACCTTTGCGGCAGCGTATGCCCCTACGTAGGCCAACCAGCATTTATGATTAAGCTCTTAAACCGGATTGGAGAATTTGCTGAAGGGCCGATAGTGCTTATGGGTGACTTCAACCTCACCTGGCAAACTGTTCTAGACAGTACACACACTCACAGATCACTAACGAGCTCTTTTCCCACAGCTGTGAAACAGATGATGCAGGATCTGGGCCTCAGAGATGCATGGCGCACACTTTACCCTCTGTCTAAAGATTACACTTTTTTCTCCCATGTACACCGCACTTACTCCAGGCTAGATTATGTTTTTATTAGCCAAAAGCTGCTGGGCTCTCTACAAGAGGCAAAAATCCTTCCGTTATCAATCTCGGATCATTGCCCAGTTTCGATTTGCCTAAACTGGAGTAATGCAACACCCCAGTCCTCTAAGTAGTTCTTTCCGGCATCCCTTACACAGGATAAATTGCTGAGAGACGAACTGAGAAGTTCGATTACGGAATTTTTTGCCCTTAACTCCCCCCAGGACACGTCACCCTCCAACAATTGGGATGCATTCAAAGCAGTCATACGGGGTAAATGTCTAGAACTGAACGCCACCCTCAATAGACAGAGAGCTAAGGAAAGAGTGAGCTTGGAGGCAGAACTAGACTTGATGGAGAAGGCACACAAGAATACACCCACTAGGGATACACAACGTAAACTTACCGCCCTGAGAGGGAAACTCAAAGCGATCTATAACAACAGAGCAGAATACACCCTCTTACGGCTCCGCCAGATATCCTTCACACAAGGAAACGAAATAGGCAAGAACCTGGCAAGACAATTAATGGAAAAAAGAGAAAGGGTATATATCGGGAATATACAAGACGGCGAAGGCGGGTTGGCCTCTACAGATGTGGGGAAGGCCGAAATCTTTAGGAGGTTTTATGAACACTTATACACGGGAGAGCGCCGAGACTTCGCAACACAACAGAGCTACCTTCAGGCATTGACATTCCCAAAGGTTACTCAAATCCATAATGACACCTTGACTGCCCCTATAACCTATGAAGAGGTATGTGCAGCAATTAAATCGCTCAAACCTAACAAAGCACCTGGGCCAGATGGCCTAACAGCCCTTTTTTATAAGACTTTCGCAGCCGAGCTTATCCCACACCTCACGCAACTATTTAATAAAATGGCAGAGGATGTAGAGGTAACCCCCTCGATGGCGGAAGCGGTACTTACAGTGATTCCTAAGCAGGGGAAAAAGGCCCAGTTATGCGCATCCTACCGCCCTATCGCTCTTTTAAATCTAGATGCAAAACCCTACTAAGGGATAGTGGCGAAACGGCTAAACGAGCTAATGCCAGACCTAATCCACCCTGACCAATCGGGCTTCATAAAAGGCAGGCAGACCCACAATAACATTCGAAGGTCAGTCCATCTCATTGAGAAGGCGTCCAAACGTAAAATCCCGGCGGTTCTCGTGGGGCTGGACACCGAAAAGGCCTTCGATAGGGTGGATTGGTCATTTCTCTTTACCACACTTAAACACTTTGGCTTTGCGGATAAATTCATCGGCATGCTTAAGGCCAATTATTCTAGACCCCGCTCCAGAGTACAGGTCAGTGGTACAATGTCTGCACCTTTTTCCCTCACTAGAGGGATGAGACAGGGGTGCCCGCTGTCACCTCTGCTGTTTGCCCTGAGCATTGAGCCACTAGCAATGTATATTCGCGACAACCCCAAGATAACAGGGCTTCCCTTTGGAGGGGAAAATCACAAAATATCGCTTTTTGCAGATGACATTCTCTTATATCTCACTGAACCATTGTCCTCACTCCCGGCCCTACAGTTAGAACTAGCCAGATTTTAACAAGTGGCGGGCTTCAAAATTAACTTGGACAAATCCTTCATTCTCAATCTTACACTCCCAACGGCTGAAGCAGGTAGATTGCGGGAATGCACCCCCTTCCAATGGGCTAAAAACTCTCTTCAATATTTGGGCGTACAGCTAACTCCAAACGTAGAGGGACTCTATAAGGCAAATTTCCCCCCTCTACTCCATCAACTTCAAGGTGACCTCAAAAGGTGGAAGCCGTTGTTTATCTCTTGGCTAGGCCGCATACATGCGATTAAAATGACAGTGCTCCCAAAATGTTTATATCTTTTCCAAGCACTACCTATAGAGCTCGACAGGGATCTCCTGCCTAAAATTAAGTCCCTGGTCACCCACTTTGTCTGGCAAGGCGGGTGTGCTCGCTTACCATTCCACGTGCTACGACGACCCAGAGAGGCGGGAGGTGTGGGGTTGCCTGATTTTGGCCTTTACTACAAGGCGGCGCAACTCAGAGCGGTGACGGAATGGTCCAAGCGAGCATCGGAAAAACACTAGTTGCATATGGACAGGGCTATTGCAGGGAGGACCATCTGGGACATGATATGGAAGCCCAAAAAGGACAGGTCAGCCAATGCCTACATTAGTACCCCCACATGCACCACCCTGAAGGCTTGGGACTCAATCTCAGGGGGAGACAACTGGACTACATTTCCCTCGCCGCACACACCGATACACTTCAACCAGGCCTTTCCACCTGCCCTCCGCGAGGGCCCCTTTGATGCATGGAGAGAGGGGGGCTGTCTTATGCTGCAAGATCTCTTCCACAACTATGACATTCTAACCTTTGAGAATTGCCAGAGGGAGTTCCATCTAGGCCCAGAAGAACACTATCACTACCTCCAACTTAAACACTGGGCGCTTCACCCTCAGGTCCGTGATGCAGCCACACGTGAAGAGACTAGATTCGAAAAATTTGTCCAAGCGGTTAGCTCGATGAGGGGAGTAATCTCCTACCTGTATCAGGCCTTACTTACCACCACCCACTCACCGAGATCTAGATATATGGCCACGTGGGAAGGAGTACTTCAAAGAGACATAACTGACAAGGAATGGGCCGGGATATGGTCGGACATTGCCCGATATAACCACTCCCTAGAGCTGCGGGAGGCACACATGAAAACTATGCTCGACTGGTATCTCTACCCAACCAAGCTCAAACGGATATTCCCGAACACATCAGATATGTGTTGGAGGGGCTGTGGCTTCCTCGGAGATTTCCAACACATCTGGTGGGACTGCCCCACGATCAAACCCTTCTGGGAAGAGATACTAGCCCATATCAAAACAATGTTGGGCTATCCCATACCAACTACTATCGAAGGAGTACTCCTGGGCATTAGGGACCCATCTCTAGAACACCAAACAAAAGCGGACAAGGCCATTCTTTGGTCTTGTTTGGGGGCAGCCAAAATCGCGATTGCGGCAGCTTGGAAGAGGAAAGCGGCCCCCACACTCTCGATGTGGCAAGCTAGACTATGGAAGATACTCTGTCTGGAGAGAGTGACAGATATCTTCAGAGACGATTACAAAAACTTCGAGTACAAGTGGGGACCGCTGGTCTCTTATCTTACCCAGGGATTACCCCTGGCAGTCTGCCCACCATCCATCAGAGATATGCATCTCTTCCAATTCTAGGAAGCAGGACACCAATACAAGCCGCTACTATAGCGCAATCCCTAACGATCCCCTAGAGAGGATGGACGTTCCTCATATTGGAACGTGTCCCAACACCTCAAACTGATCAATCTACCCGATACACCACACACTTGACACCACCATTATTTTCTTTCTTTGTTGTAGGGGGGAGGGGGGGACTTTTTTCAGTTGGGGTTAGGTTACCCTCCACGTTGGAGGGGCTCAATTGAATACTGGTCGCGCGCGGAGAGATGGATTAAATGATTAAGCCTACTCTAAACACTGCACACTGTGCCTTTATACTATATGAAACTGTGCCTGTATTAATACCTTTCAAACAGGGAAAGGTGCTGTGTGCTATGCTAATTTGCAATTCCACCTACTCCATGCTTATCGGAGATACGCTGACGAGATGTGAATTAATAAGTGATCTGCTAAAATGTTAAAAAGTGTAATCCGAATATACACATCATCCACTTTGATAGAGACCATGTACAGGTTGACAGATAATACATGTAGTTTGAAGGTTATGAGGAAAATGGCGGATCTCTAGAAAGAAGCTGTATTTAATAACTAGCTACTTATAAGCGCTATCCGACGATCTGTGGAAAATGTATTATCATGCTTGGTATTTGTTACTGTGCAAAAAATTCAATAAACACAAGTTTGACAAAAAAAAAATTGCAGTTCCTGCATAGGTTTTTAAATGATGGCAGGACTTATATTCCGATTATGCTCAATGTATTAAAACGCTCTATGCCTTGATAGGTCCAGATTTTTATGCATCCTGCTGGATGGCTGAACACATTCAAATTCTCAGATCTTTACAGTTTGACTTACTTGAGATTCGACATTTCCATATACGACTAAATACAACTAATTTGGTTATCCGGATTTTACCGGGTTCACTTGGTTTTTATATATGTCACCTTTAATGAAGGTGAAATTTTACCCATTGCTTATAAATCACATTTATATTCTCTTTTGGAAATGCGTTTTAATTCCACTGAGAAAATACTGACCGTAGTACAGATGGCCATCCTCAAGGAATGGCCTCTTGCTCAAGGTAAATGCATAATTCTCGTTTGTCCTGTGCCTACCTTGGAGGCAGTCACCAAAGCTAGAGTATCATCCTAGATGGATTCAAAGGACTACATCCTTAACAGCCATTGATGTCGACTTTGTCTTTGACCCTTCTTTACAGATGCAAGAAGTTTCACAATATAAACACGTTAATCCTATGCCGTCTTTGGTTATTCCGCTTGATGAGTACAAGTATGTTATTTACACTGATGGTTCAGCACAACCAGCTATAGGTTCTAAGCAGCAATATTCTGCAGCATGCACCATCATTTTAGGCACTATGTTAGATGGCATGCTTCACCCTACACTTACTGCACTGAGTCTCTGGGGGACTGTATTGCTCAGTTAGTTGAACTGAAGGATTTATTTCTGGCACTTGACATACGAATCCTGATTTACCCACACTCATAGTGTGTGATTCATTTTACTGTGTGCAATAATTTAATTATAATTTACATTTTTGGCAAAAAAATGATTTTAGGGATTCCAAGGATAGCACAACTAATCACAAGATGCTTTGGGTTAAGGTGGCAAATCTTAAGGATCGGTTGCCACGCACTCATGTTATACATACATTAAGTCATCAACATGTGAGAGATCACGCTGTAGGGATTTGTTTGGCTGATAAAGCAGCCAAATTTGCAGTATGACCAAAATGTTCCTTTTGTGACTATTCCTGGGGTTGGTGATCGCAGTATCCCCAACCTTGACCACAGACAGTCTTTAATAATTGCCGCTACGAAGGCGTTGCTTCAGCACATTCGGGAGTGACTGCCACCATTTCCCTTTTTCAACAGCGGTATTGGTGGCAAACCAGAAAATATGTGTAATGTTGTGACATTTGTCAACAGATTTAGAGTTCTACTCTGTCTCATCCTGCACAGACATGTCTGTTTATTTCTAATCAGCCTTTTGGCTGTATTTACCTAGATCATTGCAGTCCTTTCAAGTTTCTTTTGGTTGCAATTGATTCTTGCACCAGAGTCCTCTGGGTTTGGCCACAGCGCTTGCCTGATGCTCTAACTGTTATTAAAAATGTGCAAGTCTTCATCAGGACTTATGCTTGTCGCCCTTTCGACTCTTGCCAAGGTCCGGCTTTCACGTCTAAAGTGTACCATGATTTAATGAAGTCCATGGGTGTGCAAGTGCGTTTTTCTTCTCTGAGCAGGCCAGAGGGCAATTCTGTTGTGGAGAGAATGAACAGTGACTTAAAGCAGTCTTTAAAGGCTAGAGTTTTAGGTACATGGTGTGGTTGGTTGAACCATCTCTATGGGGTTCAACGAGCATTAAATAATCTCCTTAAAAGATCTCTGGGTCGGCGAACCCCGTAGGAAATGCTCTTTTACACCAGAATGTATGTTCCAGGCCTTGGTGGTCCAGACGTTGTAGTGGCTGCCGTGACCTTTGACTTAGATAACCACTGTATTGTCATATAGGATCTACAAAAATGCAGTGACACCCTGGCTCGTACACATTTGCCTGCAAATCTCTCACTGAGCTCTGACACTCAAATTCCTGCATCTGGTTGGCTTCCCAAAGTTCGAGACCTTTTTTGCCAAAAAGTGGCAATCAAGAAGTAATTCAGCCCAACGTACGTGCTCCTGTTCCAGTCCTTGGCATCAGGGTACACGAATTGTGATTGTACCGCCACTTCCAGAATATAAAGAAAATCGCTTTGTCTAGATTGAACATGTCAAACTACACCATATGGCTGATTCTACACAGTATTCCCAGGAGTGGTCCCCCACAAGACTTTTCTTTGCAGTCCGTGAGTACCACTGTTACTGCTTCTGCCCAGCTGCCGAGGGGGAGGGAGGCCAAAACCTCAGTTGACATTGGACCAGTTTCAATTTCTTCACCTTTTATCATGGAGGTCGTTTATACTGATCTGGCTATTGGACACCCATTCTGAGTAACATTTTTTTAATCCGACTGCTGAATCCCAACTCCTCTTTTCTAGTTGAGTTCCTCTGGGTATTATATGGATCAAGACCATTTCTCTTCTGACAGTACTTCAGTGTCTTCGGTTTTACCTCCACCTCCAGCGCGGATTTGTGTTTTTATTTCTTGGTTGAGACACACTTATTTAGTCCCTCCTTGGATACGTGTCTGGATCGTGTTTTCCTTGATTTTTTTATTCATGTGGATTGGATTTGTGACAGTTTTTTTCCTTTTGATTAATGGCCATTATCTCCCATGACGTTCTGCTACAGAACTGATCGACGGGGTGTTGTGCCCCCATTCCTCCTCAAATAAAATAAAAAGAGAAAGTAATAAAAATAAAAATAAAAAAACAAAGTTTCCATGGGTGATGTAATAGTACCGGGGTTACAGTCAGATGATTGGGATGTTGATACTGGGAATTCAATGTTTTCTGGATTAGAATATTATACTGTGTTTGAATCAGAAGACTTATGGCTTAATTCTGTTAATTACGCTGAGATGTTCTGCTACCATCATTATGGACATCATATTCTACATAGGGCTAGTGGACAGCATCCCCATTACAATTATACACAATGGTAACATTGTTATTAAGGGGAAGAGAAAATATATGATGAAAAACACTATTTTCATGCAAATACAATACCTATTAGGTATATTCCTTGAATTAAGATCTGGATAGATAGGACATCATCATATAGTTAACATATTAATGCATTCTAATGTACAAACACCTCACCAACGTGGAAAAAAGTTATATATTTTTCACTCGTGCACGACTAATCTTTTCGACTAATAATGGTTGCGTCGTGCTGCCCTTTAAAAAACGAACAAGATAATGCAAAGATAATGCAAAACAAGTAACATGAATCACACACTCTATGCGGTTAATTACTAAATGCTGCGCGGGAGACTGTGGTAGCTTCTCCATAGTTTATGAATTGGTAGCTTTAATGTCTGGCTGAAAGTGAGGAAAAATATTCAAAATAAATGGTGAAATAGTCGGAGGAAAAAGCCTTAAATATCGATTCAACGTACATTTTTTTTCACTATTTAAGGCCCCATGAGCTCTGCACAGGAGGGAAGGGGCGCTTGTAGTCACTCTGGAAGAAAAAAGATCAAAATGGTTGAGAAACAGGTTAGTTTCAGGAAAGTGCATTGCAATCCAAAAGGAAAATGCTCGTCGTCAAAGGGGGAAAAATGCTCATTGTCAGAGGGGCGGCTATGCCGTACTCACGTCTTCAAAGCTGCACTCTTGCCCTGCATAGTCTGCCTGCCAGTGGCTCCAAAGATGAGTGACTGAGCTGAGACCATCCTAATAAACAGTCAGGCGATCTCGTGCTCGTGTCCTCGTGGTGGCGATCACTAGTTCGCTACCCTTCCCAAACTGACCGCCTGTTGGTGGCACCACTTCCTGTGTTCTCCTGTTACTCCCTACAGCGGTTCGAGCCTGCTGGCTGGACGGGTGTTCCAAAACAAAAAATTAAAAATTGGAAATTAAAAATTGGGGCACCCTTAGCAAAGGAAACACAGTCAAAAATAAAGGATTAATTTTAAATGCTGAAAAAAAGACTGCTTGTGTTCCTTGCGCTGGTTTGCATTAGTGCGTCGGCCGGGAGCACCTTAATCTTATTATGATTTGTGAAAGGAAAGAACTCATGTAAAAGGCAGAAAAGGGATGTAGGTTTTTTTGAGAACCGATCCCTGCGTGATGTGGACCGGGCAGGTAGTGCCACGCTCTTCACCAGAAATGGTGTTTGGGTATATTATAAAAACTCAATGTACTGTTTACAAAAAGAAAAAAGAAAAAATATGGAGAGATTCTTGAAAAAATACTGCAAAACCTTTGAAACAAAACAGCCACGAGGAAACTGATAGTCTATGTCAAAAAATGATGACTCCAAATGGGGGCCCATTTTTTGGATGATGTTATGAAACTATGATGTTTTATAAAAATGTGTAAGTACAAAAAAATAATAGAGATTAATAAAAATTGGTTCATTCATATTCTGATCAAAATCCTGCGGTGTTGTTGAGTTTTTCTTGAGGGAGGCATACACGCTCTTCCTATTTGCTGTTTATTTATACTTTTGGTTGGTAGTTGTTTTTTAAAAGAAAAGGTCTGGCAGTTTTGGTTGGTACTGTCAGTTCTCCTACCGATGGTGTCTTTGTATCCTTTCTATTCAGTTAAATTGATGCAAGCAAAATGACTCCATGGTATGCCATTGTTTTGTCCATTAGTATGTGTCCCCAGACGGAATACCCAGCGCTGTCCTTTCTCGAACAGTTGGGATTCATTGCGACCTGTTCCATGATGGTCCATTGCAGTTCTTGTGTCGTGTGTCTCTTCTCGATAAAGTGGACAGACATTTTAGTAGTTGCCCGTTCACATCTCAAATTGCTGTGATGTTCATACATATGGGTCCTGGCCATGCGTTTGGTCATGCTGATGTAGTGGAGCCGACAGGGGCAGGTAATCATATCGATGACACTTTTTGAGTTGCAGTTAGTGAAACGCCGTTGTTCCCAACTGGTGTTATTGCTAAATGTGATCCTTTTGCTCTTGGTGGTCAGATGGCAAACACTGCAGTTTCCGCATGGGTGGTGACCAGTGAGAGGGGAGATAAAACCTTGTGGTATTTCCCTGTCTCTGTTTTGACGTGGTCTCGTGTGGTCTATCATGTCTCTTAAACTCCTGCCTCTTTTGTGAGAGAACATAGGTTTAGGGAATTGCAAGGCTTCGCAGTTCAGAAAACGCCAGTGTCTATTGATTATCTTGCTCACTTGGTTGGAAGCGGTGTTGTAGGTGGTTATGCAGATCGATCGCTCCTCTTTTGGCTTCGATGGTCTTTCTTGTAGGAGGGCATCCCTGTTGTTATTTTTGTCTCGTTTCATTGACTTGTTGATGACTCGGGATGGGTAGCTTCTCTTAACCAATTTGTGACATAAGACCTCCACTTGTTTTTTGAACTCCTGGAGGTCTGAGCAGTTTCTCCTAAGCCTCAAGAATTGGCCAAATAGGAGATTGTCCCGTAGGTGTCTGGGGTGGAAGCTATTATAAACTAGGAGGCAATTCTTTGCAGTTGGTTTTATGTGTGTTGTAGTTTTTAGTTCTCCCCCTTGGGCGATTATGTTAAGGTCCAGGAATACTACTTCCTTGTTTGATATGTTGTTGGTGAACTTCAAGAATTCTTTTTGGTAGTTTAGCCATACTAGGAACTGGTGTGCTGTCTCTACATTGCCGTTCCATATGATCAGAACGTCATCAATATAGTGTTTCCACACCTTTATATGGGACAAGAAAGGATTTTCAGGATTTAGGATTTTGTGTTTCTCCAAATAGTGTAGGTACAATCCAGCTATGCTTGAGGCGAAAGTACTCCCCATGCTGGTGCCATGCTTTTGGAGATATAGGGTGTCTTCAAACTGAAACAAATTCCTGGTTAGTGCCCACTTACAGCACTCCATCATGATGTTTCGTGAAGTTTGATATTCCCAATCGACTTCGAACAGAACATCCTCAATGATGTTTAATGTATCATCATGTGGGAGACTGGTGTACAGGCTTTCCACATCCAAGCCCATCAGAAACTCAGTCTCAGGGTCAAATGGTCTACCTTGTTCTAAAAGATTTATATATGCTGCTTATAATGAAATTTGGAAACTATCACAAATGGGATCTGCTGTACGTCTGAGACAAATTGATCAAGATAATTTCGAAAAAGTGCTTGCTGTAGTAGACAACAGTATTAACACATTGGTATCCCGTCGTTATTATTTGAATAACATTGTGTTGTCTGTCATTGATATTGTGCAGAGTGATATGTCAACATTGTATCATGGTCAAAGTCAGCTTAGATCTATTATGTAGTTTAGCTGGATTCTTCAAACACTCAAAAATGGACGCGTTCCTTGGCATTTTCTGAACTGTACTGCTTTGTTTCTGCCATTCAATTTTACACACAAACAACGGCCATGAATGAGGCAACTTACACCATGCTACATTTAGAAAAGTTAGAGCAACTCTTATTCACAGTAGCTGAAATGGCTTCAGCGGTTTGGCTAATATACTGTGTTATTTCATTGCACATCTCAACTTTTCAGTTCACACCTTGCATCAAACATTTTCCAATAGGTAAATATGGACTGCTTGTGAGTAGTTGCATACATGAGTTATGGTCCCTGTCCTTTACCTATTGCAGTGAACTTGCTGATAGGGAAGTTTTTCTTATGGGAGAGGAGTGTGACTCTACTGCCGGACATTCACTTTTTTGTCAGCACGTTAAAATTCAAGGCGCATGTAATGCTTTAACACCCTATTTGGCATGTTATTTAAAAGGAACTCCTGTTCCCGCAATTCTCCCCTTTGCTACAGTGCTTTCAAATGGAAGCTATCTCATACTTAATAATCAAGACTGTTGTGGTATGCGGGCGGGAGTCCCGTATATTGTATCCGTTTCCCAGTTAGTCACTTGTTGCAACAACGTCTTGTTTCCCCCTCCGCATGGTATTGTAGATAGCTCATTGTGGCCTTCCATTCCAACTTTGAAAGCAGAGTTTAACAAGCGAAGGAGACTCAAAGCATTATTGTTCCAACAAGAAGTGGCTCTCACATCTGCCCGTGAGACTTTCAAATTGCAGGTGGCTAGAACTTCCAGTGAAATACAATCATTGTTAAATACAATACATTTCGGAGAACTGATACACCAGATATTTAATGCCTCTGATACAGCGGGCCTAACCCACTTTTGTAAACTTGTAGGCTCTGGCCTTGTAACATCTTTCTAAAATATCTTTTGAGCAATTCCGACTTTTATACACTCCATTTTCACCTGCATGTTCGGCGGGTTACTGTGGCTGATGGTCCTCATTGGTGGCATTCTTGTTCTGTTACTACTGTTCAGTAATGGCTAATCCTTCCCAGGAGCTGGCATCACTCCAACACTACCTACGTGAGCATATGCTTGAGATCTTTGGGGTCGTCCGCTGCAAGTATTGGATGAGGATTGGTGTTTAACATTTCGATATGCGTATTTCATCTGCGTGCAACCTGTGTTTCACTGCATCCGGTGCCTCTTTTTAATGAGCCCTGGACATATGCCTGGCTTTGCAGACACCCATTGCCCTGGATTTTGAACTGCTGGTGAGTCCCTTAGTGGTCCATTATCAGGACTGTTCCTTGGGTTTGCGACTTCTGTATCATCTGAGTCTGGAGCCAATGGCCAACGAGGATTGCTGTGCAATGACACAGCAATTACTGGATCAAAGTTTCATCTAAATCAATGCAGGTTGCCCAGTGACTGTCTCCGCGTTAGCTGAGACTGAGGATCATGTGTGCTCTGGCAGTGGCCCTATCCTCCTATGCGGAGTCAGACTCTGTCATAGGGCCCTTCACAATGGCTGATCACATACTGGATGCCTCCGACACACATTGATTGGACATATGTTTTTTTAAGTCAAATTGTCTTTATATGCCTTTCTTGATAATTAGTTCATGTCAGTGGGTAGGGACTGAGTCACAATGCCATCTCAGTACCCATGAGCCAGAGACCAACTAGCTATAGTGTCTCACTTGCCCTCCTAACCATACCTAGAGAGACAAGTGAATTGACACTCCAGGACACAACACTCCCGACCCTCTCAGGGATCGCGGTAACAGGACACCCCCTTTCGCTCTTACACTCGTACTCGTCCACAATAAGATATAACAGAGACATAAAGGAAGTTGGAAATGTTCATTTAAACTATTGTGCTCTAGAATGCAGTATTCGTGCCACAATTAGAAAACAAATGCCTAACAAAAATACTGTCAGCATAGTCAGTAAACCATATAATATGAAAAGCCCTGTCATATTATAGGACAGATTAGCTGAACTCCCCTCCCCTTCTACAGAAGCGGAATGAATATACAACAAAGATCTCTGGGATTAGTAGAGGGCCCAGTACCTTAGCATACACAGGTGGATGTTTTACATCTCAGGTACAGCTGTGATCTCCTCTCAGAAAGTCTCTCTCTCCCTATGTATGTTACATTATTGTGCACACCTATATGACAAGGCTCAGATGCTCACAAACACCAGCTGCACTCATGTGTTGTGTCAAGGTGCTAGTGTCTACCAGAACAAAATAACAAGAGATATTGTTGTTTGACCTTGTCTGCTGTGTACAGACTAAATACCAGGAAAGAACAGAACGCAAAAACAGCTGCAAGTTCTGTGTGAAAGTACAATGTGGCATAAAATTAAGCATGTATATATAGTAACGTTTGCAAAGCAAATGTGGCCTGTATCATGCACAGTTAGGCTAACATTGAAAAAACAACAATGGGCCATGCACTGAACACATGACAGGAGAAAGGGACTCTTGAATGCTATGCTGATGATAAGAAAGATACACCTTGACTTTTGGGCCACGCATACTTTTGGTGTGGAGAGTCTGAACTACTAGATAGGTTACGCATATGTTTGGGTTGGGGAGTGGTATCAAGCCTTTCACATTCAGAGTCAATGGTTAGCAGTTCCACTGTTGGGGGTCAGGGGTACCCCTCTGTATCCCGGTAAGTCCAAATCTTAACGCTGAGAGCAATGAGTTATGCTTAATTTACTGGTTTTTGATACTTCTTCAATGGTTGCTGGTTGGTTCCATTGTTGTGGCAAGGTGGGAAAAGAGAAGGATACACATGATCTAAAGACAAGAATAAGCAGCTTATTCTGATCTAAGAGTATGCTTCTAGGCTAAAACAGTTTGAACCCATTGTTAGAATAGTATCACTTAAAACAAAGACTTAAGTGCACAAGTTAAAAAAGGGGCAATCATAAAGGGCCTATGAACCAGCCAACAACATTATTTGCTTCAAGAAACTGACCTAATGCACAGGGCATACCCCAAAGCCTCCTCTAGAATCAAGCATAATAGGGTGGCTCTATTAATCAGAAGACAGCGTCAATTTGCCACAAGTGATACAAAGGCACATAGGGAAAGCATCAGTTGATCCTGATGGGTAGCCTGTATGGTCGCTCAGTATCATTGGCTACAACATACTCACCAAACACTGCTTAAGATTCATTCTAGAAGGGATTATTAGAAGCCCATCTGGGAGTTGCAAAGGGAGAAATCCTAAATAATTTGCCATGAATGCCTTGAAAAGATTATAAAATCAAAAGAAAACTTCGGACCTAAGAACCAAGTCCTTAAAAGGCACTATGATGATTAAAGTCAATTAAGTCGTACCTCACTGAGTCTGTCAATTTCATCGATGGCAAACCCTCACCTACCTTGGTGGCATGCTTCATCATCGGATTGCTCCTCATCCTTATCCCAATACAAGTAGTGCACATGACATCCATCATTTAAAGGAGCTCTTGATGGAGATATTTTCTATTTTCTATTTGATATGTAAATATTCAATGGTATCCACTAAAAAAATATTAAAATTACCTATAGGTCAAACATGAATTACTTTATTCTGGTCACCTGTGGTAATATTAAAAAGATTTTGGGACACATAGAGGATGATCCTCAATTCCCAACATATTTCATTTGTATGTTTAAGCCTCATGCAAAGTATACAGCTTTCTTCAGGACCTGGAAACTTGTTCTATACTATTCTTTCCCTATTAATAGTATATCTATGCGGGTATTTACAAAGAGTTTCCCAATGCAGCAAAACCGGTAAATTTGCCTTGCAGTGTTGCGAGAATGGGAGAGAACAGAACTGCGCCCTATCTACTAAGAGGTTCTGCTATCTCCCTGCGCTGGCACTCGTGCACCATAGTATAAAGGAGTCTGCGTTGTGGTCAGAAATGTTTTTGTGCAGGAAGGGGTTCTTTTGTGTACGAAAACTAGGCGTTTAAGGCATTATCCTCTTTGTATGTGTGCTGCATATCTTTAGTGGCCTTCACTAGGTCAGTTTTAGTACCAACATTTTCCAAAGAGCAAATTGAAAGGCAACAAAGAAATAGCCCTATATTTGAAAAAGGTTTCAGGGTCCACCAGTGCTTATTTCCATGAGTCTGGAACCAACCCCAATACACCGTGAAGAGTTGTGTAGTTTTGCAAAAAAAAGGGGTGACATATTGAATGACTGCTTTCAAATGCACTACCAACACGTATCTAGAGGAGAGCTGGAGAAACAAGAGTTTAGATTAGCAGTGACAAGCTCAATAGAATCGTGGAGAAGATCTGTCCAGCATGAACAACTGGACCCCAACGTCGAGTACCTAACTCCCTCAGTCTGAGAGGTGTTGTCCGGGACATTAGAGTTTAAGACAGCTAATTTCATAACCTTTCCATGAAAATAATCGGATAGCTGCAAGCACAAAAGTAAGGAAAACCCTTAATGAATAGCTGTTAAAAAGATTTAAAAAAATATTTTGTGGGGTTGTTGGATGAAATACATGAAAATAACCTTTTCTCGCCTGTATGACAATTTTTTTACATTTCTTTTGTCCCTCTTCATAAGGAAGTTTGCTTGCCAGCTTTTAATGCCAACCAACCGTTTACAAGTCTGTTTTGAACTAGCAAGATCAGAAGTAAACAAACAAGCAGAAGACATGCAACGCAGTTGAGTATTCATTTTCATTGGGTTTTAAACATTTAAGGAACTAGTAAGCAGGGCCGGACTGGGAACAGCAACCAGCCCTGGCAGGTTGCTGCTCGACCGGCCCTGGGAGCAAGGGTGTGGGAGTGGGGAAGGGGGTAGCCACGAAGCACCACTGCTGCTTTTCTTACAGGGGGCCAATATTGCAGCACTACTGCAAAACCGGCCCCCTTTAAGATAAGCGGCCCCGCAGCCACATAACCAGCCCCCAACTCTGCGGCCCACCGGGGAAATGCCCAGTTGCCGCAATGGCCAGTCCGGCCCTGCTAGTAAGCCCATTGCTAAACAATTCAGAAGTAGAAACAGGATCGTCGGGATAACGAGTGGGTGTGGTCAAGTTGAGACAGGCTCCCCAGTGGTCAGGGACTGACTTTAACTAGGGGAGGGACGACTCTGTATGTCTTGTGGACAAAAAGCTTTTTGAATTCATGAAAACAGAGTAAACAAGCATTAGCAATGCAATAGGTCTTGCAATTGCGAGATTTTGAGCTATTGGCATTGTAAATGACAAAGCCTTTTATTTATGTGTTTAAAAAACCTGCAATAATAAAAGGCATTGTCATTTACAATACCAATAGGTCAATGTTTCTAAAATGCGAGACCTATTGCATTGCAAATGCGTGTTGTTTACAAGCGCCCCATGCTGCGCTTTCACATTAATAGAGGCCATGACCTTTAATTTAGACGAGCCGCGTCTAAAGAAAGGGGTGCGTGCGCAATTAAAGTGAAAGCGCGGTATGGGGCGTTTTTCCCAAAGAAAACATTTGTTTGTCAAGTTGACAAACAAATACTTTTTTTTTTAAAAGCGCCCCGTGAAAGAAAGCGCGCATGGCACGCTGAATGCGCTAAATGTTGCAGGAAAGCACATTGTGCCTGCAGTAGGAGAAACTCATTAAAGAAAATAGTGCTTACACACTAAATAAGACATACCGTGTAACAACAGAAGTAAAAGGCCTAGTCATCATGGGAGGTTACAAATGAAGACAAGGCGGTACTAAGGAGGGACTAAAAAGCCTATTACCGAATCAGAAGCCAGCATTTACAAAGGACAAAGACACAAGCCAATGACAAATATGGACGGAGAGTGGGTGGAGCTTCAAGTCCATACTCAAATACAGTATGCCTCGCAGAGCAGCGCATGCGCTGCCCAAGCTCGACCTAAAAATAGCCAGGTTGCCAATCCAAATCAGCTTCCTACTACCCAGAAATGCAGAAGAGTCAAAAATCAAGAAAATCTTGTGACCTGCACAATGAGTAAATCCCATAGATAAAAAAGCTAGGATTAATGTCTGCCTTACACTTACTTAATAGAGTTTGAGAACCTGGGTCAGAGGAGTTATCAGCAAGTTAAAATCTCAAACAATCACCAAGTTATCCGTCTTCAATCGGCAAGATGAAACCACCTTAGATAGAGGGGTGGGTAAGTCGGTTTCCGCCCCAAGGAGCATATAAATAAAAGTGCATTTAAACAAGTTAGTGGCATTAATGTTAATCATCAATTATGCCAGTAGAGTAGGAGGATATTTTAAATGCGGGCCAATCCACCTTTTCAGCTGATTAGGTCTGCCTATATATCTAATAGAGTAACCAGGGGGAATGGCTAACATTAAGACAGAAGCCAAAAATTCCTATAACTAAGTTTTTGTAATAAAAAAGCAAATCTACCCCAGAGTCAGTTATCAAATCACAAATCTTCACTGCATGTTTAACCATAGAGTGCACATTTAATAATACACTGCTTATAAATCCACTCAAATGAGCATGGACATTATGTAAAGCAGAAGAAAAAAACACGACTGATTTTGAGTATTCTTCTCTATTACTAAATACTCATTCCCCAAGACTAACACTGTAAAAAACATGCACAAAAAATGTAGACATACCTATCAAAATATAAATGCACCTATTGTAGGTAAGTGTGAACTTATCGTAATACTGTGTAATACCCTTCAACCTATCTGATTTAAGATGGTTTTTCTTTTGGATCTCGTTTTGATACACTTGTATGGATTACTTTTTAGGTTTTCATGATAATTATTTGGCAGACTAAAGTTCATATGGTACTTGTTATTGATTTAAATAAATCTTCATTTTTGCATTTTGAATCTTTTGGTCTACCACCTGGGTTTTATATACATATTACACCTCTTTCTTTACATCTTGAGCACTGGGTGATGGAAGTGCAATTTGGAATGTGCCACAATTAGGCGTAATGAAGTATTCTGGTTTGCAACTAAGAGGAGATATAATTGTTTAATATATTGTAAAGATGAAGCACAAAGGTGGCACTTGACTGTACCATATTTTTGAGTTCCCTGGCCATATTTTGTTCTTGATTAATCTGATAGGACTGTGGCCTTGGAATCGTTCTCTTCAGTGGAAATTTTGTTTCTTTAAGTTTGTTTTTGGTGGCCACCTTTCCTTCTTGAGCACCGACTGTGGATGATATTTATGTGCTACCATATATTGTACATGTAGGTGTACGCCAGAAATTGACTCCGCCACCCTGCATTATGTAATATTATGTAAAGCAGACTCCAAACGTAATGGGACATGTGTTGTGGACTGGGTCTCAGCCGCTACTGATGCTGTAGCAGCAGCAGAAGGCATGTGTGCAGAGCACTCAGAATATATCTTCAAAGTCCCCGGAGGTTTTGCAGTGTTAAGAGAAGCATTGTGCAGTGCCAGAAGGGAATCACGGCTTAACTGAGTCCATAAACTGGCATTGCTTCCAGCCCTAGGCCTGGAGAGGTGCAGCTGAGTTTGGCTTTGGCGCACCACTGACACCTCACCGGTGTGGATGTGCAGCTTCTGTGTTTAAATGAGCATCCATGAACATGGGCAGGAGTGTTAACAAAGCTTTCCTGTAGCCTGATATCCTCCTAATATGGCAAAGGGTAATGAGAGAAAAAAGACTATACCTCTTGAGGAATGCTCTGGAAGAAGACCCTGACCTCCTAGCTCAGCAGCAGAAAAGATGGTCTCCCAAAAGATAGAAATAAAGTGCAAGCGCCTAATGTCAACAGTGCTCCAATAAAAATAGAGCTAAAATCAAGTGCAAATGCCTAATGAAAACAGAGGAGCAGTATAACATTATTCAGAACAACATAAAACTAGCAAAAGGCTGGAATCCCGCTTACAAGGAAAGTTCCTACTCACTGATATCAATCAATTCCAAGTTACAAGAAATGTGCAGCGTCTATGTTTAAATGAGGATCCCTGAATATGAGCTTAAGCGCTAACAAAGCTTCCCTGTAGCCGTATATATTACCAATATGGAGGAGGAAAGCTGAAGAAGAAGATTGTGTAGCAGAAAAGATGGTCCCCAAAAGTTAAAGTAAAAATAAAGTGTACATGACTATTAATAGCACTACCCCATAAAAGTAGACTAAAACCAGTGCAAATGCCTAATGTAAAGGCAGGGAAAGTATAAGCTAATGCAGAACACCATAAATTGGGGATCAAAATGCGTGAATCCCGCTTGAAAAGAAAATCCTGACTCATTGATATCAATCAAATTTAAAAAGTATATTGTTCTCGTGTACCTTCTTAGACAACTGAGAACTCTAGAAATAGAGACTAGAAGCAGTGCTAAAACAGGCTGAAATAGAAATATAAACTCCAACCTTCTACTCAATTACACCATAAACTGATAGTAATGATGGGCCAAATAAGAATTATATATATTAATACAGCTGAACATATACTCATCTTTTAAAATGCAGGAAGACCTACTGCATTTGAAAAGATAATAATATTTGACCTGAACAATGTGGGCGCCTGGTTAGCCAAACTACTGAGAGGCAAAAGAGAGAAAGATTAAATCAAGGAGTTAAAATCTAGCATCAGTAGACTATTATTAAAAGAAGAACATAATTTATAAGAACTCAAGTAATATTAAGCTTCTCTTTATAATCAAGGGGATTATTCTACAACAACAACAAAATATTGAGGTGGCTAGCCTCCTAAGCCTCATGAGGAAGGAAAGAAAGAGAGTAACTAGACACTCCAATATGGGAGGATGTTGTGACGCTCGCAGTGAAATCTGTGAAAAACAATAATGCACCAAGGCTTGATGAGTATAGAGGGGCTTTCTACAAGACATACTCTACAAAATGAATTGACTGAACTATTTAATTACTGTGCTGAAAACAAGACAGTTACAAGACCTATGAGTAAAGCTACAATAATAGTTGTTCCCAAGCCTGGTAAAGACACAAGATATTGTGCCTCACCGAGACCAATCATACTTCTTAACATAGACATGAAACCAAAATTCTGGATACACATCTGAATGAGACTTTACCAATGCTGGTTCTCTCTGACCAGAGTGGTTTCATAAAGAAAAGGCAAGCACACAATAGCATATGAAGGATGTTCCACCTCATCAAAAAGGTCAATAAGAACAAACATCAGCAATCTTGCTTACTTTAGATGCAAAGAAAGCCTTCAACCAGTTGGATTGGTCCTTCTTACAACAGGTTTTAGATAGGAGGAGCTTCAGTACAAAATACATAGATATGGCCTTGGCTAACTACACATATTGCACAACAGGCACCGCATTGAATAATCAGCATTCACGCCTATTCCATTTTTACAGAGGCAAGAGATAGGGCTACCTGTACTTTAATAATGTTCTTCATCTTCAGGTCACCTAAAACTCCCTTCTAGAAGATATTAAATAATCAGAACTATTTAAAAGAGTCTCTGGTTACAAAATTAACTTCCACAAATCTGAGGTAATTGATCTGGCCTTTTCACCTGAGGAGGTATAATATCTCTTTAAATGGACAAAGCAACCCATTAAATAGTTTGGCAGCAAGATTATAACTGAATATCAGACTTGTTTAGGGAGAATTACCCTCCGTTATCAGCAGAAATAAAGAAGGACTTGAAGGATGGTCTTCCTTTTATAGCTCATGGTCAGTAAGTATAAATGTTGTAAAGATGAATATACTGATAAGGCTCCTATGCATATTTCAAGCCCTACCCAAACCTTTTTGAAAAGATGTTTATAGCTCAGATGCAGAAGTTTTTATCGAAATAAAGCAAGACCAAGAATCTTTCGAAGGCTCTTCCAACAACCCAGACTCAAAGGGGGAATGGCAATGCCAGATCCATTGTTGTACTATGCAGCAGAACAATTACATATAGCCGTAGAGAGGTCTAGTTCTGATTCAGATAATATATGGACACATGTGGATCATGCTTTAGTGGTTAGAACAAATGGGACATTTTATGGCTAGATAAGAAATAAAGGCCTCCTAAAACAAATATTTCAGCACGCCTGTCCACAGCACTCTTAAGATCCGGCTTGATATGGCTGAAAAAAGAAGTCTCACTACTTTCCCTTCCCCATACACACCAATCAATTTTAATAAGGCATTCCATTTCCAATTTTTCAGGTAAAAGAACAAAAAACTGGTCTCTCCCCCTCTCGAATAATTGATGGGAGAGGCTCAGGGGAAACTCCAACCCGGAACCAATCATTTCTACTGGAACCCGTAAGAACGCCTCATAAAAAGGAGAAATTCAAGATCGGGCAAAAGAATAAGAAGAAGTTGACAAAGAAAAGAGCAAAACGGAGAATATCGAAAAGAGCTCCACGAAAAGTAAAATTTCTCCAAGCAAGCCAAATAGAACAAGAAGGGGAAGAAATCAACCACATCAAGGAGAGTAGTAACGGATCCCTCAATACTTGCCAGCAGTCACCGCCAAAAATCCCTCTAACCGAAATAAAAGACAGAAAGGTCTTAAATCCGCTTGCACCAAATTTGTCATCAAAATTTTTAAAATCAAAAGAACATCTAACAGAAGATAAACGCATCTATCAGGATCTCCAGGATGATTCGAAAGCCCAATCTCTAACTTTTTAGAATTTACAGACATATTCCCTAGCGGCAATTGTCCATTAAACCGAGGAGACTAGTCAAACTGTTAAGTAAGATTAGACTGCTCCAATCATTAACTACAGGAGAAATAAAATTAGTCTCTTTTCCTGACAAAATGATCTGCTCAGTGGCTCGCGTAGAGTTCTGGTCAAATGTAGTTCCAGCTATTATAATTAAAGAACAAGACATTCTTCATAAAAACGGCTTTGACATCGCCATGGTTAGAAAGGCCAGCTCCGTTTGTGAACAGATGAGGGATACTAAGGAAATAATAGACATCTCTAATAATAATTTTAACCAGCAGAGCACGGAAGGTAAAGAAAGGAAGTACGTGCAAGACATCCCTCTGCAGATCTCAATAAAAGATGGAGTCCGGCAATTCTGGAATGGATCGGACCCAAGGCAAAAGCCGCTACCGGATGAAAATTCCTGGGCTTGGATAGTGGGATCTCTGAACAGGAATAAGTTGGGCAAGGATTTGAAATTGCCTTTTTAGCGATAGACATGTAATAGTGTCATGGAATATCGCGGGAAAGACTACTGATAAAATGCTTTCAATTCTGGAATATTCACCCTCAATTGTGTTACTGCAAGAAACATGGTCCATGACAACTTTCTCTCAAAAAGATTACTTTGTGTTTGTTAAAGCAGCAGAGGCCTCTAGAAGAGGCCACGCAAAGGAGGCCTAGCAATCCTACTGAGAGAAGAGATAGACTGGGACCCGGAGGAAATTGAGCTTTCGCTCCCAAATGTCCAATGCATTAGCATTAAGTGCCAGAAAGAAAGAATGGAGACTTCATCTAATCTCTTACTTTTTAATATATATTTTCCACCAGGAACCACAAAAGATCATATCTTGACCAAAGCATTCAAGAAAATCGAATCAATCCTAGAAGAAAGGGGATATCCTATGATGAAAATGGCTGGGGACTTTAATGGAAAGGTCTCTAATACACTAATCAATAATAGGGGGAAATCTCCACAGGAAGAAGCCTGTTCAATACCAACTCCCGTCTTCCCCAATAAAATAAAAGCAGATAAAAGGGGAAAATGCTTTTGTCATCTATTGAAGCAATTAATGGCGTTATAATAAACGGGAGAAAAGATGGCGATATTCCGGCGGCATACACCAGACTGGGTCCAACTAAGTCCTCAATAATAGATTATTTTATCTGTAGTTTAGATCTATTTCCGAAGGTCCAATCGCTTTCCACTCAATATTCCCACGAAAGTGATCACGCATTACTTTCTGTAGAAATTGACATCTATATTCAGCATACTTCTCCGTGGTCACTCCGTTCTTTTGAAGGACGGGCAGTCATAGATCACAAAACAGGAAGGATACATTGGAATTCCAAAACAATTAGTAAAATAAATCATACAATCTCCCAAGATCTGCTAACATCTGTGAATAAAATAGGCAATCCAATAAACAGATTTGAAGCTACTTTACAATCGGTAGTTGCCTCTCTCCAAGGAAATACTGCGAGACGTGAAAGCGTTAAAACATGTCATAGGGGAAAACTAGCGGATAATAATGCTCGACAATTAAATAAATTGACTAGAATTCAATTTCGCTCTTTCTGTGTGATAAAACAAGGAGAAATAAGGAAACTGAAAAAACTCCACTAACGGAAAAAGGAGAAAGAAAGACAAGCTCTAAGAGATCGAGTCTGGGTCGACATCCAATTAGCAGTAAAACACAAAAATAATAAATCATTCTGGAATATAATCTCTACACAGATGGGGATACGAAAATCTGCTCAAGCGACACCTGTATCATCATCTGACTGGGAAAAGTATATTCTAAGGCTTTATAAATCTAATCATCAGTATCCCATCTTCCTTGGACAGGAGCAAGCACTGAAGAATCAACCTGAGCAGGAACCAATGAAAATTTCAGCCGCACAAATCTCTATTCTGATATCCTCTGCCAGGTCTTCAGCAGCGATGGGACCAGATAAGATCCCAATTAAAGTTTTACAAAAAAACGCCGACGACTGGGGTAAATTCTTAGCCCCACTCTTCCAACACTGCCTGAAAAGTGGGGAAATACCAGAATCTTGGCGAGGGAGTGTGGTGGTTCCCCTCCTAAAAAAAAGAATGATTCCTGCAAACTATAGACAAATAGCCCTTCTTGACGCCACCGGTAAGATCTTTGCTGCTTGCATTTTGGAACACTTAAAAGACTGGGCTTTTTCGAGAAAAGTGATCCCCATGTATCAGGGTTTCGCCCAAAGCATTCTACATTGGACAATATTGCTGTATTCCAAACAGTGCTTGATAAGTTTGTTAAGTTAAAAGCTCAGATTTTATATTGTGCTTTTATTGATTTTTCGACTGCGTTCGATAGCGTAGATAGATTGACACTATGGAGAAAATTGGTTAATTTGGGGATTCCTAAAGATCTCTTAACAATAATAATCTCCCTTCACACATCAACATGGTGCAGAGTCCAAATGGGGGGAGAAAGAGGCCTAACCAAACCTATCCCTTCGCGGAATGGGCTGAAACAGGGATGCTTATTAGCTCCCTTATTATTCTCCATCTACATTAGCGATCTACCAGGGCGTCTCTCTCAAATTAAAAATTACCCTCCTAAATTAGCTCAAGCTGATATACTGTGTTTAATGTATGCCGATGATATCGTCATACTTGATCATACCCCGATAGGCCTGCAAAGAACCCTGAATGAATTAAATCATTATGCAACTGAAAATTTTCTGGTGCCAAATATAACTAAAACTAAAGCACTCCCTTTCAGTGGCAGAAGGAAGCCTTTACCTTATATATGGTCTTTAGGAGGCGAACAGATAGAGACAGTAAAAGAGTATGTTTATTTGGGCCGTATTTTTACTTCAAATTTACAAGATACAGCCCACCTCCAACATTTGAGTCGGAAGGCAGAATCCCACGTTGGGGCTTTACAGAGACTGTACCTCTCTACGGGAAATAGACACTTTACACCAATGATGGAGGTTTATGGTATGAAAATCCCTCCGATTTTATCATATTCCATGGAATACACATAAATTAAAACATGGCAATCTATAAAAGTAAAGGAAGGAACCATACTCCGAAAATTGTTAAAAGTGTTGCAGTCGGTACCAGTTCAAGCCCTACGTCTCGAGCTATCGGTAACAGGAATCTCTGCTAGAGTAATTTCAAATATTATTAGGTGGGCATACAACTTACTACATGCAGCGCCAGACACCTTAAGGCATTTGTTAAAATTGGAGACTTTTAGAGAGGAAGTGTCAGGGTATACTTTTAATAGGAATACGGTAAAAGCCTTTGAGGTTTCTCACTGCACTGTTGCACTTTTACAGGAGTGGTCCCCAGCACACTTGAAATTGTTTCTAAAACATTTGGCCCCTAGAATCAGTTATGAATTGGATAAAGAACATTGCGTTCAATTAAAGCATTATAAAGGGTTTGCAGAACAAACAGAATTTAAAACGTATGCTCCCTACTTACGTTTTCAACTAGAGCACGGAGTAAGGCGCTGTATTCTTCTCTTACGTTTGGGCATACTCCTTTAGCAACATTCTTAGCTAGCTGGGAAGGTACTAATAACCCCAAAGACATTTGCGAATTATGCAAAGGTGGCCGACAAGATTTGTTTCACGTTTTACTAATCTGTCCTAACGCGAGTATAGTAGCGGCACGACGACGTTATATAATTCCAATTCAATTAAAGTATAACGCATTCTTGGCCCAAGATTTAATTACGTTGTGTAACTCTCCTGTTAATGAATTTGTATGCCATAACTTGTTTAAGTTTTTAAAAAGCTTTCTGAAGCTGTTTTAAAGTTAAAACGTACAATCAGAAGATCTTATCTTATTTTTATTGAATGTTGTATGGATAGGCGATAGAATATTGTTACAGCTCCATTTTATAGTATGTTTTAAAAGCAAAAGTTTTACCATCTTAATCATTTTAAATCCAATAATAATAATTTTAACCCTGTATTTGTTGATCTCAGTTGAGGTCTGAATCAAATAAATTTTTTACTGATTTACTGATTAATAAGGCATTCACACCTGCTTTGTAAAATAAAACCCTTAGAGAAATGCGTGAGGCCAGCTTTAGAATGTTGATAGGCACTTATTCTGGGCCCGGTTGGTGACACACACCAACAAGGGAGGGAGCACTGCCTAGGCAAATTTCTCAGAAACAATGGGAATTACTTGGAATTAATATTTACAGTTGTTCTACAGCCATCAAAAGTAGGGAAATGCACTATAAAATCGTCTATGGAAGGTATTACACACAATTGTGCCTTCGTTGTATTTATATGAATGTCAGTCAGTACTGCTGGAGGGATTACAGAGACAAAGGAGATCCCTTGCACATCTGGTGGGGATGTTCCAGAGTGAAACTATTCTAGGAAGAGATAGCCAAAGTCAAAACACAACATATTGGGCTATCCTATACCTCTTAAACCACAAATAATGGTCCTTACTCTAAGGCCAGAGGGACTCGAGTATTTCACTAAGCAAGAATAGCACTTAGGTATTGCAGTGTTCGGGTGCAACAAAGACAACTATGGCATTTAAATGGAGTAAAGCAGAAACACCTCTAGTATCTCAATGGTAGCACAGACTGTGGGCCTTTCTGGCGATGAAGCAATTGTGAGGAAATATAATGGTAGGCACATAAAGTTTGAAAGAACTTGGAGGCTGTTACTAGCTAGATGTTATGTGTGGGAGGCTGTGAACGTCTTATGTCCCCCAAGGTGGAGAGCGATTGGCCTTTTTAAGGAGCTAGGTTTTTCCATTTATTACTTCAGAGAGAGGAAATATGGGTAATCTAGGGATTTGAATACACTCTGAAACAACAAAGACACAGCAAGACACAATGTGCCAGATGTATGAAGGCCCTGTTTTGCAATTCCCTAATTGCGAATATTTGTCATTCGCAATTAGGAAATCGCAAAACAGAATGCATGAAAGTGTGTTTAACACTTTTAGCGATTCCTAGGGGATAGCAAATGACCTACCTCATGAATATTAATGAGGTAGGGTGCAATTTGAGACCCACTAGGAATCTTAAAAATCACAGGGATGGTGGCCTGCTGGGCTCAGCAGACCACCATGTCTGTGATTGCTTTTAAATAAAGCAATTCCTTTTTTTTTTAGATGCAGCCCGTTTTCCTTAAAGGAAAACGGGATGCGTTTAAAAAAAACCTGAAAACTTTTCTTTTCATTATTTAAGAGCAGGCAGTGGTCCGTGGGACCACTGCCTGCTCTTAAAACATTATTTTACTAGCATTCACAAAGGGGAAGGGGTCGCCCAATTTGCGAATGGGTTACCACCTACTTGAAGTAGGTGGTAAAATGTGAATGTTTTGCGACCGCATTCACGGTCACAAAACATTCATGCATACAGTTAGGATTCGCTATTTGGAAGAGACGCCCTAAACATGCCCCTTCCAAATAGCGAATCGCAAACCCATTTTGCGATTCGGTAACAGGTTTCCGATTCGCAAAATTGGGTTTGTTGCATCAGAAATGCATTTTTTGCGATCGCAAACGGGCCGATTCTGCGATTCAGCCCATTTGCGAGGAGCAAAATGCTTGATGCATCTCGCACTATATTCTGTTTCTTATGTCTTATTGTACTTTTTTAAAAATTGTTTGACAAAACAATAACTGCACAATATTTTGTTGTGCCTGCGAGACAGCCACACATAAATTTTGGGAAGTCATAAATTAGTAAATTATCCCAAATATACTAAAAGTGGCAATATCAAAGTATGTGTTTCTAATTATCACAATTAAAATGTAGGTGTTTATTATGATCAGGCAAGCAAACCTTATACAAAGTGAAATAATAAACATATCGTGATACTGCAAACTAATATAATACTATTACAACTACTGCTGCTGTTACTAAACTACTATACCTCCTATAATTACCTCTGCTTATTTACTGCTGCTAATTTACTGCTGCTAATAATAATACAATCATTTAAAATTCTTCTTGGCCTTAATCCAAAATAATGACAAAGTCACCAGAAACTATGCATTTCCTTTGAAACATCATTCCATTCATTCAAGGATGGGGGCATTCATACCTGCCAAATAATCCATTGGTAATGTGTAGCATAATGTATCTAAACCTAATAAACAAAGCTAAGCATCAATTACTAGTTAAGAATCCATTACGCTACTGATATCAAGTTTATTAAATCTTAGAACAAGAGAGCTGATATACTTTGTTACATACAATTTTAAAAACGTGTTACATCCATTATTTTACATATCCTGCTAGATGAAAAATAGTCTTTTGAAATATATTTTATCAAACAGAGTAGCTCAGGGTAAAGTAGAGAATATGAGTTACATTTCCAACCCCATAGCACAGTGTCTAGCTACAGAGTGATTTTGCTGTGAATATTCACCTGTACTTATCATGACCATTGGCCAGTGCCTACCTGTGTATGCTAGGCAGGCACAGAAATGTGGTCTTATGAGCATCAATGATGTTCAAGTCTTTTGATGCAGAGGAGGCCACGGTGCACCCAAAGCATAGGCATTGCTTGATATGAGGGTTTGCAACTGCTACTCCTGCCCTATGTGAAAAATAGAAGTGGAATCAACACAAACTACATTTCTCAGAGCACCACGGGACTTTCTCAAGACTTGCAATGGTTGCAGACTTCTTGGATCCAATAAGCATAGGATCCTTGTGATTTGGAGCATTCCTTGTTGGGCAGTAGTGATACTTAGTTGCTGCAGCAGGAATCTTAGTGCTAGGAGATTGGAATGCATATCATCAAGAATTGTCAAGTACCTTGTTCCCAGAGAAGTATTCTGCATCAACATTAGTGACCAAGGATTTATACTTTAATCTTTAATTTAGTATTGGAGTTATCCTTTCAAGGATTACAAACTCTGTACATGTTATGTTATGGTATGGTATGTTATGTTAAAATAATTTATAAAAGTGTGTGTCTATCCGGGGGGTGTCTTGCCGCTGGCTGCAAATGAGAACAAGGAGAGCAGGAAGAGAGGGCCTAGATGTTAAAAAGCCATATTTTGAGCTCCTTCTGAATGAGGTCAGGGTGTGCAGAGCTCGAAAGTGGGGGGTCGGGGGGGGGGAGTTTTACCAAAGCTTGAGGGTAGAGATAGAAAAACTCCTACCTCCACAATTTGACTTGCAGGTTATAGAAACCTTCATGAACTTGGCTCAAGAGGAGCGATGCTGTTTGCTTGGGCATACCACTCAAAAGAGTGTTTAAGAAAAGCAGGGCCAGAGTTGTGCAGTGCCTTGAAAGGCAGTGCAGAGAGCCTTGAACTTAACCCGGCTTTTCTTTGGGAGCCAGTGTAGACGTGTAATATCCTTGGAGGTTGATTTAAATTTGGGAATACCTAGTAAGAGTCTAGCTGCAGCGTTTTGCACCATTTGCAGTTTATTAAGAAGTTTTTCATATATATTGATATAAAGGCCATTGCAGTGATCTAATTTGGAGAGGATTAAGGCCGTGATCACTGTCTTTCTTGTATGTAACAGGATAAAAGGGAGGATTTTCTTGATTACCCTGAGAAGAAAAAGCAAGAAGAGACTGCAGCACTGACTTGTTGGTCAAAGGAAAGATTTGCATCAATAGGGCTACCAGATTGTTGGACTGGCATCGGGGAGGATCCTGGTTCTTCTGGCCACCATGTGGAGGACTGGGGAGAGAGATTCCCAAACAGTACAACCTCTATCTTATTAGAATTGAGTTTCAGGCAGTGTCTGTCTGCTCATCCAAGAGCTGTTTGCTAGCATACAGTCATGAAAATGAGCAGCTACCTCGGTGACCGGATTAAAAGCTGATACAACAATTTGTGTGTCATTGGCGTAGTAAGTAAAGGAGAGGCCAAAGGATTTGACTAGTGAAGCCGACTCCATCGCATAAATATTAAAAAGGGTTGGGCTAATAGAAGATCCCTGTGGGACCCCGCAAGGGAGAGAGAAAGGGGAGGATTCAAATTGACTGAGAGCAACAGATTGAAGTCTATCTGAAAGAAAAGAGGAGATTAAAGCCAGAGCATTTCCTCTGACTCCCAGTAGCCTGAGACTGTCAATCAATAACCTATGATCAACCGTATCAAATGCTGCCGGAGGTCCAAAAGGATGAGTGCCGCAGCCCCACCTTTGTCCAGAGCCACTCTGATTTCCTCCGTGTCTTTAATCGGAGCCGACTCCTTGCTATGATCAGACCTGAACCCAAATTGTCTACATTTTTTCTACGATTATGGTCTCTATTACACCTATTCATTGGACATGCTAGTGAATTCTTTATATTGTACAGGCTTTCGTTATATTACTTTAATCACATTTGGTATTAAGGTGTTGCCAGTGTAAGGAATGAATATATATATATTGCCAAGAGTGAAAGCACAATACTAATGAGTAGTCACCATGTTACAGTTGATGAACTATTGCTATTGAGAATCATTCAGATCACAGAATTGCATTCTAGCTCATTGCAGGTAGTTATAGATATACAAAATGTGTATAAATGACACCCTGAATAAATTTATGGTAGAGTTATTAAAATTATCACAATAAATTCTTTTTTTTTACATAAAATGTATTACTTTACGCATCCCTATAACACTTAAAATAATGTTGTTTCTGATTCATAAATCTATAGTCCTCAATCAATAAACTTAAAGCTGGGGGTTGAACCATTAAACAAACAATAAAACCAATGCTAAACACAATGCCCTCCTAGACGAAATTAACAGTACTTATGCGATAACCAGATCAGCTACGCATCAGACCCTTGATTACCATAACAGAGGGTGTGATGTATTCCAACCACCCGATCTTTTCGCTTAATTTTTAAATCATCATCAAATGTAGTTATTTTTGCTATTATATGTTGAGTTTTACCCATCATACACAGTTGTACTGCTTCATTAATTGAAGTTCCGCATTATTGGCAAAAACGTCTTTTTGTAGTTTTGCATGTTCTATCTCAAAACCTGAGTAAATACCAAGTGAATGTTTGAGTGATTTCAATGTATCACCACAAAACCAGCAACATCGCTAGTCAGGTGTTATCATGCTCCTCAGGGCAGCCTCTATGTCAGCTATAAGAGAAATATAAAAATCAGAAATTTCTGATGTATCTTTATTTCTAATGGGCCCGATAGGCATGATTGCGGATTAAGGGCCCTATTGTTATCTGATAAAAACATACATTCTTTTTAATGTACTAAACGTCTCAGAATCTCTTTTGAAGGCTAGATCTTTCGTATTATCCTTTATTATATCTTTAAAGTAAATATATGAAGAGGTGTCTTCCCAATCTGACTCCATTCCAATAAGTTCCACAAATCTTGTCTGATAGACAACTTCCGAATAGGAAATGAGTAAGCAAAAAAGTATTTCCTCAATAAATTGTCCCTTTACTCACATTCCGAATCCGATAGCAGTCTTTAATAAATGTAGCATCCAGTATTCTTGACATGCACCATAACCCCAGTTCTAATCTTACCTGCATCAGTGAGCATGCTTTAGGTAAATAGAAAATATACTTAAGGGTTTATTATTAAACCTTTTCCAAGCCGGCACCGATCCATTCTCTGAATGTCAAGGTACCATATAGAACTGATGGTGCTAACTTTACATTGACCACATTGAGGATTGATAATGCCGCAGGACTGTGTAAATGCATGTATCATTTTCTGAGCATGTCTTGCAAGTATGCAGTCTTTAACTTCAAGTGGATTTCTGATTAACAACCTATCTGGCTCTACAAAGTGCACTCACTATTCCTGCGGCTCGGAAGAAGCTGGGCAGGGTCACCCCTCTTAGTTTGGTCCCAAATACTTTTTGGCTGTAACATGGGAAAAGGAAAACTGGCATTACCCCCGTCTGGAAGGACTACAATCTCTCCAGATCTATCACCAACTTCTTAAATAGCGCTATGGGCACGATAAATAAAGAAATCAGTGATGTTGAAAAGAGATTGGTGGTCATGCACTGTGTGGTTAGCAATGTTCTTACCATATCACCTAATATTAATCAAAGAGTGACAGATCATATCCCTAGATGATTAGGGAATAGTAGCTCAGCTTGGAGTGACCCAAGTGCTTTTCGACAGCCATTATTAATCAATCCTGTATCTTCCTCTACTTTGTATGACTCACCCCCAGCCAAAGAAAAAAGAAATCTGGCGCTCGGCCAGTTAGGAGCAGAAACAAGACTGATAACTTTAGAGGAAATTCGTGGATTATCGGCTTTCTCTGGATTCAAATATAAGCAATGGGAACACCATTGAAGAAACCATTCAAATTCATTTAGAGTAGGTAAAGTTAAAAATTTCCAGTATGTCGCTTGCTTGGTCTCTTGTTTTTTTATCTTGGTTGGAGAGATTAGCTACGGTTAAAATGATGATGTTACCAATAATTAATTTTTATTTGTCCATGCTCCCTGTCAAACTCCCTCTTGCATTTTTAAGTCTGTTAATCGTCTACTTTTATCTTTTTTATGGAACAAACATAAATCAAAAATATCTTTATTAAGGCTTCAACAGGCTAGGAATAAAGTAGGGGTTAATTTTCCCATTCTTAGTCGATACCACTACGCTTTTTCTTTCAAGCAAATTTGGACCTCTTTTTCAGTTCGTTTTTTGGAGGAATGTACAGTCTGGGGCCAACTTGTGCAAGCTCATATCACCCCTTTTTTACTTATGGAGATGGCCCACATCTCCCAAGCTCCTAGGACTCTCTTTTTACCCCTACTTATACACTCTCTCTCCGTTGTCACACCTTTACTCCTTAAGTCTAATTCTCTACTAGAGAGTTTTTTACAAACTCCGATATGGTATTATAAGCACATTAAATTAAATATTCGGGCCCTCTATTGGAAGGAATGGATTGATAAAGGAATAATAGTTTTCGGCCATATAATTTTAAATGATTCTGTGTTAGAATTTAGGTACACCCAACTTAAATATGATATTTCATCCTTTTATGGGGTTCAATATAACCGCATCAGGCCCACCATTCTTCAGCTTTATTCACAATCCTCCTCCTCATCAGTCCTTCCATTGCCTCCCTCTTCTCCCATTGATTTTTCCTCAAAGGTGAAGGCATCCTATATATACAAGCTTTTATGTCTTCCGCCTAAGAATAGAGCTAAATCAAAAATTGAACTACGTCAGGAACTGGACTTTAATCAAGAATTTTCTCAATATACCTGGGAAACAATTTGGGCTAAGATACAGACTACTTCCCGCTCTGCCACAACTACTCAAACTCTATTTTATTTTTATAACAGATTATACTATACTCCCACTCATTTACATCAGTTTCACATAGTTAATGACACCAAATGTTGGTCTTGTGCTCAAGAAAATTGGGAGTTTTTGCATATGTTTTTTGATTGTCGGAGTTTTGGTTACTAATTTGGGATAAGCTTAATAACATATTGTCTACGGACAACAAGTTTAACATCGTTCATTTGTTTTTGGGTAGTGCATCCCTTCTATAGCATTCTCAAAAGACAATTGGGAAATTAATTGATTTGACGATAGCCCCAGCTTTATAAATTATCATATCCAATTGGAAAGACACTTCAAAAATCACTTTTATTGTCTGGTGGAATTTACTGTGTCATCATCACTGGTTAGACAGAGTCCATGCCTTAATGATTAAAAGAGATCTGTTCTGGCTTCCTCTCACTTCATACCTATCCAGAACTGTTGCCCCTTCTAGACCTGTGTGCACCACTTTGGACCCCCCATGAGGTACCCACTATTTTTTTGGGTTATTCTGGTAATAATAGATGATTGCTAACTATGTTATTTTAACCTTGTACTTAATCCTCTTCTTTTTCTCCTTCTCTTTTTCTTCTTCTCTTAAAAAAATGTTCAGTTTTATATTAGTTTTGTTTTTACAACTCTAGGCATTATGTTTCCTCTCGCTATATATAAAGTTTTACTGTCTTATATATTATGCTTGAGCAGATGTATATCATTTTACTCTGTATTGTTTCACAAAATTATTCAATTTATTCAATAAAGCATCTCTAACAAACAAAAAAAGACTGATAACTTCTGATGAGTCCAACATGGACCAATGTGGAAGGAAAGATGGGGGCATTGAAAATAATGATTTTGTACCTTCACAAAGTGCACTTTCTGAAAAAGAGAATACATCTATTGTGGTTCTGTAGGGTTCAGGGAGGGAATGTTTGAAGTAGTTGTTAATAGGTTGAGTTCTGTGGAATCTACCATGGATAACTGTTTAAAGATGACAAATGATTTTAAACCCTCTACCTTGAAACAGCTGGCAAAGTCTATAGCCCCCAGCCACAGGGTGGTTGAGCATGTAAATCAAGGAGTAAGGACAAACAGCTTAACTGAGAAGGGCTGACTTAATCAACAAATTGTTTAGTCTGCAGTGCCTGGGAATAGAAAGGGATCTCAATATGTGCATGATTTACCTAAGCAGCCTTCTTTACAAAATCATCTGGCTAAGAGCTATCACTGCTCTAATTCTTCAAACTACCTGCAGGTACTCCCGGAAGCCATGCCATACGTGATGGTGTTAAATAATGTGTGGCACTTTGATGCTAATCTGAAGGAAGAAATGAATACATTTTAAGAACAAGGTGGTGCACTGATAAGGTAACTAAGTGGGCCATACCCAAGTTCTTTTTGAGGATATTAGCATGGTCTGAAGGGTAACATGGGTGCGGAAGGGACTGAAGGCTTGCAAGGATGACTGATTGTGTTGTGGTTAATTTTAGGGCTCAAGCAATTGCATAGATAATATTGTTTGAGTTGAACCACCCTTTGTTCCCCTATAGCCTGATTATTGTAGTATTCTTGGGATTTTTTATATGGACTATAAAAAATTATCATTTTCCCCTCATAAAAGCTTTTTACAAAATTGTTTGGAAGATGGGTATAGTGTTCAGATAACCAATCATTTTTCACCTCTTAGCTCACTGAGAGACTTATAATTAATCGAATCTGCCCGTTTCAAGCTTTCTAACAGAGCTTTGGAGTCTCCGAAAAGATGTGCCAAGGAGAGGCATCAGAAATTGTAGTCCAGTTGCAAATTACATTTAATTTCCGATAACACAGGGGGGGGCTGCTAATTTGAATAGCCAGGAATGGATGAGACTTGCAAATGGGTTTTCCATCCTCTGTTTCCAAGCAACCTGGGCTACAGATAGCTTTTATATGGATGAGTATACACTACATAATTTGCATTCTAGTCTGACTAGGGCAGGGAGAACTAAGGACAGGCTTTCTGTTAGGATTTCAACTCTGGTCTCATTTAAAGTGTTTATTAAACAGCTGCATTCGCCTTTTTATCAGGTGTTGGAATTGCAGATAACTTCGGGATTGGGTCTTGTCATTCTAAATTCCTATAAAACAGTATTTAACTCAGCTAGAGTAGATGTGATATCCTCTCTACATAGAGATTTGGACATTCTTAGCCAAAATATGGACAAGGAGATGCACATTATAATGGTTGGGGATGTTAGCGTGCACTTGTGTACCTTTCCCTCGGACGCTGTTTGTGGGAATACTGACTCTGAGGGAGATGACCAACACATTTTGCACACTATGGATATGCTGCAGTTTTAAATAATTTATTTAATGAGAACAATGCTGTTTTTGCCAATAAGGTTTGTGGTGCACCAACCCTTCCCATGGCCACTTTTACCAGGAAAGCTGACTGTAGCACCATTTATTTTGTATTACTCACGAAAAACCTGAGAGTGTTTGTTTTTACTTTTCTGATTCAAAATAACTGTGAAAGCGATTATAATCCCTTTACACTGGATATTAGAGTGGGCTGTGGGAGAAATAAACCTCCGGATATTGTAGCTGGCATTGAAGTGGTAAGGATTAATGGCCCCAGGATCAGAGGGACCAGGGTGAAAGCACAGAGGCTTCTAGCTAAAGAACAAGATGCACTTTGATGTCTGCTTGGATGTTTAAGACTGCCTTTGAGGCAATATCAAGAAGTATTAAATCAGAGTTTTATTACTGTACCGGGTTAGGAGCATTAAAGCGCATGTATGGTTTGACACTAGGTGCACGAGTGTGCATAAAGATTTACAAGTCGCCCTAGCCAGAAAACCTAGAGATAAAGTAGACGTTTTAATGCGTAGTCTTAGGTATAAGTTGTTACTATGTGAAAGGAAAAAAAACATAAAAGAGGAAGCCTGTGTATCTGCTAGTGAGATGAAGCACAACACAGCTTTTTGTAAGGGAATAAAGTCGTATTTCAGAGAATCATGTATCTGTGTCATAGCAGCCTTATCTCCCGTACAGGACTGGGTGACCCATTTCGGTAACATCTATACTCTAATGCCAATGTGAGAGAGGAGAAGGATGAGAAGAATGAAGAGGTTACCTCTTTTGAGAACTCAAGAATTCAGCTGCCTTTGTATTTTGAGCTCAATGGGGTAATTATGACCACTTCTACGAGTCGGAGCAGGAAAGGTCCTGAGCCAGATGGGGTTCTCATTGATTTTTTTCAAGTCAAAGCTAGAGCTTTGGGGACCCCTAATAACTAATGTACTGAGGGTCGTGGGCAGAACTGGAAAGTTTAAAACAATTTCCATTGTTCCAGTCTTCAAAAAAGGAGAAAGGCTGACCCTAAGTGTTACTGCCCGATCTCCTTCTTGGAATCACTAGTTAGAGTGACCGGGAGAATCTAGTTAGCAAGTTGGAATCTTGGGCGGAGGGACTGCAGGATATTATTAGAGGTTCAATATGGTTTCTGGAGTGGGCTAGGAATGACACAGTAGTGCCAACATTTGCTTTACTTGATTAGTAAATACACAGTGGCTAAAAAGGGGGTTACATCAAACACAGAAAAGGGGATGGGAGGAATACTTGCAACAAGTCCAACCACTAGCAATCACTCAGGGTAGCATTCCAACCCATCGCTCTCTTGCCCACCAGGTCACCTCAGTTTGGAGCCAGCCATATGGAAATCTCCAAAAGGAACAGCCCAGCCTGAACTGCAGGCCAGGTCCTCCCAGAACTGGGACACAGCAACCCAAGACTGGTTTCACCCTGATTAGGGCTCGTCAGTCCACTGAGACTTGGTGCCATTGGCATAGAGAGCATGGGACCTATGTCTGGCCACACCCCTGCCAATTAGGGCATTGTATCAAACAAATAAAAGGTGATGGGAAGAATGCCTGTAAGAAGTCCAACCACTGGCATTTGCTCGAAGTAGCATTCCAACCCATCTTCCCTTTGCCCACCATGCCACCTCAGTTTAGACCCAGCCATATGCAAATAAGCCTCAACCTTGCTCCAATAGGAACAGTCCAGCTTAAAGTACCAGGCAATGCACACACACAGACATATATACCTAAATATAAATATATCTAAATATACACACATATACATAAATATATATAAATTCACACACACACAGATATATATATATATATATTCACTGAAAAAACCATAGGTTTTAGGGAAAGTTATAGTTAGTTGGACATTGCACTCGTACAAAACCCGTGAAATTCCCCTGTTATAGTTAGTTCAGCTAACTATAACTTGCGCCCCCGCAATGCACTGCTGATGACGTCACATATTACATCACTCATGACATGGTCAGTGACATCACTGATGACATCTCAAATGACATCACTGATGACATCACTGATGACATCATCCATGTGATAATTTCATGCATCTTCTCACACCCTAATATAACTTTTGATACACCCACTCTAAATTACAGACTGCCATTCTCAAAACCATACACACTCCAGCACCAATAACTACATACCCACTCACTGATTCTTAGGTCTACTTACACATCCAGTCACTCACCCGTACAGTCACTCATACTTACGGTCACTCAGTACAGGACTATCATATGCACTCATACTCCTAAGCAGGCCTAGGGGGTCAGGGTGTTTCTACCCTGCCCCCTTTTTGCGTTTTGCGCACTTGTTTCTTGTGCCTTGGTTCTACCGAGGAACAAGATGGCTGCCAACACTTCCTGGTTTGGAGTGTTGACAGCCAATTAGCATACAGCTCGTGATCGGGAGGGTGCGCTCAGGGTGCGCGGACCCTCCGCGGCCATAGATATATATGTGATTTTACTTTTGATTTTCTCATGAACTACTGAACGGATTTACACCATTTAACCAAAAGGCATGACTCTGAACCAAGGGCTACCTTTTTGCCAAATTTGGTGTAATTGCGTTCAGCAGTTCGGGCTGTAGCTGCGACTAAAGGTTCCTATGGAAAATTGCATGGGGAAAACATGTTTTGGGACCCCCCTTTTTTCTTGGCCCCCACTTGACAAATCCCCCCGAGACTTTCAGGATAGGAGCGGACCGGAGCGCCCCACGAGTTTTGAAAATTTTGCAAAGATTCGTCAACCGGCGCCAAAGTTATTTCAAATAGAATGTTGCGAATTTCCTATGGAAAATAGGTCCTAACTATAACTATCTACTGGCGACCGCCAGTAGATAATATATATATATATATATATATATATATATATATATATATATATATATATATATTGTCCAAGTAATCACGCTCTCTCAGGATATTCCAATAACAAAGAATTTATTTCCAGTTACGCGTTTTGGGGAACACCGTCCCTTGCTCACAATGAGCAAGGGGACGGTGTTCCCCGAAACGCGTAACTGGTAATAAATTCTTTGTTATTGGAATATCCTGAGAGAGCGTGATTACTTGGACTGTCTAAAAAAACAAATTTTCCAGTGAGCTCCATCCACCACAGGCCAAATGGGGCGCAAGAAGCAGCACGAGTAACTATATATATATATATATATATATTCACTTACAAAACCAAAGGTTACACCCGTGTTATAGTGAGAAAGTAAAATAAAACAATCTTAGAAATTTACTAAAAAAACATAGGTTACAGGGACGTTATAGTTAGGATATAGAATTAAAAAAAATAAATTTCACTGAAAAAAAGAAAGGTTACAGGGACGTTATAGTTAGGTTAACATGTTATGAGTGATGTAATATGTGAGGTCATAAGCAGTGCATTGCGGGAGCGTAAAGTATAAAGCTAGGTGAGGTAACTATAACTGCTGATATTTTATGGTTTCGCATGTCTTAAATGTTAACCTAACTATAATGTCCCTGTAACCTTAGTTTTTATCAATGAATTTGTAAGGTTTTTTAAACTCTATTTCCTAACTATAACGTCCCTGTAACCTATGTTTTTTCAGTGAATTTCTAAGGTTTTTATAAATTATATTTGTTCGTTTTTTTTACTGCAGTGGTGGCTGGCGACCGGGCCTGGTCTGTTATGGGCATGACCACATCTCTACATACCCCACCCCGAAGCAGAGCATGGTGAATGCACAATTCCTTAATCAGTCTCCGTATTTATTTCTCAGTTCATAATTCCTGTTGTAAATCTCAGCAATAATATGAACAGTAGATGCGTGCCACATGTTGCTCGTTTCAGTATGTTAAATGTAATGCTCACGTGTAAACTACCAATCTGGTTTCTAAAATTATATGCACATGTAAACTGCCAAACTGCTTTCTATAATTGTATGCACTTTTGATGACTCATCTCACATTCTATTGCGGTATCCTAGTATGTTAATTAGGCGCTTACCGGCAGTGCCAGATACACGTGCAAACAGTTAGACGTGCAACACATGTAATGGAGCTAGCAGCGGAGTGGCGAGGATATTTAAACCGCTCCCGCATGGATTCTTTGCTTAGTCTCGTTTGGTTGCAGCACTTACCTGTCTCCAGTTCCTAGGCGGCAGTCTCCAGACTCCCGGCTCCTGGATCGGACATCTTCCGGTGGTCTCTGGTCCCGTCCTTCCTTCTTCCGCTCCGGCGTTCTCTGCCGTAATTCCTGTAAAAGAAGAAAACACAATTACGGAACGTTACCAAGCAACGCAGCCTCCACTACGGTAATACCAATCCAATCGCAGATACACTGGTAAGCTCAATTTCACTTTTTCACGCAAGTAAAGAGAAGTGGAACAATTGCATTTCAAAGACTTTGGACAAAGAAGCCACCTATCTGTGACAGACGCTAGACATTCTGATGGCAGTATGAGATACTGCAAGACAACTGGCTATCGTTTACAGTGAAGTTGAACCGTAAATAATGTAAATCTGAAACTGGATGCACTAGAGTGTGAACTATTGGCAGAAAAACAGTTATGTGCAAAAGGAGCTAACTGCATTTCCTTTTTTGTTCAGTAGAGTCAATCAATAACAATCTGTACTGAATATTGTTCCTTGCAGTATTTCCTCTTTTCTTTATATGTGCTTATTTATTTCCTGATAGCTACTTCCATTTCAAGATTGGTGACAGAATACTTTTAGGTATTGTATTTTTAACTACTATATTATAGGTGGAGAGACTAAGAAACAAGAAAAGACATCTAAGCGTATATGTTTTATTTATCTATTCACAGAATGTTACTAATGTAGGAACCACCTCTCTGATGGTGGAACCTTTTGTGCATGTTCATGAATAAAGTTGAAATGTTTCTGTGAAGAACCACTATTTCACACACCTAGGTAGGAATATGTTTAATAGGGTTTAAGGTTTCGTTAGGTTAGCTCTTGCATATGTAATACTTACGTTTCTTTTCTAGTACCTGCATTCATTACTGCAATTTTGGTGTTCCTCACAAAAGTTTGAACATATCCAGACCCAACATCCTGAACGACCACAATCTTTCCGAGACCCTGAAAGACAGTTTACACCAGCTCATCCAGAAACACCGGTTTATTTCCTGTCTCTTCTCTTGTCTCTCATCCCAATCTCCTTTTCCCTTGGGTGCTTTCGGATTGGCAAGTGTTTCTTTCTACCTTGCCGTTCTGTCAGTTCCTAGAGGGACTAGGGAACAGTCTTCGCTAAGGCGGAACAACCTGGAGTTCAGGTGAGTGGCTTATCATAACATGGTCTGTGGTCAGGCTACATGGCCAATATCCTATGTGCTTCCAACACCACTCCACTAGGGAAAAACAAGGAGAAGGTGTTAAAAAAAACATGGGGAAAATGAAGGAGAAAGCAGTGAAAACTAGAGAAAAGGAAGGAGAAGACAAAAAAAATCAGAGAAAAAGCTAGGAGAAAGAAGTGAAAACAAGGGAGAAGTATAGGGCGCACAAAAAATTGGTGAAAAAGCAAGCTGAAAATAGTGAAACAAGAGAAATGCTAGTAGAGGGCACAAAAAACAGAGAAAAAGCAAAGAAAAAGCAGTGAAAAGAATGGAAAGCATGGAGAGGACATTCAAAAATTGCTGAAAGAGCAAGGGAAAAGTAGTAAATGCCAGTGAAAAGAAAGAAGAAAGTAGACAAAGTTGGGTGAAAAAGCAAGGACAAAGTAGTGAAAATTAGTGAAAAGCAAGCAGAGGGCACACAATAATGGTAAAAAAAAAAACAAAGAGAAAGCAGTGAGCAGATAATTATAATTGTATTAAGTGTATTTTTTATTTTTTTTGATCTGCGGATCCACCGCAGAATGGTAAACACAGATGGTACCAACTATATGGTTTTAGTCCCAATCACAGTATCGCCATGAATCCGGATTAATGGATTGGCCTAAATTTAAATTTTTGTATATATACAGTACAATAATTTCATGTAAGAGGTCAGTGTACACCAGAGGCGCAACTAGAGCCAAATTTCGGGGGGGGCTACTAAAAATTTCGGGGGGGCTGACTCTTCCAGCAATATGCTGAGTGGAGATGTAGGGGCTCTAAGAAGGGGTGAAAAACAACAATGCCTCGTTAAACACGTAAATGGTCTTTTAAAGACCTGTGAAGTGCTCCGGTGCGGCTGTTTGTGCCCGGGAAGCCGTCTCATCCCGGGCTGCCACACACGACGGGGGGGCTGAAGCCCTTTGAGCCCAATGGGCGTTGCGCGCCTGGTGTATATAAGTGTATATTTATCCAAGTATTAATTTTTTTAAGCAGTAGTCATGTGATTTATCTTTTTCGCTGATCCGTGAAAAAGATCCGCAAATTTGCGTGATGACACATAGAAACCTTGTCTTATGATTGGTCTGATAAGTGCCACACCCTTTTTTTCCAAAGAAGTACACCCAAAATCTTTTATTTCTAACTAAACAGTGCACACAGCTACACTGATTGGAGTAAGGCTCTTTGTTTTCAAGCTTCCAGGTTGTTACAAGCCTCAATTTCTAACATCATGGCTTTATCTGGTCCATCTGCTGGCGAAGAGTATCCTGTCCTGCTGCAGGAAAATGAGGAGGAGTAGAGTCGACCGATGAAGAAACATAGGGCCTCATTTACAAGGTTTTGGCTACCCTGCTTCAAAAGAAAAAGGCAGGAATGCGGCATATCTATCAGATAAGGCACATTCCTGTCCTTTTCCCCTGTGCTAGCACACAATGGGCTGCCATGCGCCAATGCAAGCACCCATGCGCCATGGTGCAAGGGTGTCTGCGTTGTAGGGGTGATTGTTTTTGTGCAGGAAGGGGCACCTTCCTGACCAAAAGCAAGCATGAGTGGTGTTTTCCTCTTTCTATGTGTGCTGCAGAATGCAGCACACATAGAAAGAGGAACAAATGAGGTAAATAAGGATATTTCTCCTTGTTGCACCTCCCTAATGCCACCCCTGGGGTGGTGTTAGAATCTGACGCATTCCCAGGTTTACAATCCCTCGTAAATCTGGGAATGCTTCAGATTCCATGGGTGTTGCATGGGGACATCCATAGCAACACCCATGGAACACCTCTTTCACACAGGGTTCTGTGTGAAAGGGGCACATATTTACCAGGCCATGAAAAGCCATGCAAAGTGGCTTTGCGTGGACTTGTAAATATGCTGCGGCATATTGCGCCACCGGAGTGTCAAAAAAGTGATGCTCTGTTGACACAAAAGTACCACTAGGGGCCTTGTAAAGGAGGCCCAAAGTGAGATGTGGCAAATTTTTACTATTCCCTCAGGGGGAAAAAAGTCACTGCCAAAAGTGTAAAGTGTAACATCTTTTGGAAGGAGTTGTCCCAAAGTACAAGCAAGAAGTACAGTATGGAACAAGCTTGATGTCGAAACATCTAAAAACTATCCATGAATGAGTCTACATGAGGATCGTTCGTGAGCGAGAAACAGGTAGTGGTGCATCTACAGCTACAGCTACTACGGCTACCCCGTCCACCTCAGCCACCATAACTGTAGCTGCTATGTGTCCTAATCTAGGACACATGACTACTCACTGCTTGCGATGTCACATGCCCGTTGGCCTTAATACAACATCTGTTAAAGAATACTTGGATGCCATCAACAATCATCTGTCACAAAAAAAAAATTGGGTGGACTATTGCAGTTTTTCTACAGTATTTTGCAGCTAGAAATCCTGTAACTTTCTGTTATGGATATTTTTGTTTAGCTGTGCAGTTTTTTTTAGGTGGTGCACTTACAAAAAAACTAAATCAACCAAAAAAAAACTTGTTTTTAAAAACAAAAAGGGTCTTTTTAGAACCACCCCATCTACTCATAAGATGAGCTGTGTTTGTCTTTTTATTTCTTTAAAATACACTTGCTGTGTAAGTGAATACACGAATGTGTGAATTGGTGTGCCAGTATATGCATCACTGTATGCCATGGCGTTCTAATATATAAATCACTGTGTATCTTTGTGTGCCAGTAAATAGACCAGTGTGTGTCTGGGTATGTAAGTCTATGCATGAGTGTGTGTCTGGGTGTGTCAGTGTTTGCATCAGTGTGTCCCCGGGTATGTCAATGTATCTATAGGTGTGTGTCTGGGTGTGTTAGAATATATGTCAGTGTGTGTCTGGGTGTGTCAGTGTATGCATTAGTGTGTGCCTGGGTGTATCAGTGTGTGCATCAGTGTGTGTCTGGATATATGAGTGTATGGATCAGTGTGTGCCTGGGTGTGTTTGTGTATAGATCAGTGTATGCCTGACTGTGTCAGTGTATGCATGAGTGTGTGCCTGAGTGCAATAGTGTTTGTATTCCTGTGTGCCTGGGTATGCAAGTGTATGCATGACTGTGTGCTTGGATGTATTAGTGTCTGTATCAGTGTGTGCCTGGATGTATCAGTGTACATATCAGTATGTGCCTGGATGTATCAGTGTATGCATCAGTGTGTGCCTCGGTGTGTCAGTATCTGCATGAGTATGTTTGTGGGTGTGATAATGTATGTATCAAGGTGTGTGTGGGTATGTGATTTTATGCATTAGTGTGTGCCTGGCTGTGTTGGAGTATGCATCAGTATGTACCTGGGTGTGTTACTGTATGCATTAGTGTGTGTCTGGGTGTGTAAGTGTCTGCATCAGTATGTGCCTGGCTGTGTCAGTGTATACATAAGTGTGATCCTGGGTATGTTAGTGTATATACGAGTGTTCGCTTTGGTGTGCTAATGTATGTATATGTCTGTGCCTTGGTGTGTCAGTGTATGTGTCAGTGCCTGCCTGGGTGTATTACTGTATGCATTAGTGTGTGTCTGGGTGTGTCAGTGTCTGCATCACTGTGTGCATGGGTGTGTCAGGGTATCCATCAGAGTGTGTCTTGGTATGTCAGTGTATGTATCAGTGTGTGCCTGGGTGTATCAGCATGTGCATCAGTGTATGCCTGGATGTATGAGTCTATGGATCAGTCTGTGCCTGGGTGGGTTGGTGTATAGATCAGTGTACGCCTGGGTGTGTTAGTGTATGCATGAGTGTGTGCCTGGATGTGATAGTGTATGCATTCCTGTGCACCTGGGTATGCAAGTGTATGCATGAGTGTGTGTTTGGATGAATTAGTTTCTGTATCAGTGTGTGCCTAGGTGTATCAGTGTTTGCATCAGTGTGTGCCTGGGTGTGTTAGTGTATGCATCAGTATGTGCCTGGGGCTGTTAGCATATGCATATGGGTCGAGGCAAGTCAAGAAATGAGTGAGGAGATTGCTAAGTTCTTCCAAAATAAGGTAGAAGTCATTTTTTCAGCCTTTAACCAACTCCCGCAAGGAGCTACAGGAAATAGGAGGACGGGTTCTAAGCAAGTCATAGGAGTATGTCCCACACTTGAGAAATTTGCCCCACTCTGTATCAATGACACAAAGATGCTACTGGGCTCTGTTAAGTCCGGTTCTCCCTATGACCCCTGCCCAGTGACAGTGGCCAAATTAGCCCTGTAACCGATTGCCACCACACTGACATTAATATTTAATGCCATGTTTGAATCAGGTGATTTCCCTAGACTTTAGAAGAGGGCCTCCATACTCCCACTTTTGAAAAAGAATAATCTGGACCCAAAGGATCCAAACAACTATAGGCCCATCTCCTGCCTCCCACTACCAGCAAAAGTGGTGGAAAAAGAAATAAACGCTCAGCTGAGTGCATTTCTCTATGAAAACAAGTTACTGGATCCCACGCAGTACGGTTTTAGAGTAGGGCACAGTATGGATACCGCCTTGATAAAGTCAACGGAAGAAATTAGGAAAGCCCTGGACCAAGGAGGTGAGGCGGCCCTCATTATGCTGGACTTATCCGCGGCCTTCGATACGGTTCATCATAACCTTTTGATGGACCGTCTGTTGGAGTTGGGAGTCAAAGGAAAGGCGTGGGGGTTGCTAAAAGCGTTTCTAACGGACAGGAAACAAACAGTGTCCTTAGGGAACTTCGACTCCAACCCTTTTTCGCTACCATGGATCGTCCCTTAGCCCGACCCTTTTTAATGTGTATGTGGCACCCTTGGCCCCTTTGATCAGATCATATGGCTTTAGTCTTACCTCATATGCAGATGACACACACATTGTTGTGTCACTACTACCAGGGCAAGAAGTAGGCATTAGCAAGAAATTCCATGACTGTATGGGAGCAGTCAAATCTTGGATGTCGAAAAATTGGCTAAAATTAAATTCAGGCAAAACCGAGGTCCTCACGTTTGGAAACAAGGCTAATTTCTGGACCCCGGACTGGTGGCCAGCAGATCTGGGTATCCTCCCCAAACCCACGAAGAAGGCAAAAAATCTAGGTGTAATGGTGGACGACAGACTGAACTTTGAGGACCAGATAAACGCTACAACCTCTGCCACCTTTCATTCCCTTAAACTGTTAAAAAAGGTCAAACCTTTCCTGCCAGAAGACAGTTTACGAACAGTCATCTCATCCATTATCTTATCTCGACTGGACTACTGCAATGGGCTCTATTTAAACATCCTAGAGCGACATCTGAACAGATTGCAGATCCTGCAAAATGCAGCAGCAAGGCTGGTGACAGGCACCCCCAAATTCGTATCGGTAGCCAAAGAAATTAAAAGACTACATTGGCTGCCCATTAGGAAAAGGGTGCAATTTAAGTCACTTTGTATTGTCTTTAAGGCACTTCATGGTCAGGGTCCTGATTTTCTGACTCACCAGTTTCGATGGTATACTCCCAAAAGAACCCTCCGCTCACTAGGAGCCAAATATGTGAGCGTACCACCCACGAAGAAAGCTTCATGGGGGGGGGGAGAAGTTTCACGACAGGTGCAGCCAAAGCGTGGAATGCCCTCCCTTGGAGTTTGAGGAATTCCACTAACCTCCTCGCTTTCAGGAAACAACTCAAGACCTGGCTTTTTAACTTATAATTTTCCTTCCAGCTACATTTTGTCAACAAGCTACCCTGTTCTCAGTAGAGTTGAGCCACTAGCGCCAGGACACATCCGGGTAACCGTGCGCTCTACAAATATATTTAACATAACATAACATGCATCAGTTTGAGCCTTGGTCAGTGTATGCCTCAATCTGTACCTGGGTGTGTTATTGTATGGATTACAGTTTGGCTGGGTGTGTCTGTGTCTGCATTACTGTATGCCTGGGTGTGTTAGTGTCTGTATTGGTATTTTCCTGGGTGTGCCTGTGTATACATCAGTGTATGCCTGGGTGTGTTATTGGATGCTTTAATGTTTGGCTGGCTATGTCAGTGTCTGTATCAGTGTGTGCCTGGGTGTGTCAGTGTATATGTCAGTATGTGCCTGGGTGTGTTAGTGTATGCATTAGTGTGTGCCTGGGTGTTGTAGTGTATGCAAGAATGTGCATGTGAGCGTGTTAGTGTATACATGAGTGTGTGCCTGGGTGTGTTTGTGTATGCATCAGTATGTGCCGTGGATGCATAACTGTTTGACTGGGTGTGTTATTGTATAGATTATTGTTTGGCCTGGTGTCTCTGTGTCTGCATTGCTGTATGTCTGGGTTTTTCAGTGTCTGCAATGGTAAGTTTCTGGGTGTGTCAGTTTGTGTATCACTGTGTTCCTGGGTGTGTTATTGGATGCATTAGTGTTTGGCTGGATGTGTCAGTGGCTGTATCGGTGTGCAGTTGGGTATGCCAGTGACTGTATTGATATTAGTCTAGGTGTGTCAGTTCTGTATTAGTATAAGCCTGTGTGTGTGAGTTCCTCTATCTGTGTGTAGCTGGATGTGGAGTTGCTGTACTGATGTGTGCCTATGCGTGTTAGTAACTGTAGCAATCTGTCCATGAGTGTGTATCCTCAAAATCTAAAGTTATAACACAGCAAGAACTAATTAGTAAAATACATTACCCCAATAGATGGTGCCATTGATCTGTTAAAAAGACAAAAACTGAAATATTTATTAGTTTTACAATTAATAGAATTACAAAAGTAACTTACAATTTCAACAATGCATAAACACATAACTCTAAGAAATAAGTAGACATTTTTCATACTGTAAATGTATGTATTAATATAAATAAGCATTTCATTTTCCTTTTTTCTTTACTAATCTCAGCTTCTTTACTCATACACCATAAACAATGTACTTTTTAAGCAGGCATCATTTTTGAACAGTGGGGAAAAAAACAATCATAACGATTGTAGAAAACAAAACTGCACACTATCTCATAGCAAACTGTGCATTACAGCCACTACAAATAAAGAAATTAACATATCATAACTTATTTAACTATTACAAATACAGTTTTGGGCACAACCCCATTAAACACATGCAGGTATATCTTTACACCTGCAAGCACAATAGAAAATGATGTCTGCAAGCATTTTACAATACCTTCAGTGGAAAAGATTACACCTAAATATGTGCAGTGTAATATTTGCAGCATACAGTTACCCAGCAGCACTGCCAAGAAATTTTCACATGGAACAAGTTCCAAATGAAACCACTTCAAAACAATTCATGATAGGATGTACAACCGAATGATGCAGAAGACACTAGGTGCAGCTAGAATATTCCACCTCTACAGCACTATTGGGAGAACCTTCATCAGTTGCAGTCATAATACCAGCAGCCTGTGAAGGTTTGAGTGAGATGTTTACTCACTGTGCAACATGCTACATGTCTGTCACTATAAAAATGTGTTTTGCGAGTCTGTTTCTCATTCTTCTGTTCTCAGGTTGTATACTCATACACCACAAATGATGTACTGTTGAAATAATGATCATTGATCAGTTGCAAAAAAACAACCATAAAGAGTGTAGTAAAAACAAAACTGCACACTATGTGTATGTAAGTAGATGTTTGCATGTGTAAGTTAGCGACAACATGTTTTTGAGTGGGTCTGTGACAGTGTGTGCATGTTTCAGTACCTGTGTGAATGACTGAATAGGTGTGTGAGTACACGTATGAGTACCTGTATGGGTGAATGGATGGCTATCCTGGAAAGTCCTACAAGAGTCCCTCGCAACCAGTGCTTCCGGCAGATCCAATATTTTATTCTCCACCGTGCATTCCTCTCCCCTGCCCAGATAAATAAGCTCTTCCATCGGGATGACTCTGAATGCCCCAGGTGTCACCTGCCAAACGCAGACCTCCTACATATGCTCTGGCATTGCCCTACCCTAGGGGAATACTGGGCAAATGTGGCGGCCTCCTTGGCCCACTGTACTAAGCATGTGGTTCCCTTCCACTGGGAGGTGTATATACTACATCTTTTTAAAAGGAGCAAGCAACACAAGGCTACTGCGCGTTTCTTGGACCTGGGCTTCATCACGGCAAAGCGCCTGATCACAAAACGTTGGAAAGCCCCGGCGGCGCCTCATGCGTTGGCCTGGCACTGCTCTATGCTTAACTGGGCCAAGGCGGAGGGCATGACACTGCAGAGGGGAGACTTACTGGGACTTCGCAAGTTCCCTCTTGCCACAGATTGGGGGGCTATTGGTGATAGAATTGCAGAAATCTGCTACACCCGCAGTAGACACGCAAGAGGAGGCAGAGGTCGCTTCAGCACCAGGTGGGATCTCCATACCCGCTAATGCGTTGTCATAACGGGGGCTGCCTTGTACAATCCTCGCACGCCCCGTAGAAACATGGTATCTTCATGCCCTCCACAAGCAGTTAGTTAGCCGTAACTACACTTCAGGGCCTTGGGTCACGGGCGGTTACCCTTTCCCCCTAGTCAGGTTATTTTGTCCTCATTATGTTGTATGCTCCACCCATTGTTCATTACTAATCAACATCATGCTTAGCATGGCATCATAATACTCAGTGCTGTGGTTTATACATTTACTCACACTTCTCCTCAAGAGTTCTGACATTGTGGACATTCCAACTACATCGCATTCGACACAGTGCACCCTTACTACCGCGGCCAATATCACGGCTTTGTTTTACTGTAGTAGCCTTACCAGGCATTTGTGGCCATCTGTATGTGTTTGCCCTGCACTGTTAAGTATAAATGTCAGTAAAAAGATTTAAACAAAAAAAATGAGTACCTGTATGGGTGTGTTTGTGACCCTTAACTTAGATTAATAATAATATATTTCGAACTTTACAAGTACATTTTATTAACATCTTAGAATACAATTTAAACCAAACAATTAACAAACAAACATAAAATAACTTATTTAACTATTTACAAATAGAGAAACACAGTGACACTTGAACTTTTGACTAACTACTGTATGAACTCACCCATGTACTTACACTGCTGCTGTCTATTTCCTTTACCTTTCCAAATTTGTAATGGAGTAGGAGTAGATCAGATTAAAAGTAAAACATTTTTATTAAAAATTTGACAAGGAGTTGGAAACAATTTAAAGAAATACGATTAAGAACGTTTAGAAATAAAGTAATATAGAATTTGGTACAAAAATGAGGGACACTAAGACGAGAAGAGCAGCACTCAAACAAAAATAATATATTGAGAGTGTGGTTGATAAAGTGTTTCTCCTGAAGCGCAAACTATTTATTTTGATACTAAACAGAATGAAAACACCGGATAAAACAGTGTTGCCTATGAAGAACCCCCCCCCCCAAAAATGGCTTATTAATAAAAGTAACTTCTGCTAAATTTTAAAAGGAGAATAGAAGCATACATCTACTACTGAACCTTTAATGAAGAAAGCTACTTACAAGAGAATGAATTAGAGTTAGTGTTAGTGCTTCCGCCCAACACCGGCTCGGTCCTGTGATCTACCAACACCCGGTCAGCGGTCCCAAACGGCCCATAACAATGCGACCGAACACTGTTCAGTCGCATGCTCCCTTTTCTCAATGGGAGCTCATGTTACGGCCGTAAACCGGCCATAACACAAGCTCCCATTGAGAAAAGGGAAGTGTAGTTCTTCCCTGCACCCGTGGCAGGCACCTTGAGGTACCTGCCACGAGGTGCAGGGATCAACAGGGGGCACGGCCTCCAATCCAAGGCAGCAAGCACAAGGGGGCTCTGCTGGGGGCCCCCAAACACGCTCTCCGACATGGTTTCCATGTTGGACAGGCCGGCATGGAAACCATGCTGGAAATCTTGCATCGTGATCTCAAGGGCGGAAAGGCCCACCCTTGAGATTACTGACCAACTTCCGACTGGCCAATGGGCTCCTCGAGCCTGTTGGAAGACAGCCGGAATGACCAGCCAGTTTACTTTCCGACCACCTAGTTCATAATTACGTGGTTGGAAAGTAAACTGAGCGGCCCATTACGATGGGGCCGTGAAGGCTCCGATCATCAGTCGGAGCCTTTACGGGCCGCATCGGCCCCTTAAGGTATTATCCACTGAGCTTCAGAAAGAGCTTAAAGGTACAGTTGTGTAGTTTCCTTTAGATGGCAAGCACAATATTGAAACTGTGGGTGTAGAGAGAGATTTGGAAGAACCGCTTGTTATTCTAGAGAATGGTGTGCCCACGAAAAACAAAAAAATCTGGCAGGAAGTAGTGAATGTAAATAATGTGCAGAAAGCTATGTTATATCTTAAAGTCAATAATGTGTACTATAAAAATGTAGATGTCTTGTTATGTACCCCAAATTACCCTAATCTAGGCCTAGGTAGCTACACAACCTTTTACCTACATTTGTCCTAACCACACAGTTAGGGAGGCAATGCTATGGCCTTCATTGAATGTTTCCTTTATTCGGTATGATTCTCTGAGCAGACTGAAAGCCATGCATTTGCAGAATGATGTGGCCTTAACCTCAGCCCGAGAGACTTTTGATCTCCAGGTTGCAAGGTCTTCATCTGAGATACAGGCGCTAGTCCGTAAAAATTTCGGGGAAATGGTTCATCGTATCTTTAACATGTCTGATATGAGGGGGATCGTGCACCTATTTAAAAGCATAGGTTCTGTACTATTAAGCACCTTTCAGACAATCTGCGGAGTTATTCCAGCATTTATACACTCTGTATTGGGGAGTGTTTTTGGAGGGCTTCCGCTGGTCCTACTACTTGTAGTGGGTATCTAGGTTTTAATTTTCCTGCTACGCAATGGACGGCCCAGTTCCTCAAGAGATGGAAAAGGCACTCCTGGTGTGATGTTGCCATGAACGCATGGTACTCCATCTGGGCACACCTCAGCTTCGGGAGCTAAGCGAGCATTGGTTCCTATTATTCAGGCCAGTCTGGGTTGACTGCATCTTGCCTGTTCTCCGCTGCCTATTCTGCGGATACGAATGCGTGTTGGACATATGTCTGACTCTTCCATCGGTTGCTCCACCGGACATAGACATACTAGTGGACCCCTTAAAGGCCCACGTGTTACAGTGTCCTCAGTGTATTCCCATGTTGATGACGGCATTCTTAGAGCCCCCACGGGATGCTTCAGCTCCTGTCGGAATGGACAACGCCTCTAGAACAGATTCACAGGTATCGTTTTTGTTTTATTTTTATTTTCTGCTCTCACTGAGCACCATGGCTTTCGATGTGCTAAGTTGGTCTAACAGTATACTGACTATTTAGAAGACTTATAGAGCTTTTTAAATTTTTATAGCATTGTTTTTTACATATACCATGTTTTTAGATGTTTTCAGATACCGGTATTATAAAAATATTTTAATGTTTTTTATCAGGCATATTTTAGCATTAGTTGACCTTATCGACCTTCGGATAAGGAGTGGGTGTTATGTACCCCAATGTACCCCAATCTAGGCCTTGATAGCTACACAACCTTTTACCTATATTTGTCCTACCTTGCTCTGCATAACGGTTCTAGCACTGACCTTCTACCCAGTTATGTGCTGAATAAATGTCAATCGGTTTCCTTGAAACTAGCCTCATTTATTACGCATCACGATTCTTAGAAAAGTCCCTGCAGCATGAACATACTCTGTGTAAAAGTCATGGTCTTCTTCATCCTAGGGCGAAAGAACAACTTTGCATAATCGCAGATATTGTTCTAGGCTCATTTTCATAATCGTATCACAACATATCGATTGTGTAAGGAATCCAGAGGCTATCTTTATGGTATAAAATAACCATACCAACACTAGATAAGCAGAGGAGAAGCTTCCACGCTGACACTAGATGCTGAGGTTCATGCAAGCAGAAGCTCCAGCAGGCAGTGGTCTGATATCCCTTTCAGGGTGTCCAACTCGAGACCAAGACGGGGTCCTTCATTCTCTCCCATTAGGCAATGGGGTTGACTCTTTCCCAAGGGATTCTTGGCTTTACATCCACATACATGCTAGGTACACTTAGGTACACTTAGGTAGGGTCAGCATCGTAGGAGTATGCTTGATTACGGTCATGTATCTTTATGACTACATATATTCACTGTTTTAGCACCATGGTAGAATTCTACCTTTTATTTACTCTGTTGGTGCTTGTAATCTTATACATCTGTTTCTGTCTAATGATGGTTGCAGCAAACATGTTTTATACTAGAATGATGCTGGTTCAATAAATGCTTATTGAAAACGTCCCCAACATTTGTTCTGCGTATCTCTCTGAGACTAAGTAAGCATGATTGGCTGAGCGAAAAGTACTGCACTGTTTCCACGATCCCTGAAGGATCAAGGGTTGTCATGTTTGAGTGTTGCCAGAAACTATTTGCTCCTTGGTAAGGTTAGCGGGCTTATAGTGGCACTGTGAGCTAGCTGGTCTGAAAGCTAACATATCCCTAGGGGGTGTCTGGAATCAGTCTGGACACCAATCCCTTAGTTTAAGTTGTCTAAACGCGCAGATCCTATGTATTTTTAGGAACTACACGACAGTCTAACATGGAAGTTACATGGAGAATGAAATGTTGCCTTCAAGTGGACAGTTTGAAAAAGTGGGTAGAAGCAGATCTGAATAAAAATAGGAGCATGCAGTATCCATCCACTACATTCAAAAGATGTTATGGGGGACGCCATTGAACTGTAATGGATGAAACAAGCTAAAAGAACTCCAATGAGTGTCTAGAGAAAAGTTTCTTCAAGTTGCTTCTTCTCAGTTCTTTTTTAAAAAAACGAAAAAGTGTAAAACTGTTAGAAACACCTTCTTAAAGATCAACAGTACTATTAACAAACATTTCAAAAGTATGCCACAAAATCATCCCAGCAGTACGGCCAGTTTCTGACTAACCCTGAATTTTAACCTGCACTCCTCTGGGCTTCATTCATACTTACTGACAAGGACCTCCTTTATAGTGGGTGTTAGACTTGGCATCTTTGGCGTGGATTCACTTGACTTTTTGCCTCTACCTCCTGTATTTTTGATGCTGTGCTGGATTTCATTTTTGCTGGCTTAGATGCTTTGGGCACTTTGCCACTGCTGATCAGTGTCACAGTGCAAGTACTCCCTGTGTAAATGGTGGATACAATTGGTTCTCCCTGATTGGCATATTTGATTTACTGGTAAGCCCCTAGTAAAGTGCACTAAGTGTGCCAGGGCCTGTAAATCAAATGCTACTAGTGGGCCTGCAGCGCTGCTTGTGCCACCCACCTGAGTAGCCCTGAAAAGGTCTCTCAGACCTGCCACAGCAATGTCTGAGCGCAGTTTGTCAACTGCCATGTCGACTTGGCAAGTGCACCCACTTGCCAGGCCCTAACCTTCCCTTTTCTTACATGTAAGACACCCCGCTGGTAGGCCCAAGGTACCCCCATGGGCAGGGTGCAGTGTTTTTACTGGTGTGTGTGTGACATGTCCTGATAGTGAAATACCGCCAATTTCGTTTTTCACTATTAAAAGCTATCTTGTCCCATAGGATAGGATGGGAAATGCTTTGTATCATCTTACAAGTATAACTTCCCATTGGGACAAGATAGAGAAATGAAGTTTATGCTCTCTGAACTCAGAATTTAATAACACATCTTTTAGTAAAGATGGTTTTTAAATTGTGTGTTTGAAAATGCCACTTTTAGAAAGTAAACAGTTGGTCCTAGACAAGCCTAACTATACTCAATTAGTGTCTGTAAGAGAGTATACTATGAAAACAATTCATATAAGCAAAATTATATAGTCTAGAGGCACATTGCCTCTAGACGTTTCGACCCTACCGCAAAGGGCAAGTAGGGGAAGTAGACTCCTCTGCAGCTTTAGAGACGCCGACGGATGCGGCACGTCTCCGCTTTTGACAGGATCCAGTATCAAAAGAATTGAACGCCCTTACTGCAGCATTTGGCTAGAAGGTCTCACACCGCTCCAACTCAGCGGCACTGTGGGGTGATTTAACCCCGACCCTGATGAATCCACAGGAGTGTGATGAATTTGAATTATTCGCAACACGACCATGCAGTAGTCTCATGAGTGTTTCCCACCACGACCTTCGCTCTGGTCCCCCTTCCCTGTCCTGAGGAAGACCCGCAGCAGAGGAGTCTACTTGCCCTTTTGCGGTAGGGTCGAAACGTCGACATCCGCCTAGTGGGCCTACACCCAACTTCTACTCCCCTCATATCCCAGCCATAGATGAAGTCGCACTGTGACACGAATTGTTAAACGACTAACGGAAATTGAAATTGAGTACAGGGGTAGGCCCTATACTGTAGGGATACCGGCCCTGTCAGGAATTCTTACCGGATCCCATTTGCCATAACATATTTGAATTGTCTTCTATATGCCTCTTCATGATCTTCATCTCCATTTTCTATTCTCCACATGAGCACTTACTTTCACACCTTTCTTTCTCCCCTTGAAAATAACCGCGTCAATATTACAAGCTGCATATTATGCTTCTACATATGTATTTCATTCTATGAATAATACTCAGTGTGAAAATAAATTGATGTTTGCAATTTAACGAATCTTCGGTGGCCCCAATTTATGATTTGATGATTTCTTTGCTTGAATGTGCCTCTAGACTATATAATTTCGCTTATATGAATTGTTTTCATAGTATACTCTCTTACAGACACTAATTGAGTATAATTAGGCTTGTCTAGGACCAACTGTTTTCTTTATCGATCGATACCCAGGTCCTTTGACATTTGACTGGGTTACCCCATTTATTATAATGGACTTTTAGAAAGTAGGCATTTTCTTGTTTAACTATTCTGTGTGCCTCTGCCTGTTTGTGTATTGACTGTCTGGTTTTGGAGTGACAGGGGCTGGGTATGTGCATTCACTGTAGACAGTAACTGGGTGGGGTTGAGGTGTGCCTGGCCCTTCCTGGATGACTCTGAGCTGAGCTGAATAGACCTTGGCTGAATTTAGAGTAGTGGTAGGAGATTTCTTTGCACCTGAATAGGGCCTGTCTCCCTTGCACAATGCTGTCTCCACCCCCTGTGGTCATACTGCACCAGTGAGAACAGAACTGGTTTGGACTGGGCTCAGAGACCCTTGCACAAAGAGAACAAAGACAAAATGGGGTATAAGTAGTAGACCTAAAACCCCAGAAGATTAGATTACTTCTGGGCTCAAGAGGAACCTTTGCCAAGGAGAAGAGCTGAAGAGCTGTGAGGAGGATTACTGCCCCTTTGCTGTGTGCTGTATGGGGTTGGCCTGCAGTTGCTGTTTCTACCAAGGAGAGGACAAAGACTGGAACTTTGCTTTGAACCTGCTTGAAGAAGATCTCCAAGGGCCTGTGTGTGCTGGCCTCCTGTTCTGAAGTCTCAGGGACACAAAGACTTCACCCCCGGCTCCCTTGAACTCTACAGCTAAGAGGTCTGACCTGCCAGGAGGTGCCTATTCCAGTTCTGGGCCTCTGGAGGTTGTGCTTGCTGCTGGGAGCTGGAAGAAACCCAAAGAACTGAAGAAATCAATGCATCGCTCTTCTTGCGGCTGTTTTTCTGACGCAGCACAGCTGTGAGAGAAGAATCTCCATGCATCGCCGTACCGCTGTCGAAACCGACGCAGTGCCTTTCACCGCTGCAAGAACTGATGCATCGAGGGATCACGGCTGAAGAATCCGATGCAGCGCCGCTCGACGTAGCCACATCGATCTCCGACGCATCCCAGATTTCCATGCATTGTACCTGTGCAGCAAGTTTTCCCGACACATCACCCATGGACCAGAACCGTCTTGGATTCAACGCATCACTTCCCCCCTACAGACAGGATTCGATGCATCACTTCTCCTGCATGCAGCAGAACTGTCGCATCGCATCCCCATGGTCTCAGGAACTGACACATTTCTTTGTTTTTCTACGCTTCCCATCTCTGCGGATGTTTGGCCTTGTGAATTTTGACGCACCTACAGGTACTTTGGGAGAAATTACGCATCCATAGTTTTCTATGGATCAAGTTGTTTGAAACCTTTTTAAAGTCATATTCTTATTACATGTATGTTGGATTTTTGTCGTTTTGGTCTTGTTGAGTTTAGATAAAGATACTTTATTTGTAATACTATGTATGCTTTTATGATGTTTTCCTACAAAAATAGAATAAAGCTTGGTTTTGATTTGATACTTTATTTTTCTAAACTGGTGTGGTGTCCATTTGTGGTGTTATCACTGTATTACTGTGTGTTTTGAGTACAAATACTTTACACATTGCCTTTGGGATAAGTCTGTCTCCTTGTGTCAAGCTACCCAGGGGTTGAGCAAGGGTTATCTAAAGTGTGTATCCCCCTTACCCAGCCTAGAAGCAAGAGTTCCTATTTGGACAAAGGTACCTACCTCTGCCAACTAGAGACCCCCTTTTCTAACAGTGGGATACCTCAAACTCTTCCCCTTCTCTAGAGCGAATATGTTGTCCCTTTCATTACCACAAATATGACTGCAAGGGCAACTCTAGAATAAGCCTGGGTGGAGTTCGCGGAGTTCTGCTATGCGGAACTCCGCAAAGTGCAAAAAAAAAATCTTCCGCGCTACGCAGAGCTCCGCAAGCGGCAGAGTGCGTTGGATAAATGCTGTTTGCAATGATTTTCAGTGCCAGGTGCTTGTCTGCCCTGTGCAATCATCGCGAACAGCACCATGCACAGCGCGAGCGGGCGCTGCTTCCTTTCTGCCGCTCGAGTAGATTTTTACCCGAGCTGCAGCTTTCTCAACGCGAACGGACAGTTTCTCAATGCGAGCGGTGGCGAGCATACGCAACCACTCGCAATGAGAAATCTGACCGCCTGCATTGAGAAATCTCGCCGGGAGGTTGATTTTTCATGCTTGCGCTCGCCAACTTGATGTTGATGATCGCGAACAAGGAAAAATCTCGCCAGGAGGTGGATTTTCCCCACCCGCCAACTTGACGTTGACGAACGCAAGCGAGGAAAAAAAACTCCGCTACTCAGAATTTTTTGGAACTCCAAGAGCTCTGCGTAAAGGGGAGTGCGGGAATCTCCGCAAACTCCGCAAGCGGAGCGGAGTTCACCACCCAGACTTACTCTAGAATCCTTCTCAGAGATCCTTTGTACCTCTGCAGCTACTTCTTATGTCAGAAATAACCTGTCAATAGCAAACTCCTCCTTAAAGTCAGCAACCAACAAGGGGTATATTTTGAAGAACTGGCGCACTGCTGTTTTGCAGGAGCAGTGTGCCAAAAAAATTACTGCCACAATACGACAGATTCTAACGGCATGTTAGCATCATATTTACAATTCGGTACTCCATGGCGTTAGAAAGAGGCCGGCGTCGTAAAAACTGATGCTGTTGTGTGCACTGTGTTGTTAGAAAATTTGATGCTAATGCTGCAAAAGTGACGTTTGTCCAAATAGCATCTAGAAAATAGACGCTAGCTGTACTAGTGTCTCTTTTTGTGTGCCTAGCGGGGAAAGAAAATACAAAAACGTCGCTATGTGCGAAAAAAAGTTACACTTACCTGAAAGCAGCAATGGAGCAGCCAGGAGTGAACTCAGCCCAGGACAACAACCCCAGTACCATGACCAGCCAGAGTCCCAGGGGAAGAGGAAGTGCAAGTTCAGCAAGGAGGAGAATGAGATCTTGATCACAGAGGTTACGGAGCACCAACACAAGCTCTTCGCAGGCTCCAAAATGTCATTGGGGAGAAACAAGGCAATATGGCAGACCATAGTGGACAAGGTGAACAGTGTTGCCAAAGTCAAGAGGACAGTGAGAGACTGTAAAAAGTGCTGGCATGATTACAAGCGCAGGACAAAGGAGAAACTGGCAGCCAATCTCAAGGTAGCATTGCAGACCGGAGGTGGTAGTCCAGCACCCCCTCCAGTTGGATCCCTTGGAGGAGCAGGTGTCCACTGTCATCTTTAAGGAGTCGGTGGTTGGAGCTGCGGGACAAGACAGTGCAAGCTATGACGAACTACAACAGCAACAGGGTAAGTTACAACAAGGGGCAATGTGGGTAAGTACGTCATGTCGTGCAGTGCAGGTAGCTATGTCCAAGCACTCTGCTGCACTGTTTGCATGAAAAAGGGTAGGATGCTGGCTCATCTATGGGTAAACATGACACCAATGGAAAGCTCATGGGCATTTTTATAATATGTTGGCATATGGCAGCACCACAAGTCTTCTAGCTGTACTACCCTATGTCAAAAGAAAAGGGCAGGGGTATCTACAAGATACAGCACATTCTTGTCCTTTCTGCCAGCGCACAAACAGCAGATGTCCACCAAAGCCGGCACCATTCACCATGGTGCAAGGGTACTTGCGTAGGTGCTAGCCAGCCAATTGTGCACCAACATAGAGGAAAGCACAGGGTGCATTGTATTGTTGTAACCACAGAGCAACCCTGAACTTTCCTAATCACACAGTTTGGCGCAGCAAGATGGTTTGTGGCACTGCTCTGCACCACATGTTTATGAAATATGCCCCTCTGTCTCACCTGGGCCCATGCATATTAACGTAGCCTGCAAATCCATAGCATAGAATCGGTTTCTAGAGGAGAAACAAAACACCAGAGGGGTGTGGGATATGTGGGCCATGGGAAGTACCTACACATAGGGACATTTCAAGAGCCACGTCTATAGTAGCCTAGATTAAATTACATTGGCTTGCATGGTCAGAGCACACATGTGTCAGCTGCCATGATAGGGACCACCTGTACTGCTCTCATCTACTGTATATGAGTGGGTGTGGGGGTGAATGCATGTGATGTACACCAGAGGACCATGGGGCACATTTATCGTGAAATGGCGCGACGCATCGATGCAAACAAATCTGCTCCGCCGAGCTGCATCATTTAAAAAATGCAGGGATGGGCTGTATTTACAGGAATACGTGCCACCCCTGTATTCACCCCCTCGCCGATGCAAAAAGAACAGCTGTGCTCAACGCATGCACCCTTGTACCATGGGGCAAGAGTGCCTACTTTGGCACTAGACTGTTCTTTTTGTACCAGTGCAGGGGTGAGCACAGGGGTGTCAGGTATTCCTGTAAATACAGCCCATTGCTTCCTGCACATAAACAATCAATAATGGTCTTTTGTTCCTTCTATGTGTGCTGCAGAATGTGTGTCAAAACAAATGATGGTGGGTGGCCCTGGTGGGCTCCTGCTAGTGCAGTGCATAGTAGGTGCTTGCTGTACATGTCGAACTGCCACTCTATTTGATTGGGGAGACTTTGCTTTGGGGACATGTGTACCACAAGTTACCCTCACAAATACACATGCAATGCTGTGTCTGACTGTGCCACACTTGTGTAGCAGCTGGTTAGGGATGACAGACAACAGCCCATTGTGGTACTACATTCTACATGTCATGTGGACCTGGGTGAAGATGTGGTATGTGCCATAAGGGAATCTGGTCAAAAAATGTATCACTGTGCCCCAGTCAGAGGATGTCAAACAGGGAACTGTCAAGGGAGAGGGAGAACTACTTAGTCACCACAAAGGACATGAGTCCGGGAAGGTCAGAGGTTGAGGTGGATGGGCCCAGTTGTCTTTGAAAACTGGGGGGCATATTTACAAGGGCATTGCACCACATGAGCGTCACCTTTTATGATGCTCGGGTGGTGCAATGCCCTGCGCCATATTTACAAAGTGGCCTCAAGCCACTTCGCGTGGCTTAACGCTGCTTTGTAAATATCATACCCTTTCACACAGGTATCTTCGTGAAAGGGGCATGCAATGGGTGTTGCTTTGGGAGTTCCACTGCAATGCCCATTGCTTTTTTATGCTGCCCAGATTTGCAAGGATCTACAAATCTGATGCAGCACCAAAAACTAACACCACAGAAAAGTAGGCATTAGATTGGCACAACGAGGAGAAATACGTTTATTTCTCCTAGTTTTTGCTCTTTCTATGTGTTCTGCATTCTGCAGCACACATAGAAGGAGAAAATCACCTTTAATGGTTGTTTATGTGCAGGAAGGTCTCCCTTCCTGCATATAAAGAATCACACCTGTAAAACAGACACCCTTGCACAATGGTGCAAGGGCACCTGTGTTCGCTCTCTGCAGCTTTTTTTAGAGCCACTTCACGGGAAAATACAGGGGTGTGTCATATTCTTCTGAATACGGTCGCATCCCTGTGTTTTCAACATGACGCAGCAAGGTGCTGATAAATTGCTTGCAGTGCTGTGTTGCACCATTTCTATGTGAATATGCCCCTCGATAGGTACATGTCAGGATTCCCAGCACTACTACCATGTGGGGTGCTACCTGACACATATCACTCTTTAACAGCCTGACATGTCAGTCCATTGGATATGGTCACGCATAATGTAGGTGTCGTAGCCACATGAGAGTCAATGTATGATCAGGGTTCCATCACTGTGTAGCAGTAAGTAGTCTGCCAGGACCAAATTGGGAACTGCCAGAGGAGGCATGTACACATAAAAGTGCAAAGGTCTGATCAAAACGATGTGTGCCACCCTGCAGATAACTAACTCTGGTCCTAATGAAATGGGCTGAATGTCAGTGATCTTAATCTGACTAGTATGACAGGATCCATCCACTCAGAGTAGGCACACAGTGGTAGTGAGTACAATGATTAGATCCAGTCATGTGAAAGAAAATTCAGTGCAATTTGAAATCCATACCCTTGCGTACCAGGTGTCCTACGCATCAATGAGGAGCAGAAAGTGTCAACTGGATTACTCATGTCAACATCTAAGAGAGATCAGCAATAGCAATTCTCCATCTCATTGCAGAAGATGAACCACGCTGTCCCGGACGTCAGCGATGATGGGGATGACAACATGCAAACCATCCACCAGGACACCCTCCAAGAACTCCTGGACTCCATCGGGACACCATCTCCGGACATGGGGAGGGTCAACAGCATTGTAGGGTCTCCACATCCCACCTACCATCCAACAGGCACCACCTGCCACCACACCCAGAGCCTTGGACTCCGAGGACCCACAGATTTCCTTCAAACGTACTGTGGTAGGAGTCCAGCGGGATTTGCTAGCAAAGACAAATGCATGTACATAACATTACCTGAGCACACATGCTAACTCTCACACAGTAAATCGTGATGTTGACCTGTACGTAGCAAATAATGACATTTAATGTCAATAGAAAAATGTAGTTTACTAAAACTACCTACCCTACACTAACTAACTAATCTAATCTACACTATCTTATCCTACATACTATCTAAAACTACCTTAACTTAACCTAACTTACTGTATCAATCAATCAAATTTGCTTTATTTCGATAACAAGTATCATAAAAGCATCAGACAAGCCATTTTTTAAAATACACTATGTACAGATAAAATTTTTCATAAAAAACATGGCATGTGAATGATATTTGATCGATCCGAACATAAAAAGATAACATTTCATTATAACAGATTTCATTATAATACAATGTTAAAAAAAAAATCATTAGAAAAGTAAAACCCAATGTACCTTATATAAGTGGCAATGCATAGGTGTTATTTTGAGCTCTATTCGATCATTCGTCATGGGCCCTGCTTTATTCTCCAAAGGGATTACAGTATGAGATTAGATCGCCTTTCGTAAGGCATTATGTCTGACTATCCAGGCGCAACTCAAGAACTTGGCCACTCCTCAAGCAAAGAGGGTTCTCGCATCAGATTTTAAAATGCGTAAAACGGTGCAGTGATCAAGAGTACCTAGTTGCTTACAGATTGGTGTTAACCATCTAGACCTTGCCCTTTCGTACGCCGGACAGGCAAACATAAGGTGGGCGATACTCTCCTTCGGTGCCCTACAGCAAGGGCAGTCTTCTGTTGTTTGTTTTGGGGGGCGCCATTTAGCAGTCAGTTCACAAACCGGAAGCGACCCAAATCTGAATTGATTATAGAGTGCCCTGTCTCTTGGTATCTGGATTGTGTCCAAATATGGTTCCAGGCTTCTACAATGTTTGTGCTGGAAATATTCTTCTGTTAGCCTTTCCACATTTGGATTGCTAGAGTCCCGGTTATCAATCCAGTCCCAATAGTTACGTTTTAGCTCAACCTTGCTCGGGGGATTTTGGTTGTCCCAAGAATCCTTAAATCCAATAGATGTCATTAAATTCTTGACGTTGGATATCCATTTGACCCTATGGTTAACGTCAAGGCTCATTACTTCAGTGAGTGCTTTAGCATAATCCATGAGTTCAGTGGTCCGCCTAACTTACTGTATACATTTCGTACGACATTATAAACATCAAACCCCCTAAAGACACGCCTTCACACAAGGACAACAGAAACTACACCTAAACATCAACTAACTACACATAGAATCCTAAACAATCATATATTTTTGTATTTAAAAAAAATATATATATAGTTTGGGAGGGTTTATACATATATAAAACACATCAACCTCCCACCCCAAAAAAACACAAAGTACCCCTACCCATTAAAATTGTAACCCACCCCTACAAAGCACCTAAAACTGCTACCCCTGCACTATCACTACATGGCTTGGGCCTTCACACTACCTGGTTTAGTTTCTGGAGGAGTGTTAGAGCCTGGTCCATTTTGTTTTCTAGCACGGCCACCTGCAACTTTAAGTCCAAAAGGTCCTTCTTGATATCAAGCTCAAATGAGCCAGTCCCTCCTGTGGCCTGAGGTGTGGGACCAGGTGGTTGGGATGGTACGCTGGTGGGTATGCTAAGTATGGTGCCTTGGAGGTAATTTGGCCTGACTGTCCATTTTTGCCTGAGCTTCTCTTGTCCATTGTTGGTGGTCCCAGAGGAACGCATTTCCACATCATATCGCTTCCTCGTGGCCCTGGGTGCCTTAGCGACTCTTCGAAGGTGGAAGTAGCGCTCCTTTCTGAAGTTATGCCACCTCAGCTGCTCTGGAGTCATGCTGTCTGTTTAAGCAATAAGGATAACTGTTAGTCAAAGGGTGACTAGGAACAGGTACAAATATCATGAAACAATATTATTTTCACATCTGAGGTAGCAGCCCCTACAGCCTAAATTCATCTTGCAGCTTAGAGTGTGCATACACATGCCTATTGTCTTTCATATCAGATTTACTAAGACCAAATTACGAAGGCAGGGCAATTGTTACACAATGCAATTGCAACACATTGGCACATCTAGGTATGACCAAGTCAGTACTTAGTATGCTTGCGAACAATGCTGTTTGGTACCCATGAAATGGTACACATGTCATCTTTACTGAACATTAGTGTGCCTTCTGCATCCTGCAATGGCCTTTACACCATAGGCATTTGCCACAGTAAGATGTACAATGTCTGCAAAGTATATGTATTGTCTCACAATGTCACGTAACTGATATGGCAAGGAACCATATCAGGGCACAAAGCTAACTATACTGAACACTTGGCAGGTATGAAATGTAACAATGGACGGTGGATAAGTACCTCACATCACAAAGAGGCATATTAAACCTCTCCTATCTGAACTATTGTAAGTCCATGGTGGACCAAGCCACCACTCATTACATGCTCCCAATATGATAGCATGTGCAGCTGACATGCATTCTGAATTCTTCACAACCACGGCCATGTTCAGATGTGTATCCACTACCACATATTCTCACATAGTCTGCCACCTTGATCATGGCTCCCCTGTTAAGCCTCTATCATGTGATCCATCCCAGATTAGCAATGTATTCTCCTTGACAGTAGTCAGAGGCTGAAAGTTATGCAACACTTAACATCCACTTTTCCTGACCTATTAATTATCATACAACAGTTTATTTGTGATAGGGATGCACATTGAATCTGGGAAGTCACACAGCATCTGACATCACAGTGAAGTTGGGGTCATTGAAATTATCCACCTCACCAACTGTGCATGCTGGAGGTTCAGCTACAAAACACAACATGTAAAACAAATCAGTAAACCTAGAACACATATATATGCAACTGAAGCACAGCATATATGCATAGCTATTGGCTATGTAACCTTTCAGGTTGTAGGTAATCAAATGACACAGTTGACATGCCTGAATGATACACATCAGTAAGGCAGGCTGAAGTGTACATACATATGATGAGCCAAAACATGCACCTGTTGGCCAATTTGCGGAACCAGTTTATTAACCTCAGCACTGCTATCACTATGGTAGCTGACTTTGATGAGTCTCTGCACCTACATAACTCACATACCATACTCAGTAACGTATAGCAATACCCTTGCCCTCTTAAATTTCAACACCAGGAAATGAGTAGGCTATGTACATCACACATCATGCAAACTTGTTCCTTAAATTAGGTGAGTTCTGTTCTTGTCAGTGCTGCAGAGTGCCAGATATTGTTCAGACATGTTCCATGCATCCCTAAGTTCTTTATTGCAAAATTGAACAATAATACGTAAGGGATATGTTATGATGTGTTATATTCAGGCTGCCATACCCTTGGATACAGTACAATGTGAGCGGGCTCCCCTCTGACATACATTGGGCCTCTCATACAAGAGGCATGTACAATGGGAATCTCATATGTAAGGACAGCTCGAGTGGCTCTGGCTACAAAAACACCTTCGCGACGCCACGCAAAGGCAGCATGTGGGACTTGCTGTGCATTCAGAGGCATATAGTCAGGCAAGCCAGTGCAAAACACAGTGTAGCCATAGTGGATATCAAGGAGCCATAACCTTTACATAGGAAATGCTGTTCAAGACCAGCAATATGTGTTTTGCCAACCACACAGATTAGCCAAGCAGTATAAGCCGTGGCACGCCTCATTAATACGTGACTACTTAGGGGAGGTATGTCAAGGTGGATCATCCGCACATCTCTATGGGGCTTATTTACAAGGATCTTGCGTGGCTGGTGCATCACTTTTGATAATGTAAGAAGTTACATCCCAGCAGTGCAAGGGGCTTGTAAATATGCCCCTTTATGTGTAACGTATGTTTTGTGATTGCCCATCACAACTCTACCTGACAAGTGCTTGTTGTTAAAGAAGCACCTCTGGAGCTGATCTGCACTACCTGGCTTGTCAACATATGAGTTGTCAGGATGGCTATGGGCATGTGCATCAGCTTAATGCTTCCGTGGGACTCATTTCTATCACTGCAGGGACACTAACACTTGTATGGCCCGCTAGGTGTCACAGATAACACTGGTGCACAGATCGTGCCAGTGCTACTGCCATGCATTACCCTCTTTTGCATGGGGGCATGGCTTGTTTGAGCCAAAAGTCATGTGAGCCATTGGGTAAATGAGACACATAGGAAAGCACACAAATCATGTGTACTTACCAACCAGTACATCACCTTCAATGCCAACTTAGTTGAGGAGGTCAGACTCCCTGCCCGCCACTTCCGCCCTGCGATGTTTGAGCTGATGGATGTTCCGGCCCACTCCAAACAGCCTAAGCATCTGTTGGCATACACTCTCCCACCTTTGCTGTCAGGCTCTTAGGTTCTTACCTACGTTTCTGCAGGAACGACATGCAAGACGGGAGGTCCCAACTTCCCCTGTTCACTCACCGTACCCAACAAAGTCAAAGTAACAATAGTAAACTAAGGGAAGAAGGGAAAAAGGAGGGAAGAAGAAAGTGCCCACGACGTTTCCCACTCAAGGACAGGACCAGGCAGCCAGGAGAATTCCTTAACAGAAGTGACAGAATATATAAGTATGTGAAGAAAATGCTGTATTGAAGTAATAGTATAGGAGGAGAGGTGTGGTGCAGCGGCCAGGGCGGCTGACTCCGGAACGCAGGTCTCACGGTTCGATCCCCCGCACCAGCGACAGCTCAGCTCAGCACCATGTGACTCTGGGCAATAGCTCACTTAATCTCCCCGACGGCCCCCAGCGCCTTGAGACCCTTAGGGGTGAGTAGTTCGCGCTTTACAAATACCGGATTTAGATTTTTTAGTAAGGTGTTTCACTGTAAACTACCTGAGTAATTCCCTTCTTCAACTATGTAGTGACAGGCTTTCCTAGTGGGATCTGTGGTTTTTGTCTACAGAGAATGAAAGGAAGGACATCAATAGGGTTATGCAACAAGGTAGCACAACAGGAAAAATAAGAAAAAAGCTGAATGACACCCACCTATGTACTATGAGGAATGGCCCACGTCATTAGGAGACCTAAAGTGAAACTAATCCCCTAGCAGCTTGCTAGCACAATGTAAAAGGCTATACTTAATTCCTCCTTATCTTCAGGAAAAAATAATATGGCGTTCCTTCTATTTTACAGGAACAACTTCAGGTCGACTGAGGCAATCTTCAGATTTTCGAAAAAATAGGTAATAAACCAATCAAGGAAATCATTACTTTATATAATAGCAAGTGCCTAAATGGAACTTGTTATGGAGCAACACTTTGGAGGGCGGCAAATTGTGTAACCCTTCAAACTCAAGAAAATAATTTTTACGAAGATTGCTTGCTGTACCAAATTCCACCCCTACATATAGTGTACATAAAGAACTTGGGGCACCGTATATTAGTGATCTCATAAGCACCATAAGTTTAAATACTTGGTATGGGATATGGAGCAAAGAGGGTGCAAGGTTTACACAAGATGTAATTAGAGACTGCATTGCCCTTGACCATGGGAGTAAAATCCTGTGGCTGATATATATTAGAAATCTTTTAAAGGAATGTGTTGAGGATGTTGATCTAGAAAATCCCTTCCAAATACTTGAGTATGACAAAAAAGAATTAAAAAGTAGCTTGGTGGACTCACGTAATTGGTTGAGGGAAGTAGATGCCAACACGAAACCCTTGACAAAGGAATATTGTGAAAGAACCTTTGGGACTGGGATACAAAACTATTTATTGCAGGTCACAAACACAACATACAGATTTTACCTTACAAGACTACGGATGGGCTTGGTTCATCTTTTAATAGCCTTTCCAAAAATGGGCAAGTGGAGCCAAAACTTGCCAAAGTGCCCCTGTGACGGCAAATCAAATCAGACAACGTTACACTTTATTTTGTTCTGTAAATTTTATAGAGAGCTTAGGAAGTGGTTTTTACGACCTTTGTTCTTAAAGGAGAGGTTATTTTTATATAGACCTGCTTTCGAATATATCTGTAGCCTAGATAATATTAAAGTCTGTAATGCTGTGGCGGTCTTCATTCAGAAGGCAATTAAAATAAGACACAATAATTCACATCTCGAAGCACTTGTCTATTAAGAAACCGGGGCATAATACGATGAATGATGATTGTACTGTATACTTAGCTTCGGTATAAATATATGCCTTACCACTTTGCACTTTATTTTTTGTACTATATTGTCAAATATTGAGATGTTAAACACTACGGCTAATTTAAAAATGTACTGAGTTATATATATTGTGATAGAAAATTTCAATCAGATATTTTGCACATAAAGTCTGTGAGGGGTTAATTGCTACGCTTTTTATCATGATTGTTATTTTATCGAATTTTATAATTTTGTGATGTACAGATGTTTTTATGATTTTTAGGATGCTTTTATGGTTTGTGATTTTTAAACGGAATAAAGCTTACAATTGAAAATACAGGAACAACTGTTTTAGAGAATTCAACAACAACAAAAAAGGAAGAAAATGGATCTACAGTGATGAGGGTCCTATGTTTAGATAAGTATTAGGCTATTGTAATTTACTTAAATCTTTGGCAGCGCATTCCGCGCTGTTACCGTAAGGAATGACTGGTTGTTGTTCTGTTCTTTTTTTATCTTTGCAGGAATTGAAGAAGCTTTGGATTCATGAGGCAGACACAATTTTTTGGGAGCAGGATGTGTGGAAATGTGTGAGATCTTAATTGGTGTTGCATGGGAAAGGCCACTGCAAGACCCCTGGTGCACATCCTTCACAGAGGGTGAATAAATGCTCACCTTTGCTGTGGCTTGCCTTACTGTATACCTATGAGACCATGCAATGGCATGCAGACAGACTTTGCATTGCCTCATTGATATGAGTTGGAGAGCTGCTTCACCAGAGCATCATGACCAGTGATGCTCCATCAGTGCAGTTCACTTGTACATGTGGCCCACAGTGGCGTAGGTTGCCTCAACATGTGTGACTTGTAGGATTGTGTTGTACATATGCCATGTAGTATGGCACAAGTGTGCATGCCCACACCAACTATGTATACACTGTCTCATTCAGCCCAAGACTAATATGTCCCCGTATACCAACATCATTGACTGCCATGTGGTCTGTCATGTGCTTGAGTAGTACTTACCAACCAGTAGGCCATTCCCATATGTCTCATTCTAGAAGTGCTCATTGATCGTGGAATGCCGGAAGATGAAGGAATCATGCGCACTGTCCGGGTACTTTGCAAGGACATTAATGAAGAGGCCCAAATGGTCCACGATTGCCTGCACGTTCATTGAATAGGTGAGCTTCGTATTGTGGTACACATGTGATGTAGCCGCTAGAGGCACAAGTTGCACATGGATGCAGTCCATTGCCCCCAACACATGTGAAAATCCTGCAATGGCATAAAAACCTTGCTTGTTTTCCTTTTGTTGCTGCGTTGTGTTTGGGAAGAAGAGGTATTGGGGTGGAAGGCTTATGATGGAATCCAGGACAGAGGAGAGGAAGTATAGAGAAGGATGGCTGGGATAATCCTGCCACTCTGGCTGTGGTGAATTGGAAAGTTTCAGACGCCAGCATTTGTAGGACAGCCAGTAGCTTGGCCTGCAGAGGGATGTTGGTGCAGTGCTGCAAGGTTGTCTGCAGTCTTGGTGCAATCTGGTGCAGGAAGCGGACAATGGACTCCCTCCTGAGCCTGTAATGGGCAATGAAGTCCTCCTCCCTGAGGTCAATGAGGATAATCCTCTGGCGGTATGTCCACTCCCTTCTTCTGCACTGCCTCCGTGGTGATGGTGAAGGTGGTGTTGGTCTTCTTGGTGCTCTAAGCTGTGGAAGGATTAGGTCCATAGTGCCGTAGTTCTTGCCAGAGTGATTTGGGTGGGTTCTGTTTTTATACCAGTGGCAGATTTTTACCGCTACGGAAAAGCAGGCATAAAAATATATTTTTACGCCTGCTTTTCCTTAGCGGTAAAAATCTGCCACTATTGGGACTCTGCGCCTGTTTTTCCAAAGTAGTGTTGTTTCCCAAATCGTTGTAAATACGTCTGCTTCAGTTTTGCAGGGCTTTTCAGGGGGTATGCCTACCCAGTGGCAGCTCCTCTGCTTTGGTGAAGGAGCGTCGTCCCACTGCTTTTGAGCAGTGTAAAGTAAAGGAAATATAAAATGATAATAATTTTAGTTATTATCATTTTATGTTTCCTTCACGGGGGCAGTTTGGCGGAGCTGCTCTGCTCCTAAGTGCGCAATGACTGTTTGGTTGGCCCTCTCGGGCCGCCCAAACCAGTCATGCACACTTTCCCCTTCTCCATGCAGGCTGCGTTACAGCCTGCATGGAGAACATGCCCAGGCCCCCTTCCCTGGTTGAGCGTCAAACCAGGACGCTCAAAACCGATCACAATGCTGCATTGCAGCGTTGTGATTGGTCAGGAGAGCCTGGCTGTTCTTCTTCCTGGCTGCAGGCTTCCTGTCCCACCAGGAGAGCAGGAGCAGAGACGCGGGACCCGACGGCAAGGTAAGTTTTGTTTTGCGCAACCCTGCGCCCCCGTGCCCACCCCGCGCATGCCCCCGCCCCGCCACACGTGAATCATGCCTGCCGCTACTGTGCCTACCTTGCATATCATTAGCAATAAACTGCTACTGTGGATCTGTGTGTGGTGTGCTGAACACACAGGATTCAACAGGGATGTGATCGAGGACTGCTATGGGTGCATGCACAGTCTCAAAATACCATGTCTGAGCTATATAAAGTCTGTTGTCCGGTCTTAAGGCTGCCCCTACTTGTTTAAAAACCATATCGCCTCAGCAAGGAGGACAGGAGAGATGTTAAGGAGAGGTTTCTAAAGCACCTAAAGGAAGCTAGGGAATCTGAGGTTCTCTTGAAGCCAACTACTAGATCGCTCCTACTTTTGCAAACTGTGGCTGGCCCGAACCTTACCTCCTTGCTCTAAGCCATCCATGGGAAAAATCTCTTCTGACAAAACTTCAGTGGGGGTCTATACGTACGCTCACTTATTTGTTTTCCGCCAGGACAGTTTGATCCAAAAACGATTGAGGTATGCCCTTGTAATGGCTGCTCTCAACAGACACTGGAACATCTGTTATTGTTTTGTAAATTTTGTGAGTTTTTACAACATAAGTATTTAATATCACTTTTAAAGTCTAGGAGTTTCCAGTAGTTTCGGTCAGCTTTTTTATATTTACAGTTACTATCTGATCCTGCAGAAATGAAGGCTGTCTCCTCCTTTCTGAACGGTGGGCTACATTAGAATAAGATTATGTATTCATAACATCTTATTGCAAACTTGTGCATTGCACCTTGGAGTGCAGCATGCTGGAGTGTTGTTAGAATTTTTTTTAGTACTGTAATATTGTCTATGTGATAATTTTTGTATTGTATATTTATTAACTGTGATTTTATATGTTTTTAAATGTTCTCATTTATGAATATGTCGTATAATCAAAATAAAGATTATTATTACATTATTATTACAAACACTCACCTTTAATTTCATTTTTTTTATTTTGAGATTTTTTTGAGCGGGCACATAAATAAATTCATATACAAACAGTTATTCCGAGAGATTCCATAGTGATAAAATATACATTGGGATAAAAACTTATACATTTAGTAGCAGCATTACTTGCATATATACATGATATTTTCAATTTATTATTACTTTTAGAGGTGATTACTATTCAGATAAAATAAACATTGTGGTAAAAAACCTGTACATTAATAGCAGCATTATTTTCATATGCGGAATTTCAATTCGTTATTATTTCAGGGGCCCCCGACCTCCGCCTTCCACCGATAGATTGGAGCCCATATTGTTTTTCCCAATTTTTGGGCATTTCGGCCTTTTCTTTCATAGATTCCTTTCTCCAAATTAAAAGTGGAGATGAGCCGGGTAAGCCATTGCGAAAAGGATGGGGCCACCGTGTCTAACCAAGCTGTGGCGATACAGATTTTGACCACTGCCATCCCCAAAAACATAAAGTATGGTTGGGCACCATCTGATCCTGAGCTACTAACCCCCAGTAGCATTACTTCTGGGGTTAAAACCACATTTACCTTCAGGATTAGCTCTAGGAACTGTTCATTCACCTTTAATTTCAAACGCATTCATTCATACTAGCATAATATAATTAATATACATTCAGTATAGCAATTCCTCTTTCTCCAATTCTGTGTGTTTAGTTAATTTTCTCATCTAAGCAGCAGTCTATTTTCTCTTCTAGTATACTGTCTAGGAGCTACACATTTTCTTTCATCTTGCATACACTCACTATTTGATTTCTAAATATACATTTATGTACCACAGCCTAATTAACTTACCTGTAAAAGCTCTTTGCTGTTCTCTCAGTTTTATTTCTATGTCTGGTAATATCTGTATTTATTTGAAATCTCCAGTCAGAACTCCTCTAAACCACCTCCTCTCTCAGTGGAACAGCAGGTAAAATGGTTAACCCTCACCATGTGTTCTTACTAATGCTGCTCCAGTTAACAAATGACAAGCTTCCTTTCATCTTTTTTTTGTTATACCACTTCTAAATGGTCATTATTTTTTACCCTTTCCATTTTTCCTGTGAAGAAGCCCAATTTGGTTGGGTTTCTTCATGAATCCGCTGATCCACCGCGACGCTCAGCGTTGTGCCCCCATGTAACTTCGCTATGAGGTTCGCTGATTACACGGGAGCCACGCTGAGCACTGCGACGGCTCCGCAGATCTTGCGAGGGAACAAAAACAAATGCAAACAGTAAAACTACAGGAGAATGATACAGCTGTCAAATATGATACATGTAAATCCGTCAAAAAAGAAAGGGGGAAGGGGGACAGAGCCAGGGTAACCGCGAATCAAATAAACTGATGTAGAGAGGGTGGGGATGGAGAGGGGAGGGCTAAAGAGACAAAGAAGAAGGGGGCAAGGAAGACAATTTGGTCAGGCATTTTACTGCCCATTAAGCATGCTTTCCTCTCATTTATAATATGCACAAGGGGTCAGGAAAGCTCTCACCTGACCCCATTCAATTAGTATACAAGCAACCTTTCAGCCCTGGTGACCGTTTCCCAATATATAAAATGGCAGGCACAACTTTACTATGAAGGTCCAGCCAGCCAATGAGGACCTTGTTTGGCGTGTGGAGTCATGGATCTCCCCCACTGGAGGGTCCGCGGAGGATCCACATCCCTAGGTATACAAATTTGATTTTCTGTTAATATCTCAAAAACTGCTGAACAGATTTGCACCAACTTACAAAGAGAACGCTTTCTGGACAAAGAGCTAGCTTTCTGCCAAATTTGGTGAAATTTCGTCTAGCTGTTTGGGCTGTAGCCTTGTCTAAAATCTCGATGGAAATGATAATGGGGAAAATGCATTTTGGGATCCCCCCTTTTTCTCAGCCCCTGCTTGATGGATCACCCCAAAACTTTCAACACAGAAGCTGAACTGAGCGTCATACTAATTTTGAAACTTTCGTGAAGATTTGTTAAACGGCGCCAAAGTTATTGGCAAAATAAAAAACATATTTCCTATGGAAACTAGGTCCTAACTATAACTACCTACTGGCGACTGCCAGTAGGTAATATATATATAATATATATATTTATATATATATATATATATATATATATATGTAATATACACAATCCAAAATCAATGCGCTCTCAGAGAAACACACGTAGTCAAAGATAGGATGTAACCCAGTTTACTGGGTTACATCCTATCTTTGACTACGTGTGTTCTCTGAGAGCGCATTGATTTTGGATTGTGTATATTGGATTGTGCTGCCAGTTGCTCCGCTGGCGTTTGCGCCACCTTTCTTGGGTTCAGCGGTTCAGAAGGAGCGTTCGTTTGGGATATATATATGTATATAGATATTCACTGAACAAAACCGAACGTTACAGGAACGTTATAGTTAGGCTCAGATTTCACTCGTACAAAACCATAGAAATTCAGCAGTTATAGTTTCCTGAGCTAACTATAACTTACACCCCCCCCAATGCACTGCTTATGACCTCACATATTACATCACTCATGACATGGTCAATGACATCACTGAGGACATCGCTGATGAGATCTCAAATGACATCACTGATGACATCATCAATTGATTGTGAATGTTTTTGAAAAGTTTGTTAGAGATATATACTAAGGTACTACAAAAGTTAAATTAGTATACGTTGTGTACTATGAATGAGTGACACTATTTTTTTGTGTTGAAACTATTTTATTAGAATCACAGAACTCAAGGGGAACAAAAACAAATGCAATCAGCAAAACTATAGGAGAATGATACAGCTGTCAAATATGATACATGTAAATCCGTCAAAAAAGAAAGGGGGAAGGGGGACAGAGCCAGGGTAACCGGGAATCAAATAAACTGATGGAGAGGGGAGGGATAAAGAGACAAAGAAGAAGGGGGCAAGGAAGATGACAGCAGGGAGGGTTGCTAAGGGGGTCAGTTTTCCCCTAGAAAGGGGGACCAAATAAGGAGGAACTTGTCAGTCCTATTCATCAGGTTATAGATCACTTTCTCATAAGAGGCAGCCTTGAACATGGCCACAAGCCATTCCTCATGAGTTGGGACCTGCGGAGAATGCCAATGACTTAGGATTCAGATTTTGGCCATTGTGAAGGCAGTGATAACTATGTAGTTTGGTGTGTTAACTGGGGGAGGTCTGCCAGATCATGCAGGAGAACAGCTGACTCGAAAGTGGAGTGGACATATCCATGGTCTCTCCCAATGTGGACCTCACTACAGCCCAGAAAGGACGGACCACAGGACATTTGGCTAAGAGGTGAACCATGTCACAGGACACATGGTCGCATCTCCACTAGGAGGAGTGGGGCAGCAGGCCCGAGGTTTCAAACCACGCAGGCATCCAATGACATCCCTGCAGAATCTTAAAAAGGTTGTGTTTCACCTGGGCCTCTCAAACCTATCTGAGGTGCTCCACTTGCGGCTGTGAGTAAAGATGGCAAATCAGAAGGTTATACAGTCCAGACATCATGCCCTTAAACTGGCCCCATGTATTAAGGTATGTGAGCACTGGGGATGGGGGGACAGACCAGGGTCGTGGGCCTAATCTGCTCGTTAGGCAGTGGCACAATTGCATTTAGCGCCAGTGCTGAGTTTGTGGCAGACCAAATTTTTCCTGTAACGCTTGAAGGACTTGAGGTCACCCCGAGAAAGCAAATGTGTCATAGTATGGATACCCGGCGCATGCCTGGAAGTCCAGTCAAGCATGTCCCCTCCAATGCGGATGCCATGGTTACGCCAAATTGGTGCTCTGCCATGAAAGTACGCTTCCACATAGAGTAGCTTGTGGGCTCGTGTCCAGGTTGCTTACATTGCCTTTACCATAGTGTTCAGAGCTCCAGTGCCGGTGGGCAACCCTGGTAAGCCACTGATGAGCCAATTTTCGATCGCTACCCATAATGGGGGATCCCGAATCCAAGTGTGCATGAATGCCAACTGCGCCAGGTGGAGAGCCATGCAATAGTGCTCCACGGATGGGAGGCCCACACCCCCCCCCCCAGACCTGTAGGCAAAAAATCTCCCAGTGGCTAAGCAGGGCCTCACTGACCCCCAGAAAAAGGCCTTGATGGCCTTGCCAATTTGTCGGAGTTTTGAGAGGGGAGGTCAGCAGTGAGAGCATGCACAGCACATAGGTAAAGCAGGGAAGGGTCACCATTTTCACTGCTTGCGTACGACCCCGAAGAGACAGGATCATGTGCGATCATTTGTCAAAGTCTAGTCGCATACGCTCCATGAGCAGATCAAGGTTGCCCTCTACCATGTGCTCCAAGCCCCTATTGACATAGATGCCCAGGTATTTGAGTCAAGCAGCTTTCCATTGAAATGGGAATCTGGCGATGGCAGCACAGGTGGTAACACTCGAGAGCGGGAGGGCCTCGCTCTTTCTCCAGTTGACAATATAACCAGATATGGCCGTGAATGCATCAATGATCACCAAAACCGCAGGGACAGAAGATTTCAGGGCCGAGGGAGTAAGCAGAACATCATCTGCGTACATGTATAGTGTTGAGGGTCCTCCCGAGGTGAGAATGCCAATGAACTGATCTGATTGGTGTAAGGCCACTGCTAAGGGCACCATGGCGAGGAGGAATAGCAAAGGAGATAGAGGGCAGCCCTGATGTGTCCCCTGGTGAACCGGGAAGGGGTGAGAGAGGAAGTCATCACAATTTACCTGCGCCATGGGGGAGTCATAGAGCCAGCGCACCTTGGAGATGAAGTTCGCGCCAAGGCCAAATTTCTGGAGTGCCACGACTAGGTAGTCGAAGGCGAAGGCCTTCTCATCATTCAACAACAGAGCCAAGGCCTCCACCAACAGGTCCGCTGCCATCCACACCGTATAAGCAAGGGTCATCAGATGGTTGCGAGACAAGCAGCTGAGATGAACCCCACTTGAGGGCCTTCTTGAGGGGCATAGCCAGAATACTCATTGAGGAGAGAAATGGGGAGGTAACTACCACAGAGGAGTGGGTCTCTCCCCGGTTTAGGGAGAACCGAGATCAGGGCCCTGTTACAGAGAAGACCCAGGAATCCCACCCAGTTGGCTTCCGCAAAGGCCTCATGGAGGAGAACGGCCACCTCAGGCTAGGTCCACCTGTAAAACTTGGCGGAAAAGCTGTCTTCCCAGGGGCCTTATGGTAGGGCAGGTTGGAGATGGCCTGGGCAATCTCCTCCTTGTAATTGCGCCCCGGAGCATCTCCAGTCCCCCTTCCGTGAGACAAGAGAGGCAGACACTGTCCAGGAAGGCAGTGACCTGTGCCGCCTCTGGCACCACCTCAGGGGAAAACAGGACCTTGTAGTAAGGGGCAAACATGTCTGCGTTTTCCTGAGGCTTGGCAAGCAGGGTCCCAGAATCCAACGTGATGGTGGGTATAGCCATACCTGTCTCTCTTTGCCTCAGTTGCACCACAAGGTGTCTACCCACTGCCCCCCTGCTCGTAATATTGATGCCTCAGATTTTGGAGTGCCTATTCGAGTGATACTATTTCTAACATTTATTATGTAAGTGGCTGTGTGACTGTGTGTATCTAAGTGGCTGCATGGGTGTGCGTGTAGGTGTGTGAGTATCTGTATGAGTGAGTGAGTGGGTGTGTGAGTGGCTGTGTGAGTGAGTGGGTGTGTGAGTGGTTATATGGGTGAGTGACTGTGAGTAGCTGTATGGGCGTATAAGTGGCTGTGTGAGTGGCTGTATGAGTGAGTGGGTATGTGAGAGGCTGCATGAGTGAGTGAGCGGGTGTGTGAATGGCTGTATTGGTGAGTAAGTGGTTATGTGAGTAGTTGTATGGATCTGTGAATGAGTATGTGAGTGATTGTGTGGGTGTGTGAGTGGGTGTATCAGAGGTTTTATGGGGGTATGAGTGGGTGTGTGAGTGGTTCTATAGATATTGTCATCAGTGATGTCATTTGAGATGTCATCAGTGATATCACTGACCGTGTCATGAGTAATATAATATGTGAGGTCATAAGCAGTGCATTGCAAGGCATAAGTTATAGTTAGCTCAGGTAACTATAATTGATACAATTCTATGGTTTTGTACGAATGAAATCTGAGCCTAACTATAATGTCCCTCTAACCTTTGATTTTTGCAATGAATTTCTAAGGCTTTTTTAATTCTATTCACTAACTGTAATGTCCCTGTAATCTTTGGTTTTTTTCAGTGAATCTCTAAGGTTTTTCAAATTGTATTTCTAAAATATTATGTCCTTCTAATGTTTACTTTTTTTAGTTAATATGTAGGCTTTACTTTTAATACTAAGGGCCCGATTCTGATCCCATTAGGAAAGCCCTCCGAACGACTCGGTTCCAGAGAGTTTTCCAAGCGAATCGCTCTCCGGGAGTCCGTGCGACCGATTCTGATGCATCCGTATAGTGACGGACTCGGTTCGCTCGGACTCCCATTGAACTCTATGGGATCCTGTGTACCGAACGCATACACATGCTCCCATTGCAAAAAGGGGTGGGTGGGGAAAAGCGGGCATCCTGTGGTGGGCACCCCATGGTGCCCACCACACCGTGCATGCATGGAAAGGGGGGTCCCATGGGTACCCACACAGGACCGATTCGGATGGCCCCGGGTGAAAGGGGGCCTGCTGCAGCCCCCTGAAGTCCGATTCCCACAGCCATTTCATCTCGACAAAACCGAGTTGATGCGGCTGTCAGAATTGTGCATCATACTCGCTCGTTCAGAAGCTGGCTCCGTTGCACAGCACGATTCGGCTGCAAACGACTCAGACTGCCAGGATCGGGTTCAGAAACGATTCAGTCGACGAGGATGAGATCTTCGCATCGTACTTGGTCGTTCGAAACGGGGGACAATTTGGTTGGAAACATAGGCTCCGAATCGGATTTGCTCGTTCCAGAACCCATCTGGAGGTCTTCCTATTGGGATCGGAATCGGGCCCTAAGTGTATTAGGAATGATTATTTTTTATTTTTTTATTTAGTACATTTTATTTTAATACTGTAGATATTTTTTTACAGAAAAACTTTTTATACGTTTATAAATATTATAATCACATTGGTGCTTAATGTAAAGTAAATCAAACTTTTTTAATGAAATTAAATACTATATATTTTTTTTAATATTTTTGAGGTGCCGCGGTACCTTCACAGGTCTGGAAAAATAGACAGGCTGCTACTGTATGGTTTTTACACCCGATCACGTGATCGGAACAACTCTGCGATTCGACAAAGATGTTACAAATTACAGCGCATATTTATAGCCCTCCATTGTCATTAATAACATCAATGTGACCATATTTTCAAGAATATATAAACCACCTTATATCTGTTTTCCAAAAAATATACCCATTTTACCAGTTTTGCGGATCCACGAATTTGCAGACCGGATTCACGAATTCACTCGAAAACACACCCAAACCTTGCCTTCTGATTGGATACATTAAGACCCCCACCTTCCACATGAAAAACCACACCCAAAAGAAGTTACTTCTCCAGGTGTCTAGGTGTGTCAGCGACTCTATCAGTGTGAGTCTGAGTCTGTTAGTACCTCTGTCTGTGTGTAGCTGGGTGTATGAGTTGCTGTACTGATGGGTGCCTAGGTGTGTTAGTAACTGTAGCAATCTGTCCTTGGGTGTGCATCCTCAAAATCTAAAGTTATGGAACAGCACTGCAAGAACTAATTAGTAAAGTACATTACCCAAATATATGGTGCCATTGATCTGCATAAAAAGACAAATTCTGAAATATTTATTCGTTTTACAAGCAATAGAATTATAAAATCAATCAATCAGTTCTTGTATAGCGCGACTTGTCACCCTGGGGAGTCTCTAAGTGCTGGAGTTCTGTGAGCCTTGGTCGAACAGCCATGTCGTGAGCTTCTTCCTAAAGTCTGCCACGTAGGGGGTGGTTTGCAAGTGGAGGTGGAGGTCATTCTAGTACTTTTCAGCAATGTAGGAGAAAGAACGACCTCCGCAGCTGCTCCGACGGATGTGGGGGATGCATTCCATGGTGAGGGAGGCAGAGCTGAGCTTTCTGGTAGGTCGACGAAGCGTAAGGCCGTGGTTGATATAGGCTGGTCTAGAGTTGTGGAAGGCTTTGCAGGCGTGTGTCAGGAGTTTGATGAGGCATCTTTTCTGGACGGGGAGCCAGTGTAGTGTTTTGAGGAGGAAGGAGGCACTGGTTCTTCTGGGGAGGTTGAGGATGAGTCTTACTGCGGTGTTTTGGATGGTTTGGAGGTGGTTGAGGAGCCGTTGGTGGCTCCGGCGTAGAATGTTTTTCTGTAGTCAAGGCGGCTGGATACTAGGACTTTGGTGACTGTTTTCCTGTTGGAGGTGGGGATCCATCGGAAAATTCTGCGGAGCATGCAGAGGGTATGGAAGCAGGAAGAGGATATGATATTTACCTATTGCTTCACAGTCAGTTAGCTGCCCACAATGATTCCAAGGTTATGTGAGTGGTCAGTGGGGGTTGGTGGGGGTCTGAGCTCAGTGGGCCACCAGCTGTCATCCCAGGGAGATGGCTTGTTCCCGAAGATGAGTACCTCTGTTTTGTTTGAGTTGAGCTTTAGGCAGCTGCACTTCATCCATGTGGTAATGTGGTGTCTCAGACGTTGGCTGTGGTGGCGTTGGGGGTCTTCTGTGAGGGATAGGATGAGCTACATATTGTCGGCGTATGAGATGATGTTGACTCCATGGGCGTGGACGATGTCTGCTAGTAACTTACCATTTCAATAATGCAAAAAGACATAATTCTAAGAAATAACTAGACATTTCTCATACTGTAAAGGTATATATTAATATAAATAAGTATTTCATTTTCCCTTTTTTACTGTTCTCAGCTTCTGTACACATACACCACAAACGATGTACTCTTTAAGGAGACATCATAAAACAGTGAGAAAAAAGCAATCATAAAGAAATTAGAAAAAAACAAATCTGAACACTATCTCATTGCATTTAGGGAACACTGTGGATTGCACTCACTAGAAATAAACAAATAAACATGATGCAACTCATTTAACTATTAATAACTATTATTAATTATTTACAAATATAGTTTTCTACAAAATCTTTTCAAACACATGCATGTACATCTTTACAGCAGCACAAAAGAAACTGATGTTTGGAAGTAATATTTGCGGCATACAGTTACCCAGCAGCACTGCCAAAAAGTATTCACATCGGACAAGTTCCAATTGGACGTACATGTTAAAAGCAATTTATGAAAGGGTGTACAACTGAATGATGCATAACAAACTAGGTACAGCAGAATATTCCACCACTAGACCACACTTGGGAGAAAGTTCATCAGCTGCGGTCATCAGGATACTAGCAGCCTGTGAACATTTGAGTGAGATTATTACTCACTGTGTGAAAGGCTACATGATTACTGCTGTAAAAATGTCTTATGTAGCTCCATTTTCCTAACTACTGTACTTGTGTGAATGACTGTATGGGTGTGTGAGTGCATGCATGAGTACCTGTATGGGTGTGTTTGTGACCCTTACATTAGCTTAGTATTAGATATATTCATCATGTTTTAATAAATTACAATACAATTTAAACCAAACAATTAACGAACATAACATAACTTATTTAACTATTTACAAATACAGAAACACACTAAAACTTGAACTTATACTCCAAAAAGTAGCACCATATGAAAAGAAGACATGATTCCTAGAAATGTGCAAGAAGAAATAGATGAAGAGGTACATGGGAGGTGTAGACATGCGCCTGTGTATAAATGAGAGTGTAGTAGTATTTGTATGATTTGCCAGGATTCAATTGATACAGTAGGATCCCACCCCTGTACTTGCAGTGCTGTTGTCTATTTACTTTGCCTCTGCAAATATTGGGACGAACGAGTACTAGTATCGTCATCATGTTGACCTTAATACATGTTGTGAAATTTAGGAGCACTAGCTTGGTTTCTAACCCTGAGTTGTGCAGAATATCCATGGGATCACTTACATTACTTTCTGAGAGAAGCAAACTCTAACATTAAAGGCATCATCCTCTGAGCTTCTGAAAGGGCTTAAAGGTGCAGTTATATATTTTCCTTTAGATGTAAAACACTATTTTGAAACTGTGGGTGTAGAGACAGATTTTGAAGAACCACGTGTTATTCCAGTGAATGGTGTGCCCACGAAGAACAACAAAATCTTGCAGGAACTAGTGGATGTAAATAAGGTGAAAAAAGCTGCATTATATATTAAACACAATAATGTGTACTACAAAGATGTAGATGTTCTCTTACATGGAAGTTGCATGATGGAAGAAATGTCACCTCTAAGTGGACAGTTTAAAAAAGTGGATACAAGTAGATCTGAATAAATATATCAGCATTACAATATCCATCTACCACATTCAAAAGAGATTATGAGGATATAATTGAACTGCATCAGATAAACAAGCTAAAAGAATTCCAATGTGTCCAAAGAAAAGGTTACTCAAGTTGCTTCTTCTCAGTCCAATTTGAAAAAAAAGAAAAAGTATAAAACTGTTAGAAACATCTTCTTAAAAACAACAGTTCTTTTAATAAACATTTGAAAACTACCCCACAAAATCCTCCCAGTAGTAGTAACACAGATTCTGACTAGCACTGCATTTCAACCTGCACTACTCTGGGGTTAATTCATACTTACTGACAAGGACCTCCTTTATAGTGGGATGCCTCAACCTCTTCCCCTTCTCTAGAGCCAGTTGTCTATCCCATCACCATGAATATGACTTCAAAGGCATCTCTACAATCCTCCTAAGATATCCTCTGTACCACTACAGCTACTTCTTATGCCAGAAATAACCTGTTTATATCAAACCTCTCCTTAAAGTCTGGCACCAGGGGCCTCATTTACAAAAAAATGACGTGGCACTGTGCTGCAAGCCATTAGGCTGTGCCAACCTGCGTCATTTTAAAAGGACAGGGATGCATCATATTAACAACAATACAACACATCCGTTTGCTTTCCTGTGCGCTGGTGCACAATTGGCTACCATGCACCAGTGCAGGCACCCTTGCATCATCTTGCAAGGGTGACTGCTTTGCGGGGATGATTGTTTTTGTGGAGGAACAGATGCCTTCCCCACAAAAACAATCATTGATGGCATTTTCCTCTTTCTATGTCTGCTGTAGAATGCAGCACGCATAGAAAGAGGGAAAAATGAGGAGAAATAAAAGTATTTCTACTCGTTGCGCCACTCCTACGCCTCCCCTGGGAAAGCGTGGGATTCTGACGTATTCCCAGCTTTACAAACCTTTGTAAATATTGGAATGTATCAGGTTCCATGGATGTTGCAAGGTAACACCCACAGCAACACCCATGGAATGCCCCTTTCACGCAGAGTTAAGCGGGAAAGGGGCCTATATTTACAAGGCCATGAAAAGTCACGCAGGGTTACTTTTGGTGGCCTTGTAATTATGGGCAGGCACACTGCACCGCTGGTGTATCAAAAAAAGTGATGCAACGGCAGCGCAATGGCCTTGTAAATGAGGCCCCAAGTCCCTGAATATAGGAAGTCTTTCTCCTGCAATGGACACATCAGTGGTGCTCACACCTTTTCAGCTAAACTCTAACAGCTATTTGGTCTTCAAGTGCACCTCCATAACACTCCAGCCAGCATGACCCTTTTCTACTTTAAGGTTCTCTAAACCTTACCTTTTCTCTCCTCTGCACCCAGCTGACCCAGCTGTGGCCTGGGGTCCCACTCAGCCTTTCTGGCCTTGAGATCCTCAGGGGACTGGATTTGGAAGGAGACAGTACTTCCTGCACCATATCCAATAGAGAAGTTTGTCTCTGGAGGATCCTCTCTCTTGTTCAGGAGACTTTACCCACTCATTTCTCCATTCCTCTCCTTCCTTCTGAAACCCACTATACTTTGGGTCCTTATTCTAAGGCTAACTAGAATCAGAGTTCTCCCTTTTCAAGAGTTCTAAAGTAGTCCTCATCAAACTCTTCTTGTGGTGCAGATTGCCCTCCCAGGCTCTAAGGGCGAACTAGTACTCAAACTTGGATGTTATTGTGAGTAAATGGGTGTATGAATGATTTTATGGGTGTGTGAATGAGTGTTGCAGTCACTGTCTAGGTATGTGAGAGGTGGGTACATAAGTGGTTTTGGAAAGTGTAACCAAATATGTAAGTGCCTGCCGCACTGCGTGACCGTGTGCAAATTACATACTATTAAATTACATACTGTAAGCAAACACCCAAAACTAATTTCAAACACATTCATTCATACTTGCTTTATAAAATACCAGACTTGCAGTATCTGAATTTCTCTTTCTCCTTCCTGCTCACTGTATTTTTAGTTAATGTTCTCATGTAAGTTCCCTTCTATTTTCCCTTCTAGTATAGTCTCTAGAAGGTACACATTTTCTTTCAGCTTACATACACTCACAATGTTTTATCTAAATATACTCATATATACTACAACCTAATTAGAATACCAGTAAAAGCTATTTGCTGTTCTCCCAGTTTTATTTCTTTCTCTGATCACATCTGTTTTCATTCCAAATGTCCAGTCAGAACTCGTGCAAACCACCTCTTTTCTGAGCAGTAAAGCAGGTAAAATGGCTAACTCTCACCATGTGCTGTTACTTATACTGCTCTAGTTAACAAATCACAGCATTCCTTTCATCTTTCTTTCTTGTTATACCACTTCTAAATGGTCAGTATTTCTTTAACCCTTTCCATGCTTCCTGTGAAGAAGCCCAATTTGGTTGGGCTTTTCCGCGAATCTGCAAATACTCCATTACGCTCAGTGCGGCCGCAATAAGCTCCCCGGTGGCACCGCGGATTTCATGAGAGACCAAAAAAAACATTTTTGGGCACTTTACGGTCCATTAAACATGCTTTTGCCTAATTTTTAAGACACCCATAAGGTCAGGGTACCTCCACCTTGACCCTTTCATCTGTTTTACATGCTTCTTTTCGGCCCCCAGGGACCGTTTCCCAACACATAAAATGGCGGCTGCTACTTTTCTCTCAAGTTGCGGTTAGCCAATCAGGGCCTTGCGGTGGCATGTGGGGCCACAAATCCACCGCAGGTGGCTCTGCTGATGGTCCGAGCCCCTAGATATATAAATTCGGATTTCAGATAAAATCTCTAAAACCACTGGTGATTTAAACCAAATCATAAAAAGGCCAATTTTTGGACCAAAAGTTAGCTTTCTGCCAAATTTGGTGTAATTACATCCAGTGCTTTGGGCTGTATTCATGTTCAAAATCCCCATGGGAATTGACAGGGGAAACGTGCCGGGAAAAAGAAAGGGGTGTCCCAAAACATGTTTTCCCCATGCAATTTCCCATTGGGATTTTTAACACGAATACTGCCTGAAAAGCTGAACCCCTGAAAGGAACTACACCAAATTTGGCAGAAAGCTAGATCTTCGTCCAGAAAGAGTGCTTTTTGTAATTTGGTGTAAATCTGTTCAGTGTTTTTGGAGTTATTAGGTAAAATGATGTATGTATATCTAGAGACGTGGATCCCCCGGGGATCCACTGCGGTGGATCCGCAGATCCACACGCCAACAGAAATGCCGAAATTGCTGAGAGGAAAGTTGTGACCATCATTTTGTGGATCGGGACTCAGTTCCAAATGAGGAAAATAAAATTTAAAAGTGATAGGAGGGGTCAGGGTAGAGGTACCCTGACCCCATGGGACTGATGGAGGTGTCCTTGAGGGACCCCTCATGGGCAAGAAATTGTCCAAACACATTTGTTTTAGTGTGCGAGGGTCCATGAATCCACTGCAGTGCTCAGCGCAACCCCATGTGTGCTCTGCGGTGGATCCAGTTCTCAATTAAGAAAACACATACAACTACTCACAGACCCATACACCAACACACACATTCACTCACACACCCACTTGCATACCCACACAACTACTCACATACCCACACAGCCCCTCACACACCTATTCACATGCCCACAAAACCACACACATATCCACTCACAGACCCATACATCTACTCACACACCATCTCACATACCCACTAACCATCTCACATACCCAGTCATACAACCATTCACACACCCACTCACTCACCCATACAACCACTCACCCACCCACTCACAGACCCACAAAACCACTCACACACCCACTAACATACCCATACAGCTACTCACAGACCCACAAAACCACTCACACACCCACTAACACACCATACAGCTACTCACAGACCCATAGAACCCCTCACACATATACTCACAGACCCACATAGCCAATACCACACCCACTTACATAACCACTCACACACACCCTCACTCACCCATACAGTGACTCACACACACAAACCCCTCACCCTCACACACCTACTCACAGACCCACACAGCCACTCACATACCCATTCACACATTGACACAACCGCTTACATACCCACACTACCACGCACACACCCATTCACACACCCATACAGCCAGTCACACACCCACACACAGATCCACAAAACCACTCACATACACTCACAGACCCACACAGCCACTCCCAACCACATATGCACTTACCCACACACACAACCACTCACACATCCACTCACGCACTCACACACCCACTCAAAGTCCCACAAAACCAATCACAGACTCACACACACACTCACACACTCACTCACACAACCACTTATACACCCACACACCCACTCACACACCCATACAGCAACTCACACACCTATTCACAGACCCAAAAACCATTCACACACCCACTCAAAGTCCAACAAAACCACTCACAGACCCACACACACACTCACACACCCACTCACACAACCACGTATATACCCACACACCCACTCACATACCCATACAGCAACTCACACACCTATTCACAGACCCAAAAACCACTCACACACTTACTCACAGACCCACACAGCTACTCACACACCCCCATACACCCACTCACACACCCATACAGCCACTCATCCACACACCCACTCACAGCCCCTCACATGGCCACTCACTGACCCACAGAGCCACTCACACACCCACTCACACACTTACACAACCACCTACACACCCACACAATCACTCACACACCCACTCAAACACCCATACAGCCACTCACAGACCCACAAAACCACTCACACACACTCACAAATCTACACAGCCACTCACACACTCACTAACACACCCACTTACACACCCACACAACCACTCACACACCCACTTACACACTCATACAGCCACTCACAAACCAACCCACAGTCCCATAAAACCACTCACACACCCACATACAGACTGTGAGGCTCACCTGGGGTTTCCGCAGGGGCAAAGTGGAAGGAATAGACGCTGGATCCCAAATTCCCTCACCCACCTCCTTCGCCCAACAAAGTCAAAGCAAAATAGGAGAAGGTAGAGAAGAGGGGAAACAAAACAAGGAAAGGGAGAAGGAGTAGAATCCAATGGTCTATCTGATGTGATGTCGCACGTGTTTCCTAATGGGTAAAAGTACAAAAGGTAAGTAAGACCCTAGAACTACGAGAGTGCTATATAGAACATGTGGCTAATGTAGGAGTAATACCTTTTGAATGTTCTGCTGGTAGTACAAAGGAAGATATGAACAACTAGAACTTGAGACTGACACAGTAGCATCTAAAAGGTAGAAGTATGCAGATTACACATTAGGACTGCAGAATTTAAGCATTAAACAATGATAAGTGTGAACAATACCAACCTTAATGTAGACCACCATCTGGATTCACCAGACCCATGAAAAAGTATACTATCCTGAAAAACTAGGAAAAAACCTCAAAACTTATTTTTCTAGACAGGATAAAAGAAGAGAAAAAATGTTGCACAAAAAGGTGCTGGGTCAGGTTAGGTTAACCAAAGTAATTCACAAATAAGTAACTGATACCATTCTCTTATTTTGCAACATAAGAGAAGATGCAGCAATCAATCAAGGCAGAGAACTAGCTCCACACTGTTAAAGAAATGGAGAATCAGATAAGTATATATTTCAAAAAATGCTTAAGTATACACAATCCCACCATAAGCTGGCAGCTAGGATTCTTTAAATACTTCTCTTTGTTCTTCCATTGCAGGAATAGGAAGAACAGAGTAAGGGAAAACTGCCCGTAAGGAAAAGAAACGAGGCTGGCCGGCGAGGGAACGCCAATGTTGTGTCATGCCCCGGAAGAGGAGCGGAGACCCAGAATGGAAGAACACGGAAGACATCGGGAGGAAAATGCCAAGGACGTTCCTGCTCTCTGACGTGATATCAGGAATGCAGGTAAGTGCTGAGGAATCTCAGGGAACCAAGGAAGGTTAAGCGGGGTTCCATGACGGAACGCAAAGTGTGTTCCCGTCGTAGACCACCCCCTTTTGAATGCCTTAAGCGCTGACTTCGCCAGCTGATGCGTGTCGGCAAGTGGGGCGTGCACATGAAGCTGCAGGTGGGGCTGTGAGCGAGGCTGCAGGTGGGGCAGCGAGCGAGGCTGCGGGCGGGGGGTGTCACAACACAGACCAGCACAGCTACTCGCACATCCACTTACACATCCACACAACCACTCACACACCCAAACAGCCACTCACACAGCCACTCACAGACCCCAAAACCACTGACACATCCATACAGCACTCAAACACCCACTCCCACACCCATATATCCACTCATACACCCACACAGTCACCACACAGCTACTCACATACCTATACACAGGCAGTGTATCACTGATAGAGATTGCAATAGCATATGTTTATATTAATTGTGTTGTTGTTTTAGCATTGAATGTGTGCTTTTGTTTGGGGATGGATCCACGGATCCATAAAATGAATTTTAAAAAAAGAAAAACTTGGTGCATTGCATTTTCAGAAAGACTACATAAGTTACCTTTCCTTATTTTTTTACATTTTTAGTTTTAAAATAAATAATAAGAATGAATGTTTGAATACAATGTAGGTTTAAACTAGGAAAAATGTATATTAGTAAATTGAACATATGGGTCAAATTACAGTGCAATTTATATTTAAAAAAATGGTGAAACTCACTAAAAAGCCAAAGGTTACAGGGAATAGTTAAGGAATAGCATTGAAAAACTGTAGAAATTCACTGAATAAACCACAGGTTACAGGGGCATTCTAATTAGGAAATAGAATTTAAAAAACCTTAGAAATTCATTGAAAAAAACAAGGTTAAGGGACTTTATAGTTAGGTTCATATTTTACACACACAAAATCATAGAAATTCATCAGTTATGGTTACCTGAGCTAACTATAACTTACACCCGTGCAATGCACTGCTTATGATCTCACATATTACACCTCTCATGACATGGTCAGTGACATCACTGATGACATTTCAAAGGACATCACTGATGATATCATCCAGCAAAGTAAACTTCAATATACTTCATAACATACCATTTACATTTTTTACATTAAGAAACGAGACAGGAGGTGAGAGACGTATAGCAGAGAGCTCACTGTAACCTCATCAACTACTACACTCACTTATCATCCAGGAGAGAGTTCTCAGCAGACTGTCCTGTCTCCTCTAAAAGTAAGATATGTAACCGTATAGGCTAGTCTATCACAAGCCACAGCAATACCAATCATCAATCTGGAAACAGGTTTTAGTGCAGACAGCTTTACACAAACCACTACAACACACACCCAGTAGCGAGGTCTTAGCGGACAGGGCACTGTGACACAAACCACTAGTAAAATGACTCTTAATCCTGGAAAAAGGTGTCAGCAGAGAGGTCAGTCTGTTGCAAGACCACTGACTCATTGTCAGTGAAATTGCTCTCCCTCCCTCGCAGCTCCACCATGAAGTGAGGCCTTCCCCCGAGCCCCTGCACTCTCGAGTGTTGGTGTTCGAGGCCCTCCTCCACCAGCAGGTTTTACCTGCGCCTCATCCCTGGTGGTCGAGTGGACCTCTGTCTCCTTTCTCTCGCTCTCCTTTTTCACTTGTTTTTTCCCTCATTTCTATCTCCCCCTTCACTCTCCTTCTGTGTCTTTCCTCCGTTTTCACTCATTTCCCCCTCATTTCAAGCTCCCCCCTTCACTCTCCTTCTGTGTCTTTCCTCCGTTTTCACTCGTTTTTTACCCTCATCTCAATCTCCCCCTTTCACTCTCCTTCTGTGTCCTCTGTGTCTTTTCTCCACTCTTCTTGCACTTTTGCTGCCTTATTTTCACTTTTCCCTCTCTTTTTGCCTTTTTCCATTTGCCTTTTTCCGCCCGTTTTTCCCTGCCGCTGCTGCCCCCGTGGCCCCTCCCCCCCAGCACGACCAGCTCGACCGGCCCAATACAGCTCCCCTCCCCGCTCCCGCCTCCCAGCTGTCCAGCCCTCCCCAACCCCTACTTAATGGCAGCCGCTGCGGGGACAGGCGAGCAAGACCACTGACTCATTGTCAGTGAAATTGCTCTCCCTCCCTCGCAGCTCCACCATTAAGTGAGGCCTTCCCCCGAGCCCCTGCCCTCTCGAGTGTTGGTGTTCGAGGCCCTCCTCCACCCGCAGGTTTTACCTGCGCCTCATCCCTGGTGGTCCAGTGGACCTCTGTCTCCTTTCTCTTGCTCTCCTTTTCACTCATTTTTTCCCTCATTTCTATCTTCCCCATTCACTCTCCTTCTGTGTCTTTCCTCCGTTTTCACTCGTTTTCCCCTCATTTCAAGCTCCCCCTTCACTCTCCTTCTGTGTCTTTCCTCCATTTTCACTCATTTTTTACCCTCATCTCAATCTCCCCCTTTCACTCTCCTTCTGTGTCCTCTGTATCTTTCCTCCACTCTTCTTGCACTTTTGCTGCCTTATTTTCACTTTTCCCTCTCTTTTTGCCTTTTTCCGCCCGTTTTTCCCTGCCGCTGCTGCCCCCGTGGCCCCTCCCCCCCAGCACGACCAGCACGACCGGCCCAATCCAGCTCCCCTCCCTGCTCCCGCATCCAAGCTGTCCAGCCCTCCCCGACCCCTACTTAATGTCGGCCCTGCGCAGCGAGCGCACCTTAGGCGTGCCAAAGGTGTGCCTAAGGCAAGCCCGTCTGTGCCCGTCCGTGACCCGACCGCGTCCAGCACCAGGAACCCTGGATCTCTGCACCGCCAACGCTACGACCCAGCGGCACTCCACGCACTCAACCCAGGCCGCAACAACAACTGCAAGCTAGCATCACCAGCTGACACCCACGGACCCTTCAGCTGTCACCACTACCGGCACACCTGCAGCACTGCCAAGACCACGGTCCCAGCGCAACCCACCCGCAAGAACACAACCGAACCGAAGACCCTGCAATGCATCCTCCTCAACGTCCGATCCCTCCACAAACACGCCACCGAAATCTGGGACCTCCTCGACAACACCACCCCGGACGTAGCGTTCTTCACCGAAACACGGACCAACACCACCTCGGGACCGGACATCGCCATCGCCATTCCCCAAGGATACAAGATCTCCAGGAAGGAACGCCCCACCCGCCCGGGAGGAGGAATCGCCATCGTCCACAAATCCACCCTCCGCCTGAGCACACTCCCCGACGAGCCCACAGACCTGATGGAACACCTTCACTTCAAGATACTGGCCAGCCCTACCACCACCCTCCAAGGAACCCTCATCTACTGACCCCCTGGACCCCGCAGAATTTTCATAACTCCATCACGGACATCATCTCCCCACATGCCATCGCGTCCACCAACTACACCCTACTGAGAGACCTCAACTTCCACCTCGACAACCAACTGGACCCCAGCACCACATCCCTCCTGGACAACCTCCACAACATTGGACTCTGCCAGATCGTGACCGAACCCACGCACTCAGCAGGACACACCCTCGACCCCCTCTTCACAACAGGAAACTCCATCACCTTCAGCCACATCACCGAACTCCCATGGACTGACCATCGATGCGTCCACTTCACCTTCAGAACATCCACCATCCACAGACACCAGCACCTGCTCTCACGAAGAAACTGGACCAGAATCACTGACGACCAGCTAACCTCATAACTCAGCAACTCCACCCCAACCATCGTGGAAAACGACGACCCCAACACCGCAGCCCGATGGATCTCCGACAGCGCCAACACCATAGCCCCCTCAAGAAAAACAACAATACCCATGCCAAGAAAGCTAGATGGTTTACCACCGAACTTCGAGAGTCCAGACGCACTTTCCGCCACCTCGAAAAGGCCTGGAGGAACACCAAATCCACAGAAGCCCACAACAACTTCAGAGCCGCCACCAACGCCCACCACCAACTCATCAGAAAAACGAGGAAAAGAGCGATTGAAGACAGAGTCTCCACTCACGCACACAACAGCAAAGAACTCTTCAACATCATCAAGGAGTTCACCCAACCCACCAGCGAGTCCACCGACATCTCTCCCTCACAAGACCTCTGTGACAAACTCAGCACCTTTTTCCACCACAAAATCAAGAACATCTACGACAACTTCGACGAAGACAACCAACACACTGAACCCTCACCAACCACCCCGACACCCTGAAGCCAGGGATCGACAACTGGACAGCCCTCACCACCGAAGACACACTGAAGATGATGAAGTCAATCCACTCCGGGCCCCCACGAACCCCTGCCCCCACCACATTTTCAACAGAGCCGCCAACACCATAGCACCCATGCTCTGCCACACCATCAACCGCTCCCTGGCAATCACCTCGTTCCCCGACGACTGGAAACACGCCGAGATCAACCCCCTCCTGAAGAAACCCTCGGCGGACCCCACCGACCTCAAAAACTACAGACCCATCTCCCTGCTCCTGTTCCCAGCGAAAGTCATCGAGAAAGCCATCAACAGCCAACTTGCCACATTCATCGAAGAGCACAACATCCTCGACTCCTCCCAATCCGGCTTCAGAAAAAACCACAGTACGGAAACCGCCCTTCTCGCCGCAACAGACGACATCCGCACCCTACTGGACAAAAGAGAAACAGCAACCCTCATCCTCCTCGACCTCTCAGCGGCGTTCGACACAGTCTCTCACCGCATCCTAATACGCAGACTCCACGATGCAGGGATCCAAGACAAGGCCCTCGACTGAATCCGCTCCTTCCTCTCCGGAAGAACGCAGTGGGTCAGACTCCCCCCTTTCCTCTCGGACCCTACACCAACCACCTGCAGAGTCCCCCAGGGGTCTTCCCTCAGCCCTACGCTCTTCAACGTCTACATGGCTCCGCTCGCCCCCATCGTCAGAACCTACGGACTCAACATTGTGTCATACGCAGACGACACCCAACTCATCCTCTCCCTATCCAACGAACCCAACACCGCCAGACACAACTTTCGAGAAGGCATGGAAGCAGTTGCCAAATGGATGAAAAACAGCTGCCTACAACTAAACACCAACAAAACGGAAGTACTCATCATGGTCCCAAACCCCGACGCCTGGAATGACACCTGGTGGCCCCCTGCCCTCGGAAGCCCGCTTACCCCCACGGACCACGAACGCAACCTGGGAATCATCCTGGACTCCGAGCTCAAAATGGACCGCCAGATGAACTCCGTCTCGTCCTCCTGCTTCCACACCCTCCGCCTCCTACGTAAGACCTTCAAATGGATCCCCCTCGAACACAGAAAGACCGTCACTCATGCCCTGGTCACCAGCAGACTCGACTACGGCAACGCACTCTATGCCGGAATAAACAAAAACCTCACCCGCAAGCTACAGAACATCCAGAACGCCGCCGCAAGACTGGCCCTCAACCTGCCAAGACACTGCCACATCTCCCAGCACCTGTGCACACTCCACTGGCTCCCCATCGAAGCTAGAGTCACCTTCAAGATGCTCACCCATGCTCACAAGGCCCTCCACGACACCGGACCAGCATACCTGAACAGCCGACTCAAATTCCACGCACCCCAAAGGACCCTACAATCAGCCCAGCTCTCCTACGCCGTGGTCCCCCGCACCAGAAAGACCAGATCGGGAGGCCGCTCCTTCTCCTTCCTCACGGCCAGAGCCTGGAACGACCTTCCGCTCCACCTCAGACAGACAACATCGCTCCCCATCTTCGCAAGAAACCTCAAAACCTGGCTCTTCGACAGACCCCCTCCTTGATGGACTGGAACCTGCGAACCCCCCCCCCAGCGCCTTGAGACCTCTACGGGTGAGTAGTCGCACTTAACAAACACCTGATTGATTGTTTGATTGCAAACCACTATTACACTGAGCCATCACCCTAGAGAGAGAAGTCATAGTGAACAGATGAATTTATTGCAAACTACTACTACACTCATTCATCATAAAGGAGAGAGGCCTAAGCAAAGTGGGCCGTATGTCGTAAAACCCTGCTATACTCAGCCATCACTGTGGAGTGAAGCCTCAATGTCACAAATCACTACCATACTTATCAAGATGGCCAACCATGAAGTAGCTCCCTCCAGACCCTCCTAGGGTAAGGGATTGCCTCCGGCGTAATCCTTCCAGAGGCCCTTTCAACGAGCCCTCCTGTCCTGGATTTGAGTCAGAGAGCTGTGGCGACTGGAAGCCTCGACTCTGGGTGATTTCTGGAGCCAAGACAGAGGAAGACTACTGAGAGAGTAATGAGGTCTGGCCACAGGCAGCTGGGCACTGCTGCGGAGACTACTGCAGCACCAGACTTCGTACGGCTGCCGTGGTGACAAATACGACAACTGCGATGGCATTTCAGCTGGCCCTGGCAAAGGAACGCTTCCGGCGATTGGGCAGCTGAGCACTACTGCAGGGACCGCCACTGCACCAGACTTCATGTAGCATTAGACTCCCTGGCGAGCCTGCCCTGGTAACGACTGCATCAGCGTTTAAGCTGGCCCCCAGAGCCCTTGGGTGCCGGAAGCACTGTGGGCAATAAATGACAGTGTCGGAGGAGCCCAGGGTTAGCAGACACAACGGTGAGCCTTGCTCCCATTGAGTGTGTGCACTGAGGGCGCTGCTGCACTGCTGACACTGATACGGCTGGAGGCTAGGAGGTGAGCCCTGTGCCTCATTGAGCGCTCCCTCACTACCCCCCATGCTTGCGGCGACCACCCCTTGCCCCTTAGACAGGCTATTGGAGAGGTCCGGTGCAGCACTGAGTATGAGAGCAGCCTACCTTTGGGTAGCAGCACTGTGGATCCCTTGGAGTCACAACCCCCTAACAAGATGGCATCTTGATCAGCAGGCCACATCAATCTATGAATGCCTCCCTCAGCTCAAGGATTGCTCAGCAGGAAACTGCAGCAACATCAAAGTCGACCTTCTCTTCTGTATAGCTGCCCAAATGTTGGGTAATTGTTTGTTATTGTACTTCTGTTTTGGGCTACTTCCTTAGAAGGACTGTTGGGTTACCCCATCAGCAGGATAATTCCTGTATAGGCTCCTTCCACAGTAGGAAGTGGGTTTGAGCTACCCCCTCAACAATAATTTGCTTGGGCTTTTCAACAGGACCTATACCAACCACGTCATATTGACCCTTCTAGTGCGTCTGTGGCAAAATTGGACATATCCTGTTTGAGAGAGTATACAACCATTAAATATATGATTTGAATAATGAACATAATAACAATGAGATCGGCCTGCTAAGATAAGTTGTTCCTGCTTGGGCTACTTCCTAGTAGGATCCTACTGAGTCACCTCATCACCCACAAAACCCATGTGAACTTCTTTCCTCATTTGCTATCTCCATAGTATGTGACTTACTGTGTTAACAAAGACAACCTTTTGCTTCAGAAATTTTGATAGATGATCACAAATGTTAATAGTTAAACACAACTTGGCTTACGTCCCTAGAAGAAACCCTCTCTACTGGCCTTCTCCAGAAATAAATTCAGAGTATATTAGCAAGTTCGAGAACCTACTGCTAGGTCAATGTCCCGCCGCAATTCCATCATGGAAAGATACGGCCATAACTCATACTGAATTAAATTTCTCCCAAACCTCTCCAAACATGCCACTAAAAATCGAAATCACAAAATCCTAAAAGAGCATCCAGAGACCCTAATAACGGATATCTTCTACAGCCCAGCAAAAGGAGGCCTTAAAACGGACTTCATCTTCTACATTAAGAAACCCGCTAATTGGAGAAAGAACTTCTTACAGCACCTCCACATAACCAATACTACCAACATCCCTTACGGATCTAAACTCACTATATCCCCATCCCAGAACTTTAGCGGAGAACTGTCCATAACAATTTACAGAAATGGGAACATCCTAATCCAAGCCTGTGAACAAAACCTAACCATTTTTGATCGCCACTTTCCTGCACTGTGCGCCTCTATGCCATCCGCTCCCTTCTCCTAGAGAACTTACCCGTGTACCCTCTCCTCTACCAGTGGATCCTCCCACTCACCACTTCCCTGCTCTCTACGCTTCTGTGCCATCCACCCCATCTCCACCCCTCCACCCTCTACCAGAGAACGCACCTAGGCACCCGCTACTCTATTAGCTGAACCTCCCACTCCCTATCCCCCTCACACTATTACTACCTCCCTCCCAGCTTCTTCCATTCCCAGATGCCCTGAATCTTCAACCTCACTACCAGAATTTCTTCCCCCCTCTCCATGGCACACGTCCTCTACCCAACATGATCTATCTATTGCACCCGAATCCTCTGAGTCCTCCAACCACAGAAGGCTGGATACGACCTTAACCTACACCCAAGACTTCATACCTCACTTCCCACTTGAGACCCCACCGCCTCTCAATTGATCCATATAATAACCCGTCTAAAACTCAAAATCAATGCCACTCTGGATGAAATTGGTTCACTATTCAAGGACGCATGGATTAGACATATTCAGCCCCAACCTCACGCATCTATGGTGAGCACCAATCCCATAACAAATACACATTCTAATAACCCATCCTTCACCTCTAGGCAAACTATCCCCTACACCCATCACCACCTCAATCCTAGATATGCCACGACTGGAATGTCACAACTGGAAGCCGAAATGTTGAGTAATACTATGACAATGCGCTAAACAATCTTACCACCACAAGATTACGGTCATCCTTGGCACGAGTAGAACCATGAACACCACTCGCGCTCCCAGGGCGCCTGCCCAATTAACTACCATCCTACCCACTCAGCCTGGTCCAAGATCGTTACCTACACTTTGCTGCATGCTATTAAACTGCCGATCAGCAGCCAAGCATTCCTCTGAAATAGCTGAAACTATCCTACGACACAAAATTGACACCTGCTTCCTAACTGAAACCTTGCTGAATGACTACTCTTCCCCTTTCACCTATCTCCTCAGCCGACTGGGCTTCTCAATCATTCAATGCGACCGCAAAGATCGCACTGGTGGTGGACTAGCTGTCATATACAAAAACAATCTTTACCTAAGCCTCTTCCACAATACAAAATACCCACCTTGAAATATTTAGGATTGCTACTCTCCACCAAAGGTCCCAACCCCATCAAATTTCATGTCATCTATCACCCTTCATGTGACAAATCACAATTCCTTGAAGACTTAACAGACCTAAAAATGCAAAACTCCCTAAAAGGCAGCACAGACATTATACTAGGAGACCTAAACCTGCACCTGAATAATGCTGAAGACCCTACAGTACAAGCCCTATCGACCCTCCTGGAAACTAACGATCTTACCCAACACTGCAATAAACACACTCACAATAAGGGCTCTACCCTTGATGCAATCATCTCTAAGCATAGCTCCCTCTCCCTCAACTCCATTCGAATGGACAGATCACCATCTAATTCTTTTTTACATCAATACCATCAAACCAAAGGCCCACCCCAATCTAGCCGTCACAAGTACTGGGCGAGGAACATACATAAAATCCCCCAGGCAGAGTTAGAAGCATTAGTCATTTCCCATATCCTACCTCGACCCGACCTCTTCTCTGCCGATGACCTTTTCGCCCACTACAACACAAATATGGCAGAACTCATTGAAGCTAAAGAAATCAAGGAGTATCCCCTCCAGATCCTGGTTCAATAAAGACCTTAACAAAGAGAGGCGACAACTTCAATTGGCTGAAAGAAACTGGAGACAACAGCCCTCGTTAACCAATCTCGCGATCCTTCGAACTGAACGCCTAAAATACGAAAAGCACATCTTTAGGGAAAAATGCTCCTCCAGCTCCATAGCGGTCCTCCTCAAACTTGGGCAAGTCACCCCCTCATCAAAAAAACAGACGCATGCCAGAACGACCTTAATAATTACAGACCTATAACTAAACTCCTTCTCCTTGCCAGAACCATTGAATAATATGTGCTTGCACAACTCAACAACCACATTGAAAAATACAACCTGAACTACACCTTCCAATCTGGTTTCAAGACAGGCTGCAGTACAGAGACTGCAATACTGAACATCATATATGACCTACATAAATCTCTGGATGATGGTCAAGCCTGCCTCCTAGTCCTCCTCGGCCTCTGAGCTACCTGTGATACTGTCAACCATAACATCCTCCTAAACACCCTCTCGGACCACACAGGCATCAGTGGAACTGTCCTTCATTGGTGTGCTTCTTTCCTGAACCAGTGCTCACAGCTAATCAAACTAAACAACTCAACTTCAAAAGCAACACCAGTCTCACAAGGAGTCCCTCAAGGGTCAATCCTATCTCCTTCCCTATTCAACCTCTATATGGAACCCCTTGCAAATATCCTGAAACAAGCCATAATTGCTTATCCATCCATCCAAATGACTTTATTTCGGCCTCTAGGGCCATCAAAGTACAATTCACAATAAAACAGATATAGTACATTTTATAGTTAAAAAATTATAAATTTCTCGAATTCATATTTTATACAAGTCATCCAATGGGCATACACGAATTAAAGATCTCATAAAAAATAAAAGGCTTATACTACATACGTCTGCCTATTAAAAGGATAAAAGATAGATGGAGTAGACTGAATAAAAACAGCACTTAAGGATTTATACACAACTAAAAATATGGGACTACGACACTAAACCCAGAGCATGCATATAAATAGTTAACCTTATCTATAGTCAGTGCATTTCTACTGCCCCTTGATTCTGCTTAAAAATAGCTCGTCGAATGTGCCACATACTATTTAAAAATCGGGATACAGCAAAGACTATTGGTGGATGAGTATCATACTTTAAAACTCTGTAGGCCTCTGTGCAGCGCACAAAGCCTAGGTTCTTACAGAGTTGTATTAACCAGCGCTTGCGCGGCAACCGATAGGCTGGACAGAGGAACAGAACGTGTATTTCGGACTCCACCTTATAATTACATGCAGGGCAATCCCCTTTTGTTCTTTGACCCATTTGCTAGTAGTTGCTAGTAAGGGGAGGGTCCCTAGTCTAAATTGCACGTAAAGTTTCCTAGCCGATGGGGGTTGAATGAGGTCCAGAAACTGTTCCTTACTGTATGTATTTTTAACAAGCAAAAAGTCTGTTGTTAAGTGACCACGTGAGACACTTTCTTCTAAGGACATTAGATTGATTTGTCTAAAACATTTGACTAATTCAAGCATTGATGTCATGGCACATGATGCTTCGGGAGTTCTCCAGAGGCCCGGTTTACCCAGCTTGGTGGCTAGGTCCCTTATGTGACGGAACCACAGGAGCTTCTTAATAGTACTTAAGGTCAGAAGCTCCTTTAGTTCGGCCCTATAAACAGACAACTCTGGGGTCACCCAAAGCCTCCTCCAAAATGTCAGTGGTCTCAGGGCAATCTCTTGCTCAAGGGGCCTGATATCCATGTCCATGTGGAGGGGAATGAGAGGAGTACTACGGGGTAGACCCACAAGCTGCCGCACAAAGTTGTTCTCAACCTTCGCTAAATTAGCGATGGAGCAGTGCCCCCAAAGCTCCACCCCATATAACGAGGCGCCCCTTGCTTGAGCTTTGTACATTTCCACCACAGGGGCTACTGGTTTATAAACTGAACTTCTGTACATCTTCATTGCTTATCATCTCTATGCAGATGACAACCAACTGTACATGAAAATGTTGTCACTAAAAGACATCCAGCACCTAAATAGCACTCTCTCCACAGTTCAATTCTGGCTGATCAGAAACCATCTTAAGCTCAACCCCAACAAAACCGAACGCATCCAAATGAAAGAAAAATCCTTTCCCATTGATATCTGGCTCTACAACCTCACTGCATTAAAGTATGAGCTGTCAATCTCCTACTCTGTCAGATCTCTGGGGATTACACTTGACAGACACCTGAACATGAAAAAGGATATTAATATCTCTGCTAAAAGCACATTCTACACGCTGAAACATGTTGAAAACGTCAAACCCTTCATCCCCACCTATGACCTAAAGACTGTGGTACAATCCTCAGCCCTCCCCAAGCTGGACTACAGTAACGATCACGGGGCCTCAAAAACACACCTAGACCCTATGAAGACACACTCCACTCAGCGGCTAGACTACTGTCAGGGGAGAGTCGCTTTGACCACATCACTCACACTGTCAACAACCTCACCTGGCTACTAATCAAGGCAAGATTTATACTCAAAACTGCTTGCATAACCCACAAAGCACTCTACATGGAAAAACTAGTCTACCTCGCAAATAAACTTTCAACAGCAGGGCAAAAGAGACCTCTTCGAAGCTCTAACCTTCTACTCGTGATTGCACCAAATTTTAAGAATGAAAAATCTCACACCCAATCCTTCTCCGGGAATACTCCCAGAATCTGGAACTTGCTGCCTAAGGATGTACATGACAATCAATCATTCCTTCACTTCAAGAAGAAACTGAAACTTTTTCTCTTCCATAAATACCTAAACCCTCCCATTTAAACCATCTGACTTGTCTGTTTTACTCCCACTCCATGCTCTCTAAAAAAAAAAAAAATTAGCATCACTACCTCGGGGAAATAACTATGCCCTGTGCCTTCATTCCCCCCACCTTTGCAACACCCTACCACAGCTACCTCAAAACTTTAGCATCCATCTATACTACTGTCCATCGTAAATTTCTTTTATATATTGTTACTATGTATTTTTATTTACTTCACATGTAACTTGTGCAATTGCTGCTGCTCTTACTCCATAAAGCGCACTATATATATATATATTCACTGAAAAAACCATAGGTTTCAGGGGCGTTATAGTTAGTAGGACATTTCACTCGTACAAAACCATAGAAATTCCCCGTTATAGATGACGTCACATATTACATCACTCATGACATGGTCAGTGACATCACTCATGACATCACTGATGACATCTCAAATGACATCACTGATGACATCATCCTTGTGATAGAGTGGCAGACCTCCTCTCACCCTAATATAACCTTTGATACACACACTCAAAAATACAAACTAACATTCTCAAAACGATGGACATACCAATACCAGTTACAACACACCTATTCAGTAATTCCAAGATCTACACACACATCCACTCATTCACCAACAGTCCCTATACAGTCACTCATACATGTACTCACTCATCATATGTACTCATACACCTATACATCCTGTTACACACCGCCACTCATCCATAGAGTTACTCACACACATAGTCACACATGCAAACAAAGTATCAAACATCCATTTACTTGCATATACAGTTATACACACACTACCACACTTACTTCTACAGAAACTTACACATACTTACTCTCTTAAACAATCACTTATAGAAACACCTACTTATTTGTACAGGAACTCTTCCAATCTCTCACTCTCACATATACTCACTTATATACACCAATACTCACATATACTAGTTTAAAACATATGTAGTTACTCATAAAGACACTATTGAGACAGTCATTCACTCACTAACACACCCATACACATACTCATCCACCTATACAGTCCTGCACACATGCTGTCTTCAACACATACAAACAGTGAGTCACTCATTCGTGCATCTATGCACTAAGTAATACCCCCACCGAACCATACAGACACTCATACTGATACTCAAAAAACCAACTAATAACCCATATAGACACTCATGTAGCTACTCACCAACCCATGCAGCCACTTATACACAAAGTGAGAGACTGATACAGATATTTTCATACTTAAACATTACTCACTAACCCATGTATTCACTAAGATACACTTAGTCAGTTATACAATCAATTTTACAAAACAAAATCATCCATTTAGACACTTATATACCCATTTATTCTTCCATCGACCTTGAGATATACATATATAAAACATATTTAATTTTCAGAAAAACACACATTCACTGGATGATGTCATCAGTGATGTCATTTGAGATGTCATGAGTGATGTCACTGACCATGTCATGAGTGATGTAATATGTGACGTCATCAGCAGTGCATTGCGGGCGCGCGAGTTATAGTTAGCTGAACTAACTATAACGGGGGAATTTCTATGGTTTTGTACGAGTGAAATGTCCAACTAACTATAACGCCCCTGAAACCTATGGTTTTTTCAGTGAATTTCTAAGGTTTTTAAATGCTAATTTCTAACTATAACGTGCCTGAAACCTATGGTTTTTTCAGTGAATTTCTAAGGTTTTTTAAATGCTAATTTCTAACTATAACGTGCCTGAAACCTATGGTTTTTTCAGTGAATATATATATATTTATTATACTATGTATACATGTGAAAATGTCTCGGTCCCCTGTTTGCCTCGGTGGCACGGAAAAAATGGGTGGAACTGACGTCAGCACGCCGACGAGGTTCTCTTATGGCTCCGATGACGTCATACGGTGTCGCGAGCGGAGCCGTGCTATTATGACGTCCTCGTTGACGTGGAAGAGCTAGGAAAGAATTTCCGTGGAATGCTGGTGCAGGGGATATTCACCTAAGTGTTCAGGCTAGTCCTTTGGGAGCAACTGTTTATGTTGCCACTCCAGAAACCGAAACCAGTGATCCGAGGGCAGAGGCCCTGCAGATGGCACACGAGGTGGGGTGCCCAGTCGTGTGCACCGGCGGGGCAGTGAAGTGACAAGCACCACAACCCACAAAAAAGGTAACGAGGGCACTGAATAACACAGGATCTTCTCTTTGTATCTGGCAGGAACAACGAAGTTAAAATGCCCTAGTACCAAAATGTAGAATTAGTGCTACAACGGTCTTCAAGAGGACCTGCGATGCCGCTTCTGCCTCCCGTACCCTGGAGGTGGCACATGGGTCAAGCGGTACGGTCATACTGCGGTGGGACGCACACTCGTTGACCTCTCATGGCACTGCTCCACACTTCAGGGAGGACGCTTTCCATTAGCTATGTTTTCTGATGACATGTCGCGCCGGCCCCGTCCAACAACAGAACTCCTTTAGATCCAAACAGACTCTTCCACTCTCTCACCGGAAGTGAAACCAGGCCACGCGGACACTTTCACAATACAACAGCCGGGAATGCACTTTTCGGTAAAAAAACACATTCCTTCCTCCTAATTAATCAAATAAACGTCTCACTGAAGAACAGGGGCCAGCTTCGATCGGTAAACAGCCGTTACAATGACTTTTTTACTTTGCGATACCATTACAACGCATGCATTACCACGCATGCGTTGTACATCACGAAGTCATTACTACGCATTTTTTAGAACGCATGGTCATTTACCACGCATGCCTTTACAACGAATTTTGTTGTAAAGGTATGTGTGGTAAATGACCATGCGTTCTAAAAACATGTAGACGATCCATGTCGTTGTAAGGAAACAGAGGCTGTTCCGTTTCCTCACAACGACGTGCACCGCCCCTCAGAGACGACGTGAAGCAGGAACCACGAGGAGAGAGGAACCACGAGGAGTGAGAGGTAAGGGGGATTGGGCATGGGGTGGGGGTTTCTTTTCTAGGGTATGGGGTAGTGCAGTGGTGTTTGGGTGGTGTAGGGGGTCGTGCTGGGGGTAGTGTTTTAGGGTTTAGGGTAGTGCAGTGGTGTTTGGGTAGTGTAGGGGGTCGTGCTGGGGGTAGTGTTTTAGGGTTTAGGGTAGTGCAGTAGTGTAGGGGGTCGTGCTGGGGGTAGTGTTTTAGGCTTTAGGGTAGTGCAGTGGTGTATGGGTAGTGTAGGGGTCGTGCTGGGTTAGTGTTTTAGGGTTTAGGGTAGTGCAGTGGTGTTTGAGTAGTGTAGGGGTCATGCTGGTGGTAGTGTTTTAGGGTTTAGGGTAGTGCAGTGGTGTTTGTGTAGTGTAGGGGGTCATGCTGGGGGTAGTGTTTTATGGTTTAGGGTAGTGCAGTGGTGTTTGGGTAGTGTAGGGGGTCGTACTGGGGGTCGATTTAGGGTTTAAGGTAGTGCAGTGGTGTTTGTGTTGTGAGGGGGTTGTGCTGGGGGTAGTGTTTTAGGGTTTAGAGTAATGCAGTGGTGTTTGTATAGTGTAGGGGGTTTAGGGTAGTGCAGTGGTGTTTGTGTAGTGTAGGGGGTCATGCTGGGGGTTGTGTTTTAGGGTTTAGGGTAGGGCATTGGTGTTTGTGTAGTGTAGGGGGTAGTGTTTTAGGGTTTAGGGTAGTGCAGTGGTGTTTGTGTAGTATAGGGGGTCATGCTGTGGGTAGTGTTTTAGGGTTTAGGGTAGTGCAGTTGTGTTTGTGTAGGGTACGGGGTCGTGTTTTAGGGTATAGGGTAGTGCAGTGGTGTTTGGGTAGTGTAGGGGGTCATGCTGGGGTTAGTGTTTTAGGGTTTAGGGTAGTGCAGTGGTGTTTGGGTAGTGTAGGGGGTTGTGCTGGGGGTAGTGTTTTAGGGTTTAGGGTAGTGCAGTGGTGTTTGTGTAGTGTGGGAGGTCATGCTGGGGGTAGATTTAGGGTTTAGTGTAGTGCAGTGGTGTTTAGGTAGTGTATGGAGTCATGCTGGGGGTAGTGTTTTAGGGTTTAGGGTAGTCCAGTGGTGTTTGTGTAGTGTAGGGAGTCGTGCTGGGGGTAGTGTTTTAGGGTTTAGGGTAGTGCAGTGGTGTTTGGGTAGTGTAGGGGGTCGTGCTGGGGTAGTGTTTTAGGGTTTAGGGTAGTGCAGTGGTGTTTGTGTAGTGTAGGGGGTCATGCTGGGGGTAGTGTTTTAGGGTTTAGGGTAGTGCAATGGTGTTTGTGTTGTGTAGGGGGTAGTGTTTTAGGGTTTAGGGTAGTGCAGTGGTGTTTGTGTACTGTAGGGGGTCGTGCTGGGTTCTAGTGTTTTAGGGTTTAGGGTAGTGCAGTGGTATTTGTGTAGTGTAGGGGGTAGATTTAGGGTTTAGGGTAGTGCAGTGGTGTTTGGGTAGTGTAGGAGGTCGTGCTGGGGGTAGTGTTTTTGAGTTTAGGGTAGTGCAGTTGTGTTTGGGTAGTGAAGGGGGTCGTGCTGGGGGTAGTGTTTTAGGGTTTAGGGTAGTGCAGTGGTGTTTGGGAAGTGTAGGGGTCAACCAACATGAATTTGTCCTTGTGTGATGTAACCAATGCTCATGTAAAGCACTCCAATACCTGACCAGTCTGCACTATATAAAACTGCAAAAAACAAAAAATAAAAAGTGTTTTGCACACTTCTGTTATTGGGCTATACGTGGGCTACCTCTGGGTGATATTTGTGCTACATTTGGACTCTTTTTTCTCTGGTGGCCATCTTGGGAGACTTATTTGTTATGAAGTTTCCTAATTTCCTCATTTACTACAGTCTCCTCAGTAGGAAATGCTTTCAGTTTTTTACTTTGATTCCATCAAGAAGGCATTCAGATGTGTCACACATTTGCCATAAATTCAGAATGTTAGCACTCTAGTTGTTCATTAGATCACTGTAGTAAAGCTACTGCTCACCAAGGAGTTAACTGGAAGTCTACTGCTGGTATTGAAAGTGATTGTTTCAGTCTGCATGTCAGAATTTTCTAATGAAATCGAAGAGGATTTGAGATTTCACTTAAAACATGCCCTAAATTTTCTTTTTGCAGCACTAACCATAATTTCTATGGCAAAATGAACCCCCTCATTTTGTTCCTTTTTAAATTAAATGTTTTAAGTGTTACCAGTTTATTCCAATCAAGATGGCTTCAGGTGTGCCATACTTTTGTCATAAGTAAGGCTGTTAGCACTTTAGTTGTTCTTTAGAACACTCTGGGAAGCTGCAGTAGAACACAAAGGCATCAACTGACAGGCTGCTCCTGTTGAAATATAACAGGAAGATATTTGAGATCTCACTTAAAACATGTCCTAATTTTTCTTTCTACAGCACTAACCATAATTTCTATGGCAAAATGAACCCCCTCATTTTGTTCCTTTTTAAATTAAATGTTTTAAGTGTTACCAGTTTATTCCAATCAAGATGGCTTCAGGTGTGCCATCTTGTGTACTGATGTCATCAGTGATGTCACTGACCATGTCATGAGTGATGTAATATGTGACGTCATCAGCAGTGCATTGCGGGGGCGCGAGTTATAGTTACCTGAACTAACTATAACGGGGGAATTTCACGGGTTTTGTACGAGTGCAATGTCCAACTAACTATAACTGTCCCTAAAACCTTATGGTTTTTTCAGTGAATTTCTAAGGTTTTTTAAATGCAAATTTCTAACTATAACGTGCCTGAAACCTATGGTTTTTTCAGTGAATTTCAAAGGTTTTTTAAATGCTAATTTCTAACTATAACGTGTCTGAAACCTATGGTTTTTTCAGTGAATTTCAAAGGTTTTTTAAATGCTAATTCCTAACTATAACATGTCTGAAACCTACGGTTTTTTCAGTGAATTTCAAAGGTTTTGTAAATGACAATTTTTAAATGTATTAATTGTTATATTTATTTTTTTCATACTGATTTACTACATTTTTAGAAACATTTTTTTTTACATATTTTATTTTTTAAATTACATTGTAATTACATTATACATTACAAAAAATACTTTCTCAGAATGAATTACTTTAGTTTAAATACTTTGCACATAGGCAATAGACTTTTAAGTACAGTAGTTACAGTTGTTGCAATGGGCAACACATTTTCAAACACAATGCAACATTCAGCTCAATGTGAATTTCTAGTTAAATGCAATTAGTTACTTTATGGATTACTTTTCTAACCACAGGACTGGATCCTAGATTCAGTCCTGGGACATCTCCTGTAAACAGTTGAGTAAAAGCGTTTTGGTTACAGTAGTGATTTTTAAGGAATATTATTGTATTTTAAAAGTTGACACTTAGAAACTTTTTCTCATAGCATCACCAATGTTATCCTATGGAAGTAAATTCACTTAGCAGGTAAAAACTGTTATCGTTACTTTTTCTTACTCAGTGTTGGATCCTGGATCCAGCACTGGTGCATCTCCTGTAAACAGTTGAAAGAATGCGTTTAAGTCATACAGGCGATTTTTAAGGAATATTTGTAGTTTGTGAAAATCGACACTGAAACTTTTCAGCTGAAAACCAGACAATGGATTCCTATGGAAGAAAATATAAGTTACTGATAAGTACGGTTAAAATTACTTTTCAGGGTCAGTGCTGGGCTAAAAGATGCAGCACTGAGGTCTCTCCTGATAACAGGTGAGTAAATCGGAATTCGTATTTCGGCTGATTTTAGAGGAATATTTTAAAGTTCCAAAACTCCACACTTAGAAGAATTTCCAAGTGAAACCAGCCAATGTTAGCCTATGGAAGGAAATTCAAGTTACTGGTAAGTACGGTTAAAATTACTTTTCAGGACCAGTACTGGGCTGAAAGATACAGCACTGAGGTCTCTCCTGATAACAGGTGAGTAAATCGGAATTTGTATTTCGGCTGATTTTAGAGGAATATTTGTATGTTTCAAAAATCAACACTTAGAAACTTTTTCAGCAAAAATCAGACAATGATATCCTACGGAAGGAAATTCAAGTTACTGGTAAGTACGGTTAAAATTACTTTTGAGGATCAGTACTGGGCTGAAAGATGCAGCACTGAGGTCTCTCCTGATAACAGGTGAGTAAATCGGAATTCGTATTTCGGCTGATTTTAGAGGAATATTTTAATGTTCCAAAACTCCACACTTAGAAGAATTTCCAAGTGAAACCAGTCAATGTTAGCCTATGGAAGGAAATTCAAGTTACTGGTAAGTACGGTTAAAATTACTTTTCAGGACCAGTACTGGGCTGAAAGATACAGCACTGAGGTCTCTCCTGATAACAGGTGAGTAAATCGGAATTTGTATTTCGGCTGATTTTAGAGGAATATTTGTATGTTTCAAAAATCAACACTTAGAAACTTTTTCAGCAAAAAGCAGGCAATGATATCCTATGGAAGGAAATTCAAGTTACTGGTAAGTACGGTTAAAATTACTTTTCAGGATTAGTACTGGGCTGAAAGATGCAGCACTGAGGTCTCTCCTGATAATAGGTGAGTAAATCCGAATTCGTAGTTCGGCAGATTTTAGAGGAATATTTGCACAATGGTGAAGGTAGGGGCGGGGCCTGAGGTGACATCTGTGCAAACGCGCCCCGTGGCGCGTTTTAAGTTGGGGGATTAAGTCCCCTTGAATCATGAGGGTCCCTAGGGGCCAACTAACCCACCAGGAACCTCCAGTATGTGCCAGGGGCTGCGTTGCAGAGACGTGTAGAGAGGCCACACCCTCTTTTACACCTCTCTGCAACGCAGCTCTGTGGCACTTTCTGGATGTACCTGTTGGGCTAGTTGGCCCCAGGGACCCTCAGGATTGAAGGGATTTAATTCCCCATCTTAAAACGCGCCACGGGGCCTGTTTGCACACATGTCACCTGAAGCCCCGCCCCTCCCTTCACCACTGTGCAAACGCGCCCCGTGGCGCGTTTTAAGTCGGGGATTAACTCCCTTGAATCCTGAGGGTCCCTGGGGGCCAACTAGCCCAACAGGTATATCCAAAAAGCGCCACAGAGCTGCGTTGCAGAGAGGTGTATAAAGGGGCGTGGCCTCTGTACACCTCTCTGCAACGCAGCCCCCTGGCGCATACTGGAGGTTCCTGGTGGGCTAGTTGGCCCCCAGGGACCCCCAGTATTGAAGTGGAATTACTTCCCCATCTGCAAACGCGCCAGGGGGCGCGTTTGCAGAGTGGTGAAGGAAGGGGCGGGGCCTGTGGCCCGATTGTTTTTTTTTTTCCTGAAGGGGTTGTGTGGCCCCCTTCCTTTTTCCTATTTTTGGGCCCTGGGGACCCCATCCCCCAGGGCCTTACCCCTTTTTTTTTCAATTAAACGGGAAGGGGGCCGCGTGGCCCCCTCCCTGGCCAAATCATGCCCAGGGGACCCCATCCCCCGGGGCATGGCCACACTTTTTCTTTAATTTTTAAGGAGGGGGCTCTGTGGCCCCCCTCCTCAGGCTCCCTTTGCCCCGGGGACCCCATCTCCCGGGCAGGCCTTTCTTTTTAACTTATTTTTGGGGAGGGGGCCGCGTGGCCCCCCTCCCGAGCCACTTATGGCCCCGGGGACCCCATCCCCCAGGGCCTGGCCTCTCGTTGGGGACTGTGGGGGGTCCCCAAACCCCCACAGTCCCGCCGGCTCCCCGTGTCCTAAGGGAGCCGGCATTGCTTTTCCACACGGGGAGCAGCTAACATGCTGCTCCCCATGTGGCAAAGCAATTGTCTTTGGATATTGGAGCGAGAGCAGGTTTCCTGCTCTCTCTTCCAATATCCAAGCAGTTTGCAATGACAGGACGGGAGCCGCGAGGCTCCCGTCCTGTCATTGCAAGCAGCAGTGTCCCGGGGTAGGCCCCGGGACACTGCAGGAGCCGGCCCTGGGGGGTGGCAGTCCCCAGGGCCACCACAGGCTCCAGGAGGGGGGCCGCGTGGCCCCCCTCCCCACATCAGCAAAGCCCCGGGGAGGTGGTGGTCCCCGGGCTTCGGGGGTCCAAAACGGACCCCCATTTTAATTGTTAGTGCCCCGGGAGGTGGCGGTCCCCGGGGCATGTGGGGCTCGAGCCCCTCCCCCCACACTGCAAAAAGTTTTTTAAAAAGAAGCCCCGGGAGGTGGTGGTCCCGGGGCTGCAGGAGGGCTCAGAGCCCTCCCGCACCATTTTAAAAGAAAGCCCCGGGGGTGGCGGTCCCCGGGGCTTGGGGCCCTTGGAGGCCCCCATACATAAATTTAACCCCCCACCATGCCCCCGGGACTTGGGCCACCCGGGGCAAAATACAATCGAAGCGCAGGAGACCGCTCTTCGATTTTTTTTTCCGGCAGGATTCGCGCTCCTGAGCGCATCCTGCCGATTTAAAAAAAAAATGCTTTTTCTGCCCAGGGGGTCCTTGTGGGACCCCTGAGCAGACCTAGGGGTCAGGGTGTTTCTACCCTGCCCCCTTTGTGCGTTTTGCGCACTTTTTTACTGCTTTCTTGTTCCTCGGTTCTACCGAGGAACAAGATGGCTGCCAACACTTCCTGGTTTGGAGTGTTGACAGCCAATTAGCAGACAGCTCGTGATCGGGAGGGTGCGCGAATCCGACGCGGCCATAGATATATATGTACTTTTACTTTTGATTTTCTCAGCAACTACTGAACGGATTTACACCATTTAACAAAAGGGTTCTTTCTGAACCAAGAACTACCTCTTTGCCAAATTTGGTGTAATTCCGTTCAGCAGTTCAGGCTGTAGCCGTGTCTAAAGTTTCCTATGGGAAATTGATTTTTGCCTCTTATTTTTTTAATTTCTCCGCAACTACTGAACGGATTTACACCATTTAACAAAAAGGGTTCTTTCTGAACCAAGAACTACCTCTTTGCCAAATTTGGTGTAATTCCGTTCAGCAGTTCGGGCTGTAGCCGTGTCTAAAGTTTCCTATGGGAAAATGAATGGGGAAAACACGTTTTGGGACCCCCTTTTTCTCGGCCCCCGCTTGACGAATCACCCTGAGACTTTCAGGGTAGGAGCGGACCGGAGTGGCCCATAAAGTTTGAAAATTTCGCGAAGATTCGTCAACCGACGCAAGAGTTATTTCAAATAGAATGTCGCGGATTTCCTATGGAAAATAGGTCCTAACTATAACTATCTACTGGCGACCGCCAGTAGATAATATATATATATATATATATATATATAAAAGAAAAAGGTTGCCCCTTGGCGGGACGCACTCGCAGGCAAGCAGGTCAAGATCGGGGAAAGTCTTGCGGTAAGCCACACCTCAGCTGTTTCCTGACGCGTTTCGGGCCTGACGCCCTTCCTGATAGGCAGACTGCAGCACAAATGATCAGCATACAAGGCTCCCAGTATTTTCCCTCTCTTTTTATTGCACTCAGGTGATTAAATATCAAGGCATTATGGGACTGGAAGTCTCTACAATTTCGCCCAGGTGGGCTGCTGACCTCTCGCACTGACACAGTTCTTTATATGCACGGATTTACCTCCAAGTCTCTTCCCCCAGTGCAAGAAATCACTTCCTGCTCTGCATCCCGCTGTTCACAAGGAAACAGCAGCGGACCTGCTCAGTTACGCGGTGGTGTCATCTCACAATCTGGCCTGGCCGTATTACATGAAAGAAAAAGGTTGCCCCTTGGCGGGACGCACTCGCAGGCAAGCAGGTCAAGATCGGGGAAAGTCTTGCGGTAAGCCACACCTCAGCTGTTTCCTGACGCGTTTCGGGCCTGACGCCCTTCCTGATAGGCAGACTGCAGCACAAATGATCAGCATACAAGGCTCCCAGTATTTTCCCTCTCTTTTTATTGCACTCAGGTGATTAAATAGCAAGGCATTATGGGACTGGAAGTCTCTACAATTTCGCCCAGGTGGGCTGCTGACCTCTCGCACTGACACAGTTTTTTATATGCACGGATTTACCTCCAAGTCTCTTCCCCCAGTGCAAGCAATCACTTCCTGCTCCGCATCCCGCTGTTCACAAGGAAACAGCAGCGGACCCGCTCAGTTACGCGGTGGTGTCATCTCACAACCTGGCCTGGCCGTATTACATGAAAGAAAAAGGTTGCCCCTAAGCGGGACGCACTCGCAGGCAAGCAGGTCAAGATCAGGGAAAGTCTTGCGGTAAGCCACACCTCAGCCGTTTCCTGACGCGTTTCGGGCCTGACGCCCTTCCTTATAGGCAGACTGCAGCACAAATGATCAGCATACAAGGCTCCCAGTATTTTCCCTCTCTTTTTATTGCACTCAGGTGTGTAAATAGCAAGGCATTATGGGACTGGAAGTCTCTCCAATTTTGCCCAGGTGGGCTGCTGACCTCTTGCACTGACACAGTTCTTTATATGCACGGATTTACCTCCAAGTCTCTTCCCCCAGTGCAAGCAATCACTTCCTGCAGCGCATCCCGCTGTTCACAAGGAAACAGCTGCGGACCCGCTCAGTTACGCGGTGGTGTCATCCCACGACCTGGCCTGGCCATATTACATGAAAGAAAAAGGTTGCCCGTAGGCGGGACGCACTCGCAGGCAATCAGGTCAAGATCAGCGAAAGTCTTGCGGTAAGCCACACCTCAGCCGTTTCCTGACGCGTTTCGGGCCTGACGCCCTTCCTCATAGGCAGACTGCAGCACAAATGATCAGCATACAAGGCTCCCAGTTTTTTTCCTCTCTTTTTATTGCACTCAGGTGATTAAATAGCAAGGCATTATGGGACTGGAAGTCTCTACAATTTCGCCCAGGTGGGCTGCTGACCTCTCGCACTGTCACAGTTCTTTATATGCACGGATTTACCTCCAAGTCTCTTCCCCCAGTGCAAGCAATCACTTCCTGCTCCGCATCCCGATGTTCACAAGGAAACAACAGCGGACCCGCTCAGTTACGCGGTGGTGTCATCTCACAACCTGGTCTGGCCGTATTACATGAAATAAAAAGGTTGCCCCTAGGCGGGACGCACTCGCAGGCAAGCAGGTCAAGATCAGGGAAAGTCTTGCGGTAAGCCACACCTCAGCCGTTTCCTGACGCGTTTCGGGCCTGACGCCCTTCTTTATAGGCAGACTGCAGCACAAATGATCAGCATACAAGGCTCCCAGTATTTTCCCTCTCTTTTTATTGCACTCAGGTGTGTAAATATCAAGGCATTACGGGACTGGAAGTCTCTCCAATTTTGCCCAGGTGGGCTGCTGACCTCTCGCACTGACACAGTTCTTTATATGCACGGATTTACCTCCAAGTCTCTTCCCCCAGTGCAAGCAATCACTTCCTGCTCCGCATCCCGCTGTTCACAAGGAAACAGCAGCGGACCCGCTCAGTTACGCGGTGGTGTCATCCCACGACCTGGCCTGGCCGTATTACATGAAAGAAAAAGGTTGCCCCTAAGCGGGACGCACTCGCAGGCAAGCAGGTCAAGATCAGGGAAAGTCTTGCGGTAAGCCACACCTCAGCCGTTTCCTGACGCGTTTCGGGCCTGACGCCCTTCCTTATAGGCAGACTGCAGCACAAATGATCAGCATACAAGGCTCCCAGTATTTTCCCTCTCTTTTTATTGCACTCAGGTGTGTAAATAGCAAGGCATTATGGGACTGGAAGTCTCTCCAATTTCGCCCAGGTGGGCTGCTGACCTCTCGCACTGGTAAATAGGTATTTTTCAACATATTTATATTTTTTTTTTTACTATGTTTTTAAAATATTTTAATTTTGTTGAAGATATTTTGTTTGTTTTTAATGTTGTATTGACTGGAGTGGGAATAGTAAATAATATCCCTCCGCTATCCATCACTTTCCCTACTGTTGTACTGACTGGAGTGGGAACAGTAAATTTTACCCCTCCGCTATCCAACACTTTCCCTACTGTTGTACTTTTTGGACTGGGAATAGTAAATTTGATCGCCTCCGCTATCCAACGCAACAGTACATTTTAGTACTTTTTAATATAATATTTGATCTAATTTTGGTATTTATTCTATTGAGAGTAGTACATTTGACTTTTATGTGATGTAACTCATTTTATTACTGTTGTGGTGTGATTAGGGAGTAGTAAATATTATATATTATTAATATAAGAACTTGTTTATTTTTGTTTTAGTGGGAAATGTATATGTATTCATTACAAACTGTAATAACTTATTTTATATTGTTTTAATTTATACAATTATGTTTTTGTTTCTTTAGAAGAAGAATATTTACAATTTTGAGTGTTTTTATGTTTGTAAAATATTTTTATTAAATTGTAAAAAAAATGTGTGATATTTACTTTTTAATTATATATGTATGTTATATTATTATATTATATTAACAATTTTACATTATAACATAAATTACAAATATTAGTTTAATCATTTTTTAAATAGATATATGTTAATTTATATGTATATAAGTATGTGGGTCTAAGTTTTTGAAAGTAAGTTTATTTGTTATATTTGTTACAATATAATAAAAATATTTTATTTTCATTAAATTAGTGTTAGCATTTAATATATTACATTTTTAATATTTGAATCTGAATATATTTAAAAATTCATATTTAATAGAACTATATTTTTTGATACGATATTTCTTTTCAATATTTTTGCACTTGCCTTTTTAAGTCTAGGTAGTCGATATTTTTCTCATGAGTAGAATGCCTTTGCTGATATGGTGTTTGGATGTTGGCGGATGTGGCGGGCCTAAGTTGGTAGCTTGTAAATGAAAATTGTGTGGCATCTCAAGCCCTAGGCCCGACAGGAACAAGCCCAAAGGGGGAACTGCCCTTGTCCTCTCCACCCAGCCTAAACAGGCAACTGCCCATGTCCTCTCTGCCCTTAGCATAGACGCCCGGGCTGAAACCCCATGAGCCCTATGCTTAAAATTGCCCTATTGGCCAATGGAACCCTGGCCCTAACTCTAACCAATCAGAACCCTAACCTTAAACCCTAGAACCAATGGGAGACCTGGCCCTATTAACTAATCACAGCTCTAGCCTTAACAGTCAATCAAATCCAAAGCCCTAATCGCTAAGTCCAATAGGAAGCCCTAGTAGCCAATAAGAACCCTAGCCCAAACAGCCAATCAGAACTCAAACCCTAGGCCCTTAGTCCTATAGAAGGACTGGTCCTATCAATCAATCACAGCAACAAATCCAACAACCCATAGAAAACATATATAGGAGCCAAGGGACCTTAAGCTCAGACTGCTGTGGCAGGGAGGTGCTCCTCTATTCGGAGTCTCCTTGGATACAGACAGGCACAATCCACACTTCCTAGCTTCCATATTCTACTTTTCAGGTAAGGGACAATTTTGAAGCCACCAAAATACTGCCTTTCCCGCATTCAAACTAATAACTTTTTTAAGCCAAAAAACAAGTGCTACATACACTTTTAGAGCACAGTTTAAAAGCACAAAGCAGATTAAGCAGTTTCCTAATGGAAGATCAAAACAGCAGTTTGAAAATACTAAGTTTGCAGATAGACAAGAGGTAAATTCATATAGACACGGGTAGAAGAAAGCATCAGTTTAAAAATACCAAGTTTGCAGGAAAACAAAGAGGCAAATGTAAACAGACACAGGCAGAGGAAAAGCACTTTTTAAAACTTGCAACTAAAAATCTATACTGCTGTAAATGGCTCAGCTTCCTATGAGATTTCAGGCATGTTATCCAAAATAGACTTGAACATATACTGCATGTGGTTTATACATTTGAGAAAGACTCATTAGGCAGCAACTCGTTGCATTCTGGGATTTGAAGTATTTTCCTTAACGTAGTATTTGTTGACTCAAAAATCCCTGCATGCAAATCCCTCATTTCACTCATCCCCACTAGCAGCAGTGAGCAATGGTCTGAGTCAGAGATCCCTCATTGCAGTGGGCCCTCGACATTTATGACCCACAGTTAAAAGGGATTTGAGGGTCTGCCTATATCTTTCCCTCAAACTGGTCCAGTCAACCATCAAAAATGCTTTCCCCAAAACCCGCCACACACCAGCAATAATAGCCATGGAACATAAAGAAACATCAAGACCCCCCTCTTTACCTCCACAGCCCTCATGCACCCACCAGAGCTGCCACTGAGTACCTAGACCTGGAACACAACTCGGGTCGGGTGAGAAACCAGGCTCTCTAACCCGTGTGGCTCCCAGGGTCAACAATCAAAGAAAAAAGATGCGAGAGCTGTAGCAGCAGAGTTGTGGCAGTGGAGCGTGTCGTTCCTGGAGACACGCAGATGGGGGAATTACGAGGTCCCGCTGTTTTCAAGGTGGTGAGCGAAATAAGAACATGAAATAACATAACACGCAATTTAACAATACACTTGAATCAATACATGATTATTAGTGAATAGGATGAATTTTAAAAGATTAATAGTAAGAAATTTGTCATAACCAATAACATGATCGTGCACCGTACTTAACTGAATGATATGCTCCTACACGTCAACCTTTCAGTTTTCATATATATATATATATATATATATTTCCAAACAGGGCTCGTTTTTGCTGGTAGTGTGGCGCATACAGTTGTAGAGGGTGCAGTTCTCCTCGGCTGAGCCAAGCCGTGTTAAATCCTTTAGCAATTCTCCCAGCAGGGAGAAAAAATGGAGCGCACTCAATGGAGCATTTTCATAGTAGTTCTTATTTAATCCACAGGTAAATAGGCAGCATTACAGCTGTAATGCTGCCTATTTACCTGTGGATTAAATAAGAACTACTATGAAAATGCTCCATTGAGTGCGCTCCATTTTTTCTCCCTGCTGGGAGAATTGCTACAGGATATATATATATATATATTCACTGAAAAAACCATAGGTTTTAGGGACAGTTATAGTTAGTTGGACATTGCACTCGTACAAAACCCGTGAAATTCCCCGTTATAGTTAGTTCAGCTAACTATAACTCGCGCCCCGCAATGCACTGCTGATGACGTCACATATTACATCACTCATGACATGGTCAGTGACATCACTGATGACATCACTGATGACATCTCAAATGACATCACTGATGACATCATCCATGTGATAATTTCATGCATCTTCTCACACCCTAATATAACTTTTGATACACCCACTCTAAATTACAGACTGCCATTCTCAAAACCATACACACGCCAATACCAATAACTACATACCCACTCACTGATTCTTAGGTCTACACACACACATCTACTCACTCACCCGTACACTCATACTTACAGTCACTCAGTACAGGACTATCATATGCACTCATACACCTATATAAACACTCACACACCGCCACTCATCCATAGAGGCACTCACACACCTAGTCAGTCATGCAAAAAATTAATCACACACCCATTTACTCACCTATACAGTTATACAGACACCAGCTCACTTACTCATACAAATTCTAGCACATTGTTACGCTCACACAATAACTGAAACAAGCACACACGCATCCATACAGCCACTCTCACAATCACACACTCTCACTTATAGCCATTTAAATACTCTAACACACATATATACTGCCTTTTACATATGTAGTTACTCGTACATGTACCACTGAGATATACATTCACTCACTAACACACCCATACACACACTCACCCACCCAAGCAGTCCATCACAGATGCACTCTTGAAATCATTTACCCAGTGAATCACCCACTCACACATCTATGTACAGAGTCACACACACCCCACCCACACAAACACTCAGGCAGCCATACAGATACTCAGAGAACCAATCAATAACCCATATAGACACTCATGTAGCTATTCGCAAATCCATGCATCCACTTACACACCAACAAACAGACGGATACAGACATTCACACAGTTTAGTCACTAACCCATGCATTCAGTAAGATACGTTTAATCACTCACTTGTAGAGTCAGTCACGCACGTACTAAATCATCCATTCAGACACTTATACACCCACTCATTCTTCAATACACCTTTCCCTATATATATTAAACATATTTAAACTTTATAGAAACACACAGTCACTGGATGATGTCATCAGTGATGTCATCAGTGATGTCACTGACCATGTCATGAGTGATGTAATATGTGATGTCATCAGCAGTGCATTGCGGGGCGCGAGTTATAGTTAGTTCATAGCTGAACTAACTATAACGGGGGAATTTCACGGGTTTTGTACGAGTGCAATGTCCAACTAACTATAACTGTCCCTAAAACCTATGGTTTTTTCAGTGAATTTCTAAGGTTTTTTAAATGCTAATTTCTAACTATAACGTGTCTGAAACCTATGGTTTTTTCAGTGAATTGCAAAGGTTTTTTAAATGCTAATTTCTAACTATAACGTGCCTGAAACCTATGGTTTTTTAAGTGAATTTCAAAGGTTTTTTAAATGCTAGTTTCTAACTATGCCTACAGAGATAGGACATGTGAAGAAAGAAGAAAAAATGCACAGAAAGAAGCAAAAGAAATGCAGAAAGAAGCAACAGAAGTCAACAAAGACGAAGAAAAGTGCAGGAAGAAGCAAAAGATGTGCAGAAAGAACCAACAGAGGAGCAGAAAGAGGCCTTGTTCCAAAATCATCCTGTGCCCACAACTTTTTCCGATGTGTACTGGTGGTAACTGACTCTGACTAACCAGAGCCAGTGCTATGCTAAAACACACTTAGAATACAGTGAAAACACCTACATACACTAGGGAACACTATGCGTTGGGGTACCCCTGTGATTAGCATGACCTCCTCTGTAAGTCCCTAGTACATAATAGGGTAGGGGATTAAAACTACCTCTTAAAACGTTTTAATTTGGGGATTAAGTCCCCTTGAATCATGAGGTCCCTAGGGTCCAACTAGCCCACCCTGTACCTCCAGTATGCGCCAGGGAGCTGCGTTGCAGAGAGGTGTACAGAGGCCACGCCCTTTTACACCTCTCTGCAACGCAGCTCTGTGGCGCTTTGGAGGTACATGGTGGGCTAGTTGGCCTCAGGGACCCTCAGGATTGAAGGGATTTAATTCCCCATCTTAAAACGCACCACGGGGCCTGTTTGCACACATGTCACCTGAAGCTCCGCCCCCTCCGTTCACCACTGTGCAAACGCGCCCCGTGGCATGTTTTAAGTTGGGGGATTAAGTCCCCTTGAATCCTGAGGGTTCCTGGAGTCCAACTAGCCCACCATGTACCTCCAAAAAGCGCCAAAGAGCTGCGTTGCAGAGAGGTGTAAAAAGGGGCGTGGTCTCTGTACACCTCTCTGCAACGCAGCCCCCTGGCGCATACTGGAGGTTCCTGGTGGGCTAGTTGGCCCCCAGGGACCCCCAGTATTCAAGGGGAATTCGTTCCCCATCTGCAAATGTGCCAGGGGGCGCGTTTGCAGAGTGCTGCAAGGAGGGGGGCGTGGCCTCCGACGCGATGCCTGTCTTTTTTTATTTATTTTTTAAGAAGGGGGGCTGTGTGGCCCCCTTCTTTTTGTAATTTATTGGCCCTGGGGACCCCATCCCCCAGGGCCTGCCCCCTAATTATTATTATTTTTTTTTTTAATTTGGAAGGGGGCCGCGTGGCCCCCCTCCCAAGGCCTTAATCGGCCCCGGGGACCCCATCCCCCGGGGCATGGCCTTCTTTTTTTTTTTTTTTTTACTTATGGAGGGGGGCTGCATTGCCCCCCTCCTCAGGCCACTTATGGCCCCGGGGACCCCATCCCCCGGGGCCGGCCTTTGTTTTATTTTTTTTATTTTATTTTTTTAAATTAAATTTTGGGGCGGGGGGCCACGCCACGTGGCCCCCCTCCCGGGCCATTTGTAGCCCCGGGGACCCCATCCCCCGGGGCTGGCCCTCTCCGTTGGGGACCGTTGGGGGTCCCCAATCCCCCCACAGTCCCGCCGGCTCCCCGCGTCCCTCGGGAGCCGGCATTGCTTTTCCACATGGGGAACTGCTAAGATGCAGCTCCCCGTGTGGAAAAGCAATTGTCTTTGGTTTTTGGAAGAGAGAGCAGGTTTCCTGCTCTCTCTTCCAAAAACCAAAGCAGTTTGCTATGGCAGGACAGGAGCCGCGAGGCTCCCGCCCTGCCATAGCAAACTACAGTGTCCCGGGGGTAGGCACCCCGGGACACTGCAGGAGCCGGCCCTGGGGGGTGGCGGTCCCCAGGGCCATCACTGGCTCCAGGAGGGGGGCCACGCGGCCCCCCTCCCAACATCTTGAAAGCCCCGGGGAGGTGGTGGTCCCTGGGGCTCTGGGGGTCCGTAACGGACCCCCATATTTAAATCTTTAGTGCCCCAAGGAGGTGGCAGTCCCCGGGGCGTGTGGAGGGTCTGGAGCCCCCCCACACAGGTACTTTTAATTTTTAAAAAGAAGCCCCGGGGGGTGGCGGTCCCCGGGGCTGCGGGAGGGCCGAGAGCCCTCCCGCACCATTGTTTATTTAAAGCCCCAGGGGTGGTGGTCCCCGGGGCTTGGGGGGGCCTTAGAGGCCCCCATACATAAATTTGATAAACCCCGCATGCCCCCGGGACTTGGCCCACCCGGGGGCCAATTACCAACGAAGCGCAGGAGACCGCGCTTTGTTTTTTTTTATCGGCTGGATCCGCGCACCCAGCGCGTTTTTTGCCGATTTAAAAAAAAGGGGGTCAGGGTGTTTCTACCCTGCCCCCTTTTTGTGTTTTGCACCCTTGTTTTTGTCTTTTCTTGTGCCTCGGTTCTACCGAGGAACAAGATGGCTGCCAACACTTCCTGATTTGGAGTGTTGACAGCCAATTAGCATACAGCTCGTGATCGGGAGGGTACGCGGACCCTACGCGGCCATAGATATATATGTGATTTTACTTTTGATTTTCTCAGGAACTACTGAACGGATTTACACCACTTAAGCAAAAGGCACGACTCTGAACCAAGGGCTACCTTTTTGCCAAATTTGGTGTAATTCCGTTCAGCCGTTCGGGCTGTAGCTGCGATGAAAGGTTCCTATGGAAAATTGCATGGGGAAAACACGTTTTGGGACCCCCTTTTTTCTCTGCCCCCGCTTGACGAATCACCCCGAGACTTTCAAGATAGGAGCGGACCGGAGCGGGCCACAAAGTTTGAAAATTTTGCGAAGATTCGTCAACCGGCGCCAAAGTTATTTCAAATAGAATGTTGCGGATTTCCTATGGCAAATAGGTCCTAACTATAACTATCTACTGGCGACCGCCAGTAGATAATATATATATATATATATATATATATATATATATATATATATATATATATATATATATATATATATATGTGTGCCAAATAAAAGTGGCCGCTGCAAGGCAGACATCCAGGACATGCAACTGCCGCTGAAAAACCAGAACAGCTCTACAATGCCTGAAATTATACTTATTTAGCAATGGTTAAATATATTGTTCTCTTGGTGTCCAATTAAACTTATACACAAACATAAAATGCAAAGTACATTCACTAGAATATTTATCACAGGTACCCTTAGAAAGGAAACTGGACCAATCATTTTGTCTCAGGAAGGAAACCAGGTGATAAATCATATTAAACATAAGTCTTGTCAACTCATACCTATGTTAAACATTCATCACCACTTCTCGATACGCTTGTATACCCATTCCAAGTTATTAAAAGGGAATAGACAACAAGTCAGTTTATGGCACTCTATGTTGTATCTGGCCTTTTTACATGCTTTGAGGAATAGGAGTTTAACATCTCCTTTAGTAATCTTCTTCAGAGAATCCTGGTTACCATAGAATGTGGGTCTACCTATTGGTTTATTAATGTAAACACAGGATGCCATAAATGCCAGATGGGGCTCAACAGTCACGTGAGACATTCTTTACCATGCAGTCCTTTCCATGCATGCCAACACTTCAAACCAGGAAGTGTTGGCAGCCATCTTGTGACTCGGTTGAACTGAGTCACAAGTAAAAATGTTTAAAAAAAAGATAAGGGGGCAGGGTAGAAACACCTGACCCCTTGGGCATTTAAAAAAAAAAATCACTGATGTCATCAGTGATGCCATTTGAGATGTCATCAGTGATGTCACTGACCATGGCATGAGTGATGTAATATGTGAGGTGATAAGCAGTGCATTGCGGGGGCGCGAGTTATAGTTAACTCAGGTAACTATAACGGCTGAATTTCTCTGGTTTTGTATGAGTAAAATCTGACCCTAATTATAATGTCCCTGTAACCTTTGTTGTTTTTAGTGAATTTCTAAGGTTTTTTAAATTCTTTTTGCTAACTATAACATGCTTGTAACCTTTGGTTTTTTCAGTGAATATATATATATATATATTGTGATCAAGGTAACGCGTTATGACTGCCTGAACGTGTAATAAAGATAATTGCATACTTGAAGTGGAGTTCGTGCCCTTCTATTACGACCGCAGTGAGGAGGAGGCGAAGGAGGGGCAGACTTTGGTGTTTTGGATATATATATATATATATATATATATATATATATATATATATATATATATATATATATATATATATCTCTGCTCCAAGGTTGTCCACCTGTAAGTAGCAACAGCTTGATTCATGTGTAGGTAAGGACGGGGAACCGCCCTTAGGAGCCGCTCCATAGTGGTATTGCCTGACGCGTTTCGAAGCACCATATGCTTCTCTTCAGAGGCTTTAATGGAACGGTGTGCGCAACCGCTGACCCACTTCTGACACTACCCCCCGATGGGAGGTTCAAATGAAACTGTGCCTTCTGGAAAGTGTAGTGCGGGTAGCACATAATCAAGTCCTGTATGGACCCCACAGGTGGGCCCATCCACGATCCTATGTACAGCTGCTGTTCCACTTTCGTGGACCCCAATCTTACGGGGTGGTGCACACTCCGCGGCTGGACTGCCGCGTTATAAATCTCTGCTCCAAGGTTGTCCACCTGTAAGTAGCACTCGAGCAACAGCTTGATTCATGTGTAGGTAAGGACGGGGAACCGCCCGTAGGAGCCGCTCCATAGTGGTATTGCCTGACGCGTTTCGAAGCACCATATGCTTCTCTTCAGAGGCTTTAATGGAACGGTGTGCGCAACCGCTGACCCACTTCTGACACACCCCCCCGATGGGAGGTTCAAATGAAACTGTGCCTTCTGGGAAGTGTAGTGCGGGTAGCACATAATCAAGTCCTGTATGGACCCCACAGGTGGGCCCGTCCACGATCCTATGTACAGCTGCTGTTCCACTTTCGTGGCCCCCAATCTTACGGGGTGGTGCACACTCCGTGGCTGGACTGCCGCGTTATAAATCTCTGCTCCAAGGTTGTCCACCTGTAAGTAGCACTCGAGCAACAGCTTGATTCATGTGTAGGTAAGGACGGGGAACCGCCCGTAGGAGCCGCACCATAGTGGTATTGCCTGACGCGTTTCGAAGCACCATATGCTTCTCTTCAGAGGCTTTAATGGAACGGTGTGCGCAACCGCTGACCCACTTCTGACACCCCCCCCCGATGGGAGGTTCAAATGAAACTGTGCCTTCTGGGAAGTGTAGTGCGGGTAGCACATAATCAAGTCCTGTATGGACCCCACAGGTGGGCCCGTCCACGATCCTATGTACAGCTGCTGTTCCACTTTCGTCGCCCCCAATCTAACGGGGTGGTGCACACTCCGCGGGGGGTGTGTCAGAAGTGGGTCAGCGGTATAGCAATACCACTATGGAGCGGCTCCTACGGGAGGTTCCCCGTCCTTACCTACACATGAATCAAGCTGTTGCTCGAGTGCTACTTACAGGTGGACAACCTTGGAGAAGAGATATATATATATATATATATATATATATATATATATATATATATGTATATATATATATATATATATATATATGTGAGTGTTTCTAAAAAGTTAATGAGTGTTAAATATATCTATACACCAAGGTGTATTGCTGAATCAGTGGGTGTATGAGTGCCTGTATGGATGATTTAGTGGGTGCATGACTGACTGCATAAGTGAGTGATTATACATGTCTCAGTGAATGTATGGGTGAGAGACTAGTCTGTGTGAATGTATGTATCAGTCTGTCAGTTGGTGTGTAAGTGGATGTGTAAGTGGATGTATGGGTTGGTGAGTAGGTATATGAGTACCTATATGGGTTATTGATTGATTGTCTGAGTACCTGTATGGGTGTATGAGTGTCTGTGTGGGTGGGTGAGGGTGTGTGTAACTGCCTGCATGGATGAGTGTGTGGGTGAGTCAGTGGCTCTATGGATTAGTGAGTGTGTGTGTAAGGGGCTGTATGGGTGATTTAGTGTGCGTTTGGCTGTGTCAGTGAGTGAAAGGATGTGTCAGGGGTATATGGGTGAGTAACTGCATATGTGAAAGGCAGTATAGTGAGTGTTAGAGTATATAAGTGACTGTATGTGTGAGTGAGTGATTGTGAGAGTGGCTGTATGGGTGAGTGTGTGCTTGTGTCCTTGACTGTATAGGTGAGTAAGTATGTGTTAGTATCTGTATGAATAAGTGAGTTGGTGTGTTTATAACTGTATAGGTGAGTACATGGCTGTGTGATTGACTCTATGGGTGAGTGAGTAGGTGTGAGGAGCTCTATGAGTGTCTGACAGTGTGTGAGTGGCTGTATGGGTGTATGAGTGGATATGTAAGTGGCTGTATTAGTGAGTGGGTGTATGAATGGCTGTATGGGTGAGTGAGTGGATATGTGTGTAGACCTATGAATTAGTGAGTGGGTATGTAAGTACTGGTATGGGTGTATCAATGGTTTCTAGAATGGTAGTGTGAAAGTTGAAGTGGGTGTATGAAAGGTTAAATGGGGTGTGAGTGGCTGCGTCAGAGATTCTATGGATGATGTCATTCGAGATGTCATCAGTGATGTCACTGACCATGTCATGAGTGATGTAATATATGAGGCCATAAGCAGTGCATTGCGGGGGCGCGAGTTATAGTTAGTTCAGCTAACTATAACTGTTCAATTTCTCTGGTTTTGTATGAGTAAAATATCAGCCTAACTATATCGTCCCTGTAACGTTTGGTTTGTTCAGTGAATATCTAAGGTTTTTTAAATCCTATTTCTTAACTATAACAGCCCTGTAACCTTTGGTTTTTCTGTGAATTTCTAAGGTTTTTTAAATGCTAATTCCTAACTATAACTTACCTGCAACCTTTGATTTTTTTCAGTAAATTTCCAAAGTTTTTTTAAGTAGCAATAGTCTTTGCAGAATGGTGTGGAAAGGGGGTGGGGCCTCTGACCAGTTCTCAGAAATCCCACCGAGTAGGACTTATAGAAAGTACCAGGAGGGGTTCTTTGTCCCCAAGGTCATTTAGCATCCAAGACAACTTTATTCCCCAACCAGTAGTATGCCAGGAGACGTATTTGCAGAGAGGTGCAGAAAGGGGGTGTGGCCTCCAAAGACCTCTTAGCAAACTGACTGTGTATAACTTGCTGGAGGTAACAAGAGGGAAAACTTGTCCCCAAATACCCTCAATAGCCAAGGAGACTTCACGCCCCAACTAGTACTATGACAGGAGGCACGTTTGCAGAGTGATGGAGAAAGGACGTCCTTGATGATTGCACAGGTAGTGCCTGTATGATTCTATGAGTGCCATTGCCAAGGACAGACTGCAAATACAGGGTGTTTTTAGCAAAGTGTAAAGCACACATATATACATATTTTACATAAGGTTTCAGTGTAAGATACTAATTTAACTTTCCCCTTTGTATTTGTTTGTCGAAATAACTACATCAAAAATCCATTTTACTTTTTCACAGCAGCACCAGAGGTCGCAATGACATCAGTAGTCACGAATACAAATGACAAAGTGAAAAACAGATATATAGGCATATTTTACACAAAGTTTGAGTCTAGCTCTTTAGTAACATATTGGTTTAACTTTATTTTATCAACACATTAAAAAAGAAGAGTTTCTGAAAATAATTCAACATCAGAACTCACAAATAGAACATAACTACCAAACACCCATCAAACTACCCATTGTTACCCAAACTCATGGGAAATTAAAAACTGTTGCAAAACTAGTGCAATGCACAATCTGAAAACATCACATGTCCGGGAAAGTAAGGAATATCATTGAATAATATACTGTTCAGTAAAATGAATAGGTAGTATACACCCACTCCTCCTTCTTGAATCTTCTTTTCCTGAAGTTTATTGTGAGCAGGTGGTAGATTTAACTGGAGACTTTTTTTGGACTTATGTGGGACGACGTTCATGTTATATCATCCTAAAACTTTTCATCGAAAACGTCTTCAACTGCCGATCAAGCAGAAGGAGGCTGGAGGGCCATCTACATCAGTGGCAGCAGCAATAATTCCCAGCCACAAAGTCCCTTTAGAGGTACATACTACTCCAAGAGATATGGCTCCAGAGTTTTCAAGAATGGCCACATATTGCATTGACTGTAGTGTTGTTATAACAGCTCGTGAGCATGGGGGTTACAGCTATTCGCAATGCGGCCAAAAAACATACCTGGTAATTTTTTTCCCCCTTTTATATTTTTGGCACATTTCATAAGAGGAGTTCATAGTGAGCAGCAAGAAGGCAACGCAAAGCTGAAGGACCCTCGACTTCAATAGCAGCACAACAACACCGAAGCAGAGAGTCCATTCAAAAGTCCAATCTCAACTTCAAGATTTGGCTCCACAGTTTTCCCCAATGGCATCATACTGCATGGATTGTAGAGTTGTAGTGAGTGCTGGAGAGTAGTCCATAACAGCCCTTCGCAATGCTGCAAAGAATAATAAATGTTGACTTTTTAAAAATTTTTGGCACTTCATAGTTTTTCTACATTAGCAGGAATTTTATTATCTTACAAAATGGGTATCTAATATCTATATCATTTTATTATCTTCTAATTTATTGTAACACTACTTACATATAATTTGCCGTATAGACAAGTCAAACTGTCCCTCTACAGATAAATACACAGGTAACCTTTGCCAGTTATCATGATTTACTTTTTCACTTTTTAAATATAAGTCAACAGTCTGTGTTTAAATCTTCTAGTAAGTGCATCGACAACATATACAAACATACTCTGGTTTTTTAGACAACACTGTGTTAAATTTTGTAATCTCTTCTTTAAAACAATCAACTGTAATATATGTGTCTTGTTCTGCAACTCCTCCTCTTAACAACTCATTATTTTGCCTAGAATCCTGCTCAGGACCAAAGAAATGAAACTGCACATCACCACAAACCTTTTCTATGTCTGCCACACTATCATGCAAAAGTGCTCTATTCATTTCTCCTAAACATAAAGCAGAATTTTTCACATAATACAGCCTCATACCTAAAGTTTACATTGTTGAGTGGTATAACTTATTTTGTGTTTTAAACTTCACCTTGGAAAGATTAGTAGGAATTTTCTTAATATATCAATGGATTGCTGTCTAATACTAGAAACACTACTACAATTCCATTTGTATACAGTACCCTGACTACGCCTTCCTTGTACCTCTTCTGCAATAACTTCTTCTACATTTCTAGGTACCATCACCTCCTTTGCTATAGGACTACCATTCTTTATTTCATAACATTGTCCTTTTTAATCAATAGCATGAACTAATTTGTTATCCTGGAGATAGCTTTCTTCATTAAAGAAAGGCTCTGTACAAGAAGTATGTGTCCATTCTCCACTAAAAACTGTACAACAGTTACTTCTATACACTAATCTTTTCTTCTGGTTTTGTCTCCTCATGCACAACACTATTTTGTCTAGAGTCTTCATTCTATTTAGAAGTAAAATGAAAAGCTTCCTCTTCAAAGCAAAGGCCTTATCAACTACTCTCTCAACTCGTTCTTTCTGTTTCACTTCATCCCTCCTTCTTCTACACTTTTTGGAATTTAAAACTAAATATACAAGGTTGTAACTATGCAATCATTATAACATTTGCGCAGCCATCTAAACACCCACTTACAACCCATGTAGTCATTGAAATACTGAGGCACATGTGTGCACTGATGAAGCACTCAGGCTCTACTCATGCATTTATGTAATTACGAAGAGAGTACCATGGTAGTAAACCTATCACCCATACTGTCTAAAGACTACATATTCCTCAGTGAAACTTGTAAATACATGGGTTTGTGGTTGAACACATCAATACTCCCTGGCTGATTGAATGAGTGCATAGGTAGTTCCTAGGTGAATCCCTGAGGTTACAGCCTTGTTAATTGCATAAGTCAATAGTTAGTACCTAGGTGATTTGATGAATGCATAGGTAGAGCGTGCATAGTTTAATGACTAGATCATTTCTGCCTGCTTGATTGTAAGAGTACATGTGTGGTGTCTTGCGACTTGAATAACTTCATGGATAGTGAATCACTGATTTGATGACTCCTTGAGTAGTGGCTGGGTGATTGCATAAGTGCCTGAATACTGCCTGTCTGACTATGAAAGTACCTTCATTTCTGTTGTCACTATATCTCTGACTCATTGGTTATCTCCTTCTGTCAGTATCAAACTACCGGTTTTATTGTATACATGCTGAGCTATGTGTGAGTGAAATGTAGGTATCACACTTGACATATAATTGCATACATGGCTCTCTAGAAACATACATTGCTTTGTTACTGAGCGTGCACATGCATCAGTAAGTTTCTAAAATGAAAAAGAAAAACAATATTTTGAAATTTTTCAAAGCACAAAACCTTTTGCGAACGGCATACCTATATCATTTCTCAAATACTTCTTCTGCTTCTAAAACATATATTCAGCATATCTCAAACAAAAGTTACACTTGAAATGAAGCTAGCACAAGAACTCTCGAGGCATTCTGCACAATTAATCTTTCTCAGTTTTAAACAAACCATGTTTCAAGAAAAACACTACCCTCACCATACACATGAAATTTTCATCAGCCTTACTGAACATAGATCACCATGTAAACATATATGCGATTTCTTAATAGATGTACACCTTCAAACCATCTTTCCCAAAATATATACCTCTCTGCATCTTTAAGTAAACTCAAAAGTCCCACCATATATAGCTATGTGCAAGCACAAAAAACATATCTTACCAAGCAAGCATATGCAAAGCGGTCATAAAAGTTAAAAACCACATTGACAAACACTTCCCAATACATACCTAACAAGTATTACTTCTTTCTAATTCATATACAGGCGGACAACAGGTTCTCATCTTTTATTTCTCACTACACTATTCCTGTTTAATAATGTTACTAAAAGTACTACAACTCCCAGAATGCAAATAACAGATGTATCTATTCTGCACATGATGTTTTGACATTTAAAACATTCTTAGTTCCTCATTGCAACTTTCCACAAGACTATACTGTTACTTTTCAATAAAATACACAATGTAATAAAGAGGCACTAATTCATTTTTCTCTTACTTCCCAAAACATTCACCACTAACCTCTTAAACACATAACCTCAAATAGATACAGTTCATCTCATATATTTTTTCTCATCACTGTGACACTCCTTTTAATCAAACTCCCATATACATCTTCATTTCTAATGTACATTTTTAAAATAATTACAAAGTTATATACATACCAGTGATTTCAGTTTGTAGATTCAATTGTTGTTTAGCTCGTTCTGGATAGTTTTGACACTGTTAAGATTTGCAAAAACTAAGCACAAGAATGGTACACCATTCTCATACAAAGCAACTCTAAAATGGCAACCTCTTCAACTTTCCACTCTATCATCATGGGAAAGGCAGCAAATTAAATCATGTCTTTCATTTTAGACTACTGCATCTTCCTTGTGAATGGTTAGCATCTGTTAACCCATTCCCTCTCTTTCAAAATGAGGTTTCTGTTGGCGCGTTTATGCGATGTTTTTGCGATCATCGCGGCGAAATCGCAAAAAAAAGGGAGTTCAAACCTGTATCTAGCTTCATTTTTCAGAAATTTTAATAATACACAAAATGTATTACATAGTCCTGAGCTGGAAATTAAAACTTGCCAATACTTACATTGTGTCATCACTCCTCAACTTTTAAAAAAAAATTCTGTCTCTTTAACATCTTCCCCCAATACAGGGGCCGATTCCTATTCAGGCCGGAAATCTCTCCGACCGAGCCGGATCCGGAGAGATTTCCGACCGAACAGGACTCTAGCAGCCCGACCGAACGAGTATGATGCGGGCGTATGCTATCGGACTCGATTCGGTCGGACTCCCATTGAAGTCAATGGGAGCCGGTCGTTCAACGCGTACACGGGCTCCCATTGACTCAATGGGTACGTCGCGAACAAGGGCGCCCCCTAAAGCGGGTACGCGTCGGTGCAACTCGCGCTGTACTTGCATGTGTAGGGGGGACCCATGGGTCCCCCCTGTGTGCGACTCGCGCGGCTACGCGTGCAGGGGGGTCTGACACGGACCCCCGAAGTCCGGCTCCGACTGCTCGTTGGAGCTGGACGGCGCGAGTCGGTCGGACTGTTCGAGGCGCGCATCGTACTTGCTCGGTCGGGAAACCTCACCATTGCGTGGTGCGAGTCGTGTCCGTATGAGTCGGTTGGAGCGGTTCGGACCCGCGAACGAGTCGGTCGGCGATTTCGCATACGCTCGCATCGTACTTGCTCGCCCGGACGCATGTACGACTCGGTCAGAAACAAGGCCTCCGAATCGGATCCGGTAAAGCCGAATCCGATTCGGTGCCCTACCGGCCGAGATCGGAATCGGCCCCACAGTCTTAGCTCAGTGTACCTAGCAACCCAGTGGAATCAGTAGGTCAAAAGTTCACAGCACATTCTAGAAGGAACAAGCTACTTCTAAATGAGATATAGCAGTTGTGGTTTACTCCACAGATTCAAAAGCATATCAATGTCTGTTTTACATTTCTTTTTTTAAACCACAGCCAATAATATGACTTCTTCCTGAGCCATCCAACACACCACCTAATTTTATTCACTTTCATGCTTGCGCTGTTGAGTGAAGTTCTTTTCAATTTGCAGCATAACATAACTCTGAGCCCGTAACCAAAACCACATGTCAATTACCGGTAAACCAATCTGCATCAGGGTTAACATCACGGGGTCAAAGAGGTCTTAGGCTCAATGCGAAGTCGGTTTGAACTGCACGATTTTAAAGACAGAACATTGCATTTACATGTTTTTGTTTTTTACAATGATGGCTTTATTTTCCTGAGAGATTGGCGCTGTTAAAATCTGTAACTAGCTGGCGATTTATTCCTCCCATATGCGGGGTCAGACACGCATCATTACCAGTGCAGGCAGGGGTAGCATTATGTTTAGATTTGCTTGGGTGCACTTTGCAGTTTATTTACAACGTAATATGCATTGACGTAAGATTACTTGTACCAGCCGCACCATTCAGATATTCTGTCAGGGTAATGTTTGAATAACATAATTTGTCTGTCCCAGTGCATGACCTAAAACGTAAAAGTATTTTCTTTATGTTTATGTGTGTCTTTAGTGGGAAGGGCTATATATACTTACTTGTATTTGGCGCCAATTAGATTGACAAAGGCTTCTGCGAAGCTGAAACGCGTATCTCTGGTCGCAGGGTCGAGGGAGACCCAAGAAAATAAATAATGCCGTATCCCTACAGCCTTGTGTACGTGCCTTCTTCAGTTGGAGTAGGAGTGTATGTTCATTCAAATTCAGCGTTAGCGGTCTAAACGCTGTCCACATAACACCAGTTGTTTGTGGCTCTCCCCTTTGACCGCATTTTCTTGGAGGAGCATGGGAGTGCTAGAGGGGGAGCCCCCAAGGAGCACGCCGGGATGAGAACGAGGATGACAGCAGTGGGAGCATTGGATACCGGAGCGAGGCGGTTTTGCCGACTGCCAGCACGGGGTCTGGGGGTCCCCAGTCTAGAAAAGCCTTGCTCTGGAGACTGGCGCCCCTGGGTGACTGGGCACTGCGGATGCCGATGCAGATGCGGTGATGACTGTTTGGCATACTTTAATTCTTTGTTTATCGGTCTCCTACGACCTCGCATTTTGTGCCCATCACAAATCTATTTTCAGTGCTATGTTTTACGAGTGACATTGAGACATTTTCCCGATTTTGGAGTTACCATCTGTTTGCAAATGACTATTGGTCACCGGCACAATGAACCCATGATATTGACTTGTATTCGGGTTGTATGCGTATGAACTCCTGACATGTATGCAACCGCAGAGAGGCATCATGGGACTTGCAGTTTGGTTGGTTATAAGAGCGTTCACCAGGTGGCAGGCATTTATGCCGGCATTATACACATTGTATTGTATTGTTTAGCCCCGGGATGTATTTTTCAACCTTTGTATTTCCCTGCCGCTTGCGCTGTTGAGTGAAGTTCTTTTCAAATTGCAGCATAACATAACTCTGAGCCCGTAACCAAAACCACATGTCAATTACCGGTAAACCAATCTGCATCAGGGTTAACATCACGGGGTCAAAGAGGTCTTAGGCTCAATGCGAAGTCGGTTTGAACTGCACGATTTTAAAGACAGAATATTGCATTTACATGTTTTTGTTTTTACAATGATGGCTTTATTTTCCTGAGAGATTGGCGCTGTTAAAATCTGTAACTAGCTGGCGATTTATTCCTCCCATATGCGGGGTCAGACACGCATCATTACCAGTGCAGGCAGGGGTAGCATTATGTTTAGATTTGCTTGGGTGCACTTTGCAGTTTATTTACAACGTAATATGCATTAACGTAAGATTACTTGTACCAGCTGCACCATTCAGATATTCTGTCAGGGTAATGTTTGAATAACATAATTTGTCTGTCCCAGTGCATGACCTAAAACGTAAAAGTATTTTCTTTATGTTTATGTGTGTCTTTAGTGGGAAGGGCTATATATACTTACTTGTATTTGGCGCCAATTAGATTGACAAAGGCTTCTGCGAGCCGAAACGCGTATCTCTGGTCGCAGGGTCGAGGGAGACCCAAGAAAATAAATAATGCCGTATCCCTACAGCCTTGTGTACGTGCCTTCTTCAGTTGGAGTAGGAGTGTATGTTTATATATATATATATATATATATATATTCACTGAAAAAACCATAGGTTTTAGGGAAAGTTATAGTTAGTTGGACATTGCACTCGTACAAAACCCGTGAAATTCCCCCGTTATAGTTAGTTCAGCTAACTATAACTCGCGCCCCGCAATGCACTGCTGATGACGTCACATATTACATCACTCATGACATGGTCAGTGACATCACTGATGACATCACTGATGACATCATCCAGTGATTGTGTGTTTCTGTAAAGTTTAAATATGTTTAATATATATAGGGAAAGGCGTATTGAAGAATGAGTGGGTGTATAAGCGTCTGAATGGATGATTTAGTAGGTGCGTGACTGAGTCTATAAGTGAGTGATTAAACGTATCTTACTGGATGCATGGGTGAGTGACTAAACTGTGTGAATGTCTGTATCCGTCTGTCTGTTGTTGTGTAAGCAGCTGCATGGGTTTCTGACTAGCTAAATGAGTGTCTATATGGGTTATGGATTGGTTCTCTGAGTATCTGTATGGGTGCCTCAGTGTTTGTGTGGGTGGGGTGTGTGTGACTCTGTGCATAGATGTGTGAGTGGGTGATTCACTGGGTGCATGGTTTCAAGAGTGCGTCTGTGATGGACTGTATGGGTGGGTGAGTGTGTGTATGGGTGTGTTAGTGATTGAATGTATATCTCAGTGGTACATGTGTGAGTAACTACATATGTGAAAGGCAGTATATATGTGTGTTGGAGTATATAAATGGCTATAAGTGAGAGTGTGTGATTGTGAGAGTGGCTATATGGATGAGTGTGTGCTTGCATCAGTGATTGCATAGGAGCGTAAGAATGTGCTAGTATTTTTATGAGTAAGTGAGCTGGTGTGTATAACTGTGTAGGTGAGTAAATTGGAGTGTGATTAATTATTAGCATGACTGACTAGGTGTGTGAGTACCTCTATGGATGAGTAGCGTTGTGTGAGTGTTTATATAGGTGTATGAGTGCATATGATAGTCCTGTACTGAGTAACTGTAAGTATGAGTGACTGTACGGGTGAGTGAGTAGATGTGTGTGTGTAGACCTAAGAATCAGTGAGTGGGTATGTACTTATTGGTATTGGAGTGTGTATGGTTTTGAGAATGGCAGTCTGTAATTTAGAGTGGGTGTATCAAAAGTTATATTAGGGTGTGAGAAGATGCATTAAATTCTCACATGGATGATGTCATCAGTGATGTCATTTGAGATGTCATCAGTGATGTCATCAGTGATGTCACTGACCATGTCATGAGTGATGTAATATGTGACGTCATCAGCAGTGCATTGCGGGCGCGAGTTATAGTTAGCTGAACTAACTATAACGGGGGAATTTCACGGGTTTTGTACGAGTGCAATGTCCAACTAACTATAACTTTCCCTAAAACCTATGGTTTTTTCAGTGAATTTCAAAGGTTTTTTAAATGCTAAACCCTAACTATAACAGGCCTGAAACCTATGGTTTTTTCAGTGAATTTCAAAGGTTTTTAAAATGCTAATTCCTAACTATAACAAGCCTGAAACCTATGGTTTTTTCAGTGAATTTCAAAGGTTTTTTAAATGCTAATTCCTAACTATAACATGTCTGAAACCTATAGTTTTTTTCAGTGAATTTCAAAGGTTTTGTAAATGACAATTTTTAAATGTATTAATTGTTATATATTTTTTTTTTATACTGATTTACTACATTTTTTAAACTATTTATTTTTAGATATTTTATTTTTTAAATTACATTGTAATTACATTATACATTACATTACAAAATATACTTTCTTAGAATGAATTACTTTAGTTTAAAAACTTTGCAAATAGGCAATAGACTTTTAAGTACAGTAGTTACAGTTGTTGCAATGGGCAACACAATTTCAAACACAATGGAACATTGAGCTCAATGTGAATTTCTAGCTAAATGCAATTAGTTACTTTATGGATTACTTTTCTAACCACAAGACTGGATCCTAGATTCAGTCCTGGGACATCTCCTGTAAACAGTTGAGTAAAAGTGTTTTGGTTACAGTAGTGATTTTTAAGGAATATTATTGTATTTTAAAAGTTGACACTTAGAAACTTTTTCACATACAATCACCAATGTTATCCTATGGGAGGAAAATCACTTAGCAGGTAAGTAGTGTTATCGTTACTTTTTCTTACTCAGTGGTGGATCCTGGATCCAGCACTGGTGCATCTCCTGTAAACAGTTGAAAGAATGCGTTTAAGTCATACAGGCGATTTTTAAGGAATATTTGTAGTTTGTGAAAATCAACACTTGAAACTTTTCTGCTGAAAACCAGACAATGGATTCCTATGGAAGGAAATATAAGTTACTGGTAAGTATGGTTAAAATTACTTTTCAGGATCAGTACTGGGCTGAAAGATGCAGCACTGAGGTCTCTCCTGATAACAGGTGAGTAAATCGGAATTCGTATTTTGGCTGATTTTAGAGGAATATTTGTATGTTTCAAAAATCGACACTTAGAAACTTTTTCAGCAAAAAGCAGGCAATGATATCCTATGGAAGGAAATTCAAGTTACTGGTAAGTACGGTTAAAATTACTTTTCAGGATCAGTACTGGGCTGAAAGATGCAGCACTGAGGTCTCTCCTGATAACAGGTGAGTAAATCGGAATTCGTATTTCGGCTGATTTTAGAGGAATATTATAAAGTTCCAAAACTCCACACTTAGAAGAATTTCCAAGTGAAACCAGTCAATGTTAGCCTATAGAAGGAAATTCAAGTTACTGGTAAGTACGGTTAAAATTACTTTTCAGGATCAGTACTGGGCTGAAAGATGCAGCACTGAGGTCTCTCCTGATAACAGGTGAATAAATAGGAATTCGTAGTTCGGCTGATTTTAGAGGAATATTTGCACAATGGTGAAGGGAGGGGGCGGGGCCTGAGGTGACATCTGTGCAAACGCGCCCCGTGGCGCGTTTTAAGTTGGGGGATTAAGTCCCCTTGAATCATGAGGGTCCCTGGGGTCCAACTAGCCCACCCTGTACCTCCAGTATGCGCCAGGGAGCTGCTTTGCAGAGAGGTGTTCAGAGGCCACGCCCCTTTTTGCACCTCTCTGCAATGCAGCTCTGTGGCGCTTTCTGGACGTACCTGTTGGGCTAGTTGGCCCCCAGGGACCCTCAGGATTGAAGGGAATTTAATTCCCCATCTTAAAACGCGCCACGGGGCCTGTTTGCACACATGTCACCTGAAGCCCCACCCCCTCCCTTCACCACTGTGCAAACGCGCCCGTGGTGCGTTTTAAGTTGGGGGATTAAGTTCCCTTGAATCCTGAGGGTCCCTGGAGTCCAACTAGCCCACCATGTACTTCTAAAAGCGCCACAGAGCTGCGTTGCAGAGAGGTGTAAAAGGGCGTGGCCTCTGTACACCTCTCTGCAACGCAGCCCCTGGCGCATACTGGAGGTTCCTGGTGGGCTAGTTGGCCCTCAGGGACCCCCAGTATTCAAAGGGAATTACTTCCCCTTCTTAAAACGCGCCAGGGCGCGTTTGCAGAGTACTGCAGGGAGGGGCGGGGCCTCCGGCACGATGCTGGTCGTTTTTGTTTTTTTTTAATGGGAGGGGGCTGCGTGGCCCCCTTCCCTTGGCCACTTTTGGCCCCGGGGACCCCATCCCCGGGGCCTGAGCAATTTATTTATTTTTTAAATTAAAAAAAAAACGGGAAGGGGGCCGCGTGGCCCCCCTTCCCTGGGCCTGTTTTGGCCCCAGGGACCCCATCCCCCGGGGCATGCCCTCGATTTTATTTTTAAAATTTGGAGGGGGACTGCGTGACCCCCCTCCTCAGGCCATTTAAGGCCCCGGGGACCCCATCCCCCGGGGCCGGCCTTGCCCTTTTTTTTTTTTTTTTTACATTTTTTATTTGGGGAGGGGGACTGCGTGGCCCCCCTCACTGGCCACTTATGGCCCCGGGGACCCCATCCCCCAGGCCTGGCCTCTGGTTGGGGACTGTGGGGGGGTCCCCAATCCCCCCACAGTCCCAGCCGGCTCCCCGCGTCCTACGGGAGCCGGCATTGCTTTTCCACATGGGGAGCAGCTAACATGCTGCTCCCCATGTGGAAAAGCAATTGGGTTTGCATTTTGAAACCAAGTTTGCGAGGCTCCCGTCCTGTCATAGCAAACTACAGTGTCCCGGGACACTGCAGGAGCCGGCCCTGGGGGTGGCGGTCCCCAGGGCCATCAAGGGCTCCAGGAGGGGGGCCGCGCAGCCCCCTCCCAACCATTAGTAAAGCCCTGGGGAGGTGGTGGTCCCCGGGGCTTTGGAGTCCGTAACGGACCCCCATATTCAAATCTTTAGTGCCCCGGGGAGGTGGCGGTCCCGGGCGTGTGGGGGCTGGAGCCCCCACACAGGTTAAAAATTTAAAAAAGAAGCCCCGGGGGTGGCGGTCCCTGGGGCTGCGGGAGGGCAAAGAGCCCTCCCGCACCATTATTTTCTAAAGCCCCAGGGGTGGCGGTCCCCAGGGCTTGGGGGCCTTAGAGGCCCCCACATTAAATCTAAACCCCCCCCACCATGCCCCCGGGACTTGGCCCACCCGGGCAAATAAAAAAAAAAATTTCGGCAGGATCCGCGCACCCTGAGCGCATCCTGCCAATTTTTTTTTTTTTTTTTAAATGCTTTTTTCTGCCCAGGGGGTCCTTGTGGGACCCCCTGAGCAGGCCTAGGGGGTCAGGGTGTTTCTACCCTGCCCCCTTTGTGCGTTTTGCGCACTTGTTTCTTTTTTTTTTCTCGGCGGGATCCGCGCACCCTAAGCGCATCCCGCCGATTTAAAAAAAATGCTTTTCTGCCCAGGGGTCCTTGTGGGATCCCCTGAGCAGACCTAGGGGGTCAGGGTGTTTCTACCCTGCCCCTTTTGCGCTTTGCGCACTTGTTTCTGTCCCTCGGTTCTACCGAGGGATAAAATGGCTGCCAACACTTCCTGATTTGGAGTGTTGACAGCCACTTGACAGCCAATTAGCATACAGCTCGTGATCGGGAGGGTACGCGGACCCTACTCGTCCATAGATATATATGTGACTTTACTTTTGATTTTCTCAGGAACTACTGAACGGATTTACACCATTTAAGCAAAAGGCACGACACTGAACCGAGGGCTACCTCTTTGCCAAATTTGGTGTAATTCCGTTCAGCAGTTCGGGCTGTAGCTGCGACTAAAGGTTCCTATGGAAAAATGAATGGGGAAAACGCGTTTGGGACCCCCCTTTTTTCTCGGCCCCCGCTTGATGTATCACCCCGAGACTTTCAGGATAGGAGCGGACCGGAGCGCCCCAACAAGTTGGAAACTTTCACGAAGATTCGTCAACCGGCGCCAACGTTATGTCAAATAGAATGTCGCGGATTTCCTATGGATAATAGGACCTAACTATAACTATCTACTGGCGTCCGCCAGTAGATAATATATATATATATATATATATATATATATATATATATATATATATATATATATATATATATATATATATATATATATATATGTGTGTGTGTTTTTTTTTTAAACACCTCCATTTTAACAGCTTTTTTTTGAAAACTACCTCATTCAGCTCTAGCCTTCTCCTGACTACTATTGCTCCTTCACTTCAAAATGCTTAGAGTATGGATTGTGGGCCACAACTATATGTATTGGGCTAAAGAGAGCATAAAAGAGAGGTATTGACAGGGACTTGGGTTTGCCAAATGTGCAGATTACTTGGTTTGGCCAGCGAGGGTTAAAGTTTCATCAGTTGCTGACTTTGGTTAAATCCATTGTGGATTTCCAAACTCCTCACCTGATAATTGTGCACTGTGGTGGCAATGACCTAGGCACATTGACTGGGGTAGGGCTGGAAATCCTAATGAAAGAAACCTTTGCTTAACTGATGTCACTTTTCCCTCACACTGTCTTGATGGACTCTAACATATGCCAAAGACAGAAATGGAAGTGGTCAATCTGTCCACAGACTGACAAAGCCAGGAAGCATGTTAATAAAACTGTTTGTGCATTCCTCAGAGACCATCGCAACAGGGTGTTTCTAAGTAACATAAAACTCTGCATCCGGTCTCATATGTAGCAGCCATATACACACAACCAATGCAACGGCTCTTGTCAGAGCCACCCTAGTACCCGAAATATTGTGACGTTTTTTTCGAAAGGTTTTTTTTCCCTTTCGTTTTTGGGGGTCTTTGCTACGATGTTGCAATCCCCGCGGACATGTTGCGAAAACGGAAAACAAAAGCAGTCATTCAATGACCACCAACACATCCAAAAATAATATGTAAATAAATCCATTCTGAACATTGCACTACACATATTACTATATACATACTTTTTACAGCGCATGTTTAAACTCATAATTTTGTAATAAGTCTCTTTAAAAACCATCTTTCAGACCTATTTCTCATTTTCGTGGTTATTCGGGATGTCGCGATGGCGTCGTTAACCGCGACGATCACGCCTTTTCCAAAAAGTGAAAAAACATATATGCACACATATTGCAGTATTTTACACACTATGGGTTTATTACTGTACACTTCAAACTCATGTTTTTCTAGTGTATTTCTAGAACAACCATCTCTAAAACCTAGATTTTGTTTTCGCGGTGAGGCCGGAGATCGCAATGACATCAGTAATCGCGATCCCCCTGGACACGACGCGAAAGCAGAAAGGTAAGCAGCAGGAATTCAATAGCCATCACCACATTAAAAAATTATAGCTATCTAATTAATTCTAACCATCACAGCACATAACTCACTATATAAATAACTCTATAAAGATATTTATCAGTTTCTCAATATCTTTATAACAATGTATTAATGATTCATTGATATATTTTTTATATTTTCACCAATATTCGCGACAACATTGATAGTCGCGATGTCCCCGCGATGGTACACAGGGCCCGCGCTGGCGGTAATGGCTCTGTCGCGAATATCGCGCACAGTTAAAGAAAATTTATTTTGGACACATAACTTGTGTCACTAACACCTCCATTTCTCAACCATGGGATCAGAGTATCTCCACCCCGGACCCCTTATGTGGGCTTTCACACAGATTTTTAGTCCTGGGAACCATTCCCGATAGATAAAATGGCAGTCACAACGTTCTATTCAGGTTGCGTCCAGCCAATCAGAGCATTCCCGTTGGCGCGTGCATCCGCGTTTCATCGCGAAACCACCACGAAATATTCGCGACCAGAGATATCACTATAATTTTAAACTTAAATTTCTCAACAACTACTGAATGGATTTACACCAAATAAGCAAAAGGCACTTCTTTGAACTGACATCTACCTCCCTGCCAAATTTGGTGTAAGTCTGTTCAGCAGTTCGGGCTGTAGGTGTGGCTAAAGGTTCCTAAAGGAATTAACATTACAAACGCAACCTAATTTTGCGCCACAAATTCTCGGTCTTCACTGCATGGATCACCCCAAAACTCTACATAACAATAGTACCCACCGTGACACTTTTTGGCAAAATTTCGTGCAGATTGTTCAAACGACACAAAAGTTACAGCCAAGTCAAAAAATGTTTTTCCTATGGAAACTAGGTCCTAAGGTCATATATACTATATATATATATATATATATATATATATATATATATATATATATATATATATATATATATATATATATATAATCTACTGGCGGTCGCTAGTAGATAGTTATAGTTAAAACCTATTTTCCATAGGAAATCCGCAACATTCTATTTGAAATAACTCGCCGGTTGACGAATCTTCGCGAAAGCTTCCAACTTGTTGGGGCGCTCCGCTCCGCTCCTACCCTCAAAGTCTCGGGTTGATTCGTCAAGCGGGGGCCGAGAAAAAAGGGGGGTCCCAAAACGCGTTTTCCCCATTCATTTTTCCATAGGATCCTTTCATCGCGGCTACAGCCCGAACTGCTGAACGGAATTACACCAAATTTGGCAAAGAGGTAGCCCTTGGTTCAGTGTCGTGCCTTTTGCTTAAATGGTGTAAATCCGTTCAGTAGTTTCTGAGAAAATCACAAATAAAATCACATATATATCTATGGCCGCGTCGGATCCGCGTACCCTCAGCGCACCCTGCGCGCACCGTCCCGATCACGAGCTGCATGCTAATTGGCTGTCAGCTGGCTGTCAACATTCCGAATCAGGAAGTGTTGGCAGCCATTTTGTGCCTCAGTAGAACCGAGGCACAAAAACAAGTGCGCAAAACGCACAAAGGGGGCAGGGTAGAAACACCCTGACCCCCTAGGCCTGCTCAGGGGGTCCCACAAGGACCCCCTGGGCAGAAAAAAGCATTTATTTATTTTTTTAAATTGGCAGGATGCGCTCAGGGTGCGCGGATCCTGCCGGAAAAAAAAAATCGAAGCGCGGTCTCCCGCGCCTCGATGATATTTTGCCCCCGGGTGGCCCAAGTCCCGGGGGCATGCGGGGGTTATTTAGTTGTAATGTGGGGGGCCTCTAAGGCCCCCCAAGCCCCGGGGACCACCACCCCCGGGGCTTTATTAAAAAAATGGTGCGGGAGGGCTCTTTGCCCTCCCGCTTCCCCGGGGATCGCCACCCCCCGGGGCTTCTTTATTTTTTATTTTTTTTAACCTGTGTGGGGGGGCTCCAGCCCCCCCACATGCCCCGGGGACTGCCACCTCCCTGGGGTACTAAAGATTTAAATATGGGGGTCCGTTACGGACCCCCAGAGCCCCGGGGACCACCACCTCCCCGGGGCTTTGAACAAGTTGGGAGGGGGGCCGCGCGTCCCCCTCCTGGAGCCAGTGATGGCCCTGGGGACCACCACCCCCCAGGGCCGGCTCCTGCAGTGTCCCGGGGTGCCTACCCCCGGGACACTGTAGTTTGCTATGACAGGACGGGAGCATCGCGGCTCCCGTCCTGTCATAGCAAACTTGGTTTGCATTTTGACAGAGAGAGCAGGAAACCTGCTCTCTCTTTCAAAATGCAAACCCAATTGCTTTTCCACACGGGGAGCAGCATGTTAGCTGCTCCCCATGTGGAAAAGCAATGCCGGCTCCCGCAGGAGGCGGGGAGCCGGCTGGGACTGTGGGGGGATTGGGGACCCCCCTACAGTCTCCAACGAGAGGCCAGGCCCCGGGGGATGGGGTCCCTGGGGCCATAAGTGGCCCGGGAGGGGGGCCACGCAGCCCCCCTACCCAATTAAAAAAAGAAGAAAAAAAGGGCAAGACCGGCCCTGGGGGATGGGGTCCCCAGGGCCTTAAATGGCCTGAGGAGGGGGGCCACGCAGCCCCCCTCCAAATATTTATTTTTTTAAATTTTAAAAAGAGGGCATGCCCCGGGGGATGGGGTCCCCGGGGCCAGAGTGGCCGAGGGAAGGGGGCCACGCAGCTCCCCTCCCATAAAAAAAAAAGAAGAAAAAAACGGCATTGTGCCGGAGGCCCCGCCCCTCCCTGCAGCAGTGTGCAAACGCGCCCCTGGCGCGTTTAAGAAGGGGAAGTAATTCCCCTTGAATACTGGGGGTCCCTGGGGGCCAACTAGCCCACCAGGAACCTCCAGTATGCGCCAGGGGTCTGTGTTGCAGAGAGGTGTACAGAGGCCATGCCCCTTTATACACCTCTCTGCAATGCAGCTCTGTGGCGCTTTTTGGAGGTACATGGTGGGCTAGTTTGACTCCAGGGACCCTCAGGATTCAAGGGGACTTAATCCCCCAACTTAAAACGCGCCACGGGGCGCGTTAGCACAGTGGTGAAGGGAGGGGCGGGGCTTCAGGTGACATGTGTGCAAACAGGTCCCGTGGCGCATTTTAAGATGGGGAATTAAATCCCCTTCAATCCTGAGGGTCCCTGGGGCCAACTAGCCCACCAGGTACGTCCAGAAAGCGCCACAGAGCTGCGTTGCAGAGAGGTGTAAAAGGGGCGTGGCCTCTGAACACCTCTCTGCAACGCAGCTCCCTGGCGCATACTGGAGGTACAGGGTGGGCTAGTTGGACCTCAGGACCCTCATGATTCAAGGGGACTTAATCCCCCAACTTAAAACGCGCCACGGGGCGTGTTTGCAGACATGTCACCTCAGGCCCCACCCCCTTCCTTCACCATTGCGCAAATAATCCTCTAAAATCAGCCGAACTATGAATTCCGATTTACTCACCTGTTATCAGGAGAGACCTCAGTGCTGCATCTTTGAGCCCAGTACTGATCCTGAAAAGTAATTCTAACCGTACTTACCAGTAACTTGAATTTCCTTCCATAGGCTAACATTGACTGGTTTCACTTGGAAATTCTTCTAAGTGTGGAGTTTTGGAACTTTAAAATATTCATCTAAAATCAGCCGAACTACGAATTCCGATTTACTCACCTGTTATCAGGAGAGACCTCAGTGCTGCATCTTTTAGCCCAGCACTGACCCTGAAAAGTAATTCTAACAGTACTTACCAGTAACTTGTATTTCCTTCCATAGGAATCCATTGTCTGGTTTTCAGCAGAAAAGTTTCAAAGTGTCGATTTTCACAAACTACAAATATTCCTTAAAAATCGCCTGTATGACTTAAACGCATTCTTTCAACTATTTACAGGAGATGCACCAGTGCTGGATCCAGGATCCACCACTGAGTAAGAAAAAGTAACGATAACACTACTTACCTGCTAAGTGAATTTCCTCCCATAGGATAACATTGGTGATTCTATGTGAAAAAGTTTCTAAGTGTCAACTTTTAAAATACAATAATGTTCCTTAAAAATCACTACTGTAACCAAAACACTTTTACTCAACTGTTTACAGGAGATGTCCCAGGACTGAGTCTAGGATCCAGTCCTGTGGTTAGAAAAGTAATCCATAAAGTAACTAATTGCATTTAACTAGAAATTCCCATTGAGCTCAATGTTGCATTGTGTTTGAAATTGTGTTGCCCATTGCAACAACTGTAACTACTGTACTTAAAAGTCTATTGCCTATTTGCAAAGTATTTAAACTAAAGTAATTGATTGTGAGAAAGTATATTTTGTAATGTAATGTATAATGTAATTACAATGTAATTTAAAAAATAAAATATCTAAAAATAAATAGTTTTAAAAAATGTAGTAAATCAGTATCAAAAAATAAATATAACAATTTATACATTTAAAAATTGTCATTTACAAAACCTTTGAAATTCACTGACAAAAACCATAGGTTTCAGACATGTTATAGTTAGGAATTAGCATTTAAAAAACCTTTGAAATTCACTGAAAAAAACATAGGTTTCACGCACGTTATAGTTAGAAATTTGCATTTAAAAAACCTTAGAAATTCACTGAAAAAACCATAGGTTTCAGACACGTTACAGTTAGAAATTACCATTTAAAAAACCTTTGAAATTCACTGAAAAAACCTTAGGTTTTACGCACGTTATAGTTAGAAATTAGCATTTAAAAAACCTTTGAAATTCACTGAAAAAACCATAGGTTTCACGCACGTTATAGTTAGAAATTAGCGTTTAAAAACCTTTGAAATTCACTGAAAAAACCATAGGTTTTATGGACAGTTATAGTTAGTTGGACATTGCACTCGTACAAAACCCGTGAAATTCCCCCGTTATAGTTAGTTCAGCTAACTATAACTCGCGCCCCCGCAATGCACTGCTGATGACGTCACATATTACATCACTCATGACATGGTCAGTGACATCACTGATGACATCACTGATAACATCTCAAATGACATCACTGATGACATCATCTACGTGATAATCTGATGCACCTCCTCACACCTTAATATAACCTTTCATACACCCACTCTAAATTACAGACTGCTATTCGCAAAACCATAGACACTCCAACACCAATAACTACATACCCACTCACTGATTCTTAGGTCTACACACACATCCACTCACTCACCCGTACAGTCACTCATACTTACAGTCACTCAGTACAGGACTATCATATGCACTCATACACCTATATAAACACTCACACACTGCCACTCATCCATAGAGGTACTCACACACCTAGTCAGTCATGCAAAAAATTAATCACACACCCATTTACTCACCTATACAGTTATACACACACCAGCTCACTTACTCATACAAATACTAGCACATTCTTACGCTCTTATACAATAACTGATACAAGCACACATGCATCCATACAGCCACTCTCACAATCACACACTCTCACTTATAGCCATTTAAATACTCTAACACACATATATACTGCCTTTTACATATGTAGTTACTCGCACATGTACCACTGAGATATACATTCACTCACTAACACACCCATACACACTCTCACCCACCCAAGCAGTCCATCACAGATGCACTCTTGAAATCATGCACCCAGTGAATCACCCACTCACACATCTATGTACAGAGTCACACACACCCCACCCACACAAACACTCAGGCAGCCATACAGATACTCTGTGAACCAATCAATAACCCATATAGACACTCATGTAGCTATTCGCAAATCCATGCATCCACTTACACACCAACAAACAGACGGATACGGACATTCACACAGTTTAGTCACTAACCCATGCATTCAGTAAGATACGTTTAATCACTCACTTGTAGAGTCAGTCACGCACGTACTAAATCATCCATTTAGACACTTATACACCCACTCCTTCTGCAATACGCCTTTCCCTATATATATTAAACATATTTAAACTTTACAGAAACACACAGTCACTGGATGATGTCATCAGTGATGTCATTTGAGATGTCATCAGTGATGTCATCAGTGATGTCACTGACCATGTCATGAGTGATGTAATATGTGACGTCATCAGCAGTGCATTGCGAGGCGCGAGTTATAGTTAGCTGAACTAACTATAACGGGGGAATTTCACGGGTTTTGTACGAGTGCAATGTCCAACTAACTATAACTGTCAATAAAACCTATGGTTTTTTCAGTGAATATATATATATATATATATATATATATATATATATATATATATATTCCATAAGCACTGTGACAGAAGGAAGCCTCAGCCTGGCGAGTCGGGGCTCTTAGGCGACGTCACCACCACATATTCCAAAAGAGAAATCACGCATATAAGCGCGAAAACAAGCCACTCCAACCAAAGCCTTCCAGTAAGCAGGAGATTTATTTCCTTAGCAGCACAGCGAACACAGCATAACGCGTTTCGATCCTGGCGGATCTTAGTCATATGCATGAGTGAGGGTTCAGATCACCTGGATTATATATAATCGGGTAATAAACATAAACGAAGGACTGCCACATCCATCTGATTTCACAAAAAAGTTGTATCTGAATTTTAGTCAGCCGAGCAGACCAAGTTTTAGTTTTTACGTGCAGTACCCTCCAAAATGTCATGTTAATACATTTTATCTCGATAGTATTCGGGTTACTTGTTGTGGTCTACATATAATCCAGGTGATCTGAACCCTCACTCATGCATATGATTAAGATCTGCCAGGATCGAAACGCGTTATGCTGTGTTCGCTGTGCTGCTAAGGAAATAAATCTCCTGCTTACTGCAAGGCTTTGGTTGGAGTGGCTTGTTTTCGCGCTTATATGCGTGATTTCTCTTTTGGAATATATATATATATAAAGTTATAAGCAAGCCAAAAAATGCTTTTCCTATGGACTTGTTGACATTGATAAAGGCCAGGGAGCTGAAATGCGTTTGTCAGCCAAGGCGAGACGCTGTAATTTACAATAAATATATTCTTTAATAAGCCCGGAGTGCCCAGTGATTTTCTGCGGAAATTATGCTTTTGCGAGTCCGTCCTAGCGTGCTGGAAGCACCTGCTGTGTAGTGAGCGGTAGCCGTGACGGAAGTTGGGAAACTAAATATATATATATATAACTGGACCTCTAAGGAACACAGGTTCTGTTATCAGTAGGTCACATTGGGCACTTGCCCTGGATTAGCTACATGTAACATCGGAAATACATTGTATGCGACACCAAGAGCCAGGTGAGAAACTTTTAGGTGGCTATCCCAGTTAACCGTCACCTGTTAAATGTGATACATCATTTTAATAATATGTATGTCAAAGCTTTCCACATTATAAGGAATTGAATAAGATATAATACAAGGCGGCGATCTGCACATGTCACTTTAAAAGGTATTGCACTATGTCACTTTAAATGTATTAGCACTGTCACTTTAAGGCCTGTGGTAGGCCCGGGAACATGTATTTAAAGAAAGAAAGATGGCAAACACAACTGTTTGATAAAGGCGAAACGCGTCACCGTTGTTTTTTCTGCCAATAAACCTCATTTGATAGCGAACTCGAGCGTGCTGGAGTCTGTCTACATTGGAAGGCAGGCGTGTGGAGTTATATATATATATGTATATATATCACGCCCATTTTAAGTTTTCTATTCACAAATGTATTGTTGTATTGCTGATGCACTCTGTCTACACATACCTTGATATTTGCCTTGCCTCACAGGCCAAGCTACCAAGGTTGAGCAATGGTCACTCAGTGAAACCTGCCTACCTTCATTAACTGGATTGTTGGTCATGGAGTATAAATTTGGTACACCAGTGAAGTAGAAGTGATCATACATGTGTTCCTTTAACATAAATGGAATCTGTGGGGTTCAGATTCCTATAAAATAAAACTGGATCCAGCAGTCTTATCCTCACAGGAGATAAATACTAGACAAATGATATACTAAACATTTTCACTTGTATATTATCTGCCAACAGCATCCAAAATAAGCCATAAATTATTTATTTAATGGTTTTTTGCTGTGTCACAAGCTCACAATATTTGAATATGGTGATAACAATGAGTGTGTATGTATGATGTTTGTGGGTCCAGTGGATCATAGTCCACTGTCCTAGGCAGGAAACAGGAGTATCAGAAGGATGAACTAAAATATGATTCTGTTTAGGGCAATGTTGAGACTCTCAGATTTAGAGAGCATAGGGTTAGACAGAAAGGGAGAGTTAGGTCCTTAACTCACTTCCTGGATACACAACCTATCCACATGCCTCTTCTAAAACAATGAGTAGCTCAGGTAAAGATGAGAGAAATAGACCAGGTGAAAAGTACAGGCATTGCTTTATCTCAATGAAGGTGCTCACCGACTGCGGAACTTCTGTGCCTCTTGATTGTAGGAAACTAGAGGCAGGAGGGAAAGGAACTGCTGGCATCAAAACCTAGGTTTGATGGGTAGCAGTTAATTGGACTTGCCAGCTTTAGTTACACAAGTAGCAAGGCAAGCACACATGGAAATTCGTATGTTATTGGTAGGGGGTGTAATATCACCTAACAGATTAGACAATTGTGGATTGCTGGGAGTCAAGGCATCCTTTCTCGAAGTGGATACCTTGGCTGCGTGGAAGGCACAAAAACTAGCACATGAACAGCAAGAAGTGCATTGTACACACTTGTGGAAGTTAAAGCGATACAGGAAAATTGGTTATTATTTAAGTTAAAACACACTTGAAAAATTAGGAGGTTTTATGTGATTAGCTCAGGCTTGATAAGTTTCATAGCTACAAGTGGAGGTTCTGGCGGAAATCTGCTGCAGGGGACCATCCAACAAGAGGTGACCAGAGTATGAAAAGTTTAAAAAAACAGGCTTGTAGAGTCATCCACGTAGTTATAGATTACTCCTGAAAAAGCTTGCATGAAGTATCAATTATAAAACATAGTTGCTTAACCAACGGTATTATGATGAGTCCATTGGAAGGGAGGTGCACATCATAATGATGCACGTGCAATGCACAATCTAGAATCTAACCACAAATCTTCCAGTACTGCCAGGACTTTGGGGAGCAAAACCACTGCTGCTCATCTGAGGAAAAGAATGGGGTAGCGCCCAAGAGTGTGCAGTGAAGACTACTACTGAGTGTTGCCCAGGAGTTCACTGTTGTAACTCACCGCAGGAGACCCCTTATGTTCAAATAAGAAGGAGTTACAGAAGGGCCAAAGACATGAATAAGTGACACGAAAGGTGTGCTTGTTGCACGTTTAGAATCTTTAGGATCGATGTTCTACTCATCCTGTGTCAAGCCCACCCACCTACGGCACATGATGTCCAGATGGAAAAGAAATGATGACTGTCACAGCAGGGGGTGAGCGGAGAGATCTGCTGAGGAGAGACATAGCACTGTGTCACTCCCCTGATTGACTCTTACACTGCTAGGTGCCTCGCCGGGAGAATGAGGCCCAAGGTTCCTTATGAGTCCAGTACCAAAGAACAATTCCTGGTACCAGCATTCGTAACCCCCGGAGAAAGCCCTTTGAACATCTGGTCACTACTGACGCCCAGAACCCATTCATTACAACTTTGAGACTCTAAGATGCAATTTTAAGGGTGGCACGTATGCGACCAAGAGATATTTGGGGACCTTTTCGAGATTACATGACATCGAAAATAGCCCTGGACAAGAGTCTTCCAGCTTTGATGGGTACTTCGACAACCTGCTTGGTTTATTGGACGGCTACATCGAGTTTAACCACTCAAAATGGGTTTGTTGGTATTAGTTAACCAGGATTGTGAATGGTGTAATACAGATATGCTTATGACACTCAATTACTTGTCACTGTGGCACCTATCAACGCAGAGAGATGTGTTTGGTGCCCTCCTTTAAGTCAAAGGTCAACTCATGTAATATGTATTATTTTATTCTTCTCTTTTATTTTTTGTTGTTATCTGCTGTACAAAAACTGAACAAAAAGAGCATAATATTAAATTAAGATGCCGTTTTAAGAAATCTTATATCGTGTCACAAATAATATTACCTATATAGGCTGGTATTTTTTACATACATTCTGAGTAGAGTGAAGATTCTACGTCCACGTTCATGTACTGTGGTTGAAAACCACAACAGTCGTGATTTGCATGAGTGATTCAGGCAATACCAGATCTTTACTTAATAACAAAGAAGTCGATATAAAATGTTTTGCTTTCCTCAATATCATGAGTAATTTATTGGCACAGCTCAGAACTCTGTTCTTTATTTTTATTGCTTATTACTTTTTTCGCTTATTACAATCGTATTACTCTTGACTTTCTCACAATGAGACTTAATGCATTGCATGTTTCGTTCTCAATGGCGTTTTCTCGTGGTGCTGATTAGCATTTCTAAAACATCAGGCATTTCAAGTCCCACGCCTAGTTCCACTGAGCTTTTTTAAACTTGAAGACAATATTTTTGTTCTCAGACCATTTAAGGAAACTATTCATGTTTCTGCCTGTTCTTTTTCAGCAGTACTTAGCGAAATGCATACCAAACAACTGAAAGGATATTTTGTCAGAGCCATTTACAGAGACGAATACTGCATTCATTATCTTTGAACCGTGGTATCCAAACCTTATTTCACCCTCTGTATACAAACTAATCTCTCACAAAAATCAAAAAGTATTTTTGGTGCAATTAAATAGTTACACGTCTGGAGCACGGTGTTACTGGTCAAAGAAAAAACAGGATAATAACCTTCCACATATAAAGATCATTACTACAGCTAAGAAAACATAAAATAGATATTTTACAGTAGTTCGTCCAAAACCAGTGACTCGTGGCATTTAGCTGAAACTAAATGCCTCTTTTAAAATATTTTACACACACCATGTGTTTTCTCTTCTATGAAGCTCTGCTTCTAGAGGACAGGGCTGCCTTTTCTTTATGGTAAGTAATAGCGCCACTAAGCGTAACAAGGATATGGAAATTGCTACCCCATACAGGGGATTAAATGTGATACTGCCTTTTTCCTTCCAGCCACTCTAATAACCTTATCGGACATGGTGCCCTGGTGCATGCCACATACTGATGGTGCCCACATTATATTGACTATAAGGCCCAGGTCTGTGGTGGTGCACCCCCTCACTGGGTCCCTCCCAGCACAGACCAAGACCACGCACAAAATAACAAAAAAAGAACAGGCTCGAACTTGGAGTTTTCTGCTTTCACTTCTAACATTTACTGCCCCCCTTTGCAAGGTGGGCATGAACACCCCACCGGAGGATGCAGTGTGTAACTGCAATGCTCGTTAGGGGGAATCTCTCAGCGTCTCTCTGCGCAGTCTCCCAAAGGGTGACTTATTCTCTAACTCCAAGAGGCCAATTTATAAAGGTAAATTTGGTCGAAAATATTCGTTTATGACCAAATGTACCTTTTTATATAACATCAGAGGAATACAAATACCCAGAATCATTCTTGTTCCCTATATTGGATTAATCAGAATTCAATTTTCAGCCTTGAAAAGATCCAGGCCTGCGTGCTTTTAAAGGGCGAAACACATGTTAGCTGACAGATGTGGTTTTCTCCTCTACCGTGATAAACAGAAGTGATATCAACTAGAATCACCTACAGAAACATTAAATAAACCATACAATATAAGAATTTACTTAAATAATTGTGTATTCTATGGCCTCTGCATGTCTTGAACAAACTCTTTATGCATGAATGATACTGGGTGTTTGCATTTTTCCCATGATGCATGCTAATTATATTTTGGGATTAAAGATCTTACCCAAGTAATAATGGGAATACATTATGACACTGACTACATACAACCAATAGGTAAGCTTGAGTATTAGGTGGTAGCCTAGGATTTTGTGCCCTTCCTTTATTTACCTTTTAATATGCCTTTGCAGGAACCCACCAAGGGATTCCTGCAAGCACAATCCCATTTCATAGATGGTGCAATCCACTAGTAAATCCCACTCAAAGGGTGGGAAAGGAGACATTTCAAGGTGTGGTTTGACTTGGAATTGTGGGAACCTCCCACAAACGCATATATTTGTGCTTTTTCCAAAACTCTGACACACCCTCTTTCTACACTGCAAAGTGTCAGAAATCTATTTTCCCTTTCTAGGGTCGGAATTTAATTGGATTATCCCTAGATTATCTGGGGTTTTAGGGCAAGGTTCTCCAAAATCGGCCCAGGGGGATGGATTCATGTCAGATTTTTAGCATATCCCCATTTAGATAAATGATGTTATCTTAAAAATCTGGCATGGATCCGGCTCTCCAGGACCGACTTTGGAGAATCCTGTTTCAGGGTGATGTAGAGCAAAATCCATTTTTCATTGTAGGGGTGCATCATAATCACATGCGTAGACTACATCCGCATATAACCTTTTGTTGTGTTTACCTAAGTGTCAGGATCTTGCAATGTAATAACATGAATGTGATGCGCGTAGGCCAAAATGTAGAATACATGAAGAATTCTGTAGAAAATCAAATGTAACCAGCAGAAAACACTAAGGAAACACTAGTGTTGTGCAACTGACAATCATTTCATTATTGAATGTGCTTATTAATCATGTCATTTTTATATAAATGAAAATATTAACTGTATATGTCTCAATTTCTATATAACTTCGCAAAGTCCATGTTCTTTTCTCTTATGTTAGCTGAATTTTGTTGCCCTGAAATGCATTCTCCGTGGAAGCTCTCGCATTAGAGATTAATAGTTGATTTCAATGTGCATGTTAGATTCTGTTCTTTCTCACATTTATGTTGCAGGTGGAAGAAGCGCCCTTGTTAGTTAGAATAATGTCTTTGTTTTGGGAGTTAGGCAAGGAGAGAAGAGGATACATTGGGACCTAACGCCGATAAGGAGAACTGTTGTATTTTCTCACCGGAGAGGGTCTGGGAATCAAGGTCAACGTGCTACTGTTTGGGAGTAATCGTTGTCCCATGGAAAACCACCTATGAGAGTGTGGCCTGATTGGATGGCATGACCAGAAAGGAATCATTGGAAGACACCTGAGATATTTGGAGTATTGTAAGTAGGGAAAGAGCGCCACTTCTTCTCTGCCCTTTGGAGAGAGAGTATCTTAGAATGAGCTCTGTCTTAGTAGCTTCATGCTGCTTGACCCAACTAAAGTGGAAAGACTTCTGAGGAAGACTCCACACGTTGACACCCTAACCGATCCTGCCCCGCAGAATGCTTAATTCGGGATGTCACATTAGTGTTAGTGTAGGGACAGATTAATGCTTTATTTTTATAAACCTTCGATGCAGGGGAATCTGGACTCTTGTTCTTTATTCTTTTGCATCTTGATTCTTGAATTAATCATCTTGTGTATGCTGAACCGCCTTAACCTCATTCGTAGATTTGGCTTTGTATTAGTCACATTGTATTTCTACACCCTCATCTTGAGGTGTCTGTATGTCCAGCTGTTTTTGCCTTTGCAATAAATTAACTAACCTTATTTAGTAGTCTGTGATTCTTAATGGCCCTAAAGAACTGCAACTGAATTGATCGACATTGTTAACAATTTCTCTCCCTTCTACGCTCTCATGCGGAGAAAAAGTACCATTGACTCAAGGTTCTAGAGCAGATCTAGAGCATGTTTTCTGGCTCCTTCAAGGGAAAGGTCTTTCACCATGGGGAAAAGTATTTTCCAAGCAGAAAATGAATGCCTGCACCAGTGGGAATGCTCTGATTGGCTGGACACAACATGAACAGAAAGTTGCGGCCTCCATTTTATGTATCGGGGACGATTCCCGGCGCTGACATTTCTTTTTTCAAAGTGATATAAGGGGTCAGGGTAGAGGTACTCTGACCCCATGTTTGACAAATGGGGTATCAGTGAAACAAGTTTTGATTTTTTCAATCACTTGCGATATTCGAGATGATGACTTGACCGCCAGCGCAGCCCCCCGTGTACCATTGCAGGTATCGATGTATTTGCGATGCCCGGCGTCACCGTGAAAACGGAGCATTGATTTTAAAGATGGATTTTATACAAACTACCTTGAAAATTGATTTTAAACAGTGCACTATTAAACCCCTAGTGTGTAAAATACTGTTAATGTGTGCCTATATATGTTTTACACTTTATAAAAAAAGCGCGATCATTGCAGTTACCGACGTCTTTGTGATACTCAGAGTACTCGCGAACATGGAAAGTTGGTTTAAAAGATTGTTTTTGTACAAACTCCCCATAAAAATATGACTTTAAACAGTGCAGTAATAAACCCCTAGTTTCTAAAATACTGTAAAATTTGTGCATTTATGTGTTTTACACCTCTTAAAAAAGGTGCGATCATCGCCGTTAATGAAGTCATCGCGACTCTCAGCGTACGCGTGAAAACGAGAAGTAGGGTTCAAACACAGTTTTTAAAAAATGTACTACAAATATATGTGTACAAACATGTTAGTTAAGTTACTAATATGTGAATTGTAATAGAACATTTTCTTTAAGCTAACATTTTCGAACGTGGTTGTTGACTGTCTGCATTTGTTTTGCGATTTTGCGACATGATTGCAATTATCGCAACATTGTCGCTAATAAAAAAATAAAAATAAAATAATAATTTTACAAGAAAATGGACAAAAGTTTGGGCTCTTGGGAGATTTTGTGTTGAGAGTTTGTATAAGACAGCTTCATATAAGACTGTATGCAAAGTTTCAGGTTGCCTAGAAACACCCTTTTCTCTTCGTCTGTAAAGTGAACTCCATCACCTCTATATATTCCATGCATGTCAAAACGCAGATTGTTGTTGTAAAAAGAGGTCATGTTATGGTCTCTGAGGAAAGCTGAAACAGTTTTATTAACATGTTTCCTGGCTTTGTCAATCTGTGGACAGAATTGATTTGATCACTTCCATTTCTGTCTTTAGCATATATTAGAGTGCACCAAGACAGTGTGAGGAGAAAGTGATATCAGTTCTGCAAAGGTATCCTAGAATTACAAGAAATCCTTAGTAATTCACTGAAAAAAACAAAGGTTACAGGGACATTATAGTTAGGAAATAGATTTTGAAAAACCATAGAAATTCAATGAAAAAAACTAAGGTTATAGAAACGTTATAGAATATAAAAACCTTAGAAATTCACTAGATAAAAACAAGAGTTACAGGGACATTATAGTTAGGCTTATATTTCACTCGTACAAAACCAGAGAAATTCAGCAGTAAAGTTAGCTAAGCTAACTATAACTTGCACCCCCGCAAAGCACTACTTATGACCTCACATATTACATCACTCATGCCATGGTTAGTGACATCACTGATGATATCACTGATGACATCTCAAATGACATCATCACAGATACACTGACACACTCCCATAAAACTTTTTATACAACCAATCCCACTCCCATACTACCATTCTCAAACCCATTCATACACCCATTCCAGTACTTACACACCCACTCACTGATTCATAGACCTATACACACATCCACTCACTCACCCATACAGCTACCCATACAACCAGTCAGTCACCACTACAGCCACTGACATATCCACTCATGCACTCATACAGACACTCACAGACTGTCAGTCACCCATAGAGCTACTCCCACACCTAGTCACTCACGCATACAGTCAATCGCACAGCTATTTAATCACCCATACAGTTACACACACACCCACTTACTTACTCATACAGATACTAACACATGCCCACTCACCTATACAGTCACTGACACAAGCACACACTCACCCATACAGCAACTCTCACATTCACTCAGTCACTCATATACCCCATCACTCACCTATACTGCCTTTCACATACCGAGTTACTCACCCATATACCACTAACACAGCCACTTACTCACCCACACAGCAATACACACACTCACCCATACAGCTCCTCACACACACACTCACTAACCCATACAGCCACTTACTCACCCAACCATAGAGGCAGTCGCACAGTCCCTCACCCACCCACACAGAAACTCCGACACCCATACAGGTACTCAGACAACCAATGAATCAGCCACTCATGTACCCACTCACACACCCATACAGCCACTTAGACACCAACTAACAGACTGATACAAACATTCACACAACCAGTCATTCACCCATGCATTCACTGAGACACCTAATCACTCATACAGTCAGTCACGCACCCACCAAATCATCCATATAGGCACTCATACACACAACGATTCACCTTGGTATATATATATAACACTCACACACTTTTTAAAAATACTACCAGTCACTAAATGATGTCATCAGTGATGTCAAGTGATATCAATGACCATGACATGAGTGATGTTATATGTGAGGTCATAAGAGGGCATTGCGGGTGCACAAGTTATAGTTAGCTTAGCTAACTATAACTGCTGAATTTCTCTGGTTTTGTACAGGTGAAATGTAAGTCTAACTATAATGTTCCTGTAACCTTTGGTTTTTTAAGTGAATTACTAAGGTTTTTTTAATTCCATTTCCTAACTATAACGTCCCTGTAACCTTTGGTTTTTCAGTGAATATATATATGTGTGTGTTTACACTGATATAGGTCAACATGTACAACATATATATAAAGTACATAAGATTTGGTTTTCAGCCATAGTCATACAATTATTTATTATATAATCCACTGCATTTTTGGTGTCAATTGTGTTTTGCCTCATATTAAATAGCTTCCTTGACATTCAATAAATGCAAAAGAATCAATTCTTTGACCGATGGTTCAGGGCCAGGTAATATAATAACCAATTAATTATCCTATGCATGATTTACGGATTTAATACAGGTGAAACTTTCTGCAGGCAGATATTTTTGTATGCTAGTTGCTTTGGCAGTTGATGCTTTACAATCTTTGTTTTTCCCATCCTATGGGGCCAAAACACAAAGGCATAATTTTTCATGTAGATTTACTTGCTTGTAAATCTATTACTGCACCTAGTTGTACATCTACACTTTTAGCTATTCACCATTTCAGGATGTAGATTGACACCTAAGTGTAGACTTCAATGGCAAATCTCTCCCTGTGGACATAGAGACACATATTAAAGTTTGGGCTCCCTTTATAAGTCTACCGGAAAAATACATTTTGCACTGTTATTGGAGGTGTTTCGTGCAAAAACCCCCGCTTCCCTGCTGTATGGTATGGAATTGATCGAGGTAGAGAAATGTTTTTTTTTAAATGCAACAGAAGGCCGAATTTTAAGAAGTTTAGCCTCCTTTAATTCAGCATGTTCCGCGGCCGCCCTCAGGTTAGAATTTGGATTGAGAAGTACCTGGGCACAGGGTCTCGCGGGTATAGTGCAGTGGGTCCTAGGTCTGGCAAAGAGTGTTTCTGGTACATTAAGATTTTTACTTTGGAAAGAAATTTTAGAATGTTTAGAAGAACAGTCATTTATTTTTGGCATTTTTAGGACTGCAATTGATTTGCTGCAATTAGATCAGTCCCTACTCTTTACCTTATCGCTATACCAATTAAGGGCCACTTTGAAACAGGCCACTCAGGAATTAAGTTTCACAAGGGATAGGGAAGCTTGCACTCTGAAGAGGGGTATCCATCCGGTCATTCATTCCTGCATGATAAATAAAGTACAGGCCTATATTTCTTGGAACCTGCCTCATGGAGTGCGCCGTTTTGGGCTATTATTGAGGCAGGGTTTGCTCCCTTTAAATCCTTTATTGTCTAAATGGTATAGTTCATCACCGATTTGTAATTTGTGGAATAATGGCCTGCAAGATGTTAATCATGTGTTATTTATTTGCCCAGCATTATTATTGTGTCGGAGAAAATGGATGAGACCAATATGCCTACAGCTATCTATTCTTTCGGCCTCAGCACTAATTTATTCTCTTTATGAGCCGCCAAATGAAATGTTCTGCCATAGAATTTTTAACTTTTTTAAGTGTTTTCTAAACATGTACTAAGGCTCATTAGGTATGTAGGGAGCAACCGCTAATACTTGTTTTTTATCCTGTTATTTACCTCCTACACTTTTGCACTAAGGGCATAAAGGATATTTTTAATCATTTTGTAACGTATATTATATTGCAATGTTTTAATCTGAAGATTTTTTACATTGTTGAATTCCGCTTAGGACTCACTGATGCCTTGTCGGGTAGGAACATTTTCTGTGTTAATTTCATTATCAAAATAGAATCTTTATTATCGTGTTGTTGGTTTTCCCAGTTTATGTGGACCTCCACGGAGTTCCGTAATCATAAATAAAATTGATTGATTGACATTAAAGTTTGATATTCTTTTAAAAAACATATTAAGAATATTTTAATATAAATGTAAAATAAGTTAACATATCTATTATAAACCTAGAGCTATAAAAAAAAATGTCACAGCCTGTTATCTCATTAATTTAAATGTATATTAAATAATGTACAACTTAAAACATATTTAGTACATTTCTAACTAATATTTCCTAAAGAATAATTAAAAAATCCCAACCACAATAAAATTATAATTTCATTATTATCTATAAAATTTTGTTAAAACAATTATGTGCAGAATTACTTTCACTTCCTTTTACTTTTCTAACAAACATTTAAAAATGTAATTGAAATATATTTTTTATTAAGTTTGTTAATTTTAAAATAATAAAATACGTTTTTATTAATTGTATATATTTATATAATTGTTTTAACATTAAACTATATATAATATACCTATGTGTGTTTTTGTGTGTTTCTATATGCATAAATATATATATATATATATATATATATATATATATATATATATATATATATATATATATATATATATATATTATCTACTAGCGGTCGCCAGTAGATAGTAATAGTTAGGACCTATTTTCCATAGGAAATTCACAACATTCTATTTCCAATAACTTTGGCGCCGGTCGACGAATCTTCGCGAAATTTTCAAAACTTATGGCCCGCTTTGGTCCGCTCCTATCCTGAAAGTCTCGGGGTGATTCGTCAAGTGGGGGCCGAGAAAAAAGGGGGGTCCCAAAACATGTTTTCCCCATGCAATTTTCCATAGGAACCTTTAGTCGCAGCTACAGCCCGAACTGCTGAACGGAATTACACCAAATTTGGCAAAAGGTAGCCCTTGGTTCAGTGTCGTGCCTTTTGTTAAATGGTGTAAATCCGTTCAGTAGTTCCTGAGAAAATCAAAAGTAAAATCACATATATATCTGGGCGGAGCCTAACCACACATGTCATTGTGAGATCTGATTGGCTGTCAGCACTTCATCCTGGAATTGGTGGCAGCCATCTTGGGACCAATATACATGATAGTACCCCATTGAAATGCATTGTAGTGAATCAAAGATTTTGAGGGTTACCAAAAGGAGAACTATAAAGGGTGATAACAGACTTTAGTTACATTAGAATTCATTTGTTGATACTAATTTCAGGAATTGTGGTGTGTTCTAAGGTGATTTTACCCTGTGAAAAACCTTCTGCTGGGATATCATGAATCATGTTTGAGAGAAAACTATTTTCACATGCTTGTCCCATAGAGTTTTGGAAGGTGCTCCAGAAGCTAAAATGAGAGCATATTTTCTGTAAATTCACATTATCTTTCTCATGTGAGAATGAAGTCTGACCAGTGGCGTAGCTAGGCACTCTGCCGCCCGTGGTGGTCCCTGCCTTCCTGCCTTTTGCCGCCGCCCGGGGGGGGTGCTGGCGATGATCGCCCGGGGCGCACCGCCCCCTCCGCCCCCCCCCTTGCTATGCCATGTACATCCTACAAGGGCAGAGACTGTCAGTTGATTCCTTTGTGTTCTACTGCAGCTTCCCAGAGTGTTCTAAAGAACAACTAGAGTGCTAACAGCCTTACTTATGACAAAATTATGGCACACCTGAAGCCATCTTGATTGGAATAAACTGGTAACACTTAAAACATTTAATTTGAAAAAGAACAAAATGATGGGGTTCATTTTGTCATAGAAATTATGGTTAGTGCTGTAGAAAGAAAAATTAGGACATGTTTCAAGTGTGATCTCAAATATCTTCCTGTTATATTTCAACAGGAGCAGCCTGTCAGTTGATGCCTTTGTGTTCTACTGCAGCTTCCCAGAGTGTTCCAAAGAACAACTAGAGCGCTAACAGCCTTACTTATGACAAAAGTATGGCACACCTGAAGCCATCTTGATTGGAATAAACTGGTAACACTTAAAACATTTAATTTGAAAAAGAACACAATGATGGGGTTCATTTTGTCATAGAAATTATGGTTAGTGCTGTAGAAAGAAAAATTAGGACATGTTTCAAGTGTGATCTCAAATATCTTCCTGTTATATTTCAACAGGAGCAGCCTGTCAGTTGATGCCTTTGTGTTCTACTGCAGCTTCCCAGAGTGTTCTAAAGAACAACTAGAGAGCTAACAGTCTTACTTATGACAAAATTATGGCACACCTGAAGCCATCTTGATTGGAATAAACTGGTAACACTTAAAACATTTAATTTAAAAAGGAACAAAATGAGGGGGTTCATTTTGCCATAGAAATGAACAACATTCCCAGCACGACCCCCTACACTACACAAGCACCACTGCACTACCCTAAAACACTACCCCCAGCACGACCCCCTTCACTACCTAAACACAACGGCACTACCCTAAACCCTAAAACACTACCTCCGGCACGACCCCCTACACTACACAAACACCACTGCACTAACATAAACCCTAAAACACTACCCCCAGCATGACCCCCTACACTACCCAAACACCACTGCCATACCCTAAACCCTAAAACACTACCCCCAGCATGAACCCCTACACTACCCAAACACCACTACACCACTGCACCACCCTAAACCCTAAAACACTACCCCCAGCACTACACTCTACACTACACAAACACCACTGAACTACCCTAAACCCTAAAACACTACCCCAGCACTACCCCCTACACTACCCAAACACCACTGCACTAACATAAACCCTAAAACACTACCCCCAGCACAACCCCTACACTACACAAACACCACTGCACTACCCTAAACCCTAAAACACTACCCCCAGCACGACTCCCTATACTACCCAAACACCACTGCACTACACTAAACCCTAAAACACTACCCCAGCACGACCCCCTACACCACCCAAACACCACTGCACTACCCTAAATCCAAAAACACTACCCCCAGCACGACCCCCTACACTACCCAGACACCACTGCACGACCCTAAACCCTAAAACACGACCCCTACACTACACAAACACCACTGCACTACCCTAAACCCTAAAACACTAGAACCCAGCACGACCCCCTACAGTACACCAACACCACTGCACTACCCTAAACCCTAAAACACTACCCCTACACTACACAAACACCACTGCACTACCCTAAACCCTAAAACACTACCCCCAGCACGACCCCCTACACTACACAAACACCACTGCACTACCGTAAACCCAAAACACTACCCCAGCATGAACCCCCTATACTACCCAAACACCACTGCACTACCCTAAACCCTAAAACACTACCCCCAGCATGACCCCCTACACTACACAAACACCACTGCACTACCCTAAACCCTAAAACACTACCCCCAGCACGACCCCCTACACTACCCAAACACCACTGCACTACCCTAAACCCTAAAACACTACCCCCAGCACGACTCCCTACACTACACAAACACCACTGGACTACCCTAAACCCTAAAACACTACCCCCAGCATGACTCCCTACACTACCCAAACACCACTGCACTACACTAAACCCTAAATCTACCCCCAGCATGACCTCCCACACTACACAAACACCACTGCACTACCCTAACCCCTAAAACACTACCCCCAGCATGACCCCCTACACTACCCAAACACCACTGCACTACCCTAAACCCTAAAACACTAACCCCAGCATGACCCCCTACACTACCCAAACACCACTGCACTACCCTATACCCTAAAACACGACCCCCTACACTACACAAACACGACTGCACTACCCTAAACCCTAAAACACTACCCACAGCATGACCCCCTACACTACACAAACACCACTGCACTACCCTAAACCCTAAAACACTACCCCCTACAGTACACAAACACCACTGCACTACCCTAAACCCTAAAACACTACCCCCAGCATGACCCCCTACACTACCCAAACACCACTGCACTACCCTATACCCTAAAACACGACCCCCTACACTACACAAACTCGACTGCACTACCCTAAACCCTAAAACACTACCCACAGCATGACCCCCTACACTACACAAACACCACTGCACTACCCTAAACCCTAAAACACTACCCCCTACAGTACACAAACACCACTGCACTACCCTAAACCCTAAAACACTACCCCCAGCACGACCCCCTCACAACACAAACACCACTGTACTACCCTAAACCCTAAATCTACCCCCAGCACGACCCCCTACACTACCCAACCACTGCCATACCCTAAACCCTAAAACACTACCCCCAGCATGAACCCCTACACTACCCAAACACCACTGCACTACCCTAAACCCTAAAACACTACCCCCAGCACTAACCCCTACAATACACAAACACCACTGCACTACCCTAAACCCTAAAACACTACCCCAGCACTACCCCCTACACTACCCAAACACCACTGCACTAACATAAACCCTAAAACACTACCCCAGCACACCTCCTACACAAAAACCACTGCACTACCCTAAACCCTAAAACACTACCCCCAGCACGACTCCCTACACTACCCAAACACCACTGCACTACCCTAAACCATAAAACACTACCCCCAGTATGACCCCCTACACAAACACCACTGCACTACCCTAAACCCTAAAACACTACAACCAGCATGACCCCCTACACTACTCAAACACCACTGCACTACCCTAAACCCTAAAACACTACCCCAGCACGACCCCCTACACTACCCATACACCACTGCACTACCCTAAACCCTAAAACACTACCCCCAGCACGACCCCCTACACTACTGCACTACCCTAAACCCTAAAACACTACCCCCAGCATGACCCCCTACTCTACCCAAACACCACTGCACTACCCTAAACCCTAAAACACTACCCCCAGCACGACCCCCTACACCACCCAAACACCACTGCACTACCCTAAACCCTAGAAAAGAAACCCCCACCCCATGCCCAATCCCCCTTACCTCTCACTACTCGTGGTTGATTTCTCCTCGTGGTTTCGGCTTCACGTCGTCTCTGAGGGGCGGTGCACGTCGTTGTGAGGAAACGGAACAGCCTCTGTTTCCTTACAACGACGTGGTTCATCTTCATGTTTTTTTAGAACGCATGGTCATTTACCATACATACCTTTACAACAAAATTTGTTGTAAAGGCATGCGTGGTAAATGACCATGCATTCTAAAAAAATGCGTAGTAATGACTTTGTGATGTCCAACGCATGCGTGGTAATGCATGCGTTGTAATGGTATCGCGAAGTAAAAAAGTCATTGTAACGCCTGCTTACCGATCGAAGCTGGCCCCTGTTCTTCAGTGAGACGTTTATTTGATTAATTAGGAGGAAGGAATGTGTTTTTTTTACCGAAAAGTGCATTCCCGGCTGTTGCATTGTGAAAGTGTACGCGTGGCCTGGTTTCACTTCCGGTGAGAGAGAGTGAAAGAGTCTGTTTGGATCTAAAGGAGTTCTGTTGTTGGACGGGGCCGGCGCGAAACGTCATCAGAAAACATAGCTAATGGAAAGCGTCCTCCCTGAAGTGTGGAGCAGTGCCATGAGAGGTCAACAAGTGTGCGTCCCACCACAGTATGACCGTACCGCGTGACCCATGTGCCGCCTCCAGGGTACGGGAGGCAGAAGCGGCATCGCAGGTCCTCTTGAAGACCGTTGTAGCACTAATTCTACATTTTGGTACTAGGGCATTTTAACTTCGTTGTTCCTGCCAGATACAAAGAGAGGTCCTGTGTTATTCAGTGCCCTCGTTACCTTTTTTGTGGGTTGTGGTGCTTGTCACTTAGCTGCCCCACCGGTGCACACGACTGGGCACCCCAGCTCGTGTGCCATCTGCAGGGCCTCTGCCCTCTGATCACTGGTTTTGGTTTCTGGAGTGGCAACATAAACAGTTGCTCCCAAAGGACTAGCCTGAACACTTAGGTGAATATCCCCTGCACCAGCATTCCACGGAAATTATTTCCTAGCTCTCCCATGTCAACGAGGACGTCATAATAGCACGGCTCCGCTCGCGACACCGTATGACGTCATCGGAGCCATAAGAGGACCTCGTCGGCGTGCTGACGTCAGTTCCACCCATTATTTCCGTGCCACCGAGGCAAACAGGCGGACCGAGACATTTTCACATGTATACATAGTATAATAAATATATATATAATCACTGAAAAAACCATAGGTTTCAGGCACGTTATAGTTAGAAATTAGCATTTAAAAAACCTTAGAAATTCACTGAAAAAACCATAGGTTTCAGGCAAGTTATAGTTAGAAATTAGCATTTAAAAAACCTTAGAAATTCACTGAAAAAACCATAGGTTTCAGGGGCGTTATAGTTAGAAATTAGCATTTAAAAAACCTTAGAAATTCACTGAAAAAACCATAGGTTTTAGGGACAGTTATAGTTAGTTGGACATTTCACTCGTACAAAACCATAGAAATTCCCCCGTTATAGTTAGTTCAGCTAACTATAACTCGCGCGCCCGCAATGCACTGCTGATGACGTCACATTTTACATCACTCATGACATGGTCAGTGACATCACTCATGACATCACTGATGACATCTCAAATGACATCACTGATGACATCATCCTTGTGATAGAGTGGCAGACCTCCTCTCACCCTAATATAACCTTTGATACACACACTCAAAAATACAAACTGACATTTTCAAAACAATGGACATACCAATACCAGTTACAACACACCTATTCAGTAATTCCAAGATCTACACACACATCCACTCATTCACCATCAGTCCCTATACAGTCACTCAGATATGTACTCACTCATCATATGTACTCATACACCTATACATCCTGTTACACACCGCCACTCATCCTTAGTTACTCACACACATAGTCACACATGCAAACAAAGTATCAAACATCCATTTACTTGCATATACAGTTATACACACACTACCACACTTACTTCTACTGAAACTTACACATACTTACTCTCTTAAACAATCACTTATAGAAACACCTACTTATTTGTACAGGAACTCTTCCAATTTCTCACTCTCACATATACTCACTTATATACACCAATACTCACATATACTAGTTTAAAACATATGTAGTTACTCATAAAGACACTATTGAGACAGTCATTCACTCACTAACACACCCATACACACACTCATCCACCTATACAGTCCTGCACACATGCTGTCTTCAACACATACAGTGAGTCACTCATTCATGCATCTATGCACTAAGTAATACCCCCACCGAACCATACAGACACTCAGACACTCATACTGATACTCAAAAACCAACTAATAACCCATATAGACACTCATGTAGCTACTCACCAACCCATGCAGCCACTTATACACAAAGTGAGAGACTGATACAGATATTTTCATATTTAAACATTACTCACTAACCCATGTATTCACTAAGATACACTTAATCAGTCAGTTATACAATCCATTTTACAAAAAAATCATCCATTTAGACACTTATATACCCATTTATTCTTCCATCGACCTTGAGATATACATATATAAAACATATTTAATTTTCAGAAAAACACACATTCACTGGATGATGTCTTCAGTGATGTCATTTGAGATGTCATCAGTGATGTCATGAGTGATGTCACTGACCATGTCATGAGTGACGTAATATTTGACGTCATCAGCAGTGCATTGCGGGCGTGCGAGTTATAGTTAGCTGAACTAACTATAACGGGGGAATTTCTATGGTTTTGTACGAGTGAAATGTCCAACTAACTATAACTGTCCCTAAAACCTATGGTTTTTTCAGTGAATATATACATATATATACACATATGGAGGTATATATAAATATATGTAGTCACCGCATTTACCGATTGAGGTAGTCACCGCATTTACCGATTTATGCGCAGGTGTTAAACAAATAATTTCAAGACCCGTGTCAAACAGTAAAAAGAAATGGTTCAATACCACATGCTCACAAGCAAATAGAGAGCTTCGGGCAGCTATGAAAGAGGCACCAAGGGATGTTAACCACATAAGATTGTTGAGGGGCCAATATAAAAAGGTGGTCAAGGAGAGAAAAGATGAAATCCTAAAAGAACAGTGGGACAACTTGGCATGTGCTGCAAGGCTCAATAATTCAAAGGGTTTTTGGGCTGTGGTTAAAAACATGAGAACCCGAGCCCTTTCAATTACCCCGATAAGTTGTAACATATCTGCTGAAACTTGGGAAGCGCATTTTTCTAAAATATATACAGCTCCGCCTGACAATGGGGACTATAGTGACATCTATCCTGTGTCAAGAATACATATAACGCTGACTGAAGTCGAGGATGCCATTGATCAGAGTTTAGGGAATAAGGCCCCTGGCCCGGATGGTCTACCGATTGACCTTATAAAGTATAATACAGAGTTTTGGGCACCTCTTCTTCTGAACGTTTTTAATAATTTAACAAACTCCCATATTCCTGAAACATGGGCCTCCAGTATAATCGTTCCAATATTTAAAAAGGGGGATAGATCCAACCCGAGCTGCTACAGACCGATCTCCCTGATCGATAATACTCTTAAGATACTTGGCAGGGTATTATTCAACAAAATCAGGTCCTGGGCGGAGGAAGGAAGTATTTTAAACAAATGCCAGTTAGGTTTCAGAAGTAATCTGGGAACTGTGGAACAATGCCTTAATCTCAATCTAATTATAGGTAAATATACAATAGCCCGGCAATCCCCAATCTACCTGGCTTTTATGGATTTGACATCCGCCTTTGATTTTGTTAATAGATCGCGTTTGTGGGCATGCCTTTTAAGATACGGGTTGGATGAGGATTTAGTGCACTTTTATCGTATTTACATAGGGATTTAAGGGCAAGGGTTAGGATTAGTATGGCTGGGGAGGTATCAGGGGATATATCCATTGGTAGAGGGGTCAGGCAGGGGTGTGTACTGGCTCCTCTCCTATTTATTTTATATATCAATGAGTTGCATAATACATTATTAACTTTGAATACAGATGTCCCAATGATCAATGGTAATAAACTCCCTGCTCTATTGTATTCGGATGACGCGGGTTTTAATGGGTCGCACCCCGAACTCTCTCCGCATTTTAGTTAGGGGTTTTGATGATTTTATGAACGGATTAGATCTTTGCACTAATTTTAAAAAATCTTTTTTAATGTGTTGTGGCCCCAAAAAATATTCTATTAAAGTTATTAATTTAGGTCCTGAAAAATTGATAAGCACTTGCACTTTCCCCTATTTGGGTCTAGTATTCTCTGATAACGGTTCCTGGGCGGCCCATTCTGCATATGGCAGAAGTAAATTCTCAAAATCGGTTAACTCAGTTTTAAGTTTTCCCCAGCCTAGAAGATCTGAGGTAGTGCTATCTTTACTGAATATTTATAAAACTCAGTGTCTACCCATAGTAACATATGGGGCAGAGATATGGGGTCATACAAATAGTAATAGCACCCAGATCGAGGAAAATAGATTTTGCCGGAGAGTACTGGGGGCACCGATCTCTTCATCATCTTATATCTGTCACAGAGAGTTGAATTTGCTATATGTGGAAGATTATATTAGGTCTCGCCCTGCCGTATTTTGGTTAAAAGTATGGCAAAATCCAGCGGCAGCACTGAGCAGAGAAATTATAACTGACTGCCTTAACTGTGATAAGGGCATTGATATACCATGGTTGGCTGCTGTTAGGACTAGCTTGACTAGTATAAATCTCGCACATATTTTTATAAATCCAAATCAATTGGAAGGCATCAATAAAAAGATTATTCAGAAGGCTCTGTATAAACATTATGAAGGTATTAGGTATGAGCGAGAATTCTCGAAATCTACAGTATTTCGTTATATATCCACGGTAGAGGGTGATGTCACCCGCCCATATTTGCCAGCTGGTTATCTTTTAGAAGCTATTAACCGCTGGGATCGTAGTTTGCTCTTTCGCCTTAGATCAGGCACCCTAAAATACTTATTGTGCTTCCCTTTAGGCTTTAATATAAACCTTGAGCAAACGCCATGTTATTGTGGCAACCATGGAAACCAATCGATGTTACATTTTATATTCTTTTGTAACTACTACCGAAAATACAGTATGCAATTATTGATCCCTTATTTTAAAGCCCTGGGTATTGATGATTTCAGAGAAGCATATAGTGTTATTCTTAAACTTGATGGGGAAAATTTAATTTTTCGTGTAAGCACATTTTTGAAAATGGCTGTCCGCTCACGTGCCTCTATGGACATTATTTAAGCAAAACTCGAGTGTATTTTTTATTACTGTTCTCCCTTTTGGATTAGTATTTAAATTTGGATTGCGGTTAATGTAGAACGTATTCTAATGACTGATATCTGTTATAAAACATGCACTTTACTTATCATGCTGCTATATTTCTATGTAATATCCTATCTTTGCAGTGTCGTCTCTTTTTCTAACAGTGTATATGATATTATTGTATTTTATTGTATCAAATTAGGTATTTATTGTTGTTTTAAATTTGAATATATTAATGTATGCTGGTATTTTGCTTTGTACTTTTATGGATATTTTGTATATCCGAATAAAGGAGATTGATGATGATGATGATAAATATATGTATCTATATATCTAACTATATAGACAGATAGCTCGATAGATAGCTACATAGATAGATAGACAGAATGACAGATAGATAGATAGATAGATAGATAGATAGATAGATAGAGATAGATAGATAGATAGATAGATAGATAGATGACTGTCCTATATTTTTATGTGCAGAGTCGCCACGGTCATAAAGATACTCCTCGTAAAATACCATTGTGAATATCAAACAATCATAAAATTACACAAAAGTGTCAAGTTTCTCTTTCTGAATCAGGCCCTATAACTTTGAAACTACTAAAACAATTTACATCTACTACCAGAAGGGAGCCTATACAATTCATAATCTATATTTCTGACAAATTTAATCTAAAGATGTTTAGCTATTTTCACACTACGTCTCTTTAAACAACACCCTGGCATTTTTTAACCCCTTCCATGCTCATGACGAGCTGGACTCGTCATGGCACACAGTGGTCGTGTGCTCATGACGAGTCCAGCTCGTCATGACTCCCTGCACAGGAAATCCCTCTGGTGCGGGCACCAGAGGGATTCCCTTTCTTCTCTAAAGCCTCGGGAGCTGGGGAAGAGCTTCCCCAGCTCCTGAGGCCCCCTGGTTTCCCTGAAATGACGATCAGCGCGCACGTCGCGCTGATGTCATTTCAGTGAAACTGAAACTGAAATGAGCCAAGAGGCTCATTTCAGTTTCAGTTCTACGTGCTCAGGGGGCTATCTCAGCCCCCTGAGCACATAGAAACTCAGGAGAGGTATCGTTGGAAAGGGAGAATCTCCTTTCCAATGGTACCCTCCCTAGTGGAACCCTGCTTGGGGATCGCCCCAGGAAGGCGATCCCCAAGCAGGGATCCACCCACTAGGCACCAGGGAGGGGGAGCGGCCCCTTGGGCAAGGGCCTTTGCTCCCCCCATAAAAATTGGCATGATTAGTCTTTCTGCCCCCCCTGGGGGGTAGATGGGGGCAGTAGCCCCCAATCTGCCCCCCCGGGGGGGTAGAAAGCCCACTAGACACCAGGGATTTTTTTATGTGATATTTATTAGGGGTGGGGGCTGCCCAAAACGGGCATGCCGATGCCCCCACCCCCCCGGCCACAAAATTAGTCTTTCTGCCCCCCCGGGGGGGGCAGAAAGCCCACTAGATACCAGGGATTTTTAAAAAAATTATAGTTAGGGGTGGGGGCTGCCCAATATGAGCATGCCAATGCCCCCACCCCCGCCGCAAAGGTACAGTCTTTCTGCCCCTCCTGGGGGGCAGATGAGGGGAGTAGCCCCCAATCTGCCCCCCCCGGGGGGCAGAAAGCCCACTAGATACCAGGGATTTTTTTTATTATTATAATTTGGGGTAGGGGCTGCCCAATATGGGCATGCCAATGCCCCCACCCCCGACGCAAAGGTACAGTCTTTCTGCCCCCCCGGGGGGCAGAAAGCCCACTAGACACCAGGGTTTTTTTTCTCTCAATAAATTTAGGGGTGGGGGTTGCCCAAGATGGGCATGCCAATGCCCCCACCCCTCCCCCACGAAATTCCAGTCTTTCTGCCCCCCGGGGTTCAGAAACACCCTAGATGCCAGGGATTATTTTTTTATAGGCCCGGGGTGGGGGCTGCCCAGAATGGGCATGCAAATGCCCCCACCCTACCCCCCAAAGAAAAAAAGACTTTCTGCCCCCCAGGAGGCAGATGGGGGCAATAGCCCCTGATCTGCCCCCCGGGGAGGGGGCAGAAAGCCCACTAAGCGCCATGCCACTTCACTCCATTCTATGACACCCCACTCTACGACAGTCCACTCATCTATATGACACTCCTCACCACTCAATTGTATGACACAACACACCATTCCACGACACGCCACTGTAGTCTACCACACTCCACACCAATCAACGACATGCCAATCCACTCTATGACAGTCCATGCCACTCCACTCAAAGACATGTCACTCTACAACGTGCCACTCCACTCTAACACACGCTATCCCACTCTACGACATACCACTCCATTGTACGCCACTCCACTCTATGGCCTCCCAGTTCACTCTACGGCACTCCACTCTACGCCACTCCACTCTAAAGATACTGTGCCACATGCCACTCTAACACACACCACTCCACTCTACGACTTACCACTCCACTGTATACAAATGTACACTACGACATCCCAGTTTACTATATGCCACTGCACTCTACCCCACTCCACAACACTGTACCACAGGCCACTTTATGATACCCCACTACACTTTACCATACAACATGCCACTTAACTCTACACCATTCCACTGTACAACTTGCCACTCCACTCTATGAAAGTCCACTCCACTGTATAACACTCTAAGCCACTCTACTCTACGACACGTCATCACACTCTTCAAAACTCCGCTCCAGTCTAACACACTCCACTCCACTCAAAGACATTCCATTCCACTTTACGCCACTTCAGTGTACGCCACTAGGTGACGAGACTACACAACACTGTACACCACGACACTCTATGCCACAACACTCTATACCACAGCACTCTTCGCCACGACACTCTACACCATGACACTCTATGTCACGACACTTGACGACAAAACACTGTATGACATTCCGCTCTATGCCATTCAACTGTATGCCACTCCACTGTACTCCATTTAATGACACGCAACTCCACCCTTTCACATGGCACACCACTGTACCAGATGCCTGTCATGAGTCTGCATTCTCCTCCCATGGCACGTTCAGGATCATAATTTCTGATTATGGTAAACACTCTATGATGGTTCATATTGTAACATGATATAACAACAGTGTACACGTCTAGGATGATAAAATGGAATAAGTTAATGTTAGTCTTCACATGTACAACAAAGTGCCAGTATTAGTTTGCATGTGTATCTTCATTATTTTGTTTTGCTTTTATTATTGCTGTACAAACAAAAACCACGTGCACAAACTGAAGGCTAAACCTCATGTTTAGCACGTTTACCCAAGTTCTTCATTAACGTGCATAAACTAAGAATACACCAGTGCTTTCGGTAGTGCACATTGTGGCCACGTGCTCATTCCCATACTAGTAATTATGCCAACGTTCAACATGTGGTGATGGTAATAGTCGGCGCGCCTTCCCCACGTGCGCTTTCGCCACCTTTAAGGTTCCGCTATAAAAGAAAGGCAGACAGAGCATCAGACGCTTGGATTCTGCTCTTCTGCATGCTTCCCTGTTCTTCAGTGTTTAGTGGCTGCAATCTGGTTCCCTAGTCTACTGCTCTTGATTCCTCACCTCTTCCAGCACCGGAGCTCTTCTCCGCCTCGTCCCCGTTTCCTGGATATACCCCCTTCCCCACAGCACTGTCACCTCTTCCTGCTCCGGAGTTGTTCCTGCTTCATCCTTGTTTCCTGGCCACGCCCCTTTCTCCACTGCAACTCATACAAGCTGAAAGACAAAAAGACATCGGGTACTTTCACTCCGCATTAACTTCGAGCACAAGAACATCGATGAAGATATTGACAATCTGTTTTATTTCTTTGTTTTTTTTGTTTTTTTTACACTGCGATACTGACAAGAAATAGAGTAGTTTTTTTTCCTATTTACAGAGACTATTATTCAAGACTTTTACCTCATTACTTGATCGAAGCAGAAGACGAAATTCTGCAAGAAGTTGTGCATTCTTCAGACTTTTGAGTTACTCACAAAAAAAACCAAAGTATGTTTATTCATTGAAAGGACTTCAAAGTAACTTGTTATTGAAATCAAGCAGTTTAGAGATTTAATGAATACCTTTCTGTTTTTGCAGCAATTGTTATAGCAAAGGCCGCACGCAAAGGGTGCCTCGAGGGCCGGCGCCATAATGGCCGCCAGAGCCCAACAAGGGACGGATCTGGTTTTCGCTGCCAGGAAGCGACGCGCGGCGAAACGCCCCTGCGGCCCCCTCCCCCTTCCAAGAACAATGGGAAAAGAGGAAGAGGGGATATAAGGCGACGCTCCCCCTGGGGCAGCTCACTTGCACATCAGGGAGCTGGGGGAGCGGCGCCAACGATTTTCAAGATTTTCAAGAAGGTGTCCAGGGGAGTTGTACAGGTATGACGTACGTAATAAGTAATAAAACTGCGGCCAACAATGACCACCAAATACAACGACTGTTGGCTGTGTTTAGGAATGCAGATGCACAAGTATGGTACGGTTCCTGGAATGGGCACAGTGCAGCCGTTATAAGTCAAAGGAGTTTTGTAAGTCAGCGAGCTATTAAGACGAATCCTTCTCAGTGATGAAAGGCATGTGTTTTTTTTTATTATAGCAGGTGTTCTGAGAGATAAATGTTCATTCAGATTACTATGGAAACTGCATGATTTAATTGTTGGCATTTTTTAACCCCTTCCATGCTCATGACGAGCTGGGCTCGTCATGGCACACAGTGGTCGTGTGCTCATGACGAGTCCAGCTCGTCATGACTCCCTGCACAGGAAATCCCTCTGGTGCGGGCACCAGAGGGATTCCCTTTCTTCTCTAAAGCCTCGGGAGCTGGGGAAGAGCTTCCCCAGCTCCTGAGGCTCCCCTGGTTTCCCTGAAATGACGATCAGCGCGCACGTCGCGCTGATGTCATTTCAGTGAAACTGAAACTGAAATGAGCCAAGAGGCTCATTTCAGTTTCTACGTGCTCAGGGGGCTATCTCAGCCCCCTGAGCACATAGAAACTCAGAAGAGGTATCGTTGGAAAGGGGAGAATCTCCCCTTTCCAATGGTGCCCCTCCCTAGTGGATCCCTGCTTGGGGATCGCCCCAGGAGGGCAATCCCCAAGCAGGGATCCACCCACTAGGCACCAGGGAGGGGGGAGCGGCCCCTTGGGCAAGGGCCTTTGCTCCCCCCATAAAAATTGGCATGATTAGTCTCTTTGCCCCCCCTGGGGGGTAGATGGGGGCAGTAGCCCCCAATCTGCCCCCCCGGGGGGGTAGAAAGCCCACTAGACACCAGGGATTTTTTTATGTGATATTTATTAGGGGTGGGGGCTGCCCAAAACGGGCATGCCGATGCCCTCACCCCCCCCGGCCACAAAATTAGTCTTTCTGCCCCTTTTGGGGGGCAGATGGGGCAGTAGCCCCTAATCTGCCCCCCCGGGGGGGCAGAAAGCCCACTAGATACCAGGGATTTTTTTTAAATTATAGTTAGGGGTGGGGGCTGTCCAATATGGGCATGCCAATGCCCCCACCCCCCGCCGCAAAGGTACAGTCTTTCTGCCCCTCCTGGGGGGCAGATGAGGGGAGTAGCCCCCAATCTGCACCCCCCGGGGGGGCAGAAAGCCCACTAGATACCAGGGATTTTTTTTATTATTATAATTTGGGGTAGGGGCTGCCCAATATGGGCATGCCAATGCCCCCACCTCCGACGCAAAGGTAGTCTTTCTGCCCCCGGGGGCAGAAAGCCCACTAGACACCAGGGTTTTTTTTCCCTCAATAAATTTAGGGGTGGGGGTTGCCCAAGATGGGCATGCCAATGCCCCCACCCCTCCCCCACGAAATTCCAGTCTTTCTGCCCCCCGGGGTTCAGAAACACCCTAGATGCCAGGGATTATTTTTTTATAGGCCCGGGGTGGGGGCTACCCAGAATGGGCATGCAAATGCCCCCACCCTACCCCCCAAAGAAAAAAAGACTTTCTGCCCCCCAGGAGGCAGATGGGGGCAATAGCCCTGATCTGCCCCCCCAGGGAGGGGGCAGAAAGCCCACTAAGCGGCAGGGATTTTTTTTTATATAGGTAGGGGTGGGGGCTGCCCAGAATGGGCATGTCAATGCCCCCACCCCAAAAAATGCTACAGTCTTTCTGCCCCCCTGGGAGGCAGATGGGGCAATAGCACCTTATCTGCACCCCCGGGGGGCAGAAAGCCCACTAGCCACCAGGGATTTTTTTTTACAAAGTTCGGGGTGGGGGCTGCCAAGAATGGACATGGCATTGCCCCCACCCACCCCAAAAAAGATGCCACTGTCTTTCTGCCCCTCCCAGGAGGCAGATGGGGGCAGTAGCGCCTGATCTGCCCCCTGGGGGGCAGAAAGCCCACTATGTGCCAGCGATTATGCTGGCTTTTTTATACGCAGGGGTGGGGGCTGACCAGAATGGGCATCCCAATGCCCCCGACCCCCCAAAAGAATAGCCACAGTCTTTCTGCCCCCCTCCCCAGGGCGGCAGAAAGATCACTAGGCACTGACTTTTTTTCAGAATGTGCCTACCTGTTGAATTTGGTTCCTAGCTCTGCCGGCACCTAGGGAAACCTAGCAAACCTATACATTTTTTAAAACTAGACACCCAGGGGAATCCAGGATGGGCTGACTTGACTGGCTCTCACCAGGTTCTGTTACCCAGAATCCCTTGCAAACCTACAAAATTGGCAAAAAAAACACATTTTCCTCACTTTTCTGTGGTGGAAAGTTGTGGAATCTGCATGGATCCACAAATTTCCACCCACCCCGCGTTCCCCAAAGTCTTCCGAGAAAAATGGTACCTCACTTGTGTGGGTAGGACTAGTGGCCGTGACAGGAAACGGCCCAAAACGCAACATGGACACACCACATTTTCACAGTGAAAACGGACCCTTTTTTGCAAAGTGCCTAGCTGTAGATTTTGAACCCTAACTCTGCCGGCACCAAGGGAAACCTAGCAAACCTATACATTTTTGAAAACTAGATACCCAGGGGAATCCAGGATGGGGTGACTTGACTGGCTCTCACCAGGCTCTGTTACCCAGAATCCCTTGCAAACCGAAACATTTGTAAAAAAAAACACATTTTCCTCACATTTCTGTGGTGGAAAGTTCTGGAATCTGTGTGGATCCACAAATTTCCACCCATCCCGCGTTCCCCAAAGTCTTCCGAGAAAAATGGCACCTCACATGTGTGGGTAGGTCTAGTGCTCGCGACAGGAAACGGCCCAAACGCAACGTGGACACACCACATTTTCACAGTGAAAACGGACCCTTTTTTTGCAAAGTGCCTAGCTGTAGATTTTGAACCCTAACACTGCCAGCACCTAGGGAAACCTAGCATACCTATACATTTTTGAAAACTAGACTCCCAGGGGAATCCAGGATGGGGTGACTTGACTGGCTCTCACCAGGATCTGTTACCCAGAATCCCTTGCAAACCTAAAAATATGTCCAAAAAAACATATTTTCCTCACATTTCTGCAAACCTCAAATTTAGCTGAAAAAATCACGTTTTTCTCAAATTTCTGTGTGGGAAAGTTCTGGAATCTACGTGGATCCACAAATTTCCTACCACCCAGCTTTCCCCCAGGTCTCCCGATAAAAATTATACCTCACTCGCGTGGGTGGGTCAAGTACCCGCGACAGGCAAGGGCCCAAAATGTATTGAGGAGACATCAAAATTACCTACCACAAAACAACCTGGTTTTGCAAGGGGGTCACCTGGGTTTTTGGCCCCGGGCTCAGCGGCCATCTTGGGAACCTACCAAACCCACACATTTCTGAAAACTAGACACCCGGGGGAGTCCAGCGAGGTATGGCTTGCATGGGTCCCCAAACGTTTTCCTACCCAGAATGCCCTGCAAACCTCAAATTTAGCTGAAAAAATCACTTTTTACTCAAATTTCTGTGTGGGAAAGTTCTGGAATCTGCGTGGATCCACAAATTTCCTACCACCCTTCGTTCCCCCAGGGCTCCCGATAAAAATGGTACCTCACTTGTGTGGGTAGGCATAGTGGCTGAAACAGGAAATGGCCCAAATCGTATTGTGGAGACTTCAAAATTACCTATAACAAAACAAACTGGTTTTGGGGGGCACCTGGTTTTTGGCCTCGGGCTCGCCGCCATCTAGGGAAACCTACCAATCCCACACGTTTCTGAAAACTAGATACCCTGGGAGTCCAATGAGGTATGGCTTGCGTGGATACCCCAACGTTTCCTACCCAGAATCCCCTGCAACCCTCAAATTTAGCTGAAAAAAGCATATTTTCCACATATTTTTGCATGGAATCACCGTGCTGGCACAAATGTCCTACCACCCAGCGTTGCCCTTGTTCCCCCGAGTAAAATAATACCTCACTTGTGTGGGTGTCCAAAGCAGAACTGGCTAAAAACGTATTTTTAAAAAATGTAGCGCTTAGAATTCTCGGTGCTATACCCTAAATCCCTATGTTTTGGGCTCTTCCCAGTTACAGGCCTTTGGCCCACCCACACAAGTGAGGTATCATTTTACTCGGGAGAACAAGGGGAACGCTGGGTGGTAGGACATTTGTTCCGGCACGGTGATCCCACGCAAAAATGTATGGAAAAAGTGATTTTTTTCAGCTAAATTTGAGGTTTGCAGGGGATTCTGGGTAGGAAAACGTTGTGGGACCCACGCAAGCCATACCTCGCTGGACTCCCCGGGTGGCTAGCTTTCAGAAATGTTTGGGTTTGGTAGTTTCCCAAGATGGCCGCCGAGCCCGGGGACAAAACCCAGGTGACCCCTCTTGCAAAACCAGGTTGTTTTGTGATAGGTAATTTTGATGTCGCCTCAATAGGTTTTGGGCCCTTTTCTGTCGCGGGTACTTGACCCACCCATGCGAGTGAGGTATCATTTTTATCAGGAGTCCCGGGGGAACGCTGGGTGGTAGGAAATTTGTGTCAGCCCCATGATGCCACAACTTTACCACACAAAAATGTGTGAAAAAAGGGATTTTTTCAGCAAAATATCAGGTTTGCAGGGGATTCTGGGTAAGAAAACGTTGGGTGATCCACGCAAGCCATACCTCCCTGGAATCCCCCGGGTGTCTACTTTTCAGAAGTGTGTGGGTTTGGTAGGTTTCCCTAGGTGGCCGCCGAGCCCCGGGCCAAAACGTCATTGGACCCCTCTTGCAAAACCAGGTCGTTTTGTGATAGGCCATTTTGAGGTCGCCTCAATACGTTGTGGGCCCTTGCCTGTCGCGGGTACTTGGGCCTCCCACCCGAGTGAGGCACCATTTTTATCGGGAGACCTGGGCGAATGCTGGGTGGTAGGAAATTTGTGTCAGCCCCATGATGCCACAACTTTACCTCACGATAATGTGTGAAAAAAGGGATTTTTTCAGCAAAATGTCAGGTTTGCAGGGGATTCTGGGTAAGAAAATGTTGGGGGATCCACGCAAGCCATACCTCCCTGGAATCCCCCGTGTGTCTACTTTTCAGAAATGTGTGGGTTTGGTAGGTTTCCCTAGGTGGCCGCCGAGCCCCGGGCCAAAACGTCATGGGACCCCCCTTGCAAAACCAGGTCGTTTTGTGATAGGCCATTTTGAGGTCGCCTCAATACGTTGTGGGCCCTTGCCTGTCGCGGGTACTTGGGCCTCCCACCCGAGTAAGGCACCATTTTTTTGGGACGACCTTGGGGAACGCGGGGTGGGTGGAATTTTGTTGATCCATGCAGATTCCAGAACTTTCCACCACAGAAAAGTGAGGAAAATGTGGGTTTTTTGCCAATTTTTTAGGTTTGCAAGGGATTCTGGGTAACAGAACCTGGTGAGAGCCAGTCAAGTCACCCCATCCTGGATTCCCCTGGGTGTCTACTTTTCAAAAATGTATAGGTTTGCTAGGTTTCCCTAAGTGCCGGCAGAGCTAGGGTTCAAGAACTACAGCTAGGCACTTTGCAAAAAATGGGTCATTTTTCACTGTGAAAATGTGGTGCGTCCATGTTCGTTTTGCGCTGCTTCCTGTCGCGGGCACTAGGCCTACCCACACAAGTGAGGTACCATTTTTTTTGGAAGACCTTGGGGAACGCGGGGTGGGTGGAATTTTGTGGATCCACACAGATTCCAGAACTTTCCACCACAGAAAAGTGAGGAAAATGTGTTTTTTTTGCCAATTTCTTAGGTTTGCAAGGGATTCTGGGTAACAGAACCTGGTGAGAGCCAGTCAAGTCACCCCATCCTGGATTCCCCTGGGTGTCTACTTTTCAAAAATGTATAGGTTTGCTAGGTTTCCCTAAGTGCCGGCAGAGCTAGGGTTCAAAAACTACAGCTAGGCACTTTGCAAAAAAGGGTCATTTTTCACTGTGAAAATGTGGTGCGTCCACGTTGCGTTTTGCGCTGCTTCCTGTCGCGGGCACTAGGCCTACCCACACAAGTGAGGTACCATTTTTTTCGGAAGACCTTGGGGAACACGGGGTGGGTAGAATTTTGTGGATCCAGGCAGATTCCAGAACTTTCCACCACAGAAAAGTGAGGAAAATGTGTTTTTTTTGCCAATTTTTTAGGTTTGCAAGGGATTCTGGGTAACAGAACCTGGTGAGAGCCAGTCAAGTCACCCCATCCTGGATTCCCCTGGGTGTCTACTTTTCAAAATTGTATAGGTTTGCTAGGTTTCCCTAAGTGCCGGCAGAGCTAGGGTTCAAAAACTACAGCTAGGCACTTTGCAAAAAAGGGTCATTTTTCACTGTGAAAATGTGGTGCGTCCACGTTGCGTTTTGCACTGCTTCCTGTCGCGGGCACTAGGCCTACCCACACAAGTGAGGTACCATTTTTTTCGGAAGACCTTGGGGAACGCGGGGTGGGTGGAATTTTGTGGATCCACACAGATTCCAGAACTTTCCACCACAGAAAAGTGAGGAAAATGTGTTTTTTTTGCCAATTTTTTAGGTTTGCAAGGGATTCTGGGTAACAGAACCTGGTGAGAGCCAGTCAAGTCACCCCATCCTGGATTCCCCTGGGTGTCTACTTTTCAAAAATGTATAGGTTTGCTAGGTTTCCCTAAGTGCCGGCAGAGCTAGGGTTCAAAAACTACAGCTAGGCACTTTGCAAAAAAAGGGTCATTTTTCACTGTGAAAATGTGGTGCGTCCACCTTGGGTTTTGCGCTGCTTCCTGTCGCGGGCACTAGGCCTACCCACACAAGTGAGGTACCATTTTTTTCGGAAGACCTTGGGGAACGCGGGGTGGGTAGAATTTTGTGGATCCACACATATTCCAGAACTTTCCACCACAGAAAAGTGAGAAAAATGTGTTTTTTGCCAATTTTTAGGTTTGCAAGGGATTCTGGGTAACAGAACCTGGTGAGAGCCAGTCAAGTCACCCCATCCTGGATTCCCCTGGGTGTCTACGTTTCAAAAATGTATAGGTTTGCTAGGTTTTCCTAAGTGCCGGCAGAGCTAGGGTTCAAAAACTACAGCTAGGCACTTTGCAAAAAAAGGGTCATTTTTCACTGTGAAAATATGGTGCGTCCACGTTGTGTTTTGCGCTGCTTCCTGTCGTGGGCACTAGGCCTACCCACACAAGTGAGGTACCATTTTTTTTGGAAGACCTAGGGGAACGCGGGGTGGGTGGAATTTTGTGTATCCACGCAGATTCCAGAACTTTCCACCACAGAAAAGTGAGGAAAATGTGTTTTGTTTGCCAATTATTTAGGTTTGCAAGGGATTCTGGGTAACAGAACCTGGTGAGAGCCAGTCAAGTCACCCCATCCTGGATTCCCCTGGGAGTCTACTTTTCAAAAATGTATAGGTTTGCTAGGTTTCCCTAAGTGCCGGCAGAGCTAGGGTTAAAAAACTACAGCTAGGCACTGTGCAAAAAAAGGGTCATTTTTCACTGTGAAAATGTAATGCGTCCACGTTGCGTTTTGCGCTGCTTCCTGTCGCGGGCACTAGGCCTACCCACACAAGTGAGGTACCATTTTTTTGGAAGACCTTGGGGAACGCGGGGTGGGTGGAATTTTGTGGATCCACGCAGATTCCAGAACTTTCCACCACAGAAAAGTGAGGAAAATGTGGTTTTTTTGCCAATTTTTTAGGTTTGCAAGGGATTCTGGGTAACAGAACCTGGTGAGAGCCAGTCAAGTCACCCCATCCTGAATTCCCCTGGGTGTCTAGTTTTCAAAAATGTATAGGTTTGCTAGGTTTCCTGTTAGAAATGGGATCTCTAGTTGGCAAGGGCTCGCACCTTTGTCCAAGTAGGGACCCTTCTTCCTAGTCAGGGTAAGGGTTGTTACACTCGTGAAGTAACCCCTGCTCACCCTCGTGGTAGCTTGGCACGAGCAGTCAGGCTTAATTCAGAGGCAGTGTGTAAAGCATTTGCACATAACCAACAGTAATACAGTGTAAGCACTACAAACGGACACCACACCAGTTTAGAAAAATAACCAATATTTTATATACTCAAGACAAGACCAATTACGACAAAAATCCACAATACTATACTTTACGAATGAATACTTGATACGATAACTTCTTCTTTGCCGGAATAGCACAAAAGCAAAGTTCGTACGAGTGGATAGCTCCGTCCGAGCCTACCGTGATGCTGAAAACCACAGAGTCTAACAGTTCCAGCCGACCGCGTCGATACGGGCCAGCAGCGTCATGAACAGACTCGGTTACAGTACCTTTCTCGTTGTGGCTGGTACGGAGTGTACGAGCCGGTCGGCGTTCGTCGCGGTTGCGGTGCAAGATGGAGCGATGCAAGGTGCGGTGTCCCTCGATGCGGTGCAGGCAGCGGCTCGATGAGCGTCGTGCAGACGGAGTCGGTGAGTCCAAGGCGTGCGATGCAGGGTGAGACGATGCTCGATGCGGTGCTGACAGGTTGCGATGCAGGCGACCAAGCCGGAGTGCGGGAGCTGGCGTCGGACAGCGGTGCGAGTCGGAGCGGTGCGTCGCAGACGTGCGAGCGGTGCCCCAAATGCGGTGCGGTCACGACTCTTGAGCCAGTTGCAGCGACCTCGTCGGTCGGGTCCGGTTGGTTCAGTGAAGCGATGCGATGCGAACTGCGGTGCCCACAGGTCACGGTGCAACCAGCGGCTCGATGTTGGCGGCGTCGGACGTCGCCCACGGTGAGACCAGGGTTGCGATGCGAAGCGGGGCGATGCGGTCTGCGGTGCAAACAGGTCACCGGCCAGGGATGGATTCGGTTGACGGAGTCGGTTGCAGTTCCCTTCCTCTGTGGCAACTGAAACAGCGTTCCAGAAGCGGTACCCAGAGGCTTGTGAAGTCTTTGTAGTCCCTGAGACTTCTTAACAGGAGGCCAGCTCGGTTTCAGGCCCTTGGAGATACTCAGCACAAGTTTGTAGAAAGTTCAGTCCAGTCCTTTCACTGCCCAAGGCAGAAGCAGCAGCTGCAGGCCAACCCAACAAAGCAACAACACAGCAAAGGGGCAGTACTCCTCCTGGCAGCTCTTCCAGCTCTTTGTCTTGGCAGGTTCCTTGATTCCAGCGAGATCTAAATTCATGGGGTCAGGGCCCCAATATTTTTTTTTTTTTTTTAAATCTGTTTATTAAGGTTTTCAATACCATACAGCGTACTGGCAACTTTAAGCAATATATTCTGCAATCCTTAAACAAAAGAAAAAAAAACAAACAAAAAAAAATCAAGAACAAAGAAAACACATCCAAAGGTACAGATAATAATCAAATGTCCTAATAGATGCACTGAAGCAGCCCGCTCCGGCGATGCAATACAAGCATTCTGGGCAATACAAAAAAAAAAAAAAAAAACACACTATTTACAAATCATCAATCAACATTACTCAGTCTCGACATGAGTCTGGAGTAGCAAATATTCTCGGAGAGGAGCCCAAATATCAGAAGGTCTGGATGTGACCGGCAAATCCTCAGCATATAGCTCTAATTGTTCACGGCAGTAAATCAGGTCTTTCATCCATTCAACAATCTTCGGGGCATACCTGCTTTCCCACGTGAACATAATCCGCCTCTTGGCGAGCAAGAGTGCCAGTCCAACAAACTTGCGCACGGTGGCCTTCAGCTGGGGGACGAAGCCAAGGAGACACTCCAGGGGTGTACACTGTAATTCAATGCCCGTCATGGTGTGTATGCGTGCAACAACTATTTCCCAATATTTAAACACAGGGGCACATTGCCACGCAAGGTGAATAAAATCAGCACTCCCCTGACCACAGCGTTTACAGCGGTCTGAGTCTCTGAGGCCCATACGATATAATTTAGCAGGGGTGTGATAGACTTGGTGGATGAATTTAAAATGAATTACCCGGCCCCAATATTTATATCCCAAATTCCTTTGTTCTCTGAAGGCAGAGAGGCCTTTGCCTAGTCCAAACCAGTTCTGGAGCACTTTGTTTACAAGTCTCCGTCCCTTCTTTCAGTGAGTAGGCCAGGGACATCAGACGCACCACAGGAGGTGGAGCCAGCATTGTGGAGGGAAGGCACTGTCCTATTCAGGGCCCAGGTGCGACCCCTCCCACCCATCTACATGTAGATCTTGCTATTCAGCCCTGTGCTGACTCACCCTGTCTCCTGGCATCCCCCAGCCCCTGTCACTCACACTCCAGACAAGGAATACACAACCTCGCAGAGGCAGGCTTGGATGGTTAGACAAGAAAATACCCACTTTCTAAAAGTGGTATTTTCAAACACAGAATGTTAAAACCAACTTCACTAAAAGCTGCATTTTATCATTCTGAGTCCAGGCATACTAAACTCAACTTCCTACCATGTTCCCAGGGTCAGTTAGGATTATCAGCTGTAATAATCAAAACTGCCCGTTCTGGCCTAGGGGGAACAGGTAGCCTTGCAATAGTGAAAAACGAACTAGGCTGTGATTCACTATTAGGACATGCCACACACACCCGGGCATGTCCTACCTTTCGCGTACAACGCACCCTGCCCACAGGGGTACCTTGGGCCTACCTTAGGGGTGACTAACATGTAGCAAAGGGAAGGTTTAGGGACTTGAAAGTGTGTGCACTTCCCAAGTCGACATGGCAGCCCCAGGCTGCGCACGGGCTCTGCGATGGCAGGCCCGAGTTACACTTTACGGGCTGTTTGCGTGGGTGGCACAATCCAGTGCTGCAGCCCACCGACAGCATTTGGTCTATAGGCCCTGGCACTCGCAGTGCACTTTACAAGGGACTGACACATAAACCAAATAGGCCAATCATGGAAACACCAATCCATAACACATTTTATACAGGAGCACTTGCACTTTCCCACTGGACCGCAGTGAGGAAAGTGCGCAGAATCATTACACCAGCAAAAACAGAGTCAAAACCGGGAGGTCAGAAAGCAAAAAGTCAGGGGCAACACGCCAAAAGATGCCAAGTCTAACACATGTCCCCTCCAGCTGAAAGTAGGGAGAACTACCCAACCCCATTGGAGTTCTCTTCACTAAGGCAGAAGAACCTGGACAGACCATCTGCGTTGGCGTGTTCTGTACCAGGACGGTGTTCCACCGTAAAGTCCATTCCCTGTAGGGAGATGGACCACCTCAGCAGTTTTGGATTCTCACCCCTCATTTGCATCAACCATCTGAGGGGCCTGTGGTCTGTCTGAACCCGGAAGTGAGTCCCAAACAGGTATGGTCTCAACTTCTTCAGTGCCCAGACCACAGCAAAAGCTTCCCTTTCTATGGCACTCCACCTCTGTTCCCTGGGAAGTAGTCTCCTGCTAAGGAAGACTACAGGCTGATCCAGGCCCTCTTCGTTCAGTTGTGAGAGCACCGCTCCCACGCCATGCTCTGAAGCGTCAGTCTGCACGACGAATTCCTTGGAGAAGTCAGGTGCCTTGAGCACGGGCGCCGTGCACATGGCTGCCTTCAGGGCATCAAAAGCTTTCTGGCAGGACTCAGTCCAGATCACTTTCCTGGGCTGCCTCTTAGAGGTCAGCTCTGTTAAGGGAGCAACGATGGTGCCATAGCCCTTAACAAATCTCCTATAGTAACCGGTGAGACCTAAGAAGGCTCTCACCTCTGTCTGGGTCTTGGGGGTTCCCAAGCCAGAATGGTGTCAATCTTGGGTTGTAGGGGCGCCACCTGGCCGCTTCCTACCTGGTGCCCCAAGTACACCACAGAACCCTGCCCGATCTGGCACTTACTGGCCTTGATCGTGAGGCCTGCACCTTGCAGAGCCCTCAACACTTTCTCAAGGTGCTGTAAATGTTCTTCCCAGCTGGAACTGAACACAGCAATGTCATCCAGGTAGGCGGCACTGAAATCCTCCAGCCCAGCCAACACCTGATTGACCAACCTCTGAAAGGTGGCAGGGGCATTCTTCAACCCAAAGGGCATCACCCGGAATTGGTAATGACCTTCTGGGGTTGAGAATGCTGATCTCTCCTTGGCCCCATCGGTTAAGGCAATCTGCCAGTACCCAGACGTCAAATCAAACGTGCTGAGGAACCGGGCAGCTCCCAACCGATCAATGAGCTCATCAGCTCTGGGGATGGGGTGCGCGTCAGTCCTGGTGACGGCATTGAGCCCACGGTAGTCCACACAAAACCGGAGTTCTGGAGTGGCACCGGGCGCCGCAGCCTTTGGGACCAAGACCACTGGGCTGGCCCAAGGACTGTGGGAGGGCTCAATCACCCCTAACGCCAACATCTTAGAGACCTCCTCCTTGATGCTGGCTCTGACCCGGTCAGTCAACCTGTAAATCTTGTGCTTCACAGGATGGCTGTCACCGGTGTCCACGTCATGGGTACACCAGTGAGTAACACCGGGAGTCAGAGAGAACAGTGGGGCGAACTGTCCCAACAACTGGCGACAGTCCCCCTGCTGCTCCTGAGTCAGAGTAGGGGAGAGGATCACACCCTCTACTGACCCATCATGCTCCTTGGTAGACAGGAGGTCAGGGAGAGGCTCACTCTCCTCTTCCACCCCATCATCTGTCGCCAAGAGCATACTCACTTCGGACCTCTCGAAGTGGGGCTTGAGGCGGTTCACGTGAAGGACCCTCAAAGGGTTCCTTGGAGCCTGCAAATCCACCAGGTAGGTGACGTCACTTTTGCGCTCCTTTACCTCATATGGTCCAGTCCACTTGTCCTGCAAGGCACAAGGTGCCACTGGGGCCATTACCCACACTTTTTGCCCAGGTTGAAATTCAACCAGAGTGGCGTTCTGGTCATACCATCTTTTCATTTCTTCCTGGCTGGCTTCTAGGTTCGCCTGAGCGAGTTTCCTGAAGCGGGCAGTTTGGTTTCTAAAGGCCAGCATGTAGCTAAATACATCCTGGGGAGTTTTCCTGGGAGCTGCCTCCCAGCCTTCCTTTACCAAACTCAGAGGTCCTCTGACAGGGTGGCCATACAGGAGCTCAAAGGGGCTGTACCCAAGAGACTTCTGAGGCACCTCCCTGTACGCGAAGAGTAGGCATGGCAAGAGGACGTCCCACTTACGCCTCATGGGTTCTGTTAGACCCTTGATCATGCCTTTCAAGGTCTGGTTGAATCTCTCCACCAGACCGTTTCCTTGTGGGTGGTAAGGAGTGGTGAACTTGTAGGTTACACCACACTCCTTCCACAGGGATGTCATATACTTCGATATGAAATTGGTCCCCCTATCAGAAACCACCTCTCTGGGGAATCCCACACGGGAAAAGATCCCCATTAACGCCCGGCCCACCACTGGCGCCGTCGTTGTCCTGAGAGGGATTGCCTCCGGGTACCGGGTGGCATGGTCCACCAAGACCAGGATGTACCTGTTGCCCATGGCTGTCTTGGGATCCAGTGGCCCCACAATATCCATCCCTACCCTTTCAAAGGGTGTTCCAACAACAGGAAAAGGTTGGAGAGGAGCTTTGACCTTCCTCCCACTCTTACCACTTGCCTGGCAAGTTTGGCAAGACCTACAGTGTGCATCTGACTGCCTTTGCATTTGGGGCCAAAAGAAGTGGGTGACAAGTCTGTCAAAGGTCTTGTCCTGCCCCAAATGTCCTGCCAAAGGCACGTCATGAGCCAGACCCAGTAGGAAGGTCCTGAAACGCTGGGGTACCACCAGCACACGGGCTGACCCAGGCTCAGCAACCTTAGTCTCACTGTATAGGAGACCACTCTCCCAGTAGATCAGATGTGACCCGGACTGATTACCAGCTACCTGGTCTGCAGCCTGCCGCCGCAGACCCTCCAGAGTAGGGCACTCGTTCTGCTCTCTGCAGAACTCCTCCCTGGTGGGACCCCCTTCTTGCTGCCAATGGGTCAGCTCAGAGATGTCTCCCAGTTCGGCTACCTGCTCCCCTGTAGGCACCGGGGCGTCCCCCTCGAGGTCCGCCTCCTCCTGGTCCGTGGGAACTTCGGGGGCCGGTTTCCCGCACCCCCTGCCCTTTCTCTTGGCAGGGACTTGGGCCACTGTTTCAGGCTCCAAGTCCTCTTGATCACCCTTTCTGGCTGCCATTGACCGAGTAGACACGCATGCCCACTCTGGCAACCCAAGCATCTCCAAGTGAGACCTGAGCTCAACCTCCTTCCATAAGGACTGCTCCAGGTCGTTTCCTAGCAGACAATCTACAGGCATGGTAGGGCTCACAACCACCCTCAAGGGACCTGAGACCCCCCATTCAAAGGGAACCTGCGCCACCATACATTGGCGCTCTGAGTTGTCTACAGCAACTACTTGGTGGAATGCTCCTGGGACTACTTGCTTCTCAGACACCAGGTGACACCGGACTGAGGTCACACTGGCTCCAGTATCTCTGAGAGCCTCTACCCTGTTCCCATTAATGGTCACCCAGGTGCTATATTTCTTTGTGTTAGGGGGCACCTGGTTTCCTGGGACCATCTCACTGTCCCCTAGTGAGACAAGGGTCATTTCTGCGGGATCCCCACCCTCCTGTGGGCACCCCTCCTCCCCAAGCGCTACACTAGCCAACACTTTGGACTGTCTACCGGTGGGTGGCTGTGTCCCCTTCGGGCACTTGGGGTCCCCCTTAAAGTGACCTACCTGGTCACATGCATAACACTTGCTGGGGCCGGTCTCAACAGGCTTCCCTGTAGAGACCCCTTTCTTCTTATCACCGGGGGCTGGGAACCTTTACCCTGGGTACTAGTTTGGGGCCCTTTAGAGAACTCCTGTGCTTTACCCTTGTCCCCCCACTTTTCTGCTGGGGACCCTGCCCACCTTTGGCTGAGTCTCCCCCAAACGCTTTCTTGTGGACCCTGGTACTCACCCAGCGGTCCGCTTCCATAGCAAGCTTCCTGGGGTCAGTTAGCTTACTATCAACTAGGTGCTGGCGCAGATCTGCAAAACATAGACTAGACAAGTGCTCCCACGCAATCAAGTTGTAGAGCCCCTGAAAATCTGTTACGCTACTGCCATTCACCCAACCATCCAGAGACCTTCAGAACACATCCACACATTCCAACCAAGTGTTGGCATCAGACTTCTTACTGGACCTGAACTGATCCCTGTACTTTTCAGGAGTAAGACCATACTTCGTGAGAAGGGCATCCTTCATGTCAGCATAGGTGAGGTGATACCCCTTACCCAAAGCTATCAGAGCATCCCTTGCTTCTTCAGGAAAAAGTGGCCACAATCCTGCTCCCCAATTCTCCTCAGGGACCCCATTCATGTGTATGGCTGCCTCATAACCCTGAAACCACCTTTGTATGTCATCCCCCTTCTTGAACTCCTTGCCTACGTTCTTGGGAATGTGCACAATCCTGTCTGCCTTTCTGGACGAATTGCTGCCACCATCTGAGCCTGACTTACTCCTAAGTTCTAGCTCCTTCAGTTCTCTCTCATGCTCTAAGAGCATCTTCCTCTCTTCTATGGCCAATCTCTTCTCCTCCCGCTCACTCTCCAGCCTGAGCTTCTGCAGCTCAAACTGCCTTGCCTCCCGCCTGTCCTCCAGCTCCTCTGGGGACAGACTGCTGCTGCCTGACCTGGCGGGTTCCCCCCTACCCAAAAGCACATCCACCCTGGAAATAGGCTCCTCCACCTCCTCACTGAGATCACCAGGCTGCCCATTGGCATGTCTGGCTGCTACCCAGGCCCTCAGCGCCTTCTGTAGCTCCTCCTTCCTTGTGAGGCCTTTAATTTGGACTTTCAGGTTTTTACAAATCGCTCGTAACTCCTTTACGGCGTAGGATTCCAACCTGTCCTCCTCAAAGATAACTTCCAGAGATGCAACGGATGATGCAATTGATTCAGGCATGACAAAAGTAGTGAGTTGAAAACTGGCAAGATCAAAAATAGGCCAAAAGAAAAAGAACCAGTATGTGGTACGTAATGGTCTGCGATATGGTAGTAGTGCACATCAATCACTGTAAGTCAAGTGCAAACACAAGTCCTATCCTCACCGCTGACAACCAATGTTAGAAATGGGATCTCTAGTTGGCAAGGGCTCGCACCTTTGTCCAAGTAGGGACCCTTCTTCCTAGTCAGGGTAAGGGTTGTTACACTCGTGAAGTAACCCCTGCTCACCCTCGTGGTAGCTTGGCACGAGCAGTCAGGCTTAATTCAGAGGCAGTGTGTAAAGCATTTGCACATAACCAACAGTAATACAGTGTAAGCACTACAAACGGACACCACACCAGTTTAGAAAAATAACCAATATTTTATATACTCAAGACAAGACCAATTACGACAAAAATCCACAATACTATACTTTACGAATGAATACTTGATACGATAACTTCTTCTTTGCAGGAATAGCACAAAAGCAAAGTTCGTACGAGTCGGTAGCTCCGTCCGAGCCTACCGTGATGCTGAAAACCACAGAGTCTAACAGTTCCAGCCGACCGCGTCGATACGGGCCTGCAGAGTCATGAACAGACTCGGTTACAGTACCTTTCTCGTTGTGGCTGGTACGGAGTGTACGAGCCGGTCGGCGTTCGTCGCGGTTGCGGTGCAAGACGGAGCGATGCAAGGTGCGGTGTCCCTCGATGCGGTGCAGGCAGCGGCTCGATGAGCGTCGTGCAGACGGAGTCGGTGAGTCCAAGGCGTGCGATGCAGGGTGAGACGATGCTCGATGCGGTGCTGACAGGTTGCGATGCAGGCGACCAAGCCGGAGTGCGGGAGCTGGCGTCGGACAGCGGTGCGAGTCGGAGCGGTGCGTCGCAGACGTGCGAGCGGTGCCCCAAATGCGGTGCGGTCACGACTCTTGAGCCAGTTGCAGCGACCTCGTCGGTCGGGTCCGGTTGGTTCAGTGAAGCGATGCGATGCGAACTGCGGTGCCCACAGGTCACGGTGCAAGCAGCGGCTCGATGTTGGCGGCGTCGGACGTCGCCCACGGTGAGACCAGGGTTGCGATGCGAAGCGGGGCGATGCGGTCTGCGGTGCAAACAGGTCACCGGCCAGGGATGGATTCGGTTGACGGAGTCGGTTGCAGTTCCCTTCCTCTGTGGCAACTGAAACAGCGTTCCAGAAGCGGTACCCAGAGGCTTGTGAAGTCTTTGTAGTCCCTGAGACTTCTTAACAGGAGGCCAGCTCGGTTTCAGGCCCTTGGAGATACTCAGCACAAGTTTGTAGAAAGTTCAGTCCAGTCCTTTCACTGCCCAAGGCAGAAGCAGCAGCTACAGGCCAACCCAACAAAGCAACAACACAGCAAAGGGGCAGTACTCCTCCTGGCAGCTCTTCCAGCTCTTCGTCTTGGCAGGTTCCTTGATTCCAGCGAGATCTAAATTCATGGGGTCAGGGCCCCAATATTTATATCCCAAATTCCTTTGTTCTCTGAAGGCAGAGAGGCCTTTGCCTAGTCCAAACCAGTTCTGGAGCACTTTGTTGACAAGTCTCCGTCCCTTCTTTCAGTGAGTAGGCCAGGGACATCAGACGCACCACAGGAGGTGGAGCCAGCATTGTGGAGGGAAGGCACTGTCCTATTCAGGGCCCAGGTGCGACCCATCCCACCCATCTACATGTAGATCTTGCTATTCAGCCCTGTGCTGACTCACCCTGTCGCCTGGCATCCCCCAGCCCCTGTCACTCACATTCCAGACAAGGAATACACAACCTCGCAGAGGCAGGCTTGGATGGTTAGACAAGAAAATACCCACTTTCTAAAAGTGGTATTTTCAAACACAGAATGTTAAAACCAACTTCACTAAAAGCTGCATTTTATCATTCTGAGTCCAGGCATACTAAACTCGACTTCCTACCATGTTCCCGGGGTCAGTTAGGATTATCAGCTGTAATAATCAAAACTGCCCGTTCTGGCCTAGGGGGAACAGGTAGCCTTGCAATAGTGAAAAACGAACTAGGCTGTGATTCACTATTAGGACATGCCACACACACCCGGGCATGTCCTACCTTTCGCGTACAATGCACCCTGCCCACAGGGGTACCTTGGGCCTACCTTAGGGGTGACTAACATGTAGCAAAGGGAAGGTTTAGGGACTTGAAAGTGTGTGCACTTGCCAAGTCGACATGGCAGCCCCAGGCTGCGCACGGGCTCTGCGATGGCAGGCCCGAGTTACACTTTACGGGCTGTTTGCGTGGGTGGCTCAATCCAGTGCTGCAGCCCACCGACAGCATTTGGTCTATAGGCCCTGGCACTCGCAGTGCACTTTACAAGGGACTGACACATAAACCAAATAGGCCAATCATGGAAACACCAATCCATAACACATTTTATACAGGAGCACTTGCACTTTCCCACTGGACCGCAGTGAGGAAAGTGCGCAGAATCATTACACCAGCAAAAACAGAGTCAAAACCGGGAGGTCAGAAAGCAAAAAGTCAGGGGAAACACGCCAAAAGATGCCAAGTCTAACACACCCTAAGTGCCCGCAGAGCTAGGGTTCAAAAACTACAGCTAGGCACTTTGCAAAAAAAGGGTAATTTTTCATTGTGAAAATGTGGTACGTCCACGTTGCATTTTGAGCCATTTCCTGTTGTGGGCACAAGGCCTACCCACACAAGTGAGGTACCATTTTTATCGGGAGACTTAGGGTAACACAGAATTGTAGAGCAACTGTTATTACCTATTGACTTTCGATGCATTTCTGCCTTCCAAATGAAAGACAATGTGTAAAAAATAAGTCATTTTGAAAAATGACCTATAATTCTCATGCTAGTATGGGTACTCCCAATTTCGGAAATGTGCAAATATCTACTGTTTCTAAAATCTACATTTTGTTCCCATTTCATAAATACATAGGTGTCTTTCATAACAATTTTTCCATGTATACATTTTCCCAAAATAATTGCTATATACCCGGTACATAATAAAAAACCATTGCAAGATGCTGCTCAGTTATTGGCTCTGGGTTCGTCGGGTTCTTGGTGAACCTACAAGTCCTATATATCCCCACAACCAGAAAGGTCCAGCGGATATAACGGTATATTGCTTTCAAATAGCTGTCATAATTAGAAGAAGTTACAGGTGAAAACGTTGACTCAAATGGCTGTTTTTTTCAACTAATTTTCAATTTTTCCTTTATTTAACTGTTAGTTTCTATAAGGAAAACTTTAAGGATCTACACAAATGACCCCTTGCTGAATTCAGAATTTTGTCTACTTTTCAGAAATGTATGGCTTTCCAGGATCCATTATTGGTTTCATACCCATTTCTATCATTAACTGGAAGGAGGTTGAAAGCACAAAAAATAGCAAAAATAGGCTATGTCCCAGAAAAGTGCCAAAACTGTGTAAAAAAAGTTGGTTTTCTGACAAAAGTCTGCTTGTCCCTGAAAGCTGGGAAGATGGTGATTTCAGCACCACAACCCCTTTTTTGATGCCATTTGCAGGGAAAAAACAAGACGCTTTCATCTGTAGCCCTTTTTCGCATTTTTCCCCAAAAAAACAAAATTTTGCTGTATTTTGGCTAATTTCTGGGTCCCCTCCAGGGGAATCCACAAACCCTGGGTACCTTTACAATCCCCATGATGTTAGAAAAAAAGGACGCAAATTTGGCGTGGATACCTTATGTGGTCAAAAAGTTACAGGGGCCTAAGCGCGCACTACCCCAAATAGCCAAAAAAAGGCTTAGCACAGGGGGGGGGAAAGGCCTAGCAGCGAAGGGGTTAACAGACAGACAACAACAACAACAAAAGAAAAGTTTATTTTCCTGACTCCTGGCATCTCATCCTGCAGTCTCTCAAATCAACAGTGAATGTACACAGTCGCCTCCCAACAACAGGGTGACCCAAGATCCAAAGCAGTTTGTTTGTTTTCTCTTTCTCTTTTTTCCAACCCCCTTCCCCTTGGAACCTTCTCTGGCGCAGTGCTGTTAACAATATCATTGCTGCCTAAAAGGGTTTTAGGGGGTTAGGGCCCAGTCGTCTCTCCAAAGGAACGGCATGGAGTTCAGGTGAGTGGCTTCCTGACAATGCCACTGCGCTGTAGGACACTCCACTCAACCGTACAACATTCCACACAGTGCACTCTGCAAAACACCACTGCACTGTACAACACAACACTACTCTATGACATGCGACTCCACCCTATGGCACCCCACTTTATGCCCCTCCATTCTAAGACACTCAGTGACACACCACTCTATGTCACGCCCCTCCACTTTATTCTATGACATGCCACTACACTCTATGACACTCCTATCTACTCTACAACACACCATCCCACTGTATGCCACTCCGTTCTACCCCACTCCAGTCTACGCCACTGTACTCTATGCTACTCCCTTCTACGCCCCTCTACTGTATGCTATGATACTGTGCACCATGTCTCTCTACATCACAACACTCTACAACACCACACTCTGCGACACGACCCTCTACGACACTCACCTCTATGGCACTTCACTCTATGCCACTACACTCTACGCCTCTCCACTCTACAACACTCTACTCCTCTCTATGCCACTCTACGACACTCTACTCCAGTCTACAATAATCTAAGCAACTGCCTCTATGCCACCCCACTCCATACCACTTTACTCCACTCTACTGTATGACACACTAGTCCACTCTACTCCACTACTCCACTCTACGTCACTTCACTTCCCACCACTCCAGTCTAACACACTGTACAAGGCTCCACTCTATGGCACACCACTCCATCTACTCCACAACACACCATTCTACTTTAGGCACTGCACTCTACAACACTCTACTCCACTCTATGCCCCTCCACTCTATGCTAATCTACTCCACTTTATGACACTGCACGACACACCACTCTATGACACACCACTCCACTGTACTCTACAACACACCACTCCTTTCTTTGACAATGAACTCTACAACAATCTACTCCACTCTATGTCCCTATACTCTATGCCACTCCACGCCATTCCAGTCCACTCTATGACACATCACTCCACTGTATGACACAGAACTCCACAGTACGACACAGCACTCCATTTTACAACACTCCACTCCCCTCTACGACACACCACTCCACTGCACTATACGCCCCTCCACTCTATGACACTGTACAACACACCACTCTACAATACACCACTCCACTCTACAGTACGATACGCCACTTCACTCTGTGCCACTCCACTCTACTCTATGCCACTCTACTCTACTCGACTGTATGCCCCTCCACTCTACAACCCAGTACTCCACTCTTTGCCACTCTACAGCACTGTACTCCACTGTACAACACTTTACACAACTCCCTGTATGACACTCCATGCAACGTTACTCCACTGTACTCTATGGTCTCTAATCCATTGTTCTACACTACTCCACTGTACGCCATGCCACTCTACGCCACGGTATGCCACTTAACTCTGGCACCATTCTACAACATTCTATACTCCACGCTATGCCCCTGCACTGTACGCTACTCTACTCTACTGCAAGACATACTACAACTCGTCAGTCCACTGTGCGACACGCTATTTCAGTCTAAGACATGCGACTCCACTCTACAACACTCCACTCTATGACACTCCACACCACTCCACTCTACGACATGCAACTCTACTCTTTGAAATGCCGCTCAACTGTACACCACTCCAATCTACCCCACTCCAGTGTATGACACTCCAATCTACGCCACTACACTCTACACAGCAACACTCTACGCCATGACACTCTCGCCACGCCCCTCCATGCCACAATGCTCTATACCACAGCACTCTACACCATGACACTCTATGCCACAACACTTGATGACACAACACTGTATGACACCCTACTCTATGGCACTCTAGCTTACGGCTTTTTACTCTAAGACACTCAATGGTACGCCACTCTATGACATGCCACTCCACTGTACTCTATGACACGCCATTACACTCTATGCCACTCCAATCTACTCTATGACACACCACCCCACTGCACGCCACTCTGCTCTACCTCACTCCACTCTACGCCACTCCACTCTATGCTACTCGGCTCTACCATCTCCACTGTACGCTATGACACTACACACCATGACACTCTACATCACGACACTCTACACCACAACACTCTACGACTCAACACTGTGACACTCCACTGTACGGCACTTCACTCTAGGCCTGTCCACTCTACTCCATGCTATGCCCCCCCACTCTACTCCACTGTACTCCTCTCTATACCACTCTACAACACTGTACTCCAGTCTAAAACACTCTAAGGGCCAGATGTACAAAGCGATTTGGCATTTCTCAACATTCCGAATCACTATTTTGGGCTGTTAAGAAATGCTAAATGGCCTTTCGATATGTACAAAGGCCAAATCGCGGTCGCAATTTGCGATTTCTGCCTGGTAGAAATCGCAAATTGTGATCGTGATTTAGGAAATCGCAAATAGGGATTATCTATTTGCGATTCCTATAGCACATGTACAAAGCATTTCCTAAATGTGAATTCGGCATTTAGGAAATGCTATTACCATCGGTTCAAAGTCGATGGTAGCCATGTGCAAAATTAAAAAATGCATTTAAGAATGCATTTTTTAATGTGACATAAGTTTACATATGCCCCTAGGGCATATGTGCACTTACATGTGCACTATGAATTTCGGGGTCCCTCGGGAGGGGCCTTAAGGCAGAGGCATCCTTGGGTTTGGATTTCTTAAATAGCGATTTCCTATTAGGAAATCGCTATTTAGGAAATGCAAACCATTTCATAGTTGGCCCATAGGTGGGAATGCAAGAACATTTCCAATTTGCAATTTCCTAATAGCAATCCCTACTTTGTAGGGATCGCTATTAGGAAATTGTAAATTTTGTACCTATCGTTTTGCATTTCCTAAATAGCAATTCCTGCAGAATCACTATTTAGGAAATGCAAAATATGAATTTTGTACATCTGGCCCTATGAAACTCCCTCTATACCACTCCATGCCACTTTACTCCACTCTACTGTATGACACACTACTCCATTCTACTCTACTACTCCACTCTACGCTACTTCACTCTATGCCACTCCACTCTAACCCACTTTACAACATGCCACTATGACACACCACTCCACTCTACTCCATGACATGCCGTTCCACTCTATGCCCCTCCACTCTATGCCAATCTACTCTACTCTGCAACACTGTACGACACACCCATATGACACACCACTCCACTCTACTCCACTACATGCCACTCCTCCCTTTGCCAATTAACTCTACAACAATCTATGCCCCTACACTCTACGCCACTCTACTCTACGACACTGCCCAACACACTACTCCACTCTACAACACACCAGTCCACTGTATGACACGCCACTTGATTGTACGACACACCACTCCATTCTATAACACTCCACTCTACTACACTACACACATCTCCACTCTAAGACACACTACTCAAATCTATGACATACCACTACACTTTACACCACTGCTCTTAAGCCCCTCTACTCTAAAACACTGTGCGACATGCCACTGTACGACACTCTACAACACGCTACTCCACTGTATGACATGCCACTTCAGTCTAAGACATGTGACTCCACTCTACAACATTCCACACCAAACCACTCCACTCTACAACATGCAACTCCACTCTATGAAATGCAAGTCAACTGTACACCCCCCCACTCTATGCCACTCCAGTGTACGCCACTCCAATCTACGCCACTCCACTCTACACAGCAACACTCTACGCCATGACACTCTCGCCACGCCCCTCCATGTCACAATGCTCTATACCACAGCACTCTACACCATGACACTCTATGCCACAACACTTGATGACACAACACTGTATGACACCCTACTCTATGGCACTCTTGTCTATGCAACTCTACTGTACTACATTTAACAGCACCCCACTATGCTCTATCACATACCACTCCTCTCTACCATATCCCACTGCACTGTACCACACTCCACTCTACGACATTCCACACCATTGCACTCTGCGACACACCACTCCACTGTATGACATGCCACTGCACTCTAAAACATGCAACTCCACTCTTTGGCACTCCAGTTTACGCCCTTCAACTGTAAGACACTCAATGGAATGCCACTCTATGACAAGCCTCTCCACTCTACTCTATGACACGCCACTGCACTCTCTGCCACTATATTCTATGCCACTCCACTCTATGCCTCTCCACTGTACACTATGGCACTGTATGTCATGACACCCCAAGTCACGACACTCTATGCCATGACACGCTATGACACAATACTCTATGACACTGCACTCTGTGGCACTCCACACTATGCCACTCCAATCTACTCTATTGGGGTCATTATAATGGCAGTCGGACGCTCCTATCAGGATTGAGATCACCCAACAAGTAGTCGGTGGTCCCACCCATCAGATTTTGATGCGACTGCCGTCAGCCGCGGCCCGTGCAGGTAAGAGCGCTGAGGGGGTGTGGACGAGTGGGGTGGATTTCGACAGACAACGACAAGGGAAAATTAATTATTTAATTTTCCCTCGTTGTCGTCTGTTGAAATCCCCCCACCCGGCCCCACGGCTCTTACCTGCATGGGCCTCAGCTGACTGCCATGTAGGTGGTCGAAAACATCCCTTTTTCTATTGTGGTTTGTGCTGCAGCCTGGCAAATGCCCGCAGCACAAGCAGCAATTGAAAAAGAGATTTTTTTAAACATCCACACGCTGGGCCTGACACACGGTGCATGGATGTTTGGGGGGGACCACATGTGCCCCCCTGGCCCCATAGCAGAGGCCCATGGGGAACGCGGGCCCTGCTAGGGGCCCTTAAAGTCCCTTTCCCTCTGCCTTTACATGGCAGTGGGACCGCCATGTAAAGGCTGAGGAAAGGGGCATCCTAATCCCTACGGCTAAACAAAACAGGCTGATGGCAGTGATTTAACAACGCAGCCAGCACCTCTGACCTAGTTAATGATTGTATAGGGCAAAAAGTCCTCCGGCGTGCTCAATATCAATACCGTGCCACCCACAGTATTATATAAGTGCATGGAGAACAAATCCTCCATGTACAATAGTCATTTAATTCAAGACAGAGCACAGCACAATAGATTAAATTCCTGACGTCCGTCAGGAAAAAGTTTTTTTTTAATGCTAAACAAAATAGTCAAATGTCATACAAAATGTACAATCAATTCTGAATCGTGATAGCGTTGACACGTAGATGTAGTAAGCAGAAAACAGCCGACACGTGTTTCGTCGCTATGCGACTTCCTCAAGGCCAAATCTCGTATAAGTAGGAAAATGCAGTCAAAGAGCGTCTTTCGTCTTGTAAATATTAAGAACAAATAAGCAGTATCCGCGAGTCTTGAAATTCAAAGTTTTGGCAGTCTTATAATTCAAAGTTTTGGCAGTTTAAAAGCGGGAACAGAGTCGATCCAAACAGCAAAAACCGCTATGATAGGCGGAAGGTAAACCATATGGTAAAGGCTCCTATGCACACTGTACCCGCAACGTAGACCGATAATAATCGTGCTACGTCCTGCTCGTTTCCGATTCAGACAAGTATATATATGGTTTTCCTTCCGCCTATCATAGCGGTTTTTGCTGTTTGGATCGACTCTGTTCCCGCTTTTAAACTGCCAAAACTTTGAATTATAAGACTGCCAAAACTTTGAATTTCAAGACTCGCGGATACTGCTTATTTGTTCTTAATATTTACAAGACGAAAGACGCTCTTTGACTGCATTTTCCTACTTATACGAGATTTGGCCTTGAGGAAGTCGCATAGCGACGAAACACGTGTCGGCTGTTTTCTGCTTACTACATCTACGTGTCAACGCTATCACGATTCAGAATTGATTGTACATTTTGTATGACACTTGACTATTTTGTTTAGCATTAAAAAAAAACTTTTTCCTGACGGACGTCAGGAATTTAATCTATTGTGCTGTGCTCTGTCTTGAACTAATCCCTACGGCGGTGCCTCTGCAGGCACCAACTCCATTGTAGGGATTAGGCTATGACCGCCACCTAGACGTGCTCCTTGAGCAAGTTGGAGGCAGCAGTCTTTCCCCCCACCCAAATCGCTCCAATCGCCGGTATTGTAATCAAGGTCGGACCGATACACTGGATTTTGAGTGGCCCGACATTGTAGTTGGGCCCTATGACACACACCACCACTCTGTGCCACTCTATGACACTGTACTCCAGTCTGCGATACTATACGATACTCCTTCTATGCCACTCCACTCCACTTCACTCCACTCTACTGTATGACACAGTACTCCACCTTACTCCACTCTACTCTACTACTTCACCCTACATCACTCCACTCTACTCCACTCCACTTTAAATGCTGTAAAGCATGCCACTCTATGATACACGACTCAACTTTACTCCATGCCACGCCACTCCAATATACACCACTCCACTCCCCTGTACGACACTGCAGGCCACTCCACTCTATGACATGCCACTGCAATGTCCGATATCCCACTTCAGTCTAAGCCACTCCAATCTATGCCCTTCCAATCTAAGACACTGTACGACACGCCACTCCACAACATTCCACTGTATGGCCCTCCACTGTATGCCGCTCTACAACACTCTACGACACACCACTCCACTCTACAACACCCCACTCCACTCTATGACATGACACTCCACTCTACAATACTCCATACCACTCTAAGACACTCCATGCCACTGTATGAAACCCCACTCGTCTACTATATGCTGCTCCACTCTACGACACTCCACTCCACTCCACTCTACGACACTACACACCACTCTACACGATGACACACCAGTTCACTCTATGACATGCCACGCCACTATACGACATGCCACTCCACTCTACGCCACTGTATGACACTCTATTCCAATCTATAACGCTCTATGCTCCTCCACTCTATGGCACTGTGCTCCACTCAATGCCACTTTAATCCACTCTACTCTATAACACAGTACTGCACTATACTACACTGTACTACTCCACTCTACACCACAACACTCTACACTATTCTATGCCACTCCACTGTAACACACTGTACAACATGCCAGTCCATTCTACGCTACACCACTCTACAGCACTCTGCTCCACTCTATATCCTCCACTGTACACTATTTTACCCCATTCTACAACCCTCTACGACATGCCACTCCACTTTCCCACCCGCCACTTCACTCTATGATACACGCCTCCACTCTACAACGTTCCACTCTGTGGCACTCCATGCCACTCTACTCTATGACATGCCACTCCATTCTGCACTCAACTGTACACCACTCCATTGTATGCCACTCCAGTGTATGCTACTTCACTCTACACTATTTCACTCTATGCCACTCCACTTTACACCACTCCGCTGAATGCCACTCCGCTGTACTCTTACTGTATGCCACTTCACTCTACGCCACTCCACTGTAAGCTATTCTGCTCTGTGCCACTCAACTATACACCACTCTATGCCATCCACTGTATGCTATTCCACTCCAAGCCACTCCACTCTACACCACTATATTCTACGACACTCCACTCTAAACTATTCTGCTCTAGGCCACTCCACTCATTATGACTCTACGACACTCTACTCTATGGTATTCCACTCTGCACCACTCCACTGTATGCAATTCCACTGTATGCCACTCTACACTACTCCATTCTATGAAACTCCACTGTATGACACACCACTGTACTGTATAACATTCCACTTTAAGACACTCCACTCAACAACACTCCACTCTATGATTTGAAACACTTTTTTAATAAAAAATAAAAACCACTGAAATTCAATGAAATTCAATGAAAAAAACAAAGGTGAGTAATACTTAGGGAAACTCTTCTTTATTCTTTCAAACCAAACTTAAACTACACAGACATTAGAAATTCAAAAGTTATATTTATATCTTAAATTTATAATTTAGGCACTACCTTCAAACTACTATAACTTTATTTATTCTTTCTATACAAGCCAAACTTAAACTACACAAGCAGTAAAATGCCAAAGTCATAGTTATACCTTAAATTTATAGTCCATTCACCACCTTCAAATTACTCTACCTCGCGCTTCTCTGTACACACTATTGTCAACTCACTAGCCGCACTACATTAACTATAACACATGCCTTCTCCATGCACAGCTTATACCCTTTCATGTTACATCACTTAAAGCATGTTAAATCATAGCATTCCTAACAAGACTCATTACATTTCTATTGAAATAATGTATAAAACACTGTGCTTGGTAGAGTGGCGAGTTATAGTTAATATAGGCTAGTTTGTGACTATCACTGAGCATGTAGGTTGGGGTTTGTGGTAGCCTGTCCCCCATAAACCCCTCCCTGCCTTACTTTTCCCTAAACCTCTCCCATTTTGAAGTCTTCCCTATTTTCCTGCAACTTATACTGGTCCCTTCCACTTTTCCTATTGAAAAGTAGGCTTACAGGTGTTGAGCTCTCTGCCATTGTGGCAGAGATATGTGCTCAGAAAAGATGCTGTAGTAACTTTAGAAGTGCAGTTTATGAATAGCAATGAGCATAATCTTCGATTGGGACAGTGTTTTATATTTGCATGGCCCTCTCTCAAACTATCCCATTTGGGAAACAGCCATCACATCGCATGCCGAACAAAGCATGCGATTACAACGCAGTTGTTACATTGACCGCGTTGTTACATCGCAGGACCATTACAACGCAAGTCGTTACAACAACTTGCTGTAGGGGGCGCTCTAAACTAAGGAATAGTATAATTTACTATTCCAACACCTTCCCTACTGTTGCGCACGCTGGAGTTGGAATAGTAAATTATACTATTCCTAAGTCCAGCGCGCCCCCTACAACAAGTCATTGTAATGACTTGTGTTGTAATGGTACTGTGATGTAACAACGCGTCGTTGTAACGACCGCGTTGTCATCGCATGTGTTGTAAACGCATGCGATGTAAAGGTATGTATTCCTCCCATTTTGGTGTAAGTATTCACAATTTTCCAGCAATTCCTCCATCCCTCCTACATTTACTACTGCAGCAATCAACGCACTCATGGCAGGGATCCCCACATAGAAAAGATAGGAGAGGATGGGGAGGTCTCTGCATGCAGGTTTGTAAATTGCATTTTGTAGTTTGTGAATAAGTACCTATATATTTTCAATCTATGTTTTCACATTTAACCCTGACTTTCCAACCAACAGGAAATGAATGTGATACTGAATATCGAGGCTGTGGAAATCATGGATACAATATCGAAGACCAAAATATTGAATGGTAAGTGGATAAAGAGGAAGTATAGGTTTACTATTCCCAACTTCATATTTACGTTCTTTGAAGATATATATATATATATATCATCAAGGTACATATATGTGGAGTTGGGCATAGAAAATGTATACTTATTTACCTTTTGGATTCAATATTTGGTCCTTGATATTTGTATACCTCAATATTCTAGCTTCGATATTTGAGGGGTATACAATTAGAAGTGAATGAAGGCAAATGGTAGTGTGTTTCAGTTGAAATAATATACTAATCTCGTTTTGATTTGACGGATGGCCCTCTACGGTCATGGTGCAGCAGAGGCCCATCATCCTCAACCCGTGGCTGACCTGTCCACCACATCTGGGTTCATAGCCCAGATGCAGGAGAACTTTCCCCACAAGTTCTTTTTAAAAAATGGTGTCCATGCTATTGCACCACGCTGGACCAGCCAGTATTATTTCCATGTTTCAAAGACAAACCCCCAAAGTGGGAGGTTGCTACCGAAAAATGGTCACTCAGTACCTTGACATGCTAGGAGTTTTTATGCTAGTGTGTAGGCGACAGAGTTCATTTTGTCATGCGCAATACCTCCATGCGTTGCCTGATGGACCCAGGTAGAAGAAACATAGCACACCTCTGTTGGAAATTCTGTCCTGCATATCTCAGGCATTCCAAAGTTATATGAGCTGCAATGCTGGCCTACTGTGAAAGTATTTCTGACATCAGAGCCAACTGAGACCCTGCTTTCTAGAGGTGGGTGGCATAACATATGCCACTTTTTAGCAGATGTCGCATTACTTTTTGGCTTGTGAAGAATACACAAGACACTGTTATATTTAATTTGATTAATTAATAAAAAAATAAATTAGAACTAGTTACAACATCCTAACCAATTATTATTTTAGGTATTCACTCTTTCCCTTTACACTGCTTGAATGACAAGGCACAGCTTTGGCAAGTCTATCAGACACCGGTTAGGATAAAATGTATCTTCATATATTTTCTTTATCCTGGGATAAAAGTGGGGAAGTGATTGTCAAGACCCAGAGGAATACATTGGATTTATTTCTGAGTATAGGAGTTGGCCAATAATGAAAAAAAATACCCAAAGGAAAATGCCGCACACCCATCCCCTTTGTCAGTCACCGTATGCCATGACCATCACAGACAAACAGAGAGACACTCCTGGTAGGGAGGAAGATGTAGCCTCATAATAGGTACACAGAAGGCTTCAATAATAATGGTCCGGCATTGAAGATGATTCCAGAAGTACCAATTAACAGAGGACCACTTAAAGAAGAGATATGGCTAGGTTATGGTGTCAAATAGAGAACAATGATGCAGAAAACTAGGGGAATTGGACCATATATAGATAAAGGCCAGTCTAATATATAATGATGGTGAGTTGTATTGTCAATATAACTAATAACAAAAAAAAGTTTATGATGTGGGGAATTGAGTGTGAAGAGTTTTACTTGGGTCAGAGGTGGCGAGAGATGGGGGAGAAGAAGTGTTTTATTGCTTTATTTGAGGTCCATGCACTTGGACCAGATGCTATTAGGATCTTTCAGGCATGGCTAGGAGGAGCGGACCAAATGGCTAATTCCAGACAGGGAATGTAAGACTGGTAGGTACAAAAAGGATCAGAGTATCAAATCACTCAAGGGCATCCTGGGACTAGGCTCTCTAAAATGAAAGTAGGGCAGAACAGATTTTTGAGGGCTGTATAGTGTGATTTCCTTGTGATAGTGAAAAGGGCCTAGTAATGAATTTCTTTTTCAGTATGTGAGGAAGTTGTTTCATGGCCGCAGAGGAAGGGGCTGGGAAGTGATAGAAAGGTGATCTCCCCAAGGACTGCCACAGGCCAGCTACTCCATCCACTTTTGTTTACTTCAGCGTTTCTTAGAATTGTGCAGCTGTGCACACCTATTTAAAGCTTAGCCCTTTCCATGCGTCCGTCGGCCAACGGCCGTCGTGAGCACTACCTCCGTAGTGCTGCGCACGTCCGTTGGCCGACGCGGCTCCGCCCACTCAATCAAACCGCCGCACCGCGGCGGAATTGCCGCCGCGGTTAGAGTCGGGAAAATCAGTTGTCTCAGTAAATGCTGCTCCTTACCTATACTTCAGTGTCCATCCTGACATAATATATAGCAAACCTTCTTTCTAGAAAAAAATGTCTTCCTGCTTTTGGTTATTATTAATGACAATTGCTAAATTCAGTTCTATGGGATTGCTGGCTTCCTCCTATCTTGGAATCACTTAAGGAGTTAAATGCTTAATTTAGTAAAAAGCTGAAACTATTACTATTGATCTGTGTGCATGCACATTCACATCTTATGCTGAATGTGCATGCACAGATATCCATTGTGATGACATGCTTCACTACATAGTATCTATTTCACCCAATCAATCAACCAAACAGGACTTGTTGAGCGTGGCTAATCACCCATGAGGATATCCAGGTGCTGAGAACCTTGCTGTTTCAGGGGCGTTCATTTGAACAGCCAAGTCTTGAGTCCTTTCCTGAATTCCAGCAGAGAGGTAGAAGTCTGGAGATGAAGGGGGAGCTCATTCCAGGACTTCGCAGCCTGGTAGGAAAAGGAGCATCCGCCGCTGTTGCATCGGCGGGTGCGGGTGATGTGCGAGGTAGAGGGAGATGGATCACAGGTGCCTAGAGGGTTGGTGGAAGTTCAAGCAATGGTTGATGTATGCTGGTCTTTGATTGTGTAGGGCTATGTAGGTGTGGATCAGCATCTTGAATTGGCATCTCTTATGAATGTGGAGCCAGAGGAGCTTCTTGAGGTGAGGGGTGATGTGGGCCCATTTTGAGAGGTCGAGGATGAGTCTGGCCACTGGATTCTGTATGGTCTGCAATCTCTTCAGGAGGTGCGTGGTGATTAATACATAGAGGGCCTCATTTATAAGGTTTTGCCGTAGGGCAGCCCCGCAGGCGTTCCGCCCTATGCCAAAAGAAAAGGGCAGGAATGGGCCTTATCTATCAGATACAGCACATTCCTGTCCTTTTCCCCTGCCCCTGGGCATAATGGGCTGCTGTGCACCAGCGCAGGCACCTCTGCATCATTGTGCAAGGGTGTCTGCGTTACAAGGATAATTATTTTGCACAAGAGGCTTTTTCCTCTTTCTATGTGTGCTGCACAATGCAACACACATAGAAAAAGGAAAAAGGAGGAGAAATAAAGATATTTCTCCTCGTTGTGCCTCCCTTATGCAGAATGCAGCACACATAGAAAAAGGAAAAATGACGTGAAATAAAGCTATTTCTCCTTGTTGTGCCTCCCTGCTGTCCAGGATAATGACATGGTTGCAGGCATGGTCTGTCGGAATGGGTGAGGGTCCTAGTTCAGTAGGCCACCGGAAGTCATTCCACAGGGAGGTGTTGTTCTTGAAGATCAGCACTTCCGTAGGTGCCTAGTGGGAGGAAATTCATTTTTTACAGTGCTCCCACACATTTTCCTACCTCTGACCTCTGGTTTTTGGCCTCTGGAGTAGCGGAGGACTACTAGCCATAACTTGTCAGGAGCCCTAAGCTATGGTATCATAAATTGACACTTTGGTAAGTCAACTGTAATTGTGAACTCAAGTTTTGGCAATTGCACAAATTTTAATTAAAGAATGCAAGAGTGAAGAGAGTATTTTCACACTTGCATCTGAAGTGATAACATGTAAATAGGAATCCTATTTTATCCAACACATTTCAAGACTTGGTTTTAAAAGCACAGCATGGCCATAAATCCCTAATTCCCTAACCTCTGATCGTAAAATACTACAAGTTCTAAATTCACAGCATACACCTGATCTACAAATACATTCAATGGATTTGTTAGATTTCATATTACTCATTATTGTCTATCCATACCTTACATTATTGTATTTGCCAGCCTGTAATTAAGCAAGAGCCAAGTCACATTTCTGGGTAATCTCATCCAGAAGAGAAAAGGCCACCCACTGGACTTCAAAGAACAGCACTTACGATGGATTCGGGAAAAGAGACAGAGTCTTGCTCCTAGATCATATATCCCTGTGACTAGATCCCACAACACCATATTCTTTTACAAAGGGGTAAACAATCTCGGAAAAGTGACACTACACACAGAACTGAGACACTGAGAGTCTGAGGATAGCTTTACGTTGACCAAACCACTTTAACTTTTTTCAGAGATTACAATAGATTGAATATATGCAGAACATCTAAGACGGGTGCCAGAGCCTGCAGATACATTAAAAGTTCTTCATAACTGTCTGGGTAGAGTATCATGACAACTGTATAAAGCCATCTGAATGTTCTCTGCAGCATACTTCTGAAGCTCTTGTTTGGATAACATTTTATGTAATATCATTACTGGAAGCCTCATCACTGCATAGTGCGCAGCAAATGAAATTGGAATTCTTTGTTTGTACCATGAGCAAATTGCTGGGAAATGCTTGCACTTTTGCAAATTTTAAAGATTTATTTGAGAAGATTTATCATGTTTGGAACTATTCAAATTAAATAAATAGTGTTGTAACAAAGCACGCTTACAGCAGATAATTTTTTTCTTCCCCACTGCACATGTGCAATTACATCTGCGGGACGTGACATTACACTTCCATTACTGAAATATTCTTCCACAAGTAAATGAATCTTGAAAGAACTGGTGGCACTTTTACAATAGATTCAGGTTGGTGAGATAATGGTGTTCTGATGCAAATAGTATAAGTTTAAAAAAAATAAGAAGCTCCAGTGTTCCAAGATCAGACTGGTTGTAGAGTTATGTATCACTGATGAGGCATTTCTTAGTGTATTGTCCAAAAAGTCTTACATACCTTTTATAAAAAATAAACTTTAACAACAGATTGTTTTTTTTAAATATATTCCTTAAATTTTAAATAAAAAATGCAATATACAGAAAACATGGGAACATCTAATGAACAAAACCAGGTGAATGGTCTTCAACTCATAGTCTAGCCACCTCTCTCTCTTATTCCTCATTTCTAATGGTGGTTCCAGTGCAGACACTTTTAGTGAGGTAGTAATTATCATATGAGATCAACCAGAGAACTCTTAACAGCTACCGAAAATATCACATCTTCTTTTCAGCCTTAGGGAGGTTTGTGGTCCAGAATGTAGAATGTCACGTCCAAAAAAGGTCTGCAGTATTGTCTATCCTCTCCACTCCACCTAAACATTTTGTGGATAAGTGTCAAATCTAAACATGGGGAATCCAATAGGTTGCAGACTTTGCAGTCTCCCATTCCTTATATTGCAAATATCGTTCTGCTCTCTGGAGCTGTAAACAAACACTGGCCCTCATTACGATGGCGGTCGTGTGAGCATCAGACCGCCATCGTATCAGGATGGTGACCTCCCGACATGTAGTTGGTGCCTCCACCCACCTCATTACGATGCGATCAGTGTGAAAGTGGTCAGAAACATGCTTTTTTCAATTGTGGCTTGGCCACGGCCCATAAAAGGGCCACAGCACAAGCCACAATTGAAAAAGGCATGTTTTGAAACCTCCATGCACTGTGTGCCAGGCACAATGTGTTGCCTGGCACACTTTGCATGGATGTTTGGGGGCACCACATGTGCCCCCTGGCCCATATCGGAGGCTCACAGGAGACGGGGCCCCGGCTAGGGGCCCCCAAATTCCCATTACGTCTGCCTTTACATGGAGGTCAGACCACCATGTAAAGGCAGAGGGAAAAAGGACATCGTAATCCCTACCGTGGTGCCTCTGCAGGCACCACCCCCATTGCAGGAATATTACGCTCCGACAAGCTCCTTGAGCCTGTTGGAGGCGTCAGTTGGTCCCTCCACCCGCTGCGCTCCAACCGACCACATCATTATGTGGGGAATGGACCACAGCCTGAGATGTCGTACGGACCGCCATCGACAGACTGTCGGTGGCAATCCGCCCGACATCATAATCAAGCCCATTGATGAGTAATTTACAAAATGTGTGTGCAAATACTTTAGTGGGAAACAAATGTTGCCTTTCACATGGCACTTATAATGTATCACTGTCAAATGCGTTTCTGAGTAAAACCATTGAAAAAGAAACCTTCAGTTCCATGCAGGTGATATGCTTGAATATCTTAAACAAAAATGTGGTCTCACAGAAACATTGTTCCCTAAAAGTTCTTTATAAAACATGTCGTCCTGTTGGTTGGAGATTTTGTTTCATTAACTCCAAAGGGGCAATACTTTTGTGAGCCATACTTAGAACAGAATATTTCTGTCAAACAATAATTTGGTTATGATATTCTGGTACCAAACCTTCCATATCAGTTAAACCTAAAAAAGCAGAACAGATCTGAGTGTCTTGTCACCATACCTACCACAGCTTTTTGAAATGGTCAGCGAATATAAATGCAAAAACGTATGTAAATGGTCAGGAAAAATGATGTTACTTTGCTATTAACTTGATGACTAAAGACAGATTAAAAGTAATAGATGCATGGACGTCATTTAAGGGTCATTCCTGCGACCCCTGGCTTGCCCCTTGCGACCCTTGGCACTGCAAGTGCAACCCCTAGCTTCAGCGGTGGCGAAATCAGTGCTAGTAACACAGGGGCAGCTTGTATTTATGGACATTGGTTGGGACCCAGCTCTCCTTGTTTGCTATCAATCTTTATATACTAATAGTGAATACATTTACATTTTTCACTATTAGGGCATAAAAATAGAGTACACATAGCTGGAAATCTTTGCCTGACAGATGAGGTAAGTTAGAAAATGCTTTTAAATGTATGTCGTGTGCATCCTTGATGGAGTTCATGTATTAGTGAATGTGTGTGTATAAGTAAGCAGGTTGTGAATGTGTGTGTGAGTGAAAGCGAAGGCCAAATGGCATCTGATGTCACTTCGCTACTCCTGGCATTTTGGTGAATTGATGTCCATGAATAGATGTACAAATTATGGGTGAACTTTGTCGCACTCAATTTAGAGACACTAAAAGGGTGTGTTAGGAATACCCTCGAAGTAACTCCTGCCCTTTTGTCTGCATTTGAAGACCTTAATGTAAACAGGAACTCATTTAGCCACATATTGGATGAACCGTAATGTCAGAGTTCAACTACTTACTGCAAAATCAGCAAAATTATACACATGAGCAGCCGTGGCTAGTGCAGGTAAGAGCGGTGGGGCTGGGTTGGAGAGGGATTTGACAGACGACCACAAGGAAAAATTAAATTAATAATTAATTTTCCCTCATCTCATTTGTTAAAATCCCCCCCACCTAGCCCCACTGCCCCACCACTCTTACCTGTACGGGCCACGGCTACATATGAGAAGATGTCCGTTTTATGTCATCTGTAATAAAACTAAATCTGCTGCAAACCATTTACAGCGCTAATAATACGAAAGGAACAGGTAAGTGTTTTATAAAAGATTTAATTGCCCAATTTCCTTCTTCTAAAATAGAGGTCAGTTCCAGTAAATGCAGGTTTATTTGTTTCCCTTTAAACCAAACTCCTACTTATTTGCTATGCCTTATTTACATAAATGCACTTAAACTGCTAAAAGAGATCCTAATCACCACGCACTTTTCCAATTGTGGGTAAACAAATTTTTCTATGCTTTAATCTAGTTCTGATTTTGTAGAAAACAGCATAAGCATGTTTTTATAATAGCATAAAAAGTCTTCTACGAGGAGTATTATCAATGATAGACACTCTTTAGGTTCCATCATGGCTATATCTTAGCACTGCTCAACAGACTTATACCAGTCCTCCATCTTATGTTTTCCATTGCAATGAAACTGCCCTCTGTTAGGGATACTCCTGGGCTTTAGTCGAGCCTAAATAGTACCAAAACAAAGCTCTTCACCTTAAATCCCTAGAATTCACTTGCTCCCGCAGAGGATGCAACACCAGAAGAGTGGCTTCCTCGTCGCCTGTTGCAGCTGCGCAGAGTGAGCCTGGGTCCCCTATGTCTGCCTCTCTACCTCGAGTGATACGGGACCCGGACTCCAAGCCTGGTGAACCTTGCAAACCATCTGGCATCCCGCCCGCCACTTGCTCAGAAGACACCGACCTTTCGTGAAGCCCCGTGATCTGAGAGGAGTATCACCTCGGTTGCTGGCGAGGCCTCGCAAACGCTTCGGCACTTACGGATAGTCCCGGATTCCTGAACTCTCACGATCCTGCAACATTGGGGGGGTCCACCACTCCACTCCTGAATTCATTGTGTTTGCTTTTGTTTTCCCGTTTAGGGAGACAGATGTTTCCGGGAAAGAAGTATGAGGTGAGGGGGGTTGGTTGGGGGGACTGTTGGGGAATTTGTTTATTTGTTGTTGCTCTTATTCTACTTGTTTTCAGCACACGACATGACACTTCCGCACTGCACATCTCCTAGTCATCTAGATAAGATTTGCAAACACTCCTGTCTCTTCGGCCTGATGCCCGGGTACCAGAATATGCCCCACAGACAGGTTCACTCTCCCCATCTTACCCTGATCTGGAGCCCCTTCAGACCTTTCATGGAATGTCAACGGCCTCTTAGATCATGTGAAGTGCACCGCAGTCCTAAAATACTCACAAAGGTTTCTCCTCAGCGTCCTATTCCTGCAAGAAGTGCATCTTCTAGGAAATCACTGCCCTTCCTGACACGTCAGGGGTATGATAGGTTCTTCCATGCTGGGTTCGCGTGAGGCTCTTGCAGTGTAGCAATCCTCCTGCACCGCTCATTCCCATTCACGGTAACCAAGGAAATCAGGGAGTCCCAGGGATGCTTTGTGGCTCTTACAAGAAGGATGGATGGGCATGCACTTGATCTAGTCTCAGTTTATGTACCCCCGGCTGTCCTAGAGTCCTCCCTCTGAGATCTCTCCAAACTGATATCGACCCTCTCGGAGGGATTAACCTGATTGGAGGAGACTTTGATTCAGTCTTGGCCCCTACACACAACGCCACAGGGATCCCCTCTTCTAGTTGTCGCACAATAGCTAGATGTCTCTCAGAATGGGCCTCCAGGTTTGGCCTTTGTGATGTTAGGAGAACATGGAACACCCCATTGCTTCAATAAACGCACACCTCCGCAGCACACCATACTCATTCTCGCATTGATCTGATATTCATGCCTGCCCCTGAATGCAACACAGTCGCGAATATTCAAATCATCACCAGAGGAATCTCTCACCACTCGCCCCTCCTCCTGCTCTTGGGAGCCCCTGCAGGTGCTCTCCATCCCATATGGCACCTCAATGCTTGGTTTCTTCAGGATAAGGCCTATAGACAGGTTTTGGTAGAGGAGATTAAGCTTTACTTCCAACGTAATGAAGGCACGGTCCAATCTCCTGGTACTCTATGGGCGGCAGGCAAAGCCACCATCAGAGGCTTTGCTAAAGGATATCTTAAAAAGAAAAGCCTGGCTCGGGATGAACCCCTCTCCCGGCTGGAAGCTCAAGCCCTCCGTTTGGAACAGGCCCTGGCCGTGGGGGATTGTGGTGATATATCCCGACAACTCGGGCTTCTGTGAGAAGAAATTAATCATATTTCACTAGAAACTGCAAAGCAAATGTGGAGGGCCTCCACAGCCCGAGTCTATGGTTGGGGGGACAAAAATGGTAAGCCCCTTTACTGGCTTGCTTCTCGCCCTTTGGCGAACAGGATAATTCCGGAGATTCTAGACACTGAGGGTCGCGCTCACCGCGCCCCTACCGCCATTGTGTGGACCTTCGCTCACTATTACAGGCGCCTTTATGTGGCAGCCTTGCCCTTGGATCTTCTTCTATGGGGGATACCTCTCCCATGACTCTCAGAAGCTGAAACTCAAGTACTTGATCAACCCTTATCGCTTGAAAAGATAGGTGTGGCCACCTCCCTAATGGTGGCTGGAAAGACTCCAGTCCCGATGGGTTTCCGACTCAGTATTATATGGCGATCAAAGACACCTTGACACCATGGCTTCACGCGCTATACACTGAAGTAGCGAAAAAAGGTACCTTCCCAGCAGACACCGACGTGGCCATGATCGTGGCCATTACCAAAACACACCTTCCATCATCCTCCTTCTCAGACTACCGTCCGATCTCCCTCATCAACACCGAGGTCAAAAGTTATGCCACGATTCTAGCGACTCGTCTTAGGCCAGTGTTCAGTATTCTTATTCATCCTGACCAATGCGGCTTTATGCCCCACTGTAGCACGATGCACTGCCTTCAAGCCCTCCACGTTGCATTGGCCCACCGTCACCTCCCCTCACCCTATCTGGCTTTCTAATGATAGAATATAAGAAGACTTTTGATATGTTGGATTGGCGATATTCGGAGAATGTGCTTGTGAGAGCGGGTTTCGGCCTGCACTTTCGGGGACCCACCACATACTTTACTCTAATCCTTCGGCCCGAGTTTTAGTAAAGAGTGTCCTCTCTGACATCTTTCCTATCTGCCGTGGAACAAGGCAAAGCTGGCACTTATCCCCTCTCCTCTTTGCCCTAGTGATAGAGCCTATTGCTCGACGTATTAGGTGCGATGCTCAAATACAAGGGTGGCAATGGAATGACTCCCATGAGGACTGCATTGCCCTTTATTGTAATTGTGATTTGTAAAGCGCATTATCACCGTCAGGTCTCTAAGCGCTGTGAGAGAGAGCCCTACCCTAGCGCATGATGGGGAGAAGATTGATTAAGTTGTGCCCCAAGCTTCCACAAAAAGGAGTGTTTTTAACTTCTTCCTAAATGGGAGGAGGGCGTGTTCCTTACGCAGATTCTCCGGCAGCTTGTTCCACAGCTGAGGAATAGAGATTGAGAATGCTCTACCTCCTTTGGAGGCCATATTAAAACGGGGACATGCCAGCAGGCCAGCCTCTGAGGAACGGAGCGACCTGCTAGGTGTATAGCTTACCAGTCGATCTTTAATGTAGGTTGGGGCATGGACATAAATGGCTTTGTGCGCAATACAGAGGCCCTTGAACCTGGTTCTCTGCCTGACCGGGAGCCAATGAAGCTGGCATAGGAGGGGGGTGGCATGAGCCCTCCTAGGAAGTCTAAAGATTAGTCTGGCGCCATCGTTCATTATCACCTGTAATCTATCAAGCGACTTTTCTGGGAGGCCAATGTACAGAGAATTTCCATAGTCCAGTCTTGACACTATCATGGCCGATACAGCCATTCGGAGTGTTGCAAAGGAGAGAAGTGGCGCTAATTTCCGTAACTGTCTTAACAGACCAACGAATGTACCTACTACGGCTGATACCTGGTGGGTCAAGGAGAGCTTGGTATCGATTTTGATGCCCAGGCTTTTTACGGCCTGGGCAGGTTCAGGTTTTGTGCCCAGCTCTTGTGGCCAGAAGAGGTCGCTCCAGGGATTAGTGACCGTGGTGATGGCCAGTACCTCAGTCTTATCAGGATTGATTTTGAGGGAATTAGCCGTCATCCAGTTAACAGTGTATTTTAAAATGTTCTGCATTCGTGTGTGGGCAGCAGGGGAGTTGTCTATCTGGATGATCATTTGAGTATCATCCGCTTAGTTATAAACCTGGCACTCCATGTTAGTTAGAGCGGCCACTAAGGGCTGGAGGTAGGCACTAAATAAAAGGGGAGATAACGCCGAACCCTGTGGGACCCCGCACGTGAGTTTGCCGACGTCAGACACCTGATCGGCCAGCCGAATTCTCTGTGATCGGTAAGTTAGAAAGGACGTGAGCCATTTAAGGGCCGTTCCCTGGATGCCTAACTCCGAGATCCGCGACAAAAGTCGGTCGTGATTGACCGTATCAAATGCGGATGGCGTCTTGCATTTTATGGCGGACCCCGCTCAGACTGGTCCCCTCTGCCTACACATCCTCCAGCTATTCGGTGAAGTGCCAATTTTATGACTTAACCTTGCCAAATCAATCTTAGTACCCCTACATATCATTTGCGACTGTGTGGCATAGCAAACTGATATCTCGATCAGACACCTCAGCTTTTGGTACCTGGGATCTGGGTGGCGCTCCATCCAGAACTTACTTGGTCCGTTAATCTCACCCCACTGCTAAAGAAAACCAAGGAAGACCTTCACAAATCGCAATCCCTCCCACTGAATCCAATGGGTAAAATCGCCTTATATAAGATGATGATACTTCCCCAGTTCTTATACGTGCTGCAGAACCCACTTCTTCACTTCCCACACCACAGGTTTCACACCTTAGACAAAATGGCCACAACATTTCTTTGGGGTAATTCTAGACCACATCTAGCCCTTATCCACTGCCGCCAGCGGGCCCCTTATGACAGCGGCCTGGGGATAACCAACCTCTTCCTCTATTATCTAGAGAGTCACCTCCTGGTGATTAATGACTGGTTTTCAAGGGGATGGACAGATCCAGCCTACCTGCTGGAACTCACATCTCTGGAGTTCCCTCAAGTCCAAGCAATGCTCTACGGCTCTCCGATCCCCCGCACCATTCCACCCGTGACTCAAGCGGTCTTCCTTGTCTGACGCTCTGTGCTCCGTTATACACACTGTGACACTAAGCTCACACTTCAGACACCCTTATAGCATGGCACTTGGTTGAGGGAGGTGGCTGCACTGGAGGGATTCCAGAAGTGGGATCTTATAGGTATTACGAAACTTGGGGATATCTGGTCTGGAACCCACATACATACCTTTCAGGAATTACAAAGCATGTATTCCCTTAACTCCACTCAATTCTATAAATATTTACAGCTTAGGCATGCACTCACCTCTCATGTTCCCACTGACACCTCAATCCCTGAGTTCAGTCCGATGGAGGCCAAACTTCTCATGGGTGGTCTGGGGAGGGGAGGGATGTCCCAGATCTACTGCTCTCTCAATATTTCTCAAGCTACCCTGGATAACCTGCGGACATGCTGGGAACAGTGGTTGGGCCCCTTAGAGGACAAGGACTGGTGGGGCGCCCTTATGGTCCCCAAGTTATCACCATCTCGTCCTGGTTAAGACTGATCTAAACCTACTTCCTTCACTGCACAAACCTCACCCTGGTCCAACTGTACCGCGCTGGTTTCCTTCTGATCCCAAGCTGCCCACGGTGTGCCAAAACCCCTGCTGATTTTTACCACATGGTCCTGTGCCACCTTGCACAGATATTGGACAGACTTGGTGGACGAGCTTAATGTGGTCCTAGGATGGGAGGTCCCGTTCACTCCCCTGGTCCTTATCTTGGTGGTCTTGGAGGGCTTGGGGGGCTCTCGGGCTGACAGAGCATTTCTGGGTACGTCCACCATGGTGGCCAAACGCAACATAGCAGCCACATGGAAGGACCCTACCCCTCCCACAGTGTCACACTGGCGCAAAGGGCTGGATTGGTGTGCAGGGCAGGAAAAATCTGTGTGAGAGGCTGTCCAACCAAATATGATCAAGAGTGGGGTAAATGGCTGAATCTCATGGACTAATGGGGATATGCAACTGTCTTTAATGATGCCTCAAATCAGGGTTTTTATTTGTCATGCTGTGGCTATTATCTGATCACCTTATGATATGTATGGACTGTACCGAGTGTCATTGTGCTATGAATTATCGTGTCACTGTTCAACACTCAATAAAGTTGATTTTCAATAAAAATCCCTAAAATTAGCAGGTCTGTTTCCAAGCAGAGCGCCTAAATACTTGATGCTTCAGCAATCGAAAGAATCTTTTCTATAGGACACTTTCCACACCTCTTAAAGAATCTTTGTATACTACTGTCCACAAGGAAATTACGTAAAAAACAACAGGAGCTGCCATTTGTAAATAGACTCTTCATAAATAAATTATTGAGTAAGTGCCAGGCCTCCAGACCTTCCATTGCTGCCTTAAATTTAATTTTTATCTCAGTAAGGTGATTATAGTATGTTAATATCGATGGCACTGCTACCCATAAATTCTTGCCCCATTAGCCACTAAAAGCTTTTTAGCATTTTGCGTTGAAAAGCAAATGTTTTTGGTTGTTCAACACTTATCTCAAGTTTATTCTCAACACCTTTGTACAAAAGCCCAAGCCAGGACAAATCTAAATTAAAACACACTAAGGCCATCATACAGATGTAAAGAGTTTTGGATTCCGATCTGAGCACTGACACTGAATGAACTCCCTTACACATCCTCATACATGCTTTTGGTGTACCAGTTTCAGTTTGGTCAACTACCCTGTAACTAACTTAATAAGATCTAATTTGCTTCCTACGATTTTTCATTCCAGCTATTAAAACACAAACTAGAAACCTACAATGCAACAGCACAGCTGCTCAATTCCAGGATGTGTGAATTTCCCAGGGCTATAACCTAGTGGCGGGAAGTGCTCCGGGGTACTCATACTCCTATTGAAATAATTCTATTGATGCAATAATGTTCATTCACCTATTTCAACAGATTTCTATATATAAGCTTAGTGAACAATTCTCCCCAGTTACTACTAAACTGACTTAAGACCACACTGCAAAAGGAGACAGCTAATCTCCAGGCAGTCAAGTACACCTTCCTCATCAACAACATAAACACCCTTGCCTCCTGATCTGAATCTGAAATTTGCTCCCATAGCATTTTACTTATGGTCTATTCAGAGCTGCCCTTTGTGGCAAGATGCCAGCTTCCATTTCCTGCCTTTACACACCAATCCACCCTGCTCTAGGACTCAGAGTGTTAGGCAGTGGCAGCAGATGCTGGGCCTTCATGATATGGTGACACTGCAACAGGTGGCTGCTCTTCTGCCCAGACTACTATGTTATTCACTGGTAAAGCATTGTGATCTGCCAAACAAGTAAAGGGTCATCTGCCAGATAGGCACGGGATAAAGCCATAAGTTTGGCCCTCATGCCTAGGTAGCAACAATATTCACCAGCATCTCCATTACTCAAGAAAATTATACACCCAATCCTTCTAGCACATTTTAAACTTATTAGTCGTTGTCTAGTTTCTTCTCCCTCAGACTTGAGGCACTGCACGTTGCCGACCATATGACAAAACAAAAAATATGCTGGTTATGCAATAGTGCCCCAGAGGCAAAGATATGCCTGCCCTCAATTTAGCACCAGCCTTGTGAGTGATTAACGGACATTCAAGAAAGGCCACTTCTTCTCTTTTGTTGTGATCGAGCAAAGTATTTGCGTAGACTTCATGAAATAGCTATTAGCCAAGTCAAGAGGTAATAGGACATATGAATAAAAAACCTGCATGGGTCAAATTATCCAGAGAGTTATTTATATGGTGTACAACCTAAATATCTTTGCAAAAATATTGTTGGACACAAATAGCATCTTAAGACAATAATATTGTTGGACAGAATATTGCAGGTAAGCATACAGTTTTTTCCCCTCAATATATTGTTGTATATAGTATTGATTTTTAATTACTTTTTAATGTTTTATTAGTTTGTACGTTATAACGTATTAATATTTTATTGCTAATTATGTTTAATTATTTTTAGTGGCCTTTATATTTTTGCTTTGATAATATATGGAAAAAAAAATTATTTTACATTTTTATTTATAGTTGGTTATTGGGTATAGCTGAGTAGGATGGGAAATGTTTTTAAATATATTTGTATCATTATTTTATAAATTATTCAGCTTTTAAACTCCAATTAGTTGATTAGGTTATTAAATATATAAATTGCTTGAATATTGTATTTAATTGCTTTAATTAATAGGATCACTGACAGAATATCGAATACAAGAATATCGACCTACAACAATATCGAAGTAAAAATATAGAATGACAAAATATCGAATGCCTATCTACAAACAGGTAAGTACAAAAATATCGAATCCAAAATATAGTTGTAAAAAATATAGGGGCACATTACGATGGCGGGCGGAAGCACAACCGCCGTGCTGGCGGATGCAAAAACCACCAGTTACCGCCGGCACGCAGCAGTCCACACGCCCGCACAATTACGATGCGAAAAGTAGGCCAAACACCGCCGGCAAGCCAGCAACACCGTCCGCCATCAAAGTGCGCCCGTACACGTAGCGGCGCAGCTCAACTGACACACACCGTCCGACGAAACACGTCCCGCCCGGCGCATAAATTACGATGCCGCAAACAAACGGCTCCCACGGCTAAGAGACACCGCACGTGAAAGAGAGGCGGTAACACGGACGCAGAGCACGGACAACGAAGAAGCGGCACCCCGGGCATGAATCCAGCACTGCAGGCCCTTCCCATGCTTCTGCTGATGCACCACCAAGGACGCAACGTACCGCGGAGACGCAGGTAGGCACACACACAACAAGTGCACGCAAACAGCGCACACAGTGCAAGGGCGGAAAAAGCGGACAACCCCCACCAGCGCGTGTACACTACACATCCACCATTGCATCCACATATGACACACAGGCCAAATCCTAACATCGCGGAACACATGTGTACACACCACCTGGGACTAGGAACCAACCACCCCGTCACGGCCACAAAGCGCCGATGACGCCGCCACACATGCGCACAACGCAGAGGCCAACCGCAGCGCCATGCATGCGTCGCACACAGACACAGGGACACAACCAAGCAGCACACACATCAGCCCCACCCCCAACGCACATGACACGTGACAGGCCTGCCACAGACATGTCCCCAACGCCCAATTCACGGACAACACCCAACGCCACACAACCGACGCACACATGTCAGTGAAGACACGCAACAGCAGGACACACCCCAGTGTAACAAACATGGCGAAGCACACAGCGGCGGCAACACCAACTAGGAGAAGCAGGGCCCCTTCGGGAAGAGGAACGCCAGTACCACACTGAAAAACCCATACCACCCTGCACATATGAACAAGACACATGAAACGGAACACCAAAGAGCCCGGGGACCGACAACAGGTGGCCCAAGAATAACATCCACACACAAGGCCCAACGCAGAGCGGAAAGGCAGGCTGCCGCCCACACAAGGGAGAGCAGACAGCACTGAATGACCTTCCATTCCAACTCCGAAACCACAGCCCTACGACAGAAGCCGGTGAATACAGCCATTGTCCAAGAATAGACCAACACAGGCATGCCGAGGAGACCGACCACAGGGCAGATAGCGCATATCACAGAAGCACACAACGGACGGGGAAGAAAGTAGAAAACACTCCCCCATGTCGGCCACATGCAAGTTAATTGGAAGGAGTCACACAGCACTGACCTTGAACTGTCTGAGAAGCATGTGGGAAGAGGGCCTGTGTCCTCCAAACAAGCCAACAGAACACAAGTCCTGTCTCCCTACGACTACACAGAGCTCACAGCAACCCCGGAGCGTGCACATTGCAGACTGCACACACAGCCGGAGCACGCCACCTCAACGAACCGCTGCGAAATGGCAACCGCAACACACCTACCCAACTACGCCGAACAGCTCAAGCTGTACAAAACCAACACGATACATACATTGGGATGCGATCTCCTGTCCCTGCTGAACGTAAGTTACCGACTGACTTACCGCATCACATTGTTCAGCTGCGTCATGCCCGTCTTCTACTGTCGGAGGTGTCCCTACCAGCATCCCGTCGAGATATGCCTCTCCAACCCGGCATGTCTGAAGGCGGACCTGCTACCACTACTCCTCCCTCTGGACGCACACGACAGGGCCTGCTCTGCCTATGGGGGCATGGCGTATGTGGCCAACATCGCACCCGCACTGAAATGGGACCACTGTGCCTCCACACGACGGATCATCGAGAACAGCTACATCGAATGTCACCCAGCATGCCCCATCATGGTCCTCCAAGGGACAACTTACGAACAACACCTTGAGAGCCACCATCCGCTTCATTGGCTGGCAAACATGTACACCACCAATGACATGGAAGCCCTGCTGGACGGCATCGCATACCTGACAACCTGTAAATACGTCGGACCACAACGCAGGTTCCCCGAGTGACCTATGAAGTCCAACCCCGCACCCATGCTCAGCTTCCGCACGGACTGGCCAGTCACCACCACAACAGCCATACCAAACGACCGGCAACTGTAACCACACCATCAACGACATCGCCATGACATCGGATATGACCGGGACATGCACACTGTTCCCCATCACATCCAGGAACACCGCATGCATCGTGGGAGGCAGTGGCATGGGCTCTGTGTATCGCACCCACATGGACGGAACTGCACGAACAACCAGGACACAACATGGATCCAGCGCACATGGACACACACACCGCTCAGTGGACATGAATAGGTCGCCTGGAGTCTGTGGGTGCTGCACCCCTCCCACCCCCGCCCCGGGAATCCCATACCAGGACCTTTGCATGGACGACAAGTGCATACAACAACAACACGACCCCAGTGACTGTGACATGTCCAGTAACCACCACATTGCAACAACAAGTGGCACGCCGCTGCATGCACGCAAGCACATGCCCTGATGTCATCTCACATGCACGCGTGCATGAGGAACAACCGCAGCAAACCTGTCACATGGAACTGAGATGGACTGTGCCCATGATGCCGAGCGGTCTGGTAGGCTACATGTATACCGTCTGTGTCAAAGTCCGCAGCTCCGCAGCTATACGCAAATGTACATTAGCACAGCCTTGGCCAAGCAGATGTAACTCTGAAGCCCACATCCCACATGCAACAGCCAATCACATGTAACCCCACACCCTATCCCATTTGTAATCATGCTCAGTATATCCTCAACATGTATTCCGCTGCCAGTAGTGTCCACTATACTGCATCACAGAGGACAGAAGACTCAATATAATGTTTGAAACCAAAACTGTCTCCGCTGACTCATTTCACAAGTACGAATGAGAGAGGATGAGAGTATGTGAAGTACACGGCAGTCGTGACATGACCATGTAGTCCACTGGTATTGGATGTCAACGCAAATGAGTAGCACTACTGTGGAAGACACACATGTGTCGTGTGAAGTCGTATGGACGCAGTGCTCAGGTGGGTGGGTGCGACGGGTAGATGCGCACATGCCAAGTTGGAGCACGCCGTGTTGGGAGGGGTCATGAACAGTACACCACCGCTTCCCTGGGCATTGTGAGAGGACACCTGTCGGGGGGAGTGAACACGTGTGTGCACAGCAGCCGGGCACACGTACAAAGCGGTACCAGGCGCACCTCAGCCCACCCTCTGTGGACAAGCTGGATCCTGTTGTGCGCCCGCCATGCCCCTTGACAAGGCACACACAGCCCCAGTCGACCAGGTGTAACCCCAACATAGTCAATCCGCACAGGCGATACAGGGCACGGGATGGCAGTGGAGCATGGTGTGTGAGAGGTCTCCTCGCGCTCCTCCTGGTCATATCACGCAGGCAATAGAACCTCAACGTCTAGCATGGCACAAGTCACATGGAAGTGTAGGGGGACGCACCACAGCACGAGCAGCACTGACGTCACGGGAGGTGGCTCGCACCATCCCATCCATTGCCCATCATACCAACCACGCCACATGCCATTGCGACTAAGTGCAAGCGCGTGCGCCACCACCCCGAGCCCTCCCCAGAGAGGCCAAAGAGTGAATGTGTGGGCCATCAGCCACAGACGGACGCGGCCTGGCCGCAAGGGCAGCCACAGCCACTGGGTGTCGCAGGTGGCGGATCCGGAAGGCGAAGACTGTGATGCATAGTCCATGCAGGCCGGGTCTCCATTTGTGGCACCACGCAGGTGGACGGCGTCCCGCCACACATCATACCCTGAGACAGCCCACTCGTGCAACTGGACCCACACATACACTCCTTGCCCTCTCTGGTGCGAGCTTGGGGCTGCCTGTGCAAGCGCTAGCCTCGCAGGTGAGCATGCATATTGGGGGGCGAGGGGAGGACATGAGGGCTGGGGCGAAGATGACTGTATCACTGTCAGTTAGTACAAGGGATGACCCAGATGTGGAAAGGAAGAGACGTGTCCCGTGTGTACTGCAACTAGTCGCCAATCCAACTACCCCCCATGTCCGGAATGTAAGCCCGCACCTAGGCCCGCCCATCCGCCACATCGAACATACCACCAGCACGACAACCTTCCCATTCGAAACACTGACTGGGGGTGGCGACCAGTGAACAATCATGTGTAGCCTACCCACGCGTACATGTGGGCCCTCCATGATCCATGTCACCTGCGGCAAAGACATGACATGCGCAATGAGGGAAGTGAGGAGAGCTGTCCGCCCCACGCGCAGAAGGTGCATCAGCTCCACAGACCCAGCAGCGAGTCCAGCAGGGGTCACATGTGCAGGGGCAGCTGTGCCTGGTGTGAAGGCACATGCATATAGACAGCACATCGACCAATGTGTAGTCTGCCCACATCCACAGTCCATCATCATGCGGACATAGGAATTGAACACAGGGCAACACATCTTAGTTGGTGCACCCACCGTGACCAACAATGCGCAATCATCGACGTACCCGCCCTGTGCATGGCCCCCCACCCAACGGAGGCACATCCAGTGCCACCATCCCACACACACAAGCCTTCCACGGAACATGCTGTGTCCAATGGTCAGTACAGAGTCAGCGCCCATCTGGTGGATCCTGAACAGGAGACACATGCACACACATGCCAGCTCCCACTATGTACGTCTGCCACCTGGCACGTGCAATGTAACCTCTCACCTGTGACGTGTGACTGCAAGCACACAGCCGTCTTGGCATGGGGCTGTCAATGTGGACACCAGTCAATGTTTCGGGAGCTGTGATCCGTACAGTGCTGTACATAGGGTGCAGTGCTGACACCTACTACTGTCTCATATCCCCTCGTGCCACAGGTCCCACTTGTATTGGCCGCTCAGCCCGTGCCCACATCGTCGTCGTCGTGTGCCATACTCATCCAGCCTCGGAAGCAGTTCCATGCTCAGCAGACACTCATGTTGCCGTGGCGTTGCCGCTTGACGAATATGCAGTCAGTCCCCATCAGCACGCCCCGCAAGTCATTGGGGCCTAGATCCCCATGTGCATGCACATGGCAGTGGTATGTCTCACTTGCCATTGCCATTGTTGGGAGACCTGTGTAAGTGTATTGTGGCCGTGCCGTCCCAGCTTGACAGCTGGGCTGTGGCTCATGTGCTTGCTCAGTCATGTCAGTGATGTGTATGCGAAATTGCTATGTGCCGTGTTGCTTTGACATGTGTCCTCTGCCATTTAACCCAGGCGGAGACCGAACATTGACCGCCCATACCAATTGCTGGCGGACATGGACGATACAGAGGTAATCAGGAAGTTTCGGCTGGACAGGCCAACCCTGCATCGACTGTGTGCCATGTTAGAGCCCCATCTCCGTCCCCGCAGGGTGTATCCGACTGCTGTCACCCCCACGGCTAAGGTGATGGCCGCCATGCATTTCTTCGCCACTGGGTCATTCCAGCACACAGTGGGCAGTGGAGGAGGGATGTCCCAGCCCATGTTCAGCAAGGTGCTGAGGGAGCACACGTAACTGAACGAAGTA